>CM065714.1:77448864-77646364 GCA_033310375.1 Conus canariensis
GGTGATGACTTGTGAGTTGATTTTAACGTGGTGACAGCCCTGATGTGGCCCCTTGCGGTCGGCTGGGCTATAAGCAACATTATCTTATCTTATCGTCCTATGGTGACTGAAAAAAAAATCTTGGGCTCTGTTTATAGTGAGTGACCCTTTACAAGAGGCTAGACCAGGATTAGCCAAGAGCACACAATGATGCTCATGACACATGTTTTAAAAAATGATCTGTAGTTTTAGTTTTTCACTGCATGTCATATTAATTGTAACAGTATAAGTTAGATGGAATTCGAGCTTGTTTAACTGAAGGCTTCCTAAAGGCACAAGCATATGGATCCGTGTGAGCTTCAAATAAAATGGGTGCATGCTGGCACAAGCACACACACACATTCAACACACACACACACACACACACACACACACACACACACACACACACACACACACACGTGCACACACAGACACACATGCATGCACACACACACACACACACACACACACACACACACACACACACACATTTATTGTAATTGTCAACACTTAAGTCGTACGTATTGACTTTATACTATACTTACCTTCTTTCTCATTCTGTGATAGATGCAGGGCTTCAGATTTTTTTTTTTTTCAGTCACTAGGGGCCACGTCTCCTGGCAGCTTAGTACTATCTAGCCGAGGGCGGCGTGCATGGCACGATTCCCTGTGGCCACATGCTCGCGCAAGGCGCTCAGTCCCCGACGACGCGCATATTTCGCCACTTTTTAATTTTTTTTTAACGGTAGCTGCTAGACAACAACCAACAATGTTGTGTTAGGTGTTATAGGAAAGAACAAACACTCAACTAATCAAACATAATAATTTCGAATCATTTACTTTCAATGTGTAGACATGACTGTGCGTTGAAAAACATGTCTGACAAGTAAAAAAAATTCTTTGTTTACATTCTATTCCATTCTTTTACAACACCAAATTAGAAGATAAAGGGACAAAAAAACATTTAACTCTTACATTGCAAATCATCCAGGAATCATCATGTAATCCATTTGAAAAGAAAATTAACTTCCATGAGTTTTTCCTGAAAGATCAGTACACTACACGCACTGTTCTGAATCACAGTTATGTTGAGATTTGGATGATGGAATGTTTCTTTTCACTAGATGAAGGATTCAGTGGGCGTAAGTTTCTAAAGTATCCTGGTACAAAGACTACTGTTGATCAAAACGCAATAATACACCATAAAAATGAAAGAAAAAGCTGAGAATAGCTGATCATGACACAATTGATGTACAGCGCTTGTGCTTTACACACCGACTTTCAAACACTGGCTGTCCACACTTATCACAGCAGCATAATTTCAGATAATTCACTCCCCTCTTCTCTTTCATAGTTTTCTGTCTCTCTATCACTCCCGTCATCATCAGATCCACTTTGTAATATGATTTCAAGAGCATCATTGAGCAAGAAATTGCTACCACCCCTTCGCCTGACCGACATTTTTCTGGCACAGGAAATCCAGCCGCGCTTAGCGGGAAAACCCAGAGCCAGTTCCTTTGTTTCAAAGCTGTTGGGGTCAGCCAAGTTCACGATAGAGCACTAAAAGTAGGGTCTACAACTCGCTAGGACATCCCCAAGACTGGTTATTTCCCTTAGACCATTTCACAGAAAGTGTAGGAATTTTTCAGGTTCCTGTCCGCAAATAGTGGCGAACATGGCAGAATGTACTGTCTTCCTGTCTGCCAGCCTTGGTGGACGCGGCTGCAAGGGAAAGAAATCCCGTCTGCCACTATTGGCGGACATGGCTGATAAAGGTTAAGCTTAGGGACAAAAAACCAAAAGCATGAGACAAATCTTTCAGTAGAAAGAAACTCGTGGAGAGCGTGGCAGCAGAGAGTCCTCAGAAGAGGAGCCCCTTCAAGCAAGTGTTTCGGCCCTTATCTCCTGACACTCTAGGGGGGTTGGGCCACACCCGGTTCATGACTCCGGATGTCCCTCTGCTGCCCCTTTTTTTTCCCATCTTGGGACGAGCCATGGCTGGGATTCGAACCCATGACCCTCTGGACATGCTCATTTTCCACTTAATGACTCGCGCTTTAACCACTGAGCCACAGGGACACCTGATATTTGTAGGGAAATTAAGCCTTATGAAGTTCACTTTTGTTCCTCCTTGACCAGATCCAGCTTGAACACCTCTCTGCCGCTTCTGCCATTGCTTTCAGGGCTCTGGTTTTTTCCTTCCCTGCAACTGAGAGCTGTTTCATGAGGCTGTATGCAGACGTTCCTACAAACCCCCTAGCTCCAATTTCTGCAGTGAGGACTTTGACCTGATAGCCTTCTCTCCTCAGGCTGTTTGCCAGATCAGCATACTTTTCAGTCTTGTAGATTTGAGCTGCCTCCATTCTGTTCTCATATGGCACCGTGAGCTCGATCATGATCAGCTGCTTGGTTGACTTAGAGTGGACTACTATGTCTGGTCTCATGCCACTCTTGCTGATGATCTCTGGGTGACTCTTCCATTCTGGGAGGTCTGCAGTGCACTCCCAGTCATCTGCCCCGTCCAGCAGACTCTGCCTGCATGTTTCGAGTGGCACTGTTGTTCTTGGCCATGATTTGCTGCCTCCTGCCGTGAAGAATGTTGCGGGTGCTTTTGGAGTCCTGATTTTCCCTTTTGTGGTGTTGGTACTAGCCCAGACTACTTGTACAATTTCTTTGAGCACTTGGTTGTGCCTCCATGTGTACCTTCCTTGAGCCAGGGCTACTTTACATGAGCTTAGGACATGCTCCACTGTTTGTTTTTCATGGCAGAGGGGGCATGCAGGATCGTCTGTTTTCCCCCACTTCACCAGGTTTGCATTTGAGGGCAGAAGGTCATATGCAGATCTGAGAATGAAGCTGATCCTGAGAGGGGCCATGTGCCAAATGTCATTCCAAGTGAGACTTCTTTGGAGTGCATTCTCCCACGTTGTCCATTGCCCTTGCTGGCTCTGCTGGACTGCTTTTTGGAGTCTTTTTTGGTCTTCTTCTTTTCTCATCTCCTGAATCATCATGTCTCTTTTGGCTTTTCCTTTGGCCTTTGACCACCATTCAGTTTTGGTCACCCCCAGTCCCTGTCTGTTGGTCTGTGTGTGTCCTGTTATTTCTCTGATCTTGAGACTTTCTTTTGCAGAATCCATCGCCTCTTGAACTTTCCATTTTCTGCCTGTCTTCAGCTGGGGCTTAATTGCTTCTACCACCTTGTCTCCTGAGTCCTCCAGCATGCTTTGAAGTCTGATCTTCCCTGCTTTGTATTCCTCCAGGATGGATTTCAGGGGTAGTTTCAGCTTTGCTTGGCGACAGTACAGCGCTATGTCAGTCAGACAGGGTGGGACACCAAGCCATTTCCTTGTGAACTTGTTGATTTTGGCTTCCATTGCCTCCACTATGCTGGTGCAGATGTCGTATATCATCAGAGGCCATAGCAGCTTTGGTATCAGCATGAACTGCAGACACCAGACCTTGTATTTGCCAGGGAGCCCACACTGGTCAATGGTCTCCAAGCCTTCCTCCGCCATCTGCTTGGTTTCTTTTGCTCTTTGTGTGTCTTTCAGCGTATCATCATACCATCTTCCAAGGCTCTTGACTGGTTCTTCTGTAACTGTTGGAATGGCCTGGTTGGCAACACTGAAGACCACAGATCCGGCCACTTTTCCTTTCCTCAGTGAGAGACTCCGTGATTTCTTTGGCTTGAACTTCATTCTGGATGAGGCAACTATGTCGTCCAGCCTCTCCAGCACATGACGTGTCTCGTCTTCTCTGGATGAAATCACTGTAGTGTCATCCATGAAGGCCTTGAGAGGAGGCATCTTGTATCCATCGCCAAGGTCTGTTTGTCTCGCGTTGTTTGTTGCTGCTTTCAAGATGAGTTCCATTGCCAGCACGAACAGTATTGGGGAAATTGCACAGCCCATTGCAATACCCACTTCCAAGTTGATCCAGTCTGTTGTGTACTCCTTGGTAGAGAACCGCATTGAGAAGCCATTGAAGTACTTCTTGAGCATGTCGCGGATGTTCTTTGGCACATGGTACATCTCAAGAGCCAACTGTATCATCTCATGGGGCACAGATCCATATGCGTTTGCCAGATCAAGCCACACTACGTCCAGGTCTCTCTTTTCTGTTTTTGCTTTTTGGATTGCGTCCCAGATCATTGTGGCGTGTTCTACACAGCCCGCCACGCCTGGGATGCCACCTTTCTGGACTGACACATCCAAGTACTTGTTTTCCATCAGGTACTTGGTCAGCCTTGCTGCCATGACAGAGAAGAAGATTTTCCCTTCGACGTTTAGTAGTGATATTGGCCTGAACTGGCTAATGTCACTTGAGTTTTGCTCTTTGGGGATGTACACACCATCTGCCGTCATCCACTGGCCGCTGATCTTCTGGTTTCTCCAAGCCGATCGCAGCAGCCTGTGGAGCCACTCCAGCACCTTGGGACATTTCTTGTAAAGCTGGTAAGGTATTCCGTTTGGCCCTGGTGATGATTTGGCTCTGGCTTTGTCGACCACCTTCTTGATTTCCGCCAACGTTGGAGGCTTGCCATTGAACTGTTCCTCAGGGTTGGTTGGCCACACCAGACCTTGAATGTCGAGTGGTGCTTTGCTCTGTGGGTCAGAGTATGTTTTCCTCAGATGCTGCTCAAGAACTCCTTTGTCCACACTTAGGGTCCCAGATTTTGGCTGCTCAAACAGTGTTCTGGCAAACTGGAAGGGGTCTCTGAAGAAGCGCTCTTGTGTCTTCTTCTTTTTGCTCTTCCTCTTCCTCGCAGATTCCGCTTTGCTGAGGGCACTGTGTTTTTCTTTCAGGTCTTTCCACAGTTTTTCCAAGCCTTGTTTTTCAGCTGGCAGTGCGGTCTTCATTTGCATCTTGACGTTTTTCTTTTGGACCCTGATCTTGTCCATCTTTTCTTGGCGTCTGGATTTCTTTGGAGGTGTTTTCTCTTTGGGTAGTTTTGCTCCATAGGCGTCTCTACATGTGGCATACACAATGTCCCCATATGTGGCTAGTTTGTGTTCCAGGGTGCTTTTCCCTATCAGTGCATCGAGTCTTTGGACGATTTTTGCATCCAGTTTCTCCCAATCTTCAGTTTCGTTTGCTCGTGGCAGGTTGAGTTTCAGGCGCCTGGCATCGAGGGCCTGTGCAAATTCCTCATCCGAACCAACAGCGTGGATGTCCTTGGCACTGTGGTTTAAATCCTGGCCTTGGTCTTCCGACGTCTTATCTGCTGATACAGTGCGCTGCTGCTCATTCAGATGAGTCTTCACACATCCCATCTTTGTTCTGTGGATCTTCATGCCACGGGTGGTAGCGAAACGCTTTCCACAGACACATGGATATATAAATCAATACTTTAGAGCTCTTAAGCAGTTGGAACTCCTTTACACAGTAAGCATAATAAAATTTCCTCTGATTGTTGATGTCACCTTGTGAACAGTGTATGTGTAGACTATTCATCACTTTGTGTGTGCGTGTGCATGAGGGGGAGGGAGAGAGAGAGAGAGAGAGAGAGGGAGAGAGAGAAATGAACACCATGTAAATGTGAAAGAAGGTTTTTTATTCATGTGTAAATTGCAATATTTCATTGGCTGAGAAGTGCCTTGTTCAAGCTCGGTGGCATTTTTAAAACTGCCAGTTGCACAGTACAGGTAACAACAATGATAAAAACAATGAGAAGCTACTCTGTTCTTTCTAGAATCTTAGTGTAGTTCTTATAACTTGTTTCAATTTCAAATCGATCAAAAGCTGATCATAAACATCTCAGAATGAACTGTGAATAGGACAGGCATGAATTTTGTTTCTTCTAATTCAACACAAGATAGAGATTGAGAAGGACAGATTCCCACCTTGTCATGGTTATGACAGGTGTGTTACAGCCTGGTGCACAAGCTTTTAATCGCACATAGTGTACCGTGGCTCACTTATGCAGTAAGCGACAGCTTCTTTTTCTTCTTCTTCTTCTTCTGCATACGCAGGCTGATACTCCTGCGGACACTCCCTATATGGACAGACAAGTATTAATCCCATCTACCCAACAAAGAGAGTGGAGTTTTGTGTGTATGACTTTTTTTTTATTCTGCCAGTAAGCGACAGCGGTTCGCTATCTCTGCCCCGTACACAATAAAGTCTGTATGGACAAGAACCCTGAAAGGGCCAGGTGTCCTGCGCATGCCCAGATCATTCCTCTTTTCTTGGCAGCCATTTTCGCATTTGCCTCGTACGCTCTGAGCAGCTAAGTATTTTTACTTTCTCGCAATCGGTTGATTGTTGCTTTTGATTTTCGTGTTCTTGCTTATGCTTTCGCTTAAGGGAGAAACGTATGTGAAGCGTTTGGGTGGCAAAGTGAGGGTTCGGAAGATTTCGTCCACCGATCTCACCTGCTCACAGGCCGGCGCTGTTTATGGCATGCTGGAGCCTTCTCTCTTCACCGCTCTCTCTCCCTCTTTTCTCTTATTCTTTCCGGGTGTCGCCTCAACTCAGCTGCGGTTGTGTTGAGGTGACAGCAAGCCCTTGCTCACCCCCCTTAATTTCTCACAGTGATCGACTCAGCTGCGGTTCAGTCGATCCCCTGTTCCTGCATCCCGTATACAGCTCAGCCGAGGTTCTGCTGCACACATCTCGGTCGCTATGGCCGAATCACGGATGCAGGTGCCCCCTTCTTTGGGGGATAAAGGGTTGGATGATGCAAAATTCTTATGGTGATCGACTCAGCTGCGGTTCTGTCGATCTCGTCCCAGCATCTCGTGTACAGCTCAGCCGAGGATCTGCTGCACACGTCTTGATCACCATGGCCCAATCACGGATGCAGCTACCCCCTTCTTTGGGGGATAAAAGGTCAGGTGATGCGAATTCTGAAGGCTTAGCCCCTTCTTCATCCCCTCTCCCAATTTCAGCCCCGCTCATGCCAGCGCGGCCATCGGGTGAGCCATGGAAGACAACTCCTCCTTTAAGGGTATACGATGCTCAGTCAGCCCCGGTTGTCTCCCTTCCTCCACCCTTGCCTGGCTTCACCCCTGCTCTTTCCTCTGTTTCCCATTTGAGACAGAAATTTCCTCTGTTTCCTGTTTGAGACAGAAAGCATGGTTTCCTTGGCAATTGCCGGGCAACCCGCAGCAGGTTGGCCTCTCAGGGTCCCCCTATGCCTGCTTGGGCCAGCAGGCACAGCTTCAGCCCCCATTTCGTTGGGGCAGAGCCCTCAGCCTTGGGCACCATAGGCCCCTCACATGGCTCAGTGGCAGCATTTCTTGGCCATGGGACTTCCTCAGTCCCCTGCCCAGGGGTTTCCATGGTGGCCCAGCTTTTTGCCCGGCGCTCCAGCAGCGCAGGCTTCTCCTTCACCTGCCCTCCAGCCCACCCGGTGGCAGATCACTCCCTAGGGGTTCCCTCGGGATCAGTCAACCCAGGTCCGTCGGGCTTACCCTGACGCATGTCCACACGAAGGTCGGTCACCTCTTCTGCCTGCGGTGCAGAGCTGACAGACTCGGAGTCAGATGATGAGAACCCGATACCCACTTCCGTCTCCTTCCATGACTCGGTGGCCTTCCTGACCTTGTACATGCTTGCAGCCGTGTGCACCTCTCAAAAGGCCAGGGCCCCCTGGCTTTCAGCAGCGGAGCTTGCCTTGGGCGCGCTACCTGTCTCGGCCTCCCCCACCTCTCTCTTAAAAGAGCCAGACATAGTAGCCGACTCTATGAGGAGGACACAAAGCAAGGTTAGAGGCAGGGAGGCGCAGGACATTCCACCGGGTTCTGCGCCTGATTTTCCTGGACCATTAGCATGTGGGAAGTTTCTCAAGCTGGAAAGCTCCCTTTTGCACAGAAGGCCTTTATGGTCCATGAGTCTGTCCCAGACTCCTGTCTCTGCCTTTCCCAAGAGGATCTCCTCCTTTGTAGGAGAGGTCTGGTTCTCAACCACGGCAGGTCGCTCTCCCAGAGCGATGCCTTGCAGATTGGGAGGAGACTGCTGAGGGGGCTGGAAGCGGTTTCAGTGATGGACGTCTTCTTGGGAGGGCTGGTATCCTCCCTTAAGGACCCAGACTGGAGTCCTTCGCTCTCTGACCAGTCTGCAGACCCATCGTGCCCTTTATCCAATCTGGGTCCCTCCCGCCCCGTGGTGAAGCGCCCTGCTCGGGTGACCTCTTCCCAGGGCCCTTCACCGGCCAAGGCCCGTAGATCCTTCGGACTCAAAGGAGCTAGGGGTAGGCAACCCGCCACACGGCCAAAGGCTGATCGGGTACCTGATCTGGGCCAAAAGCCTGCCTCTTCTCAGCCAGCTCATACCCAGTAACTAATCCCCAACCTGAGGCCATCATCCCCCACAAGCGATCCTGTGGCCAGTCTGTCACGGCGCCTCAGTTCCTGGGAATGGCTTCCCGCAAGCCAGTGGGCCCAGCAGGTGAAAGGTCGGGGTGTCGCCTTCCATGGGGTACAGGAAAGGCCCCTCTCATGCCCTTTCCTCCTTTTGCTCCTCCGTGGGATCCCCAGGCCTCTCAGGCCTAAGTCCAGGAGGTCCTTTTGCTTTTAGTCAAGGGGGCTACCGAGGAGGTCATTTCCCATTTCTCTCCAGGCTTTTATGGCCAAATTTTTGTGGTCCCCAAAGCTTCTGGGGGTTGGAGGCCCGTCCTGAACCTCTCGCCCCTGAACAGGTTCCTCCGCGACCTCCATTTTCAAATGGGAACCCCCATGTCAATCCGCGATGCCATGCACCCGGGCGACTGGGCGGTATCCATCAACCTGAAAAGTGCATATGCTCGGAATGGACATTGGTCCATTTGGTCCTGGAACCAGTCTGGGCTGCGTGGTTCAAACCAAGCACACCTGCTTGCCACAAGGTTCAACCACCGCCTCAAGCTATATGTATCTCCAGTTCTATCTATATGTATCTCCAGTTCTGGATCCGGAGGCTTTGGCTGTCATCCCGTGGTGGGCCTGATAAGCTATGCCTTCCCTCCCTTCCCCATCCTGGGAAAAGTTCTACGGAAAGCGAGGGAAGACTTGGCTGATCCTCGTGGCCCCCTGCTGGCCGGCCCGAGCTTGGTTTCCCCGCTGGCCGGCCCAAGCATGGTTTCCGGACCTGCTGCACCTGTCCCACGTGCCTCCGATAAAGCTCGCCCTGACAACAAGGTCCCTGCTCCAGCCACGGTCAGCCATTCCGCACAGCAATCCAGACGTGCTAAACCTTCATGCATGGCTACTGTGAAGGATGCGCTGTCTACACAAGGCGCTTTCCCCTCAGTAATTGGCCTTGTGGATCAATCTCACAAGACGGGCACACAGGGAGTATACAGTGTCCACTGGAATGGATGGCTTTTTTGGTGCTCCACCCATGTGGTGTCGCCCCACTTCCCCTCTCGCTCTCAGTTAGCTAACTCCCTCACCTTTCTGTGGTCTGAGGAATAGCTCTCGGCCTCCTCTGTGAGGGCACTGTTGTCCGTAGAGGAATATTTAGTAGAAGTGAAGGGCAATAACTTCTGATTGCCTACTGGTTGCAGAGGAAAGGCGAGAGGAAAGGGATGGAGATGGCCGCAGTTTGATTAAACAGCGCACTGCAACCCACAGCTGCCAGCTTCCTCGCACTAACCTCCCACAAGCTTTCCTCCCTACGTGTAATGTGATACTAGTTGTTTGGCTGATAGTGTGTTGGAAATAGGGTGCGGTGTTTCTTCATTAACACTTTGTGCAAGAATACAGCGAACTGTGGTCGAATGATGTCACTGGATTGTGGGGTCTTTGACTGACAGAACGGTACCAAACATGAATGGGTCTTCTTTCATACGCATTGCTGGCAAGCAGCACAAAGATTTGCCGACAAAAAAAAAACGATTGAAATAGACTAACGAACACACACAAAGTGAATGAAAGTTCAACTCAGTGGAGAGCATACGTTCCCCTTTCAATCACGCTCAAACTCGGACATATTGGACATGCATATCTTTCCTTTACAACTGACAGAAAATCATTCACAGTACTCCTACAAGACAGCTGGTAGAGGGCCCCAACAACAGTCACTGTTGGCACTGATCAGCTTCACTGGGAACACGGCGGTGGTTTCCCTACCATGGCCTAGGCATGTTTTGCATGTTTATCCGTGTGCTCTATGTGCTTGTGAAGCATGCCGATACTGATTCTATCACAGCCACACCATGCTTTTAGGAAAGCAAGATTTTAGCATGCTACACATGCAGATGTCAGTTATAAACAATGAAATTCACCCACCTGACCTTGTACTTCCCCCGTTCAAATCATTTGAAACTGATGTCACATATATACACACTAATGCAAAATGTCGCATTTTCATCTTCATGGTGAGCCTGCTCACGACTGGGCCACGCAATTTAGTAACATCAGTTTGAACTTGGGAGAGAGAGTGCACACACACACACACACACACACACACACACACACACACACACACACACACACACACACGCACACACACACACACATTGACAGAAACCCACACACTAACAACAGTGGTATATAAACGGATGGATAACACATACACATACATACATACACACACACACACACACACAACACACACAACACACACACCCTTCTCCTGTCTGTCCCCTCTCCCCTCCCCCCCCCCCCCCCCCCCCCCCCCCCCACATAGATATAAACGCACGTGCATGTGGATCGTTTACAAAGGCCACCTCAACATCCCTTCCTCTCCCTGTCTCATTTTTTTTCAGTTTATGGTAGCATTTTATGCAGATACACTTGGACTGTTTGCCTTCTTCATCTCCAGAAATATCTAGACTGAAATACTGCAACAAATCATTGGAGAAGTTGACACAAAGTTTAATGTTTAATCCTTTATCTGTTGGCTTTCTGAGCACACGAATTGCCGCACACACGGCACAACAAATCTACACGTCTTTTGTGTTCACTGAAGTTGTGTGCAAACGCCTCCGCCATTATTGGCGCTACAAACATGCACACACGTCGAAAAGATCGGAATGAAGTAGGCCTACTCGTAAGCAACAAGACTAGCCAATGCAGGGTTGGTCACACACACACACACACACACACACACACACACACACACACACACACACACACACACACACACACACATGCACACACACACAGAAGGTGAAGGTCACAGCGTGGGGTCATCAGCAGTGCGTGTAAGCCAGAAACTAAAGAGGGCGTTTTTTTTATCTGGGCCGGACGGCTGTGAGGGGTCACAGGGCACCTATCCGCTCCACCATCTGCCAGTTAGGCGGCCCTTCCTTTGCGGACAACCCCTCTAGTCGGGATCTAGTCAGGGGAGCCTTTCTACAAGAGGGTCAAATCCCCGCCGTACCCCGGTGTGGGATCTCTTTCTAGTCCTCTCCTTCCTGAGGCTCCCACCCGTTGAGCCCATCTGGGAGTGTTCTCTGAAGTTCCTCTCCTTCAAGACAGCCTTTCCCGTTTCTTTGGCTTTGGGGAGGTGCTGAAGTGAAGTCCATGCTCTTACTGGGCTTACCGGGGACGTAGCTTTCAAACCAGATGGCTCAATGTCTCTGGCTCATCCCCGAATTCTTAGCCCAAAACTAGTCACCAGGTTCTCCTTATCCTACTATCTTTATCCATCCTCTTGACTTATCCTCACCCCAGATGATGAAGACCACACTGAAAGCTCTGTCCGGTGCACGCCCTGTGAGTGTAAAGAAAGCGAACGAAATCTTCTCGCTCTAAGCAGTGCCTCCTGTTTCTCTCTTACAATGAAAGTTATAAGGACATCAGACGCTCATCAATCTCTCCATGGCTGAGAGAAATAATTAAAGCTACGTATGCAAGGTCTGTCGTGGATTTGGCCATCTTCTCACCAAGGCCCCATGAAATTAGAGCATGGGCCTCGTGTCTGGCTTTCGCTCACAATGCCAGCATTGAGTGTCCTGGATGCCTCGTATTGGCGTTCCCCAGGCACCTTCATTCAGTTTTACTTGCGTCTCCCGTCTGCGCCATGATGGGTCCAAGGGCATTGCTTCAGCTGTGGTGGCTCTCAGCATCCCATCTCCGCCACACACCCTGGCTCTTCTCACTCCTCCAGGCGTTAACCAGGTCAGCCCTCCTTCCTAGTAGTGCCTCTATGCATTAGTGAGCCACGGTACAGTATGTGTAATTAAAAGGACATTTTTCTTCTAAGATTATGTTTAATCTTACATACTATGGCTCACGCAGATTCCCTCCCTTCCTCCCCGCGTTCTTGGTTCCCTTAGGATTTCACAGTCAGGGTATTAGTTACCTCGAAAAGAGGAATGATCTGGGAATGCACAAGACACTAGGCCCTTTCAGGGTTCTTGTCCATACGGACTTTATTGTGTACGGGGCAGGGATGGCAAACCGCTGTCGCTTATTGCATTAGTGAGCCATGGTAATTATGTTAGATTAAACGTAATTTAAGAAGAAAAATTTCCTTTGTGTGCCGTGCCATTTGAAAATTTAACATGAAAGCATTGAAGGCACGCCGACAATCTGAAGCTCTGTAGACCAGAACTGAAAAATTCGTGTTATGCAAATAGATGCTTTGAATTTGATTATTGAAAATAGCATCTTAAAATAGTTAAGGCAGAAAAAAACCATAATCTCAGTACAAATCAGGACTGACTGAATA
The DNA here is from genome assembly GCA_033310375.1 of Conus canariensis. Lineage (NCBI taxonomy): Eukaryota > Metazoa > Mollusca > Gastropoda > Neogastropoda > Conidae > Conus > Conus canariensis. The sequence continues at coordinate 77,461,486 of CM065714.1, forward strand.
TTTGTTCTTTGCTTTAAACTATGTGAGTAACCATGGTTTGTGTATACTGGTAGTTCATTGATTAAGATGATAAAATACCCAGTAAGGTATATGCTCTCTGTATAGTTTTCTAATTCAAAATTCATTTGGCCAGATTTTTTTTTTTATTTAAGGAGTTTGGTACATTGACTGTTGTAAGCACTTCGCTGTGTAGCTTTGCCAAGAATGAAAACCAATGTCAGTTTGCTGAAGTGTTAAAATCTATACATTTGTTTTTCTGTAAATCTAGGTAATTTGTAGAATGTGCAGAGAACAAATACCAAGTTATTTTTGATAAAGAGCTAAATTTTAACACTCATCTTTTTATGTAAACCATAGTAATATGTAATTGAAGATGTTTTGTAAGTTATGTTTGTGAGTGTGAAGCATCTAAAAAAAAATTTATAAAAAGAAGAAAACAACAACAAAAACCCCCCAAAGAATTTGCAGTCAGTGGTTACAGATGCTACATTTTGCAGAATGATGTAAATATAAAACACACATTTGGTTTCCTAATACTTCTATTTTTATCCCCACTTTTTGTTGCATTTCCTCAAACTCTTGAATTGAGGTTTTTTTTTGTGTTTCACACTGATGCTTGTAGATCCACAATGGATTTTTTTTGATGAGTTTCAGATTGAAAGATTGTGTGATAGAGTTCAGACGTCTTCACTTTTAGAAGACAGGAGAGATGCAGTGCGTGCACTCAAGTCACTTTCAAAGGTAAATTTAGAACACCATTATGACATAGTTTTCTTTTTATTTTATCCAGTTATTTGATTGTTATTTTAAATGCTTACTGCTGAAGGATTAGTTGGGTTTTTTTTTTTACCAATATGACAAGCATTTACACGAGGTCATATGAGGGTGTCACAAGTACAACTTTCAGTTTTTATTCATTATTATCAAAATCTGTATAGATAGAGGAAGAAAAACAGATGATGTGTATACATGTATACATTCAGAGGGATGATCAGTGCTTTGAGCTGTGTTAACACAGATTCTGATCAAGACTGGAAATCATTTACACATGCTGGCCAACACAGATGAGTGCCGAAATTGATTTAATGCATTCAGCCCTGCACTGAAGCATTGGTTGAGTGCTGTTGAAGGGTGCCACCAATCTGTGCCCAAGCATTTGTATTCAGTAACTCCAAATCTATGCAAATGTTAACAAATTTGACAGAGCTGATGTTAAAAGATTTGCTTACGTGAAAGGTTTGAGGTTTTTGGATCTAAACTGAGTCCGCCATTTGCATTTAAGTACAGAGTAAATGTAAAGAAAAAAAAGTCTGAGTTTGTCAAAGGTTCATAAGGTACATACTGTTATATGGAATTTTGATATATGTTAAACAATGAATTTTGTTATGATCATGTGAAGCTTTTAACATCTTGGTGGAATATTTTTTGACACAATATTAGATTCGAAGTACCCAGTTTGTTCATGTGAAACTGAACAAGCTTTTGGGGTCTGGTTTCTTGGAATAAACTCCCAATATCTTTGCATAGTTCAAACTCTCTTCCTTCAAGGCATATCTTAAAACAACCCACTTCACCTATCAGTAGCAGTTCTTTCTGCCCCTTCCGTTGCCTGTCAAATCGAGTCTGTGACTAGTGTGTGTGTGGTGTGTGTGTGTGTGTGTGTGTGTGTGTGTGTGTGTGTGTGTGTGTGTGAGTGAGAGACTGTGTGTGTGTGTGTGTGGGAGTGCACGCATGTGTATGTGTGTGTGTGTGTGGCGCATGCTGTTGTGTTAGTTGTGCGACAGTATGAGTGTTATGTGTGTGTTTCTGTGTGTGTGTGGATGTGTGTCAATATGCACCCTCGTTTGTAGATGCAGATGTGGAATTTTTCAAAGCATTAAAAGTCACGAAGATATGTGATATTTCGTTGCAGTCATTTGGCTATAATCGTGAATTTGTTTGCTTCATGGTAGAACAGCTGAGATATTAACGCTATGACTAGTATGAGTGCCCCATGATGGAGATTTCTGTCATGTTTCTGTGTGCAAAAAATTGCCCTTCGGCGGATATCTCCATCTGCGTCATTGCTGGAATTTTCGTAGCCCCACATACACCAATCAGAAAAGTTTGATGTCTGCTTGAATTATTCATAAGCTGTGAGCTCCAAACATGTCGTGTAATGGTCTATTCATCACCTTTCTCGTCACTCCCTTCTCATTTGACACGCTTGTGAGAAGTTGGGTTCAACATGGCTGACTGTGAACCTCAACTTAGCCCCAACAGAGTAAAAAGACAGCATAAATCGAAGGAGTTTGTGACCACGAACATGGATGAAGTTCTACAACTGATTGAGATGAAGATTTTGGTGCTTTTTGTGATACTTGTCAGAGGATTCGTTAGATGAAGAAGAACATGACGAAACCGAGTTGCTGAGAACTGGGGTGATGTAGGCCTTGGACACTGTCCATGTTTGTCCATGTTAGTCATCTTGACATCAGCAGAGGGGAGAAAGCGAAGCGGAATGCAAAACATCAAAGTGTTGCTGACCCAGATTTTGAGTGAAGCGCTGACCAGTCGAGTGGTTTGACCACAGAAGGGGTAATTGAGGGAGATGTGCCACAGCCTTCATTGTTTGCTAACACACTGAGTGAGTCAACATGTGAGCATGTTGTGTGTGACAGACCTGGCATGCGGCCAAGTGCAGGGAGAGGAACTGCTGGTCAAGGTGAGAGACTGACGATCATTGTATTGTGTTACTTGAACTGTTTACACTGTCACTTTATGCAGGGGCCTGGAAGAGAGTGGACTGAAGATAGTGGGTGTGACAGGGGGGTGTGGCAGTGTGTCTCTGTGTGTGCATGTGTGTGTGTATGTGTGTGTGTGTGTGTGTGTGTGTGTGTGTGTGTGTTGTGTGAATGAGTGAACAGTGTATTAGCTTGTGTGTCTGTGTGTATCTTGGAGAGAGTGCATGATTGTTTAAGCAGTGTGTGTGTGCGTGCGTGTGTGTGTGTGTGTGTGTGTGTGTGTGTGTGTGTGTGTGTGTGTGTGTGTGTGTAAGAGGCAAGTACCTTAAAATAATTATCTCAACAGGTGTGAGCAGAGGCAGGACGCTAAGGAAGAGGAGTTCTGTGGGACAAGGAGGAGGTGTGGTGCTGGATCATCCCCTTGTACCACCAGACATGACCCAGCCAGACATACCAATGTTTGCAGAACCTGGCCACAAGACACAATTGCAGGGGAAAGGCCTATAGATTAATACCAGCTTTTCTTGACTGATGAATTTATTGACCACTTCATAACTGAAACTAATCATTATGCAGAGCAGGTCCTAGCAGTGTACCACCCTGCTAGCATCTTGGAGGCTGTTGGAAAGCAGTCCTCAGGCAAGAGATGCAAAGTATGTTCCAAGCAGGGCAAAAGAAATGAGAGCAGCTACCTGTGTGGACAGTGTCCCTCAAAGCCGGCCCAGTGTATTACAGCTTGTGTCCAGGTGTACTACACAAAAAACACTATTCGATAGTGAAAGCTGCATGCTTTTGTACATATTTAGTGTGTGTATATGTATTTCTAGTGTGGTGTGTTTACAAAAAACCTAGAACTTTGAAAAAAAGAGACCAAGAAAAAACTGTGTGAATATAAGATTGTGTGTCAGAAGGAACCAAAACGTGTGTGAAAATGTGACCAGTTACCTGATCGGCATCAAAACTTTGAGGAAACCTTCATATATACTTTTTAAAAAAAGTTAAGGACCAACATTGAGAATGCACAAAAACTTTTAAAAATTCACAAAAATTCAATTGTACCGCCTTTGTGGTCCAAACAAATTGAACCACACGCACAAATTGATAGTGAATGCGGCAACTGCAATTTTATGGCACACATTTCTCATGCGCCTTGAAAAACACGTGTCGCGACTTGTCATTTTTGGAACAAATTGGGGTGAATTTCTGATGTTTGGGATCCGAGGAGCATGTGCTGAATCAAAATCATGTGAAGCACGAGCTAAATCAGGCTGTAGGTCATAAAGTATGCTCAACCAAATGTCTTTAAAAGCCACTGTACTGGTGAAAAATGCAATCCAACAGCATGCCTCCACGTCGAAGACCGAACGAGCTGGATCGAGGAAGAGCAATAGGATGGCTCCAAGAAGGAGTTGCAGTCCGGGAAGTGGCATGGAGACTTGGGGTATCACACTCTGTTGTTATCAGACTCAGACAACGCTTTCAAGACACAGGAAGAGTGCAAGAACGACCACGCTGTGGTCGACCCAGAATAACACCACCACGAGAGGACTGATACATTGAAAGGCAGGCCACACAAGAAAGAACAGCAAGTGCAAACAACATCAGACGTCACCTTAGAGATGCCACCAACACTGTTGTCAGTGATCAGACCATACGAAACCGCCTACACACCGCTAACCTCCGTGCTCAACGACCAGCCATAAGACCTCGTTTGACTGATGCCCACAGAGCAGCAAGCCGAGCATGGTGCACGCAGCACATGAGATGTACACATGAACAGTGGGCTAACGTGATGTTTAATTACACATACTATACCGTGGCTCACTAATGCAATAAGCGGCAGCCATTTGCTATCCCTGCCTCGTATACAATAAAGTCCGTACGGACAACAAAACCCCTGAAAGGGCCTCGTGCCTTGCGCATGCTCAGATCAATCCTCTTTTCTCGGCAGCCATTTTCCCGTTAAGCCTCGTGTACACGAGCAGCTAAGTATTTTTTTGCTTTTCTCGCAATCGATCGATTGTTGTTGCTGTTCTTGGTGTCCTTGCTTATGTTTTCACTTAAGGGAGAAACGTACGTGAAGCGTTTGGGTGGTAAGGCGAGAGTTAAGAAGGTTTCGTCATTCGATTCCCGCATCTCGCCGGCAGGCTCTTTGTCTCTAGCCGCGCCAAAACCTCCCCCCCCCTTCAGCGTCACTTTCTCTCTATTCTTCTTCTTCTTCCTCTTCTTCTTTCCCCAAGGGTTCACTTCAACTCAGCTGCGGTTCTGTTGTTGTGACAGCGAGCTCTTCCTCGCATCCCATAATTCGTGACGGTGATCGGCTCAGCTGTGGTTCTGTCGATCCCGTCCCTTTGTCCCCTAACGGCGAGCGACTCAGCTGCGGTTCTGTCGTTCCCGTTACTGCATCTTGTGTTCAGTTCAGCTGCGGTTTTACTGATCACAGTTCGGCCTCCATGGCAGAACCGAAGATGCTTGAGCCCTCGACAACGGAGGCTCAGGGGTGGGGCAATGAGACGGCCCTCTCGCCTACCTCTCCCTCTCGATCGGTAGCCGATGCAAGGGAAGCAACTCCCTCTCAGGGGCTCGATTCTCGTTCGGCCCCGGTTGTTTCCCTTCCCCCACCTCATGTGTCTGCCACTCCTTTTGGGCAGAACACTTGGGTTTCGCCCTCATTTCCGGGCGTCCCTCAGGGGACCGGCGCTTTAGGCCCCCCATTTAATGGGGTGGGCCAGCAGCCACAACCTCAGCCCCCCTTATCATGGGGTCAGGGCCCTTTGCCTTGGGCGCCATGGGCCCAATGGCAGTATCCCCCGACCATGGGCTTTCCACAGCCCCCTGCTCCGGGGTTCCCCTGGTGGCCGGGTTTTATGCCCAGCGCTCCACCAGCGCAGGTCTCTTCCTCCCAGGCCCTTTCGGCCCATCCGGCGGCCGATCCCTCCCCAGGGGGGTCTGGAGAGTCAGCCAGCCCAGGCCACCCTGGGCTTTCGCCGCGCACCTCCTCGCCAAGGGCAGTCACCCCTCGGTCTGTGGCTCTGACCTGGCGGATTCGGAGTCGGAGGACGAGGGCCATTCGTCTGGCTCTTATTCCTTCCGGGACTCTGTGGCCTTTCTGGCTTCCCTTGTCCCGGAGGCGGTGTCGTCCTCTCAGGAGGTCAGGGCCCCCTGCCCTTCGGCAGCGGAACTTGCCCTGGGGTCTCACCCACTGGCGGCTATGCCCTCCTCTCTCCTAAAGGAGTCGGTCATGGTAGCTGACTGCATGAGGAGGGCCCAACTAAAGGTCAGGGGCACGGAGGCGCAGGACATCACGCCTGGTTCTGTCCCTGACTTTCCGGGGGCACTGGCGTGCGGGAAGTATCTCAAACCAGAGAGGCTTCCATTTGCCAAGAAGGCTTTCTTGGCAAATGACGCTATCCCAGAAGCCACTCTCCCCTCTCCCAGGAGGACCTCCTCCTGGTCCAGGAGAGGTGTAAGTCACACGCTCGGCAGGTGTCCCTTTCAGAGCGCTGCCTTGCCGAGTGGGAAGAGTCGGCAAGGAGGGGTTTGGAATCCATCTCGGTTATGGATTCCTTCCTAGGGGGACTAGTGTCTGCCCTGAAGGACCCTGATTCAGAGTCCTTCGCTTTACGCCAGTCCGCGGACTCTTCGGCAGTGGTGGCCTGTATTCAGGCCATGGCTGATGGACTGAAGTATTCGGCCGGGGCCTTCGCTAGGCTCCATCTGAACTCGGTCCTAGCGAGAAGAGATGCCGTCCTATTGGCTTCTTCTGTGGCCCGCTCCGCCTCTGCCCGTGCCTCTCTCAGAGCCCTGCCAGTCAAGTCGGGGTCTCTTTTCGGAAATCATGTGCAGGCGACCATTAAGAGCCAGGCCGAGATTAGGCGTGACCTCGCCTTTCACTCTGGCCCCCCTCCCCCCCCGCCCGGGTTCAAAACGCAAGGCGCCAGCGCCTTTCTCATCACCGGGTCCCTCTCAGCCCAAGGGACTATGGTCATTTGGTCCCCGGGGGGTCCGAGGCAAGCAACCCAGCAGGGGTCGGCCTCAAGCACGGCCGGCGGGTCCGAAAGCTTCCACGTCTCAGTCGCCCCACCCCCAATGACTTACCCCCGACCTGGGTACTTCACCCCAGGGCGGTCCTGTGGGCAGTCTGTCCAGGCACCTCAGTGCCTGGGAGCGGCTTCCCGCAAGCCCTTGGGCTCTGCGGGTGATCAGGTCGGGGTTTCGTCTTCCTTGGGGTGCAGTAAAGGCTCCGCTCACTCCTTTCCCTCCTCCTTTCGCTCCTCCTCGGGATCCAGCGGCCTCTCAGGCCTTGGATCAGGAGGTCCTTTCGCTGTTAGCCAAGGGAGCCACAGAGGAAGTCCTCTTCCATTCCTCTCCGGGCTTTTATGGCCGCATTTTTGTGGTCCCCAAAGCTTCTGGAGGATGGAGACCTGTCCTAGACCTCTCGCCATTGAACAGGTTTCTTCTCGTCCTCCGTTTTTCGGATGGAAACCCCCATGTCAGTCCGCGATGCCATACACCCCGGCGACTGGGCGGTATCCATCGACCTGAAAGATGCATACTTCCATCTCTTGATCCACCCAAGGGACAGGAAGTTCCTCCGCTTCGTATGGGGAAGCCGCGTTTTTCAGTTCAGGGCTCTTCCCTTTGGGCTAGCCCCGGCCCCTTGGGTTTTCACGAAGGTGGTCCGGGAACTTTGCATGCACGTTCGGGAGAAAGGAATTCGTCTGAAGGCCTATCTCGACGATTGGCTTCTCCTTGCCTCCTCCAGCACTCTGTGCTCCCAGCAAACTCTCCAGGTTCTAAACCTCTGTCAGCAGCTGGGATTTGTTCGCAACGAGGAGAAATCCGATCTCATCCCGGCGCAGCAGTTTCAGTTCCTGGGCATGTCCTTCAACACCACCAACTGGTTGGTCTCTCCAACCCCCCAACGTCTTGTTCGCCTCCAGCATCTCTTGGCCCTTCTCCTCTCCTTGGATCAGGCTCCAGCCAGAAAGCTGGCCTCCCTTCTGGGTCTGATGGAGTCCTTGGCCCCCTTAGTGCCCCTCGGACGACTGCACAAACGCTGGTTCCAACGCCTCTTTCGCAAGCGTTGGTCTCAGGCGTTGCAGTCGTGGGACCTTCCGGTTCCCCTCGGCCAGTGGTTCCAATCATCAGTGACCCAATGGCACTCCCAGTCCTGGCTGACTCCGGGAGTCCCCATCACGCCCCCTCCTCCACAGGAAGACCTGTTCACGGACGCGTCCCAGTCCGGGTGGGGTGCCCATGTCAGCTCTCTGACGGCGGCCGGACAATGGTCCCCGGAGATGGGGTCCTTGCACATCAATCGGCTGGAGCTGGAAGCCGTGTTCCAAGCCCTCAAGGAGTTTCTTCCCTTCCTGAAGGGAAAACACGTTCTCCTCAACACCGACAACACGACTGTGGCGTGTTACATCAACAAACAAGGGGGGGCGCGTTCTCACTCCCTGTCCTTGAGAGCGGAACAGCTTCTACTTTGGTGCGAGGCACATTCCATCCGGATCTCGGCCAAGCACGTTCCCGGGAAAATCAACATTCTTACGGACTCTCTCAGCAGGTCGCACATGGTTCTTCCCTCGGAGTGGACTCTCGTCCACTCAGTCCTGGAACCTCTCTGGACTGTGTGGTTCAAACCACAGGTAGATCTGTTCGCCACCCGGTTCAACCACCGTCTCCAGCTGTATGTCTCTCCAGTCCCGGATCCGGCAGCATGGGCTGTGGACGCCCTATCCATCCCTTGGTCCGGACTGATGGGCTATGCCTTTCCCCCATTCCCCATTCTGGGAAAGGTTCTCCGCAAAGCAAGGGAGGACGCAGCCACGCTGATTCTGGTGGCTCCACGCTGGCCGGCCCAAGCGTGGTTTCCAGAACTGTTACACCTGTCTCACGTGCCTCCGATACCGCTCGCCTTAAAAGCAAAGTCCCTGCTTCAGCCACGGTCAGGTATTCCACACGGCAACCCAGACGTGCTGCATCTTCACGCCTGGCTACTGTGCGGGACGCGCTGTCTTCACAAGGCGCCTCCCCAGCGGTAATCGGACTTGTGGAACACGCCCACAGGCCAGGCACCCAAAGCGTCTACAGTGTCCACTGGAATGGCTGGCTCTCTTGGTGCTCCAACCACGCAGTATCCCCTCATTCTCCCTCTCAATGTCAGTTGGCGAACTATCTAGCTTTTCTTTCATCTGAGAAAAACTTTCTGCCTCCTCTGTTAAAGTTCACAGGGCGGCTATTTGCACCACTATCCGCCAGTTAGGGGGCCCCTCCTTCGTGGACGACCCTCTTCTGCGGGATCTGGTCAGAGGAGCAGCCCTACAGGAGGCCCGATGCCCCCGCCGTACCCCGGCGTGGGATCTTTTCTTAGTTCTCTCCTCCCTCAGGCTCCCCCCCTTACGAGCCCATCCGGGAGTGTTCTCTGAAGTTTCTTTCCTTCAAAACAGCCTTTCTCATTTCCCTGGCCTCAGGGAGGCGCTGCAGTGAAGTCCACGCCCTTAGTGGCCTGCCCGGGGACGTCGCCTCCGAACCGGATGGCTCGATGTCTCTTCGCCTCCTCCCTGAATTTTTAGCGAAGAACCAGTTGCCAGGTTCTCCATCCCCGACTATCTCCATTCTTCCTCTCACTTCTATTCTCGCCCCGGACGATGAAGACCGCACTCTCTGTCCGGTGCGCGCTCTGTGGGAGTATAGGAAACGCACGAAATCTTCTCGCTCCAAGCAGCGCCACCTGTTTCTCTCTTACAACGAAGGTTATAAGGAGGACATCAGACGCTCTTCAATCTCTCGATGGCTGAGAGAAGTGATTAAAGCTGCGTACGCGAGACCTGAAGGGGATTTGGCTGTTTTCTCACCAAGACCTCATGAGATTAGGGCATGGGCGTCTTCGCTGGCAGTAGCTCATAATGCCAGCATTCAGAGTGTGTTAGATGCTGCATATTGGCGTTCTCCTGGCACCTTCATCCATTTCTATCTGCGCGACGTTTCTCGTCTGCGCGATGATGGGTCTAGGGGCATCGCATCAGCTGTGGTGGCTCAACACTCCATCTCCGCCACACGCGCTGGCTCTTCCACACGCTCCGGCTCTTCTCGCTCCTCCAGATGGTAACCAGGTGAGCCCTCCTTCCAGGTAGTGCGACTCTGCATTAGTGAGCCACGGTATAGTATGTGTAATCAAAAGGAAATTTTTATTCTAAAATTACGTTTAATCTAACATACTTACCGTGGCTCACGCAGAGACCCTCCCTACCTCCCCGCCTTCCTGGTTCCATTAGGAGTTCTCAGTCAAGGTTTAATATACCTCGAAAAGAGGATTGATCTGAGCATGCGCAAGGCACGAGGCCCTTTCAGGGGTTTTGTTGTCCGTACGGACTTTATTGTATACGAGGCAGGGATAGCAAATTGCTGCCGCTTATTGCATTAGTGAGCCACGGTAAGTATGTTAGATTAAACGTAATTTTAGAATAAAAATTTCCTTTTACAGATGAGTCGCGGTTCTGCCTGGATCCCACCGATAGACGGAACAGGGTCTGGAGACGCCGTGGGGAGCGTTTTGCAGAAGAAGCTGTCCTGGAAAGGAACCGCTATGGTGGGGGATCCGTTATGATTTGGGGCGGCATAAGCACACGCTACAGAACGGTTCTCTACAATGTGGCAGGGAACTTGAATGGTGTTCGCTACCAAACAGAGATTTTGCAACCCCTGGTGCTGCCAGCCCTTCAACAGCTTGGACCTCAGGCAGTCTTTCAAGACAACAATGCATGGCCCCATCGCACCAGAGCAGTAAACACGTTTCTCCAAGCTGCTGGTGTCAACAGAATGCAGTGGCCCACAAACAGCCCAGACCTGAACCCCATCGAACATCTTTGGGATGAGCTGGGCCGGAGACTGCAGCAGCGTCGTCCTCCTCCTGCTAACCTGGGTCAGCTGTTTGAGTCACTCCAGCAGGAGTGGGCTGCTGTCCCCCAGGCCTTTCTGCGCACACTGGTGAACTCCATGCGACAACGCTGCCTTGAATGCCTTGCCAATAACGGGGGACACACGTTATTAACTATGACACTGAACAAACACTCCTCCTGTGACTTTCAAATTTGGGGGTGGGGGTGTTTGTACTGCGCTCGATTCCAGTTTGTTGATTCCTCGGACTTGTCATTGTCTTTACACACTTTTCACATATTCAGTAAATTCATGTTATACTTGGAGATTGATCACTTCCCAATTTTCTTTTTTATAAGTCAGTAAAATGTTGGTCCTTAACTTTTTTTGAACAGTATACATATGGACACATATGATAAGAAGTTATGTTTGTAATTAAAAAAATAATTAAAAAAAAAAAAAATCTTGTGTGTGAAGTTAATCTTTGTGCATGTTTATAATGACATACATTAAGAATTTAAAAAAGAAAATTTACATTCAAAATTTCATTCCAGACACATTGCCAGCAAAAAAAATTCATGTGAAAATGTCATAACTGGATAATGTGTTCATTTTCCTTTCAGAAAAGTATGCCTTACATGTACTTTCTTTCAGTAGTTTGGATGCTAGAATTTTTAAAAATTATTACCGTCCATGACCAGTAACCCCTTGGCAAATAGTTACACCTGAGCATGAAAAGGGTGTGGCACTCAAAGGGTTAAAATTTAAAAGAAGTATCCCATCCATTCATGCAGATTAGCCATTCAAGCTGAATGGCTCAGGCTGTAAACAGGGATACATGCATTGGATGCTTCAAAATATGACACTTTTGTCAGAATTTGAAAAAGAAATACATTCCTTATAGTCCAGAAATACATAAAGTATGGTTAATTCATTATCTTGCTTGTGATGTAGGGTGATGGGGCCTTGTGACGGACCGTTTTTTGTCCGATCACAGTTTTTACAATAACTCCGCTTACCGGAGCTAGTTCACTGAAAAACCGGTTGGTTAACTGGTGTTCACCTGGACACCGTATAAGCCGAGTGAGCGTGGGTAGCCAGCCAGTCTCTGAAGAAATTCCGGCTAATTCGCCTACCCAGTCCAGCCGACGAGGGACTCAGTTCAGTTGTTGTGACAGCCAGTTCCCCCAGGTAGAGTTTGACCCTGGTGTCCGTGGGAACTGGTTGTCCCTACCTCGGGTCCGGGGCCTGTTGTGTGTCCCTATTCTCCACCGTGCTGGGTGTGCGAGAGGCTGGTGCATGCCATTATAGACCCGACAAGCCAGCTGAGCCAGCGCCTCTTCTGCGAGAGAAGTCATCGCTTCGGTTTTGAGACCCCAAGTCCTGTTCGCCAGAAGTGCCCTGCACTGGTCCTGCCTAGACAGAACCACCGTCTGTGTTGACAATGACCTGCAGCGTCAGCGTTGTTCCTGCATGTCATGAGACCCTTCGTGTCGTCGATCTTGCGCATTGTGAGACCCTTATGCTGTGCAGTAACAGAGCCACAGCTCTTGGAAGTGGAGGCTGGTGCCTCAGAATAGCAGAGTGCTACTTCAGTGTGATCGGACTGAATCATATTTTTTTTTGTTTGGGTGTAGGAAGTGGTTACTTCCTTGTGGACAGAGGTGTCACAGCATCGTTCCGTCGTCACTTCAAGTCACTACCCCTACTGACAGTCGCAGTGTCGTTGCATAGACTTTGTTCTTCACCTGCGTCTACCCCTACTTGCAGACTGCGCCCCCTTAGGCCAGACAGTGCCTGTGACAGACTGTTGGTGTGTGCACCACACACACACACACATAATATATTATATATATATATATATATATATATATATATCCCTCTGGGGGCACACATATATATATATATATATATATAATACTGAACAATTAAGTAGTGGGGCATATGTATATATTATATATATATAAATATCCCTCTGGGGGTTGCAGCCTTGCCGTGGTCGGAGGGCTTGCGTGGTCCAGTGATCTTTTAGGCTTTGCTGACGGGGGCATCAATACTCGACTAGATGGTTAGTTGTTGTGAACGCTTCTAGGCCTGTATAGCCAAGTTGCTGACTGGCCAAGCATTACGTGGTAGGAATTGATGCCCCTGGTAGGGTCTCCCATGTCAGAAAGGTTAGGAGTGAGGGCCCAGACAAATAGTAACCCACCTTTTACCTATTCTATCTTCTGCCTTTCTTAACGGTTCTTTTCTTTCTTCGTCTCCCCTTCAAGCCTTCTGTTGCACACTCTTTTTTTCTCTGATACTTGAGTCGCTGCCATAAGCAGCGGGGAAGCCCAAGTTACAGTTACCTGGCGAGGGGCTGAGTGGCTGATCCCAATTCAGTCGCTAAGGTGCACTATCTGGTTTTCATGCGGGACGGTACCAGGCTCAGGGACGCCATACTATGGCCATCCATTGTCCCTTCCCCAGCACGGCAGCTCTCCTGGGGTGACCGTTTATCTCTGCCGGTATTTAAAACCTTCATGGCCTTAATAAACACTAAAACAGGAAAAAGAAGAAAACTGGGTTCCGACCCTTCCAGGAATACGGACTCGGATTCAGACACTGAAGTCTGGAAGATGATAGGGGCATGGCCCTCTTGGTTGATTATCCAGTCGGCGGATAGTGAGCGACCCATGACTAAGTTGAGTCCTTTTGCTGTTGCAAAGGGGCTGAAAGGTCTTGCAGGCGCAGAGCCCAAATCAGTGAAGAGGTTGAGGGATGGTTCCTTGCTGGTGCAGGTCAACCGAAAAGTCCACTCGGAGAACTTATTGAGATCAGAAAGTCTTGTAAATTACCCGACCCAGGTGTCCCCTCACAAAAGTCTCAACTCCTCGAAAGGTGTCATCCGTTGCCAAGAGTTGTTTGGGATATCTGAGGGAGAGATAAAGGCTGAGTTGGCTGATCAAGGAGTGGTCGAGGTCAGGAGGGCGACTTTTCGGAAAGGTGCGGAGAGGAAACCCACCAACACTGTGTTCCTCACCTTTGCTAAACCGACTCTTCCAGAGTCCATAAAGGTGGGGTACCTGAGAGTGAAAGTAGCCCAGTATGTGCCATCCCCACTGAGGTGCTTCAAATGTCAACGGTTTGGACATGTCAAAGAGAAATGTCTGGGAGAGGAGGTGTGTGTCACCTGCAGCAAAGCAGTTCATGATGGTGGATGTGAATCCGCAAAATGCGTGAACTGCGATGGTGACCACCCTTCTTTTTCAAGAGACTGCCCTGTTTGGCAAATTGAAAGCGAAATCCAGCGAGTTAAAACAGAAAAAAAGATTTCGTTCTTCGAAGCAAAAAAGTTGGTGCAGGAGCAGAAGGGAAGCCCGCTTCTTTTCTTGACAGTGGTAAAAAAAAATCACTTAGAGTACCTCAGGTAGAAGTAGGCGTTCAGACAGACCCATGTGGTCTTGAACCTCTGAAATGTCTTCCGTCTTCAAGAACATTGCAAGGGAAAACAGCCGTTGGTGGGGGCCTTAAACCCACCAAAGGATGCACTTCCAGTGCATCCACTAAGCCTGCAGCTGTGCGGGCTGCCCAGCAAGGGGGTCGCCCCGAGACGGCCCCCAGGCCGAGACCACCTCCCAAGGGAGGAGCCCCAACAGTGGCTTCAGGCAAAGTGGCGTTGGTGGAGTGCAGGGGAAAGCGGAGAAGGCGGAGCTCAAACTGCAAAATGTGTTTGATGCTCTATATGATGAAGAGGAAGAGGACATAGAGATGCATGATTAAAATCCTCATCCACAATGGATACAGTCTTGCAATGGAATATCAGGGGACTGTCTTCCAATAATGAAGAATTGCAGCTGTTGTGCCGTGAGGCTAGGCCGATGCTAGTTTCACTGTAAGAAACTCTACTGAAGTCTGACAAAACTTTTTCACTTTCTGGCTACAGCTTTCTAAACCAACCTGCACAATCTGTTGAACATGGCGTTTCTGGTGGGGTAGCCTTATTCATTCATAATTCTGTTCTGTACAGCCCAGTTGCTCTGCAGACTCCACTTCAGGCAGTGGCAGCTCGGGTTACTCTCCACAAAAGTTACTATCTGTAGCTTGTATCTGTCTCCAAATATCTGTGTCACCAAACGGGACCTCATTTCGCTCTTGGAACAGCTTCCTAGACCCTTCCTGCTGTTGGGTGATCTGAATGGCCACTCTCCTCTATGGGGAAGTGAGAGATCTTCACCAAGGGGTCTGCTTTTAGAGGAAGTGTTTTCGGAGCTTGATCTGTGTGTCTTAAATGGGAAATCGCCAACTTACTTTCACTCCGCTAATGGCACCACATCTTGTCTGGATCTTTCTGTGTGTGATCCATCTTTGTTTCTGGATTTTGCTTGGGAGGTTGATGAGGACCTGCATGGTAGTGACCACTTTCCTGTGTTGCTTCGGTATACGAATGCAGAGAGTGAGTCTTTACCAGAACGCCTCAATTTCAACAAAGCAGATAGGGACCGCTTTGCCACTAAGTTTCTTATGGATCTGGAAGAGGACAAGATCCTGCAAAGTGAAGATCCGGCAGGAAGTCTTTCAGATTTCATACTGAATTGCGCAAAATCAACCATCCACACATTTCCAAGAAGCCCCTAATGCCAAAAGTTCAACTCTGAATGTAAAACCCGCAAAAGAGCTCAACGTCGGGTCTCTTGCAGACCTTCGATGCCCAACGTCCGAGCGCATCAGAAACTGAGGGCCAAATCCAAACACATTTATAAGACCAGTAAACGTTTATCTTGGAAAGTTTTGCTCAAGTCTCACATCCAAAACATCGAAGAAAAAAGTGTGGAAAATCATCAAGAAAATTAAAGGGAAGAACACCTGCCCCACTGTGAACCATCTCAAGTTTTCTGATTCTTTAATAACAGAGAAAAAAGCAGTTGCTAATCTGCTTGCTTCAACCATTGAAAAGAATTCCTCGCCTTCTAACAAATCAGCCAGTTTGTCAAAAACAAAGCCCTTAAAGAAAAATCACCCTGCAACTTTTCGTCAGACAACATGGAAGACTACAATCTTCCTTTCACTTCAAATGAATTGAAATCCGCCGTACTTTCCTGCAGCGATTCCTCTCCGGGTATAGGTGAAATCCATTATAAACTTTTGAAACATCTTCCGCAAGAAGGTCTTCACATCCTGCTACATGTATACAACCATGTATGGACTACTGGATTCTTTCCACCTTCTTGGCGAAAAGCCCTCATCATTCCCATTCCCAAACCTGGAAAAGATCTTTCTAACCCATCAAACTACCATCCGATAGCTTTGACCAGCTGTGTCTGTAAATTGATGGAGAAAATGGTCAATGCTAGACTCATGTGGAAACTCGAAACCGACGGCCTTCTGGCGAAAGAACAGTGTGGTTTCCGCAAACATTGGACTACAGTGGACCATTTGATCCGTCTGGAATCTACGCTTCGGAACGCCTTTGTTAACAAACAACATGCAGTGGCTATATTCTTCGACTTGGAGAAAGCCTACGATACCACCTGGAAATCTGGGATTCTTCATGATCTCCAGGACCTTGGTTTTCGGGGTCATCTTCCACTTTTCATTCAAATTTTTTGGCAGAACGAGTTTCAGGTCCGGGTTGGCACCACTCTCTCTGATGTTCATGAGCAGGAGTTGGGTGTTCCACAAGGGAGCATACTGTCTCCTGCCCTCTTTAGCATCAAGATTAACAACATTGTCAAGTCAGTTCCACAGGGTTCAGACTGCTCATTGTTTGTGGATGATTTTGCTGTCTACGCAACTGGAAGCCTGTACCCGAGTATCCAGCGCAGGCTCCAGCTTTGTGTGGATAAAATTCATCAGTGGGCAGATGAAAACGGCTTCACTTTTTCTCCTACGAAGACACAGTGCATTCGCTTCCATAATTTCCGTCAGTTTTTTCCAGATCCTGTAATTCAAATAGGGAAATCTCCCATTCCAGCTGTCAAAAAGGCTAAATTCCTAGGAGTTATTTTTGACCAAAAACTCAACTTTATCAGCCACATTAAAAACCTCAAAACTGCTTGCCAGAAAACTCTGAATATTCTGCGGGTCATGGCACACACTGACTGGGGCGCTGATAAGAAAACTTTGCTGTGTCTCTACAGAGTCTTGGTCTGTTCCAAACTGGACTATGGTTGTGCTGTGTACGGCTCTGCAAGACCATCTTACCTAAAACTCTTGGACCCTATCCACCATCAAGGGCTTCGTCTCTGTCTTGGAGCATTCCGCACCACCCCTGTGTACAGCCTGATACGCAGAGGCAGGTGAACCCTCACTGTCCAACCGCAGGCTGAAACTGTCTTTGAATTACTATATCAGACTGTTCTCGGAACCGGAAAACCCTGCCTATGACTGTGTTTTTGACCCTCAGTTCCAAAGTAAATTTGAAAACAACCCTAACTGTATTCCGCCGTTTGGTCTTCCTATGCAGCCTCACACGCAGAATGCAGGTCTAGACCTAGGAGTTGTGTCTGATTTTTCCAAGTTTCCAGATCAGCCTCAGTGGACCTTTTTCACACCAGAGATTCGTTTTGATCTTGCAGCTTTTCGCAAAGAGTCTACCAGCTCTCTGGCATACAAGGCATTGTATGCTGATCTCTGTTAAAAATTCCCATCCTATCAGAAAATTTTCACTGACGGTTCCAAGTCTGAAGATGGAGTGGCCTGTGCAGCCTATTGCCCTGGTGCTCCTTCTCAGATACTGTTAGAACATATTCCTTCAGATGCTTCTGTTTATTCAGCTGAACTTACAGCTCTGGTTCTGGCGCTGAGGATAATCTCACAATCTACGAAGAGGGACTACGAAGTGGTGCATTCCATGTCATGTGCCACTTACAATGAAACATGTTCTTTTAGAGTGTTGGGACTTGCACGATGTGAGACACAAACATTTTACAGCAGATTCCATGAAAACCTTGTTCAGAGACGTTCCGCCTGATGCGTCCAAATCTTAAGGAGTTCCTCTCATCTACGTCTGGTGGTCGTAAAGAAGAAACAGTTCTGTGCCGGCTGCGCACCGGCCATTCGTATTTTATCCATTCATACCTTTTAAAGAGTGAGGAAGCTCCGTGGTGATTCTATGTCATGTGCCACTCACAGTGAAACATATTCTTTTAGATTGTTGGGACTTGTACGATGTGAGACAACACTTGACAGCAGAGTCCATGAAAACCCTGTTCAGAGATGTCCCACCTGACGTGATCTGAGTTTTTGAGAGAGATTAACATTTTTCATCTGATTTAAGATTTTACGGAAGAAAGATTTTTAACGATGTTTCTGGTGCGTTTGTAGAAGATGTAATTTAAAGAGATGTGTGAAAGTTTTTTTAAATTTTTTAAATTTTTTTTTTAAAGATGACTTGTGAGTTGATTTTAACGTGGTGACAGCCCTGATGTGGCCCTTTGTGGTCGGCTGGGCTATAAGCAACATTACCTTACCTTACCTTACCTGCCTGACGAAATCTTTGAGTCTTGAAAGAGATTAACATTTTTCATCGGATGTGAGATTTTACAGTGGAAAGATTTTTAACAAACTTTCGGATGGGTTTTTCGATGTATTTTAAAGAATTGTGTGAATGACTGACTTGTGAGTTGATTTTAACGTGGTGACAGCCCTGATGTGGCCCTTTTGGGGTGTGCTCCATGTAGACAGTGCCTGTGACAGACTGTTGGTGTGTGCGCCACATGTATATATTTATATTGTACACCCATAGTTGGGGTGTGCTCCATGTGTGTTATTCATGTTTATTGATGATGATGATTTGTATGTGTTAGATGGCCCAGGCGGCATAGAAAAAAATAAGAAAATTGCGGTTGTGTTGCCTGGCTGTCTATGTGCGGTTGAGTGTGTGTGTGTGTGGTAGGAAAGTGCGAGCACACATCCCATATTTCTGGGAGAGTCAGACACACATGCACCAAGCACCCATCCGTAACATCTGGTGACCCTGACGTGATTGATGTGTTTCCCCTGGCTTCAGTCCCTGTTAGTTGCCCTTATTTTGAAGGCAATCTCACCTGTTGTGTTTTGGACAGCCCTGTGGCTGATCTAATTATTGGTAATGTCCCTGGTATTTCCAAAAGCAGTGAGTCTGGTGCGGTGATTGACAAGCCTTTCACATTAGCTGCCATCACGCGAGCTAGAGCTAAACATGTTCAGAAGAAGCCTCTTTCTCAGATTCCTGATGATCTTAACATCTCTCGCTCTGACCTGATTCAGAGGCAGAATGATGATGATTTTCTTAAGTCATCTTTTCAGTTGGCAAGTTCTAGAGAGGTTAAGAAACTTGGTGCAGCTATTTTCTATTTTTATCTCTCAGACGGTGTCTTGTGCAGACATTTTCTCAAGAACGACACCCCTTTTGATCAGGTTGTCGTGCCTAGGGATCTTCGACTCACAGTACGATCTGTAGCACATGATTTCATTCTGTTGGGTCATTGTGGTTCACGAAGAACTCGAGCGCGAGTTCTTAAATTCTTTTGGCCTGGAGCGACTATGGATGTGGCTAAATATGTTGCCTCGTGTGATGTATGTCAAAAAACAGTATCCAAAGGTCGAGTGTTTCCAGTGCCTCTTTCTTATGTCCCTTTCATTGGCACCCCATTCGACCGCGTAGCTGTTGACCTTGTTGGGCCCCCTATCTCCACCTTCGGAGCAAGATCATCGCTACATACTGACTCTTATTGACATCACCACTCGTTTTCCAGAGGCTGTTCCTTTGAAAGACATTTCTTCTGTTGCCGTAGCTGAAGCGTTGTTGGGTATCTTCTCGCGTTTAGGTTTTCCTAAAGAGATACTCTCAGACCAAGGTACCCAGTTCAATTCTGATTTGATGAAACAGTTTCATGTGTTGTGTGGTACCAAGGGAATCAGGACTACCCCTTATCCTCAGGCTAATGGACACGTGGAGAGATTCATGGTACTCTGAATGCAGATGTAACTTTCTGCCACAACCGTGACACACTGAGACGCACTATTTTCGGTATTTTTACAAAAAATATACAGACAGAACCAAACTGAATACAACAATAAATATTATGTTTTTGAAAACTTCAAATCATGTTCTTTTAGAAAAAAAATACTACAGTCCTGTGCTCAGTACACACTTCACTCGCCACTGGTTTGAAAAGTGTAGGCAAACAGCTATCAGCAAAAACTTTTCCTCCACGTAAGTATGGATGAAAAATCAATATGATCATAACTGTAGTCAACACAGTGTGTAGCAAACACATAAAAACAATGTATCTTTCACACACACAGCTGTGTGCATGGTCTAAACCTCAAACAGAGAGCTGCTGTCACATATTTGAAGAAAAAATGAAAAAATTTCATCATCATTTGGTATGTGCAACTCACCATCGTCACTCATATCCTCTCTGTCCGATTCGGCAAGTTCGGAAAAGTTCGACAAGTTCGGAAAACAGTTCCAGTTCTTCATTTGATCGTTCTTCCATTATTCTTTCAATTACTTCTTGAAATAAGATGTTTCTGTTCGCTACCACTCACTGACGCTTCGGTGCCGAATGATGAACACGGGCAGCCAGAGTTATCTCCAGCTATCCCATAATATGAGCAAAAAAGTAGAATTAAACGTGAGATAATACACCAAGGGAGAGTACCACCTAATAGAGGAAATCCTCAGCTTTCTGTAGATACCACGATTGTTTCCCTTAGACCGCACAGCTGCATGTGAAAATTCGAGTAAATCGTCGATCACCTGGCGGGTGACGCGTCTGTGCGAAGCACTCAGCCCGTCGCCCGCCAGGTGATCGACGAGGCGCCAATGAGTTAAGAAGGTGGTACGTTCGTACCCAAAGGCGTGGCATTGTTACCCACCTGCTCTGGTGTTTGCATGTAGAGAACTCCCGTCCGAAAGTACTGGTTTCTCACCTTTTGAGTTGCTGTTCAGTCGCCAAGTACGTGGCCCTATTGCCCTACTACAAGAGTCTAGGACTCAAACAGATAACCAGGATTCAGATGCTAAGCCTCTGTATGCTTGCTTGTTTGAGCTGAAGAACATTACCGCTGATTCCTGCAGGACAGCTATGGAGAATTCTATCGACTCTGCCTCAAAGGGTAAAAAGTATTTCGATCGCAAAGCTAAGGAACATCATTTTGCGGTCGATGACAAAGTACTCGTACTGTTACCCACTGACTGGAACAAGCTTTTAGTCAGTTGGTCAGGACCTTTCCCTGTCACCAAAGTACTGACCTGACTATCGAGTCCTCATTTAAAGAGATGTGTGAAAGGTTTTTTTTTTTTTTTTTTTTTTTAATGACTTGTGAGTTGATTTTAACGTGGTGACAGCCCTGATGTGGCCCCTTGCGGTCGGCTGGGCTATAAGCAACATTATCTTATCTTATCTGACTATCGAGTCCTCATTAAAGGAGAAGATTTTCCATGCTAACATGCTAAAACGGTACATTCGTGGTGTTGCTGTATCACTGTCTCATGTTGTTCCCACTGTCATTTCACAAGGCAATTTGGTTCCATGGTCGGACATAGCACCTCTCACCTCTGAGCGTAAGGAGATTACTTTGAAATGTTCCTCAGAAACTGTCCCCCCTGTCAAAACCTCTACGGATTCTCAGGCCTCTGCTGTTGCTTGTACAGTTGGTGTGGTTCATGATTCTGATGATGCACTGCCTATACCTACTTTGTCTGTTCCAATGGCATCTTCCATGCCAGACGAAGATATTCGGTCAGTGCTATTTGATACCACTCTCTCAGACAGCAATGCTAGGGAACTGCGGTCAATCTTTGAGAATTTTCAGGACATTCTTACTCCCCAACCAGGATCTTTCTCATGAAATGTGCTCCTAGAAATTCCACAATTAACTGATGTACCAGTTGGGAAGAAGTCCTACAATATTCCTTTTTCTGCTAGAGAAGTCGTGGATAGAGAAGTTCGATGTTGGACTTAGGTAATATCGAGCCTTCCATTAGTCCCTTCGCTTCTCCAGTTGTCTTGGTGAGAAAAAAAGATGGTACATGCCGTTTTTGTATCGATTTTCGATCACTGAACAAAGTCACTGTCTTTGATGCCGAACCAATCCCTGATGTAGAAGGTCTGTTCGCTAGATTGGCAGATGCACACTATTTCACAAAAATTGACGTAGCTAAGGGATATTGGCAGATAGTTGTAAAGCCTGAAGATAGACCCAAGATGGCTTTTACAACACATCTGGGCCTCTTTCAATTCATCCAGATGCTGTTTGGTCTTGTGTCGGCACCTGCTGTTTTTGCGTGCATGATGCATATGCTCAATTTAGACCAGTTCTCTGCTGTCAATTTTTTCAATGACATACTCATTCATAGTGTGTCTTGGGATGCACATCTCCGTCATGTGTAAGGTGTTCTTTCCAGTCTGAGGTTTTTCAACCTCACAGCCTGTCCCTTGAAAGTCGAGACAGGATTCCGATCACTGGAATTCCTAGGTCACACGGTTGGAGGTGGTATCATGTGCGCTGTCAAGGAAAAGGTTGACAAAATCTTGAAGATTTCCACCCCTACTACCAGGAAGCAAGTCAGGTCTCTATTAGGCTCGCTCAGCTTTTATAGAAGATATGTTTCTTGCTTTTCTACTCTCAGTGCTCCATCTCGGATCTGATTAAGGATGCTGGTCGTGTTGGACGGCCCTCCGGGGGTTGCAACCTTGCCGTGGTCGGAGGGCTTGCGTGGTCCAGTGATCTTTTAGGCTTTGCTGACGGGGGCATCAATACTAGACTAGATGGTTAGTTGTTGTCAATGCTTCTAGGCCTGTATAGCCAAGCTGCTGACTGGCCAAGCATTACGTGGTAGGAATTGATGCCCCTGGTAGGGTCTCCCATGTCAGAAAGGTTAGGAGTGAGGGCCCAGACAAATAGTAACCCACCTTTTTCCTATTCTGTCTTCTGCCTTTCTTAACGGTTCTTTTCTTTCTTCGTCTCCCTTTCAAGCCTTCTTTTCCACACTCTTTTTCTCTCTGTGGTCTTCTTAAGATCCGCCGCGTTCGCCGTGTGGTGCGACCTGTGACGGAGGGGGATGAGATCCTGGTGATTGAGAGGGCCAACGCCCTCAACACATCACTTTGGCTCGGACCTCTCCTAGACAGGAGGTACACTCTGGCCCGGGTGTATCAATCGGCTTCCCCTTTGTGGGGCTGGGTCAAGACAGGCAGTTCTCCGACTGGCCAAGGTAACCCCTGCAGTGCTCAGCTCTCTGTTCCCGGGAGTTGGGCATGATCAGGGGGGATAGGGTCAGTAGGCTTCTGTTTGTCGTATATCTCTCCTGAAACCTGGAAGGGGTCAAGACAATGAGTTCTTGGCCCTGGCCCCTTAGTTGGACTCCATGGAGGGTGGGTAAGGGAGAGATGAAATTTCTAAACATAAATCATGGCTTTATCCAAAATCACACCCCCCATAAAGAAGAGGAAGGCAGTGGACCCCGTTTCTAGTCATAACGATTCCGACAGTGACTCGGATATGGAGACGAGACAGAGGACAGGTTTTTGGGCTTCCTGGCTTGTGGTTGAAGGGACAGAGCAGGAAAAGCCTATTTCTGGTCTGAGTCCTTTTGCTATTCAGAAGGGCTTTCAGGGTCTAGCAGGTGACCCTCAGTCAGTGAAAAGGCTACGGAATGGCACTTTCCAGTGCAGATCAAAGAGGCAATCGGAGCAGCTGCTGAGGGCAACAAAACTCGTGGACAGAGAGATCCGGGTGACCCCCCATAAGCAGTTAAATTCGACCAAAGGGGTTATTCGGTGCCCGGATTTGAAAGGTGTCTCGGAAGCGGAGATCAAGACAGAACTTGCGTCCCAAGGTGTGACAGAGGTGTATAGGGTGACAGTCAAAAAAGGTGCAGAAAGAGTGCCCACCAACACCCTCTTTCTGACATTCTGCAACCCTGTGCTGCCTCCGGTCATTAAAGTAGGGTACTTAAATGTACGTGTCCAACTGTATGTCCCATCCCCGTTGAGGTGTTTCAAATGCCAGAAGTTTGGACATGTCAGAGACCGCTGTTCTGGGCAGGAGGTGTGTGGTGTTTGTTGCAAGGCAACCCATGATGGGCCGTGTAAAGACCCGGCTCATTGTGCGAACTGCGGTGGCGACCACCCCTCCTCTTCACGCAACTGCCCTGTTTGGGTTCAGGAGTCCACCATCCAAAGAGTGAAGACTGAAAAGAAAATTTCGTTTTTTGAGGCCCGCAAACAGGTTGTTGGCAGTCAGACGTCAACAGTGTCTTCTTATGCTTCCGTTATAAAGAAAGTTTCCACCCGTTCAGTCTGCTGCCAGACTGACAATTTTACTTTCACCAAGACATTGCAAGAAAGACCGTTAAGCTCTGGTGGAAGCAAGTCCACCGCCTCCCAACCCAAAGTGGGTGCCCCTGGTGGAGGCAAAAAATCCGCCACTCCTCAGACTGCCCAGCAGTCTACTCCATCTGCTGCTGGGCAGATGAAAAAGCCAACCCTCCCGCCTCGAACTTCCTCGAGCAGTGCCCGTGCGGGCAAGGGAGTTCAACCAAGTGTGGAGATGGTGGAGATGAGGAAGAAACCTCCACCATCTCCAAAATCCAGACCTTCTTCACCTGTGGGCAAGTCTGCCAGCAGGTCTGAAGACCCAAACAGTCCAGTGAAACTAAGCAATAAATTTGCTCCACTGAATGCAGACGATGACGAGGAGATGACCTGACTTCTCTCCTGTTCATCCTCTGCACCATGGATAGTAGTAAACTAATCCATTGGAATATCCGTGGCTTAAATTCAAATTTTGAGGAGCTGCAACTTCTGTGTCAAACTGTAAAACCTTCCGTCGTGGCTCTTCAGGAAACTAAAATTCAAAGCCAGAAGACCTTCACTCTTTCTGGCTTTAATATTCTTTCTAAACCTGCACAACCATCCACATTGGGACTGTCAGGCGGTGTTGCCCTTCTTTTACACAAAACTTTGCTGTTTAGTCCTGTCGCTCTGACTACCTCCCTTCAGGCTGTAGCTGCGAGAGTCACTCTCCACAAGACTGTTACAATCTGCTCACTGTATCTGCCACCTTCTGTCCCGGTTTGTCGTCAGGACCTTGTCAGTCTGATCGAAGAACTTCCTCGACCTTTTTTGCTGTTGGGTGACTTTAATGGTCACAATCCTCTTTGGGGTAGTGTCAGTTCGTCATCCAGAGGTCTGCTTCTTGAGGATGTCCTTTCAGACTTTGATTTGTGTTGTCTGAACGATGGAGCTCCAACTTACCTCCACTCTTCCACAGGTTCACTTTCGTGTTTAGATTTGTCGATTTGTGACCCCTCGCTGGTCCTGGACTATGAGTGGTCTGTCCATGACGATCTGCACGGAAGTGACCATTTCCCTGTTCTTTTAAAACCCTTATTAACTGAAAACATCTGTGTCTCACAACATCTTAATTATAAGAAGGCCAACTGGAATCTTTTTGCCACCAATATTTTGAAAGAATTCCAGGACACTGATTTTCTTCAGAGTCCAGACCCAGCTGAATCTCTGACTAACACTGTGATAAAGTGTGCTAAAACCAGTATTCCAATGTCTTCCAATAAACTCCAAATGCCCAAAACACCCTGGTTTAATTGAGACTGCCAACAAATTTCAAAAGTTCGCAAACGGGCTCAGCGTCGGGTATACCAACGACCTTCAGGTTCCAACGCTCGAGCCCATCAGAAACTCCGCGCCAAATCGAGACACACTTTCAAAATCAGTAAACGTCAGTCTTGGAGAAACTTTTGCTCCGGGCTGACATCAAAAACTTCAAAGAAGAAAGTCTGGAACATCATCAGAAAAATCAAAGGGAAAAACACCAACCCCTCCATTCATCACTTGAAACTTGCCGATGCTCTGATCACTGACAAAGAAGCTGTTGCCAATCTGTTGGCCTCCACCATCCAACAGAACTCCTCATCTTCAAATAAATCTGCAGCCTTTTTAAAAAACAAACAGCTCAGAGAGAAATCTTTATACAATTTCACATCAGACAACTCTGAAGCCTACAATCTCCCTTTTTCAATCAATGAACTGAAAACAGCTTTACAAACCTGCACTGATTCTGCCCCTGGTCTGGATGATATTCATTATCAGGTTTTGAAAGCATTTTCCAGAAAGCTGTCTCCAGACTCTTCTTAAAGTATACAACCATATCTGGACCACAGGGTACTTTCCGCCCTCCTGGCGGAAAGCCCTGATCATTCCAATTCCAAAGCCTGCAAAGGACCTTACCAACCCTTCCAACTATCGTCCGATAGGTCTGACTAGCTGCCTCTGTAAGTTGATGGAAAAGATGGTCAACTCCCGTCTGATGTGGAAGCTGGAAACGATGGCCTTTTGGCCAGTCAACAGTGCGGTTTCCGGAAATACCACTCGACAGTTGACCATCTAATCCGTCTGGAAACCACCATCCGCAATGCCTTTGTCAATAAACAGCATGTGGTCGCTATCTTTTTCGACCTCGAAAAAGCATATGATACCACATGGAAATCAGGAATTCTTCTGGACCTGCACAGACTTGGTTTCCGTGGTCACCTGCCTCTGTTCATACAGAACTTTTTGGCTGATCGACAGTTCCAGGTGCGTGTTGGCACCACACTCTCTGACATCCATGGGCAGGAGTTGGGTGTCCCTCAAGGGAGCATCCTTTCTCCTGCTCTTTTCAGCATTAAAATCAACGACATTGTGAAATCGGTAAGCCAGGGCTCTGAGTCCTCTCTGTTCGTTGACGACTTTGCGCTGTACGCAGTGGGAGCTTCTTACCCCAGCGTACAGCGTCGACTCCAACTTTGTGTCAACAAGATCCAGCAGTGGGCCGAGGAAAACGGGTTTACCTTCTCACGTACCAAAACTCGTCAATCCATTTTCACAATTTTCGTCAATTTTTTGCTGATCCTGAAATTCGTCTGGACAAGTCCACCATTCCAGCTGTAAAAGAAGCCAAATTCCTTGGAGTTATTTTTGATCAAAAACTCAACTTTCTCAGCCACATTAAAAATCTCAAAACCTCTTGCCAGAAAGCTCTGAATATTCTGCGGGTCGTAGCACACACTGACTGGGGCGCTGATAAGAAAACTTTGCTGCATCTCTACAGAGCCCTGGTCCGCTCCAAACTGGACTATGGTTGTGCTGTGTACGGCTCTGCAAGACCCTCTTATCTGAAACTCTTGGACCCTATCCACCATCAAGGGCTTCGTCTCTGTCTTGGAGCATTCCGCACCACCCCTGTGTACAGCCTGTACGCAGAGGCAGGTGAACCCTCACTGTCCAACCGCAGGCTGAAAATGTCTCTAAATTACTATATCAGACTGTTCTCAGAACCACAGAATCCTGCCTATGACTGTGTCTTTGACCCCCAGTTTCAAAACAAATTCGAAAACAACCCTAACTGTATTCGCCGTTTGGTGTTCGTATGCAGCCTCACGCGCGGAATGCAGGTCTAGACCTAGGAGTTGTGTCTGATTTTTCCAAGTTTCCGGATCAGCCTCCGTGGACCTTTTTCACACCAGAGATTCGTTTTGATCTCGCAGCTTTTCGTAAAGAGTCCACCAGCTCTCAGGCATACAAGGCATTGTATGCTGACCTCTGTTCAAAATTTCCATCCTGTCAGAAAATTTTCACTGACGGTTCCAAGTCTGAGGATGGAGTGGCCTTGTGCAGCCTATTGCCCTGGTGCTCCTTCTCAGATACTGTTAAAACATATACCTCCAGATGCCTCTGTCTATTCTGCTGAACTTACTGCTCTGGTTCTGGCATTGAAAATAATTTCACAATCTACCAAGAGGGACTTTCTGGTTCTGTCGGATTCGCTGTCAGCTTTGGAGGCCATAGCTGGCCGCAACCTTCAGCATCCAGAACTTTTACATTTCTTTGAACTTTTTAGCAAGTTGAAAGTGGATGGTTACAACATTATTCTGGCTTGGGTTCCTGGTCATGTTGGCATCGGAGGTAACGAAATGGTTGATCGTTTAGCCAAGAATGCTACAAGAGAGAAATTGTCCAACATATATATCCCCTGCTCAGATCTGAAACCCAAAATTAATGATTATGTGAAAGACCTCTGGCAGGAGGATTGGAATACCCAGACAGATAACAAACTCTTTCGGATCTGTCCAAACCTCAAGGAGTTCCTCCCATCTACGTCTGGTGGTCGTAAAGAGGAAAGGGTTCTGTGCCGGCTGCACACCGGCCATTCGTATTTTACTCATTCCTACCTTTTAAAGAGTGAAGAAGCTCCGTGGTGCATTCCATGTCATGTGCCACACACAATGAAACATATTCTTTTAGAGTGTTGGGACTTGCACGATGTGAGACACAAACATTTTACAGCGGAGTCCATGAAGATCCTGTTCAGGGATGTCCCGCCTGACGTGATCCTTGACTTTTTGAGAGAGATTAACATTTTTCATCTGATTTAAGATTTTACGGAAGAAAGATTTTTAATGAAGTTTCTGGTGCGTTTCTAGAAGATGTCATTTAAAGAGATGTGTGAAAGGTTTTTTTTTTTTTTTTTTTTTTTAATGACTTGTGAGTTGATTTTAACGTGGTGACAGCCCTGATGTGGCCCCTTGCGGTCGGCTGGGTTATAAGCAACATTATCTTATCTTATCTCGTGTTGGACGTTCGATTTCTTGGACCCCTCAGTGTGCTGAAGCATTGCACAAGATTCAAAGTATTCTGTCCTCTGCACCTGTTCTACTCTTACCACCTCCGGGGGTTGCAACCTTGCCGTGGTCGGAGGGCTTGCGTGGTCCAGTGATCTTTTAGGCTTTGCTGACGGGGGCATCAATACTCGACTAGATGGTTAGTTGTTGTCAATGCTTCTAGGCCTGTATAGCCAAGCTGCTGACTGGCCAAGCATTACGTGGCAGGAATTGATACCCCTGGTAGGGTCTCCCATGTCAGAAAGGTTAGGAGTGAGGGCCCAGACAAATAGTAACCCACCTTTTTCCTATTCTGTCTTCTGCCTTTCTTAACGGTTCTTTTCTTTCTTCTTCTCCCTTTCAAGCCTTCTTTTCCACACTCTTTTTCTCTCTGTGGTCTTCTTAAGATCCACTGCGTTTGCCGTGTGGTGCGACCTGTGACGGAGGGGTATGAGATCCTGGTGATTGAAGAGGCCAACGCCCTCAACACATCACTTTGGCTCGGACCTCTCCTAGACAGGAGGTACACTCTGGCCCGGGTGTATCAATCGGCTTCCCCTTTGTGGGGCTGGGTCAAGACAGGCAGTTCTCCGACTGGCCAAGGTAACCCCTGCAGTGCTCAGCTCTCTGTTCCCGGGAGTTGGGCATGATCAGGGGGGATAGGGTCAGTATGCTTCTGTTTGTTGTATATCTCTCCTGAAACCTGGAAGGGGTCAAGACAATGAGTTCTTGGCCCTGGCCCCTTAGTTGGACTCCATGGAGGGTGGGTAAGGGAGAGACGAAATTTCTAAACATAAATCATGGCTTTATCCAAAATCACACCCCCCATAAAGAAGAGGAAGGCAGTGGACCCCATTTCTAGTCATAACGATTCCAACAGTGAATGGGATATGGAGACGAGACAGAGGACAGGTTTTTGGGCTTCCTGGCTTGTGGTTGAAGGGACAGAGCAGGAAAAGCCTATTTCTGGTCTGAGTCCTTTTGCTATTCAGAAGGGCTTTCAGGGTCTAGCAGGTGACCCTCAGTCAGTGAAAAGGCTACGGAATGGCACTTTCCTCGTCCAGTGCAGATCAAAGAGGCAATCGGAGCAGCTGCTGAGGGCAACAAAACTTGTGGACAGAGAGATCCGGGTGACCCCCCATAAGCAGTTAAATTCGACCAAAGGGGTTATTCGGTGCCCGGATTTGAAAGGTGTCTCGGAAGCGGAGATCAAGACAGAACTTGCATCCGAAGGTGTGACAGAGGTGCATAGGGTGACAGTTAAAAAAGGTGCAGAAAGAGTGCCCACCAACACCCTCTTTCTGACATTCTGCAACCCTGTGCTGCCTCCGGTCATTAAAGTCGGGTACTTAAGTGTACGTGTCCAACTGTATGTTCCATCCCCGTTGAGGTGTTTCAAATGCCAGAAGTTTGGACATGTCAGAGACCGCTGTTCTGGGCAGGAGGTGTGTGGTGTTTGTTGCAAGGCAACCCATGATGGGCCGTGTAAAGACCCGGCTCATTGTGCGAACTGCGGTGGCAACCACCCCTCCTCTTCACGCAACTGCCCTGTTTGGGTTCAGGAGTCCACCATCCAAAGAGTGAAGACTGAAAAGAAAATTTCGTTTTTTGAGGCCCGCAAACAGGTTGTTGGCAGTCAGACGTCAACAGTGTCTTCTTATGCTTCCGCTATAAAGAAAGTTTCCACCCATTCAGTCTGCTGCCAGACTGACAATTTTACTTTCACCAAGACATTGCAAGAAAGACGGTTAAGCTCTGGTGGAAGCAAGTCCACCACCTCCCAACCCAAAGTGGGTGCCCCTGGTGGAGGCAAAAAATCCGCCACCCCTCAGTCTGCCCAGCAGTCTACTCCATCTGCTGCTGGGCAGATGAAAAAGCCAACCCTCCCGCCTTGAACTTCCTCGAGCAGTGCCTGTGCGGGCAAGGGAGTTCAACCAAGTGTGGAGATGGTGGAGATGAGGAAGAAACCTCCACCATCTCCAAAATCCAGACCTTCTTCACCTGTGGGCAAGTCTGCCAGCAGGTCTGAAGACCCAAACAGTCCAGTGAAACTAAGCAATAAATTTGCTCCACTGAACGCAGACGATGAGGAGATGACTTGATTTCTCTCCTATTCATCCTCTGCACCATGGAGAGTAGTAAACTAATACATTGGAATATCCGTGGCCTAATTTCAAATTTTGAGGAGCTGCAGCTTCTGTGTCAAACTGTAAAACCTTCCGTCGTGGCTCTTCAGGAAACTAAAATTCAAAGCCAGAAGACCTTCACTCTTTCTGGCTTTAATATTCTTTCCAAACCTGCACAACCATCCACATTGGGACTGTCGGGCGGTGTTGCCCTTTTACATAAAACTTTGCTGTTTAGTCCTGTCGCTCTGACTACCTCCCTTCAGGCTGTAGCTGCGAGAGTCACTCTCCACAAGGCTGTTACAATCTGCTCACTGTATCTGCCACCTTCTGTCCCGGTTTGTCGTCAGGACCTTGTCAGTCTGATCAGAGAACTTCCTCGACCTTTTTTGCTGTTGGGTGACTTTAATGGTCACAATCCTCTTTGGGGTAGTGTCAGTTCGTCATCCAGAGGTCTGCTTCTTGAGGATGTCCTTTCAGACTTTGATTTGTGTTGCGTGAACGATGGAGCTCCAACTTACCTCCACTCTTCCACAGGTTCACTTTCGTGTTTAGATTTGTCGATTTGTGACCCCTCGCTGGTCCTGGACTATGAGTGGTCTGTCCATGACGATCTGCACGGAAGTGACCATTTCCCTGTTCTTATAAAACCCTTATTAACTGAAAACGTCTCTGTCTCACAACATCTTAATTATAAGAAGGCAAACTGGAATCTTTTTGTAACCAATATTTCAAAAGAATTCCAGGACGTTGATTTTCTTCAGAGTCCAGACCCAGCAGAATCTCTGACCAATACTGTGATAAAGTGTGCTAAAACCTATATTCCAATGTCTTCCGACAAACTCCAAATGCCAAAAACACCCTGGTTTAATTGAGACTGCCAACAAATTTCAAAAGTTCGCAAACGGGCTCAGCGTCGGGTATACCAACGACCTTTAGGTCCCAACGCTCGAGCCCATCAGAAACTCCGTGCCAAATCGAGACACACTTTCAAAATCAGTAAACGTCAGTCTTGGAGAAACTTTTGCTCCGGGCTGACATCTAAAACTTCAAAGAAAAAAGTCTGGAACGTCATCAAAAAAATCAAAGGGAAAAACACCAACCCCTCCATTCATCACTTGAAACTTGCCGATGCTCTGATCACTGACAAACAAGCTGTTGCCAATCTGTTGGCCTCCACCATCCAATAGAACTCCTCATCTTCAAATAAATCTGCAGCCTTTTTAAAAAACAAACAACTCGGAGAGAAATCTTTATACAATTTCACATCAGACAACTCTGAAGCCTACAATCTCCCTTTTTCAATCAATGAACTGAAAACAGCTTTACAAACCTGCACTGATTCTGCCCCTGGTCTGGATGATATTCATTATCAGGTTTTGAAACATTTTCCAGAAAGCTGTCTCCAGACTGTTCTTAAAGTATACAACCATATCTGGACCACAGGGTACTTTCCGCCCTCCTGGCGGAAAGCCCTGATCATTCCAATTCCAAAGCCTGGAAAGGACCTTACCAACCCTTCCAACTATCGTCCAGTAGCTCTGACTAGCTGCCTCTGTAAGTTGATGGAGAAGATGGTCAACTCCCGTCTGATGTGGAAGCTGGAAACCGATGCCTTTTGGCCAGTGAACAGTGCGGCTTCCGGAAATACCACTCGACAGTTGACCATCTAATCCGTCTGGAAACCACCATCCGCAACGCCTTTGTCAATAAACAGCATGTGGTCGCTATCTTTTTTGACCTCGAAAAAGCGTACGACACCACATGGAAATCAGGAATCCTTATGGACCTGCACAAACTTGGTTTTCGTGGTCACCTGCCTCTGTTTATTCAAAACTTTCTGGCTGATCGACAGTTCCAGGTGCGTGTTGGCACCACACTCTCTGACATCCATGGGCAGGAGTTGGGTGTACATCAGGGGAGCATCCTTTCTCCTGCCCTTTTCAGCATTAAAATTAACGACATTGTGAAATCGGTAAGCCAGGGTTCTGAGTCCTCTCTGTTCGTTGACGATTTTGCGCTGTATGCAGTTGGAGCTTCTTACGCCAGCGTACAGCGTCGACTCCAACTTTGTGTCAACAAGATCCAACAGTGGGCCGAGGAAAACGGGTTTACCTTCTCACGTACCAAAACTCGGTCAATCCATTTTCACAATTTTCGTCAATTTTTTGCTGATCCTGAAATTCGTCTGGACAAGTCCACCATTTCAGCTGTAAAAGAAGCCAAATTCCTAGGAGTTATTTTCGACCAAAAACTCAACTTTCTCAGCCACATTAAAAATCTCAAAACTTCTTGCCAGAAAGCTCTGAATATTCTGCGGGTCGTAGCACATACTGACTGGGGCGCTGATAAGAAAACTTTGCTGTGTCTCTACAGAGCCCTGGTCCGCTCCAAACTGGACTATGGTTGTGCTGTGTACGGCTCTGCAAGACCCTCTTATCTGAAACTCTTGGACCCTATCCACCATCAAGGGCTTCGTCTCTGTCTTGGAGCATTCCGCACCACCCCTGTGTACAGCCTGTACGCAGAGGCAGGTGAACCCTCACTGTCCAACCGCAGGCTGAAAATGTCTCTAAATTACTATATCAGACTGTTCTCAGAACCACAGAATCCTGCCTATGACTGTGTCTTTGACCCCCAGTTTCAAAGCAAATTCGAAACCAACCCTAACTGTATTCTGCCGTTTGGTGTCCGTATGCAGCCTCACGTGCGGAATGCAGGTCTAGACCTAGGAGTTGTGTCAGATTTTTCCAAATTTCCGGATCAGCCTCCGTGGACCTTTTTCACACCAGAGATTCGTTTTGATCTTGTAGCTTTTCGTAAAGAGTCTACCAGCTCTCAGGCATACAAGGCATTGTATGCTGACCTCTGTTCAAAATTTCCATCCTGTCAGAAAATTTTCACTGACGGTTCCAAGTCTGAGGATGGAGTGGCCTGTGCAGCCTATTGCCCTGTTGCTCCTTCTCAGATACTGTTAAAACATATACCTCCAGATGCTTCTGTCTATTCTGCTGAACTTACTGCTCTGGTTCTGGCATTGAAAATAATTTCACAATCTACCAAGAGGGACTTTCTGGTTCTGTCGGATTCGCTGTCAGCTTTGGAGGCCATAGCTGGCCGCAACCTTCAGCATCCAGAACTTTTACATTTCTTTGAACTTTTTAGCAAGTTGAAAGCGGATGGTTACAACATTATTCTAGCTTGGGTTCCTGGTCATGTTGGCATCGGAGGTAACGAAATGGTTGATCGTTTAGCCAAGAATGCCACAAGAGAGAAATTGTCCAACATATATATCCCCTGCTCAGATTTGAAACCCAAAATTAACGATTATGTGAGAGACCTCTGGCAGGAGGATTGGAATACACAGATGGATAACAAACTCTTTCAGATCCGTCCAAACCTTCAAGAGTTCCTCCCATCTACATCTGGTGGTCGTAAAGAAGAAACAGTTCTGTGCCGGCTGCACACCGGCCATTCGTATTTTACCCATTCATACCTTTTAAAGAGTGAAGAAGCGCCGTGGTGCATTCCATGTCATGTGCCACTCACAATGAAACATATTCTTTTAGAGTGTTGGGACTTGCACGATGTGAGACACAAACATTTTACAGCGGAGTCCATGAAAATCCTGTTCAGCGATGTCCCGCCTGATGTGATCTTTGAGTTTTTGAGAGAGATTAACATTTTTCATCTGATTTAAGATTTTACGGAAGAAAGATTTTTAACGAAGTTTCTGGTGCGTTTTAAAAGATGTCATTTAAAGAGATGTATGAAAGTTGTTTTTTTTTTTTTTTTTTTAATGACTTGTGAGTTGATTTTAACGTGGTGACAGCCCTGATGTGGCCCTTTGCGGTCGGCTGGGCTATAAGCAACATTATCTCTCTCTCTCTCTTATGTCATGCATACTTATTCTTTTCTTCTTCAAGTGAGTGTATGAAACAACTCTTTAGCTTCCAGAAGTAGCTTTGTTTCTCTGTTGTTCTCTCTCTGTCTCTCTCTGTCTGTCTGTCTGTCTCCCCCCACCTGCCTCTTCCTCCCTTCTTCCCTCTCCTGCTCTCTTGCCCATCCCTCCCCTTACTCACTCCTGCCCTTCCCATCTGAGAGTCTCTGTCTGTCACTGTGCATCTATGGTTCTTTCTCTTTCTATCTCCCTTCTATCTGTCTCCTTCACAGTTTCTTTCAAGCATAGCTGAATAACATTTCCAGTCAGTGGATTCTTCCAATCCCCTTCTTCTGTCCCACCATCTCCTTTCACCTTTTCTTTTCTAAATTCTGTTCTCTGAAACATCTCTTTCAGTCTGTGACACTCTCCTCCTCCTCTCCAATCATGCTGCATCAGAAACGTGTATAGGGCTTTTTCTGTTGGCATTGAGAAACTGATGGATCGGTGATGAATTCATGCATGTTGGCAGAAATTCCGCTTGGAGATTGGAACGCAAGCGATGGATATTTTGATCAAAGTTCTGGAGACAGACAGGTTGGTACACATGAACATCTGTGTGTATATGTGTGTGTGTGTTTGTTTGTCTGTCTGTCTGTCTGAGAGTTTGTGTGTGTGTGTGTGTGTGTGTGTGTGTGTGTGTGTGTGTGTGAAAGGACTTGATGATTCAAATATGCGTACATTCAGTTTGTTTGTAAATGAAGAACAGATTTTAAGTGAGAGTATATTGCAAATTATTTTTAGGAGTGTGAAAAGGGAAGGTCTCTAAAAAGAAAAAAAAAAAACACCTGAGTCTGACGCAAGCAAATAGATATGAATGTGTGTTTGTGTGCGTGTGTGTGTACATATATGTATATGTGTGTGTGTATGTGTGTGTTCGTATGATTATATATATGGTCAAATGATGTTGGTGATGTGAAAAGCACCTTCCACTTGGTAACCCCCCATTCCCTTCTCTCTGTAACTCTGTCCCACCCTCTTTCCTCAAGACAAAAATAAAACAAAACTCCCACCCATCTCCTCTCCACTACCTCCCCATCCTCAATAAAAGGGGAAAAAAGTAAATCCCATGTGTGCCTGTACACACAGATGCACACATACACGGGTGCACACATGCATTTTGAGTTTTGAAAATGTGTGCATCTGGTTTATCTTGTTATGCAGGGGTGATGCAGAAACTACTGGCTATGCATTGGACACCTTGCATCATGTGATGTCTAATGAACCTTCAGAAAATGGTGAGAGTTTGTGGGTTGTGTGTCATTCTGTTTGCATTTCTGAGGGTATATTCTGTGTGTGTATACATGTGTACATGTTTTGTGCATGGTATTTGTTTATTAATTGTTTGGTAAATGTGTTAGTTTCACTTACATGTACTACAACATGAGAGCATGTGAGAGAAAATTAGCATTTCCGCCACTTTGTGATGCAATTTTTCTATGTGCAATCATGTGGCCACAGCTGAGTACTTAAACAAGAAAAAGATATTGCCATTTTTTTCAAGTTCCCTCCGGGGGTTGCAACCTTACCTAGGTCGGAGGGCTTGCGCGGTCCTGTGATCCCTTAGGCTTTGCTGGCGGGGGCATCAATACTTGATAATAGGCTAGTTTTTGAAAATGGTTCTAGGCCTGAAAAGTCAAGTTGCTGTCTGGCCTAAGCACAACGTGGTAAGGAGTTGATGCCGCTGGTAGGGCTTCCCATGTCAGATAGGCTAAGGGTGAGGACCCCGACTAATAGTAACCCGCCTTTCTCCTTTTCTTGTTTTCTGCCTTTCTTATTTGGCTCTTTTCTATCTTCGTCTCCCCTTCAAGTCTTCTTTTCCACACTCTTTGTCTCTCTGTGGTCTTCTTAAGATCTGCCGCGTTTGCCGTGCGGTGTGACGTGTGATGGAGGGGAATGAGATCCTGGTGATTGAGAGGGCAAGTGCCCTCAACACAGACAGGAGGTACACTCTGGCCCGGGTGTATCAGTTGGCTCCCCTTCTTGGGGCTGGGTCAAGACAGGCAGTTCTCCGGCTGGCCAAGATAACCCCTGCAGTGCTCGGCTCTCTGCTCCCAGGAGTTGAGCATGATCAGGGGGGATAGGGTTAGTGGCGCTCCACAGTGCGCGCAAATATAACCTCTTAGCCGGCGAAGGAGGCCCGCCTATTTTTAACTCGAGCGCCCATCCTCCCTTCCCGGCAGGAGCACTCCCACCTCTCCCCACCCTGATCCCATCCCTCTCGCATCGCCCACACATTCCTTCCCAGCTTCTCTGTGGTAAAGTACACGCTGCGCGGAACTGAATGTGTAACGCTGGTCTCCCCAGAGCCAAGAAAGTGGCTTTGCAGGAACTACTGACTACTTGTACTGCTGAGTCAGCCCTGATATGGCCCTTTGCGGTCAGCTGGGCTATAAACATTACAATTACCATACTGGTGAGCCAACAAGGCGAGAGAGAGACAGAGAGTGAGAGAGCGAGAGCAAGCAAAACGCACACACACGAAAACAGAGAGAGAGAGAGTGACAGACAGACACAGAAAGAGAGAGACAGAGAGTAGGTACTCCAAAGTGATTTTTAAAGTGTTTTTGACTGTTGTTTTCAATAGGTCAAGGTTATAGAACAACTTAAAACTAAGAAAATTATATAAAAATTATAGCTGTAGCTTAATTAGGAGCAAAGTTATGGTTTTTAAAAATATTTTTCTTACTACAGTTGGAATTCTCCTTAAGGGCCATGTTTGGAGGCCTGTAACTCGGCCATTTGGCAAGTGACATGTCTGTAACTATGGGTGATTGATGTCAGCTACTTGTAATATACACTGAAATTTTTTCAGACCTGAGGCTCTTATAGAGTCTGACTGCCCCACTTTTAAGCCTTTCACTCCCGGCCGCGGATATAGCCGCGGTTCAAGGGTCATCGCATAATTGGATCATCTGACCGGTCACATGATATTGTTTACTTGCTTGCAAATGGCGGCTCCCATACAGCGTGTTTGAAGCAATTTCTCAGCAAGTTTTGGGTCGATTTTGATGCGTTTTTTTGCATTTTGTAAAGCAAAAATTGGTCAAGCAGATCAACATGGCTGCCAGAAGATTTACTGCTGAAGACGTGGTGAGAATTGTGTTTGAAACGCTGTATGAAGGTGAAATTAGAAACGACGAAAGTGAAAGGAAAATGAAGGTGATGCGGTTTTCGATCATCCTGACAATGAGTCAAGTGATTCGGATTACCGGGATGAAGATATTGATCTACCAAGTACATTAACAGGTAGGGGGCATGGTCGTGCTGGTAGCGGGCGTAGTTGAGGACGTGATAGGAGAGGAAAAAATTGTTAAAATGTGACACAAAAATTGTTAGAGTGTGACGCCAGTGACAGTGGTTGACAACACTTGTTATGTTCATTTTTTGCCAATTTTTTTGTATGATGGGTGAAGTGCTAGTAAACGTCGCATCTCTAGCCGACATTGGCATGCATTACTCAATGCATCCCTGAACACACCGTGTGCATCTTTTAGTAAATAATTGCACTTGGTTGTTATGCCCTATAGATTTGTGCACATTTCAATACCATTTCCACCTATGATATATTGAGACTTGAATTTTCATGGATTTTTTTTTCAAAATATTGTTTATTTTTTCTGAAAATCTTGGTTATCTTCCCATGATTGTGAGTTATCTCATCCTGTCAACATGAAACATAATAATTATTATATTCTCCATTCATTTTCCTTCAAGAAAATGTATACTTCTATGTGCTTTAGAGCAATACTTGAATTTTTGCGATTTTTTTGTTGTTGTAAGGTTGGTGTTTTTTTTTACCAAAAATTACAAACAGTTCTGGGAGTCAAAGGGTTAAAAGTGCCAAAATCTTCATTTTGACTTTGTTTTTTTCCATATCGGCAACCAAAACAAGTTATGAAATGACACATCTCTGCTTTCAATTGACATACAAGCATGTAACATATATCAAAATGATCAGGATTACAAGATCTATCCAATAAGAAGACATTTAAGCATGTCAGCACGGTTGTACACCCCAGCCCACCTCGACCCCACCCCCACCCTTTTACCTAACTTCTTGTGTGCCATATAAACATTACGTACACAAATTAAATATCTCTGCTTGACATGATCTTATGAAGGCATATGATTGACATTTGTATCAAAAGTAATGCTCAGAAGATTAAAAAGCAAGAAACTTTGCCCCCCCCCCCCGGATCCCCTCTTCGCTCCTTTCCCACCCCTTTGCTCCTTTCTACCCTAATTCTCCAGTGCCTATGCTTTCCGTATTTTAGTGAAACTTATATATATGATTGCCAAGAAATACTGAATATAACAATGTCATTACAAAATAAATACACTCATCCCTTTAGTTTTTACCCTGACCCCACACCCCCCTTACCAGCAGGAATTGAACGGACAGACTTAAAGTTTAACTTAATTGTAGTTGAAAGCGCCTGAAGAATTGCTCGAGTAAATAACTATTTTGGAAATTTAACATGAAAAGTTTCATTAAAAAAAAAAAAAAAAAACAACCAAAAAAAACCATGAAAAGTTTCAGACTTATTTTTTTCTCTGAACTTTTCAATCAATACTGACACTGAAACAACATGGGAGTGACTCCTCTTTCTAATTGGCATACATTTTTAGAATTGATGAATATCCCGACAAGCACAGTGTAGGAAACCAAAGGTGGTGTGTGAGTGAGTGAGGTAGTGTGTTTATTGTAAAGTGCTTAGAGCTTGGTCTGTGACCGAGGATAGGCGCTATATAAGTACCCAATATGATACGATGATGATATGAGGGGATAGGAGTGAGATGCGCATATGCAGGCCAGGGCTTGCAGCTAATCAGTAAACAGCGCCAACTTTCAACACACGCTGACGCACAATCACCATCAAAAGTACAAAAGACACTGTATGGAAATGAAAGATGAAGAACAGATTTTGTCTGGTGTATTTTCATTTTTTGATTAATTTTCAAACATTTGGAGAAAATAGCGGTCGAATGTGGGTTAACAGCCCACTGCCTCTTTCTTAGTCATGGAGAGAATGTTTGTGTAGAATTGGCCATTGTTACAGTGTATGTTGACCAGAACAAGGCCCGTTGTAGCAGACGCTAACTGCACAGTTTGGAGCACCTGAAAAAAGAAAAGTAATAAATAGATTGAGTTAGGGTTGTCATAGATAAATCATGATGATAGCTAATCCATTCCATTCAGTCACAAGACACACACATGCACACACACACACACACACACACACACACACTCACAGAGTCACACACACACACACACACACACACAATATACATATTACCATCACCGCCAATGACACAATGGAGTGCATTAGACGAGTGTTTTAGAATTGCTGCTTGATTCATTTAATAAAGGAAATACAAGCACAGAATTAATATTCCGTACAAATCTTAACTCATTGCGTACCGCAAACGCGAGTTTCTCGTTTTTGGTATGACGTCACCACAGACCGCAAACGAGAAACTCTCGTTCTTGACCAGAACTTTCGGTTCAGCACTTCTCTCATTAGAGTTACAGCCCTTAGCAGTTTGTTTACCTAATTATGCACAAGGGAAGTAACTCCCGCTCACGCTAACGTCGATACAACATTCGTTGACCGTTTCAAAATGTCGAAGCGACGATGTAATGGGCCTACTCTTCGTGAGAACGAACTTGTGCTGGATTCAGACAGTGAATCAGATGCAGAACTGTCGAATGATAGTTCTGACGAGTTTGTTCCCAGTAATTCTGCCGAAGCGAGTCGGAAATTGAGAGTGAAGACAATGAAGAAGTTGACCGGTTGTTTATTCCTGAACCACGACCTTCGACTTCATGTGCTCCTGATGTTTTTGAAACAAGGAGAAGGGGGCGTGGTGCACGAAATCGAGCAGGAGTGACTTGCGCAAGTGCACGGCGTGCAGAAAAGGACCAGACTGACCACTTATGGACAGAGGAAGGTGTTGATGAGCCACCACACACTCCACAGTTCACAGGTGAGCTTATGAACATGTATGCGTGTGCGTGTTTGTCACTTTGTGTGTGTGTGTTCATGTGTGTTTGAGAAGTGGGTGTGGCAGTTGAAACTCATTTCACTGCACTAAAATTGTTGACTGCAGAAATGCCCTTTCTCTCTCTGTCTGTTTATACTGTGCTAAAAATTTAGTTGTTGGAAGGTACACTAGTTAGGGGAGAGTGGGGGAAAGGATATGTGTGTGTGTGTGTGTGTGTGTGTGTGTGTGTGTGTGTGTGTGCATGTGTGTGGGTGTGTGCACGCGCATGTGTGTGAGTGCAGAAAACAGTCTTACTTTAGCTTACCAGAACTAAAATTGTGTTCATGTGTGTGTACAGGCAATCCTAGTATCCAGGTGGATATTGATCCAGAGGCTTCTCCTTGGGAGTACTTCCAGCTTTTCGTGGGTGATGATCTGCTCAACCTCATGGTGGAGCAAACCAATTTGTATGCTGCCCAGTACAAAGCTGCCGTAGGAGAGGCCATCAAACCCCACAACCTGCTAGCTGACTGGAAGGACATCACTGTTCAGGATCTGAAGATCTTTCTGGCTCTGCTGTTTGTGATGGGGCTTGTGGACAAGCCAGACATCAAGAGCTACTGGAGCACAAACCCAGTGCTTGAAACACCTATCTTTGGGAAAAGTATGAGCCGCAGTCGCATTGAGGCTATACTCATGGCCTTTCATTTGAATGACAACACTGAAAATGTGCCCCGGGATGACCCAGCTCATGACAAGCTGTTCAAGGTCAGGCCACTCATCACAAAGTTGCAGGAAAGATTTGGTGCCGTGTACTATCCAAAACAAAACTTGGCTATTGATGAGTCAATGATGCCATGGCGTGGTCGTGTGGGATTTCTGCAATTTATTCCAAGCAAACCAGTCAGATATGGCATCAAACTGTATATGTGTTGTGAGAGTGACTCCTCTTATGTTTGTAAGATGGAGATTTATTCTGGGAGGAAGGGGAACAAAGGGAGAAGGACCATGGACCCAACGTCGTCAGAAGACTGTTGGAAGATTTCATTGGAAAGGGCCACACCATATTCATTGACAGTTTTTTTTCATCTGTGGATCTCTTCAAGGAAATGAGAAAGAAGGGCACAACCCTGACAGGAACAATCCGCAAAGACAGGCGTGATTTGCCAAGTCAGTTGGCTGACAAAAAGCTAAAGAAGGGTCAGACTGCTGAGCTGAAACAAGTCATCATGCCGAATGAAGCCGACCCCAGCGACACCAGTGCCAGCCTCCATGTAGTCAGATACCATGACAAGAACATAGTGACACTGCTTTCCACCTGCAGCACTGGAGGGTATGTGGACAGTGGCAAGAAGAACAAGACCACAAACCAGCCTATCATGGTTCCGGGGGTTGTACAAATGTACAACAACAACATGAATGGAGTAGACCAATTCGACCAGCATATCCAGTACTATTCCTTCAACAGGAAGACCTGGAAATGGGGAAGAGGGCCTGCTTCCATCTGCTTCACCTGGCCAAAGTACAGGCCTACCTGATAATGAAGATCAACAACCTGGGGAAGAAGATCAGTCAGCTGCAGTTTACCACTTCACTGACTCAGCAAATGTTGGCTGACACGCCGCCACTCAAAGCTTTCAAGCGCCGTCCCTCTGACCCTCCAGCCAGACTAAAGGAGAAGCACTTCCTCACCAAAGTGCCTGCCACAGCCACCAAGCAGTACCCAACCAGAGTGTGTGTTGTCTGCTCTGTGAGAAAGGACAGTGGGAAGGGATACAAAGTGAGGGAGGAGTCCCGGTATGAGTGCCGTGAGTGTGACAAAGGACTTTGCCTGGGTGACTGCTTTGAGAGTTACCACACCAATGTGACCTACAAGCAGCCAAGAGTGGATGAGGGTGGAGATCATTAGAACAACCCCAAGCTGTGTGTTAGAATTATTTTTGTGTTAGATTTTTTGCTTTTGACTTTGAGTGTGTTTATCTGCTACTGTTAGAAAGGGAAGTGCGCATGTTCAATGTGGACTGTGAAACACTGACTTCATTCTGTGTTACAATTGTGAAACATTCTTTGGTGAACAGTGTGGATTATTTGTGGGATTCATTTATAGTCTTGTGACACCAGTTTTCTGTGGATTATTGTAAACTTCAGAGAAAGTAAACAGGTTAGTGGCTATGTTTGTGTTGTGCGTTGCCTTTTCTGTTTGTTGTATATTGTTTAAAATAATTATTACTGTAAAAGTTTTTACTTTTGTGTTATTTAGTTACTTCATCCTTTCAAAACAAACACATTGCCAAATACATACAAAATTTCAAAGCAAACAAGCAAATACTTTATTTTTGCCAATTTTTTTTGGGAGGTCACCCACCGTGTCATGCTCAAAAACATAAAATTACTTGGGCCGCAGGGTTATTTCCCCTTTTTTTTGCTTGGTATGAATAGGGTTAAATAAAGGTTTGCAAACTGCCCAAAAAAACGTGGACAAACGAATCACAAGGCAAAACACATGTTTTTGTCTTGTGATTCGTTTGCCCACGTTTTTTGGCGGTTCACTAACATTTATTTAAGAGTTGTTTAGATTTCCGCCTGCATTCATCTCACTTTTCAACTAGATCTAATATTCTATACGTTTTCCTACTGCAACTGTGCTAGTTTCAGCTGTTCATTCGACATAGGGCCTCAAAAGCGTCGTTGGGCAAAGTCACGTGACCTATTAAAATTTGATATTTAAGTCAAACAGGAAAGATCTGGTTAAAAAAAATCGACAGAAAACAAACCTTGATGTCATACAAACTACATCTGTAACATATACATAAAATCAAAGCAGGAGTTTTAATTTGGTGTAAAATACTAAACACATACTCCTCTCATTAGCACGACCCCACTATTACCCCGGTCTGATGTTGCGGTCGTGAAACAAAAACAAAGTAATCTTCAAAAAATATGACAGTAATATTGTTAAGTTGTGATGTAAAACTGTCGGAAAAGCTTGCAACTTGCCATTCAAAATAGCTGGAACTGCGTGGTTTGAAGACGTCTCGTCGATATTCGATAGATTCCGTTGAGCATTTACGGGTCGCATGCCGTCTTGTAGTTCCGCCATTTCAATTTTCGAGTTGACGTTGAAGCTGCACCACAGCTTGTTTCGTAGCTTTGCGCTCCGCGGCATTTGAACAGACAAACTTAAAATCTTTACTCAGTTGTAGTTTAAACCCTGAAGATTTGCGTGATAGGCTAGTTTTTTAAAATGCTTTAGGCCTGAAAAGTCAAGTTGCTGTCTGGCCTAAGCACAACGTGGTAAGGAGTTGATGCCTCTGGTAGGGCCTCCCATGTCAGATAGGCTAAGGGTGAGGATCCTGACTAATAGTAACCCCGTTTCTCCTTTTCTTGTTTTCTGCCTTTCTTATTTGGCTCTTTTCTATCTTCGTCTCCCCTTCAAGTCTCCCTCCGGGGGTTGCAACCTTGCCGTGGTCGGAGGGCTTGCGTGGTCCAGTGATCTTTTAGGCTTTGCTGACGGGGGCATCAATACTCGACTAGATGGTTAGTTGTTGTCAATGCTTCTAGGCCTGTATAGCCAAGCTGCTGACTGGCCAAGCATTACGTGGTAGGAATTGATGCCCCTGGTAGGGTCTCCCATGTCAGAAAGGTTAGGAGTGAGGGCCCAGACAAATAGTAACCCACCTTTTTCCTATT
The DNA here is from genome assembly GCA_033310375.1 of Conus canariensis. NCBI lineage: Eukaryota > Metazoa > Mollusca > Gastropoda > Neogastropoda > Conidae > Conus > Conus canariensis. The sequence goes on from CM065714.1 coordinate 77,505,472, forward strand.
CTGTCTTCTGCCTTTCTTAACGGTTCTTTTCTTTCTTCGTCTCCCTTTCAAGCCTTCTTTTGCACACTCTTTTTCTCTCTGTGGTCTTCTTAAGATCCGCCGCGTTTGCCGTGCGGTGCGACCTGTGACGGAGGGGGATGAGATCCTGGTGATTGAGAGGGCCAACGCCCTCAACACATCACTTTGGCTCGGACCTCTCCTAGACAGGAGGTACACTCTGGCCCGGGTGTATCAATCGGCTTCCCCTTGGTGGGGCTGGGTCAAGACAGGCAGTTCTCCGACTGGCCAAGGTAACCCCTGCAGTGCTCAGCTCTCTGTTCCCGGGAGTTGGGCATGATCAGGGGGGATAGGGTCAGTAGGCTTCTGTTTGTCGTATATCTCTCCTGAAGCCTGGAAGGGGTCAAGACAATGAGTTCTTGGCCCTGGCCCCTTAGTTGGACTCCATGGTGGGTGGGTAAGGGAGAGACGAAATTTCTAAACATAAATCATGGCTTTATCCAAAATCACACCCCCCATAAAGAAGAGGAAGGCAGTGGACCCCATTTCTAGTCATAACGATTCCGACAGTGACTCGGATATGGAGACGAGACAGAGGACAGGTTTTTGGGCTTCCTGGCTTGTGGTTGAAGGGACAGAGCAGGAAAAGCCTATTTCTGCTCTGAGTCCTTTTGCTATTCAGAAGGGCTTTCAGGGTCTAGCAGGTGACCCTCAGTCAGTGAAAAGGCTACGGAATGGCACTTTCCTCGTCCAGTGCAGATCAAAGAGGCAATCGGAGCAGCTGCTGAGGGCAACAAAACTTGTGGACAGAGAGATCCGGGTGACCCCCCATAAGCAGTTAAATTCGACCAAAGGGGTTATTCGGTGCCCGGATTTGAAAGGTGTCTCGGAAGCGGAGATCAAGACAGAACTTGCGTCCCAAGGTGTGACAGAGGTGTATAGGGTGACAGTCAAAAAAGGTGCAGAAAGAGTGCCCACCAACACCCTCTTTCTGACATTCTGCAACCCTGTGCTGCCTCCGGTCATTAAAGTAGGGTACTTAAATGTACGTGTCCAACTGTATGTCCCATCCCCGTTGAGGTGTTTCAAATGCCAGAAGTTTGACATGTCAGAGACCGCTGTTCTGGGCAGGAGGTGTGTGGTGTTTGTTGCAAGGCAACCCATGATGGGCCGTGTAAAGACCCGGCTCATTGTGCGAACTGCGGTGGCGACCACCCCTCCTCTTCACGCAACTGCCCTGTTTGGGTTCAGGAGTCCACCATCCAAAGAGTGAAGACTGAAAAGAAAATTTCGTTTTTTGAGGCCCGCAAACAGGTTGTTGGCAGTCAGACGTCAACAGTGTCTTCTTATGCTTCCGTTATAAAGAAAGTTTCCACCCGTTCAGTCTGCTGCCAGACTGACAATTTTACTTTCACCAAGACATTGCAAGAAAGACCGTTAAGCTCTGGTGGAAGCAAGTCCACCGCCTCCCAACCCAAAGTGGGTGCCCCTGGTGGAGGCAAAAAATCCGCTACCCCTCAGACTGCCCAGCAGTCTACTCCATCTGCTGCTGGGCAGATGAAAAAGCCAACCCTCCCGCCTCGAACTTCCTCGAGCAGTGCCCGTGCGGGCAAGGGAGTTCAACCAAGTGTGGAGATGGTGGAGATGAGGAAGAAACCTCCACCATCTCCAAAATCCAGACCTTCTTCACCTGTGGGCAAGTCTGCCAGCAGGTCTGAAGACCCAAACAGTCCAGTGAAACTAAGCAATAAATTTGCTCCACTGAACGCAGACGATGACGAGGAGATGACCTGACTTCTCTCCTGTTCATCCTCTGCACCATGGATAGTAGTAAACTAATCCATTGGAATATCCGTGGCTTAAATTCAAATTTTGAGGAGTTGCAACTTCTGTGTCAAACTGTAAAACCTTCCGTCGTGGCTCTTCAGGAAACTAAAATTCAAAGCCAGAAGACCTTCACTCTTTCTGGCTTTAATATTCTTTCTAAAACTGCACAACCATCCACATTGGGACTGTCAGGCGGTGTTGCCCTTCTTTTACACAAAACTTTGCTGTTTAGTCCTGTCGCTCTGACTACCTCCCTTCAGGCTGTAGCTGTGAGAGTCACTCTCCACAAGACTGTTACAATTTGCTCACTGTATCTGCCACCTTCTGTCCCGGTTTGTCGTCAGGACCTTGTCAGTCTGATCGAAGAACTTCCTCGACCTTTTTTGCTGTTGGGTGACTTTAATGGTCACAATCCTCTTTGGGGTAGTGTCAGTTCGTCATCCAGAGGTCTGCTTCTTGAGGATGTCCTTTCAGACTTTGATTTGTGTTGTCTGAACGATGGAGCTCCAAATTACCTCCACTCTTCCACAGGTTCACTTTCGTGCTTAGATTTGTCGATTTGTGACCCCTCGCTGGTCCTGGACTATGAGTGGTCTGTCCATGACGATCTGCACGGAAGTGACCATTTCCCTGTTCTTTTAAAACCCTTATTAACTGAAAACATCTGTGTCTCACAACATCTTAATTATAAGAAGGCCAACTGGAATCTTTTTGCCACCAATATTTTGAAAGAATTCCAGGACACTGATTTTCTTCAGAGTCCAGACCCAGCTGAATCTCTGACTAACTCTGTGATAAAGTGTGCTAAAACCTGTATTCCAATGTCTTCCAATAAACTCCAAATGCCCAAAACACCCTGGTTTAATTTAGACTGCCAACAAATTTCAAAAGTTCACAAACGGGCTCAGCGTCGGGTATACCAACGACCTTCAGGTTCCAACGCTCGAGCCCATCAGAAACTCCGCGCCAAATCGAGACACACTTTCAAAATCAGTAAACGTCAGTCTTGGAGAAACTTTTGCTCCGGGCTGACATCAAAAACTTCAAAGAAAAAAGTCTGGAACATCATCAGAAAAATCAAAGGGAAAAACACCAACCCCTCCATTCATCACTTGAAACTTGCCGATGCTCTGATCACTGACAAAGAAGCTGTTGCCAATCTGTTGGCCTCCACCATCCAACAGAACTCCTCATCTTCAAATAAATCTGCAGCCTTTTTAAAAAACAAACAGCTCAGAGAGAAATCTTTATACAATTTCACATCAGACAACTCTGAAGCCTACAATCTCCCTTTTTCAATCAATGAACTGAAAACAGCTTTACAAACCTGCACTGATTCTGCCCCTGGTCTGGATGATATTCATTATCAGGTTTTGAAGCATTTTCCAGAAAGCTGTCTCCAGACTCTTCTTAAAGTATACAACCATATCTGGACCACAGGGTACTTTCCGCCCTCCTGGCGGAAAGCCCTGATCATTCCAATTCCAAAGCCTGCAAAGGACCTTACCAACCCTTCCAACTATCGTCCGATAGTCTGACTAGCTGCCTCTGTAAGTTGATGGAAAAGATGGTCAACTCCCGTCTGATGTGGAAGCTGGAAACCGATGGCCTTTTGGCCAGTCAACAGTGCGGTTTCCGGAAATACCACTCGACAGTTGACCATCTAATCCGTCTGGAAACCACCATCCGCAATGCCTTTGTCAATAAACAGCATGTGGTCGCTATCTTTTTCGACCTCGAAAAAGCATATGATACCACATGGAAATCAGGAATTCTTCTGGACCTGCACAGACTTGGTTTCCGTGGTCACCTGCCTCTGTTCATACAGAACTTTTTGGCTGATCGACAGTTCCAGGTGCGTGTTGGCACCACACTCTCTGACATCCATGGGCAGGAGTTGGGTGTCCCTCAAGGGAGCATCCTTTCTCCTGCTCTTTTCAGCATTAAAATCAACGACATTGTGAAATCGGTAAGCCAGGGCTCTGAGTCCTCTCTGTTCGTTGACGACTTTGCGCTGTACGCAGGGGGAGCTTCTTACCCCAGCGTACAGCGTCGACTCCAACTTTGTGTCAACAAGATCCAGCAGTGGGCCGAGGAAAACGGGTTTACCTTCTCACGTACCAAAACTCAGTCAATCCATTTTCACAATTTTCGTCAATTTTTTGCTGATCCTGAAATTCGTCTGGACAAGTCCACCATTCCAGCTGTAAAAGAAGCCAAATTCCTTGGAGTTATTTTTGATCAAAAACTCAACTTTCTCAGCCACATTAAAAATCTCAAAACCTCTTGCCAGAAAGCTCTGAATATTCTGCGGGTCGTAGCACACACTGACTGGGGCGCTGATAAGAAAACTTTGCTGCATCTCTACAGAGCCCTGGTCCGCTCCAAACTGGACTATGGTTGTGCTGTGTACGGCTCTGCAAGACCCTCTTATCTGAAACTCTTGGACCCTATCCACCATCAAGGGCTTCGTCTCTGTCTTGGAGCATTCCGCACCACCCCTGTGTACAGCCTGTACGCAGAGGCAGGTGAACCCTCACTGTCCAACCGCAGGCTGAAAATGTCTCTAAATTACTATATCAGACTGTTCTCAGAACCACAGAATCCTGCCTATGACTGTGTCTTTGACCCCCAGTTTCAAAACAAATTCGAAAACAACCCTAACTGTATTCCGCCGTTTGGTGTTCGTATGCAGCCTCCGCGCGGAATGCAGGTCTAGACCTAGGAGTTGTGTCTGATTTTTCCAAGTTTCCGGATCAGCCTCCGTGGACCTTTTTCACACCAGAGATTCGTTTTGATCTCGCAGCTTTTCGTAAAGAGTCCACCAGCTCTCAGGCATACAAGGCATTGTATGCTGACCTCTGTTCAAAATTTCCATCCTGTCAGAAAATTTTCACTGACGGTTCCAAGTCTGAGGATGGAGTGGCCTGTGCAGCCTATTGCCCTGGTGCTCCTTCTCAGATACTGTTAAAACATATACCTCCAGATGCCTCTGTCTATTCTGCTGAACTTACTGCTCTGGTTCTGGCATTGAAAATAATTTCACAATCTACCAAGAGGGACTTTCTGGTTCTGTCGGATTCGCTGTCAGCTTTGGAGGCCATAGCTGGCCGCAACCTTCAGCATCCAGAACTTTTACATTTCTTTGAACTTTTTAGCAAGTTGAAAGTGGATGGTTACAACATTATTCTGGCTTGGGTTCCTGGTCATGTTGGCATCGGAGGTAACGAAATGGTTGATCGTTTAGCCAAGAATGCTACAAGAGAGAAATTGTCCAACATATATATCCCCTGCTCAGATCTGAAACCCAAAATTAATGATTATGTGAAAGACCTCTGGCAGGAGGATTGGAATACCCAGATGGATAACAAACTCTTTCGGATCCGTCCAAACCTTAAGGAGTTCCTCCCATCTACGTCTGGTGGTCGTAAAGAGGAAACGGTTCTGTGCCGGCTGCACACCGGCCATTCGTATTTTACTCATTCCTACCTTTTAAAGAGTGAAGAAGCTCCGTGGTGCATTCCATGTCATGTGCCACTCACAATGAAACATATTCTTTTAGAGTGTTGGGACTTGCACGATGTGAGACACAAACATTTTACAGCGGAGTCCATGAAGATCCTGTTCAGGGATGTCCCGCCTGACGTGATCCTTGACTTTTTGAGAGAGATTAACATTTTTCATCTGATTTAAGATTTTACGGAAGAAAGATTTTTAATGAAGTTTCTGGTGCGTTTCTAGATGATGTCATTTAAAGAGATGTGTGAAAGGTTTTTTTTTTTTTTTTTTTTTTTTTTAAATGACTTGTGAGTTGATTTTAACGTGGTGACAGCCCTGATGTGGCCCCTTGCGGTCGGCTGGGCTATAAGCAACATTATCTTATCTTATCCCTTCAAGTCTTCTTTTCCACACTCTTTTTCTCTCTGTGGTCTTCTTAAGATCTGCCGCGTTTGCCGTTCGGTGCAACCTGTGACAGAGGGGAATGAGATCCTGGTGATTGAGAGGGCCAGCGCCCTCAACACATCATTTTGGCTCGGACCTCTCCTAGACAGGAGGTACACTCTGGCCCGGGTGTATCGATCGGCTCCCCCTTCTTGGGGCCGGGTCAAGACAGGCAGTTCTCTGGCTGGCCAGGTTAACCCCTGCAGTGCTCGGCTCTCTGCTCCCAGGAGTTGAGCATGATCAGGGGGGATAGGGTTGGTGGGTTTCTGTTTGTCATATATATCTCTCCTGAAACCTGGAAGGGGTCAAGACAGTGACTTCTTGGCCCTGGCCCCTTTGTTGGACTCCATGGTGGGTGGGTAAGGGAGAGATGAAGTTTCGCACATAAAAAGAAAATGGCTTCTTCACCAAACAGTCCTCCCCCCCAAAAAAAAAGAAAAGTGGATTTAATTTCACGAAGGCTGTCACAGGAGTATGATGCGGACTCAGATTCCGATACAGAAACAAGAAAGATATCAGGATTTTGGTCCTCTTGGCTGATAATGGAAAGTATGGAGCAGGACAAACCAATTTCTGCATTAAGCCCGTTTGCAATACAGAAGGACTTCCAAGGTATTGCAGGAGACCCACAGTCCATAAAACGACTCCGAAATGGTACCTTTCTTATCCAGTGCAAGAATAAGAAACAATCAGAGCAGCTGCTGAAAGCTACAAAGCTGGTAGACAGAGAGATCCGGGTGACTCCCCATGAACAGCTGAATTCCTCTAAGGGGGTCATTCGATGCCCAGATCTTAGAGGTGTCTCAGAGGCAGAGATCAAGGCGGAACTTGAATCCCAGGGTGGACAGAGGTGCATAGGGTGACAGTTAAAAAAGGTGCAGAAAGAGTGCCCACCAACACCCTCTTTCTGACATTCTGCAACCCTTTGTTACCTCCTGTCATTAAAGTAGGATACTTGAATGTCCGTGTGCAAATGTATGTTCCGTCTCCAATGCGATGTTTCAAATGCCAGAAATTTGGACACGTCAGAGATCGCTGTTCTGGGGAGGAGGTGTGCGGTGTGTTGCAAGGCAACCCATGATGGGCCATGTAAAGATCCAGCTCATTGTGCAAACTGCGGTGGTGACCACCCCTCCTCTTCATGCAGCTGCCCAGTTTGGATCCATGAGTCCACCATCCAAAGAGTGAAAACCGAAAAGAAAATCTTGTTTTTTGAAGCACGCAAACAGGTTGTTGGTAGTCAGACGTCAACAGTGTCTTCATATGCTTCGGCTATAAAGAAAGTTTCCACCCGTTCAGTCTGCTGCCAGACTGATGAATTTATTTTCACCAAAACGTTGCAAGGTAGAATGTTAAGCTCTGGGGAAGCAGGTCCACCACCTCCCAACCCAAAGTGGGTGCCCCTGGTGGAGGCAAAAAATCCGCCACCCCTCAGACTGCCCAGCAGTCTACTCCTCCTGCTGCTGGGCAGATTAAAAAACCAGCCCTCTCGCCTCGAACTTCTGTAAGCAGTGCCCGTGCGGGCAAGGGAGTTCAACCAAGTGTGGAGATGGTGGAGATGAGAAAGAAACCTCCACCATCTCCAAAATCCAGGCCTTCTTCACCTGTGGGCAAGTCTGCCAGCAGGTCTGAAGACCAAAACTGTTCAGTCCAACTTGCTAATAAATTCGCTTCATTGGGTGCAGACAATGACTCGGAGATGACCTGATTTCTCTCCTATTCATCCTCTGCACCGTGGACAGTACAATAATCCATTGGAATATCCGTGGCTTACATTCAAACTTTGAGGAGCTGCAGCTTCTGTGTTAAACATTAAAACCTTACGTCGTAGCTCTTCAAGAAACTAAAATTCAAAGCCAGAAGACCTTCACTCTTTCTGGCTTTAATATTCTTTCCAAACCTGCACAACCATCCACATTGGGACTGTCGGGCGGTGTTGCCCTTCTTTTACATAAAACTTTGCTGTTTAGTCCTGTCGCTCTGACTACCCCCCTTCAGGCTGTAGCTGCGAGAGTCACTCTCCACAAAACTATTACAATTTGCTCACTGTATCTGCCACCTTCTGTCCCAGTTTGTCGTCAGGACCTTGTCAGTCTGATCGGAGAACTTCCTCGACCTTTTTGCTGTTGGGTGATTTCAATGGACACAATCCTCTTTGGGTAGTGGGAATTCGTCGTCCAGAGGTCTGCTTCTTGAAGATGTCCTTTCAGACTTTGATTTGTGTTGTCTGAACGATGGATCTCCAAATTACCTCCACTCTTCCACAGGTTCACTTTCGTGTTTAGATTTGTCGATTTGTGACCCCTCGCTGGTCCTGGACTATGAGTGGTCTCTCCATGATGATCTGCACGGAAGTGACCATTTCCCTGTTCTTTTAAAACCCTTATTAACTGAAAACACCTCTGTCTCACAACATCTTAATTATAAGAAGGCAAACTGGAATCTTTTTGCAACCAATATTTCAAAGGAACTCCAGGAAATTGACATTCTTCAGAGTCCAGACCCTGCAGAATCTCTGACCAATACTGTGATAAAGTGCTAAAACCTGTATTCCAGTGTCTTTCGACAAACCCCAACTGCCCAAAACACTCTGCTTTAATTCTGATTGCCAACACATCTCAAAAGTACGCAAACGGGCTCAGCATCGGGTATACCAAGGACCTTCAGGTCCCAACGCTCGAGCCCATCAGAAACTCCGTGTGAAATCGAGACACATTTTCAAAATCAGTAAACGTCAGTCTTGGAGAAACTTCTGCTCCGGGCTGACATCAAAAACTTCAAAGAAAAAAGTTTGGAACATAATCAGACAAATCAAAGGGAAGAATACCAACCCCTCCATTCATCACCTGAAACTTGCCGATGCTCTGATCACTGACAAACAAGCTGTTGCCAATCTGTTGGCCTCCACCATCCAACAGAACTACTCATCTTCAAATAAATCTGCAGCCTTTTTAAGAAACAAACAAATCAGAGAGAAATCTTTATACAATTTCACATCAGACAACTCTGAAGCCTACAATCTTCCTTTTTCAATCAATGAACTGAAAACAGCTTTACAAACCTGCACTGATTCTGCCCCTGGTCTGGATGATATTCATTATCAGGTTTTGAAACATTTTCCAGAAAGCTGCCTCCAGACTGTTCTTAAAGTATACAACCATACCTGGCGGAAAGCCCTGATCATTCCAATTCCAAAGCCTGCAAAGGACCTTACCAACCCTTCCAACTATCGTCCAATAGCTCTGACTAGCTGCCTCTGTAAGTTAATGGAGAAGATGGTCAACTCCCGTCTGATGTGGAAGCTGGAAACCGATGGCCTTTTGGCCAGTGAACAGTGCAGTTTCCGGAAATACCACTCGACAATCGACCATCTAATCCGTCTGGAAACCACCATCCGCAATGCCTTTGTCAATAAACAGCATGTGGTCGCTGTCTTTTTCGACCTCGAAAAAGCGTATGACACCACATGGAAATCAGGAATTCTTCTGGACTTGCACAGACTTGGTTTCCGTGGTCATCTGCCTCTGTTTATACAGAATTTTTTGGCAGATCGACAGTTCCAGGTGCGTGTTGGCACCACACTTTCTGACATCCATGGGCAGGAGTTGGGTGTACCTCAGGGGAGCATCCTTTCTCCTGCCCTTTTCAGCATTAAAATTAATGACATTGTAAAATCGGTAAGCCAGGGCACCGAGTCCTCTCTGTTCGTTGACGACTTTGCGCTGTACACAGTTGGAGCTTCTTACCCCAGCGTACAGCGTCGACTCCAACTTTGTGTCAACAAGATCCAACAGTGGGCCGAGGAAAACGGGTTTACCTTCTCACGTACCAAAACTCAGTCAATCCATTTTCACAATTTTCGTCAATTTTTTGCTGATCCTGATATTCGTCTGGACAAGTCCACCATTCCAGCTGTAAAAGAAGCCAAATTCCTAGGAGTTATTTTTGATCAAAAACTCAACTTTCTCAGCCACATTAAAAATCTCAAAACCTCTTGCCAGAAAGCTCTGAATATTCTGCGGGTCGTAGCACACACTGACTGGGGCGCTGATAAGAAAACTTTGCTGCATCTCTACAGAGCCCTGGTCCGTTCCAAACTGGACTATGGTTGTGCTGTGTACGGTTCTGCAAGACCCTCTTATCTGAAACTGTTGGATCCTATTCACCATCAAGGGCTTCGTCTCTGTCTTGGAGCATTCCGCACCACCCCTGTGTACAGCCTGTACGCAGAGGCAGGTGAACCCTCACTGTCCAACCGCAGGCTGAAAATGTCTCTCAATTACTATATCAGACTGTTCTCAGAACCGGAGAATCCTGCCTATGACTGTGTCTTTGACCCCCAGTTTCAAAGCAAATTCGAAACCAACCCTAACTGTATTCCGCCGTTTGGTGTTCGTATGCAGCCTCACGTGCGGAATGCAGGTCTAGACCTAGGAGTTGTGTCTGATTTTTCCAAGTTTCCAGATCAGCCTCCGTGGACCTTTTTCACACCAGAGATTCGTTTTGATCTTGCAGCTTTTCGTAAAGAGTCCACCAGCTGTCCCCTCCGGGGGTTGCAACCTTGCCGTGGTCGGAGGGCTTGCGTGGTCCAGTGATCTTTTAGGCTTTGCATCTACGTCTGGTGGTCGTAAAGAGGAAACGGTTCTGTGCCGGCTGCACACCGGCCATTCGTATTTTACTCATTCCTACCTTTTAAAGAGTGAAGAAGCTCCGTGGTGCATTCCATGTCATGTGCCACTCACAATGAAACATATTCTTTTAGAGTGTTGGGACTTGCACGATGTGAGACACAAACATTTTACAGCAGAGTCCATGAAGATCCTGTTCAGGGATGTCCCGCCTGACGTGATCCTTGACTTTTTGAGAGAGATTAACATTTTTCATCTGATTTAAGATTTTACGGAAGAAAGACTTTTAATGAAGTTTCTGGTGCGTTTCTAGAAGATGTCATTTAAAGAGATGTGTGAAAGTTTTTTTTTTTTTTTTTTTTTTTTTTTTTTTTTTTTTAATGACTTGTGAGTTGATTTTAACGTGGTGACAGCCCTGATGTGGCCCCTTGCGGTCGGCTGGGCTATAAGCAACATTATCTTATCTTATGCTGACGGGGGCATCAGTACTCAGCTAGATGGTTAGTTGTTGTGAACGCTTCTAGGCCTGTATAGCCAAGTTGCTGACTGGCCAAGCATTACGTGGTAGGAATTGATGCCCCTGGTAGGGTCTCCCATGTCAGAAAGGTTAGGAGTGAGGGCCCAGACAAATAGTAACCCACCTTTTTCCTATTCTGTCTTCTGCCTTTCTTAACGGTTCTTTTCTTTCTTCGTCTCCCTTTCAAGCCTTCTTTTGCACACTCTTTTTCTCTCTGTGGTCTTCTTAAGATCCGCCGCGTTTGCCGTGCGGTGCGACCTGTGACGGAGGGGGATGAGATCCTGGTGATTGAGAGGGCCAACGCCCTCAACACATCACTTTGGCTCGGACCTCTCCTAGACAGGAGGTACACTCTGGCCCGGGTGTATCAATCGGCTTCCCCTTGGTGGGGCTGGGTCAAGACAGGCAGTTCTCCGACTGGCCAAGGTAACCCCTGCAGTGCTCAGCTCTCTGTTCCCGGGAGTTGGGCATGATCAGGGGGGATAGGGTCAGTAGGCTTCTGTTTGTCGTATATCTCTCCTGAAGCCTGGAAGGGGTCAAGACAATGAGTTCTTGGCCCTGGCCCCTTAGTTGGACTCCATGGTGGGTGGGTAAGGGAGAGACGAAATTTCTAAACATAAATCATGGCTTTATCCAAAATCACACCCCCCATAAAGAAGAGGAAGGCAGTGGACCCCATTTCTGGTCATAACGATTCCGACAGTGACTCGGATATGGAGACGAGACAGATGACAGGTTTTTGGGCTTCCTGGCTTGTGGTTGAAGGGACAGAGCAGGAAAAGCCTATTTCTGCTCTGAGTCCTTTTGCTATTCAGAAGGGCTTTCAGGGTCTAGCAGGTGACCCTCAGTCAGTGAAAAGGCTACGGAATGGCACTTTCCTCGTCCAGTGCAGATCAAAGAGGCAATCGGAGCAGCTGCTGAGGGCAACAAAACTTGTGGACAGAGAGATCCGGGTGACCCCCCATAAGCAGTTAAATTCGACCAAAGGGGTTATTCGGTGCCCGGATTTGAAAGGTGTCTCGGAAGCGGAGATCAAGACAGAACTTGCGTCCCAAGGTGTGACAGAGGTACATAGGGTGACAGTCAAAAAAGGTGCAGAAAGAGTGCCCACCAACACCCTCTTTCTGACATTCTGCAACCCTGTGCTGCCTCCGGTCATTAAAGTCGGATACTTAAATGTACGTGTCCAACTGTATGTCCCATCCCCGTTGAGGTGTTTCAAATGCCAGAAGTTTGGACATGTCAGAGACCGCTGTTCTGGGCAGGAGGTGTGTGGTGTTTGTTGCAAGGCAACCCATGATGGGCCGTGTAAAGACCCGGCTCATTGTGCGAACTGCGGTGGCGACCACCCCTCCTCTTCACGCAACTGCCCTGTTTGGGTTCAGGAGTCCACCATCCAAAGAGTGAAGACTGAAAAGAAAATTTCGTTTTTTGAGGCCCGCAAACAGGTTGTTGGCAGTCAGACGTCAACAGTGTCTTCTTATGCTTCCGTTATAAAGAAAGTTTCCACCCGTTCAGTCTGCTGCCAGACTGACAATTTTACTTTCACCAAGACATTGCAAGAAAGACCGTTAAGCTCTGGTGGAAGCAAGTCCACCGCCTTCCAACCCAAAGTGGGTGCCCCTGGTGGAGGCAAAAAATCCGCCACCCCTCAGACTGCCCAGCAGTCTACTCCATCTGCTGCTGGGCAGATGAAAAAGCCAGGCCTCCCGCCTCGAACTTCCTCGAGCAGTGCCCGTGCGGGCAAGGGAGTTCAACCAAGTGTGGAGATGGTGGAGATGAGGAAGAAACCTCCACCATCTCCAAAATCCAGACCTTCTTCACCTGTGGGCAAGTCTGCCAGCCCCTCCGGGGGTTGCAACCTTGCCGTGGTCGGAGGGCTTGCGTGGTCCAGTGATCTTTTAGGCTTTGCTGACGGGGGCATCAATACTCGACTAGATGGTTAGTTGTTGTCAATGCTTCTAGGCCTGTATAGCCAAGCTGCTGACTGGCCAAGCATTACGTGGTAGGAATTGATGCCCCTGGTAGGGTCTCCCATGTCAGAAAGGTTAGGAGTGAGGGCCCAGACAAATAGTAACCCACCTTTTTCCTATTCTGTCTTCTGCCTTTCTTAACGGTTCTTTTCTTCTTCGTCTCCCTTTCAAGCCTTCTTTTGCACACTCTTTTTCTCTCTGTGGTCTTCTTAAGATCCGCCGCGTTTGCCGTGCGGTGCGACCTGTGACGGAGGGGGATGAGATCCTGGTGATTGAGAGGGCCAACGCCCTCAACACATCACTTTGGCTCGGACCTCTCCTAGACAGGAGGTACACTCTGGCCTGGGTGTATCAATCGGCTTCCCCTTGGTGGGGCTGGGTCAAGACAGGCAGTTCTCCGACTGGCCAAGGTAACCCCTGCAGTGCTCAGCTCTCTGTTCCCGGGAGTTGGGCATGATCAGGGGGGATAGGGTCAGTAGGCTTCTGTTTGTCGTACAGCAGTCTACTCCATCTGCTGCTGGGCAGATGAAAAAGCCAACCCTCCCGCCTCGGAACTTCCTTGAGCAGTGCCCATGCGGGCAAGGGAGTTCAACCAAGTGTGGAGATGGTGGAGATGAGGAAGAAACCTCCACCATCTCCAAAATCCAGACCTTCTTCACCTGTGGGCAAGTCTGCCAGCAGGTCTGAAGACCCAAACAGTCCAGTGAAACTAAGCAATAAATTTGCTCCACTGAACGCAGACGATGACGAGGAGATGACCTGACTTCTCTCCTGTTCATCCTCTGCACCATGGATAGTAGTAAACTAATCCATTGGAATATCCGTGGCCTAAATTCAAATTTTGAGGAGCTGCAACTTCTGTGTCAAACTGTAAAACCTTCCGTCGTGGCTCTTCAGGAAACTAAAATTCAAAGCCAGAAGACCTTCACTCTTTCTGGCTTTAATATTCTTTCTAAACCTGCACAACCATCCACATTGGGACTGTCAGGCGGTGTTGCCCTTCTTTTACACAAAACTTTGCTGTTTAGTCCTGTCGCTCTGACTACCTCCCTTCAGGCTGTAGCTGCGAGAGTCACTCTCCACAAGATTGTTACAATCTGCTCACTGTATCTGCCACCTTCTGTCCCGGTTTGTCGTCAGGACCTTGTCAGTCTGATCGAAGAACTTCCTCGACCTTTTTTGCTGTTGGGTGACTTTAATGGTCACAATCCTCTTTGGGGTAGCCCTCCGGGGGTTGCAACCTTGTCGTGGTCGGAGGGCTTGCGTGGTCCAGTGATCTTTTAGGCTTTGCTGACGGGGGCATCAATACTCGACTAGATGGTTAGTTGTTGTCAATGCTTCTAGGCCTGTATAGCCAAGCTGCTGACTGGCCAAGCATTACGTGGTAGGAATTGATGCCCCTGGTAGGCTCTCCCATGTCAGAAAGGTTAGGAGTGAGGGCCCAGACAAATAGTAACCCACCTTTTTCCTATTCTGTCTTCTGCCTTTCTTAACGGTTCTTTTCTTTCTTCGTCTCCCTTTCAAGCCTTCTTTTGCACACTCTTTTTCTCTCTGTGGTCTTCTTAAGATCCGCCGCGTTCGCCGTGCGGTGCGACCTGTGACGGAGGGGGATGAGATCCTGGTGATTGAGAGGGCCAACGCCCTCAACACATCACTTTGGCTCGGACCTCTCCTAGACAGGAGGTACACTCTGGCCCGGGTGTATCAATCGGCTTCCCCTTCATGGGGCTGGGTCAAGACAGGCAGTTCTCCGACTGGCCAAGGTAACCCCTGCAGTGCTCAGCTCTCTGTTCCCGGGAGTTGGGCATGATCAGGGGGGATAGGGTCAGTAGGCTTCTGTTTGTCGTATATCTCTCCTGAAGCCTGGAAGGGGTCAAGACAATGAGTTCTTGGCCCTGGCCCCTTAGTTGGACTCCATGGTGGGTGGGTAAGGGAGAGATGAAATTTCTAAACATAAATCATGGCTTTATCCAAAATCACACCCCCCATAAAAAAGAGGAAGGCAGTGGACCCCATTTCTGGTCATAACGATTCCGACAGTGACTCGGATATGGAGACGAGACAGAGGACAGGTTTTTGGGCTTCCTGGCTTGTGGTTGAAGGGACAGAGCAGGAAAAGCCTATTTCTGCTCTGAGTCCTTTTGCTATTCAGAAGGGCTTTCAGGGTCTAGCAGGTGACCCTCAGTCAGTGAAAAGGCTACGGAATGGCACTTTCCTCGTCCAGTGCAGATCACAGAGGCAATCGGAGCAGCTGCTGAGGGCAACAAAACTTGTGGACAGAGAGATCCGGGTGACCCCCCATAAGCAGTTAAATTCGACCAAAGGGGTTATTCGGTGCCCGGATTTGAAAGGTGTCTCGGAAGCGGAGATCAAGACAGAACTTGCGTCCCAAGGTGTGACAGAGGTACATAGGGTGACAGTCAAAAAAGGTGCAGAAAGAGTGCCCACCAACACCCTCTTTCTGACATTCTGCAACCCTGTGCTGCCTCCGGTCATTAAAGTTGGATACTTAAATGTACGTGTCCAACTGTATGTCCCATCCCCGTTGAGGTGTTTCAAATGCCAGAAGTTTGGACATGTCAGAGACCGCTGTTCTGGGCAGGAGGTGTGTGGAGTTTGTTGCAAGGCAACCCATGATGGGCCGTGTAAAGACCCGGCTCATTGTGCGAACTGCGGTGGCGACCACCCCTCCTCTTCACGCAACTGCCCTGTTTGGGTTCAGGAGTCCACCATCCAAAGAGTGAAGACTGAAAAGAAAATTTCGTTTTTTGAGGCCCGCAAACAGGTTGTTAGCAGTCAGACGTCAACAGTGTCTTCTTATGCTTCCGTTACAAAGAAAGTTTCCACCCGTTCAGTCTGCTGCCAGACTGACAATTTTACTTTCACCAAGACATTGCAAGAAAGACCGTTAAGCTTTGGTGGAAGCAAGTCCACCGCCTCCCAACCCAAAGTGGGTGCCCCTGGTGGAGGCAAAAAATCTGCCACCCCTCAGACTGCCCAGCAGTCTACTCCATCTGCTGCTGGGCAGATGAAAAAGCCAGGCCTCCCGCCTCGAACTTCCTCGAGCAGTGCCCGTGCGGGCAAGGGAGTTCAACCAAGTGTGGAGATGGTGGAGATGAGGAAGAAACCTCCACCATCTCCAAAATCCAGACCTTCTTCACCTGTGGGCAAGTCTGCCAGCAGGTCTGAAGACCCAAACAGTCCAGTGAAACTAAGCAATAAATTTGCTCCACTGAACGCAGACGATGACGAGGAGATGACCTGACTTCTCTCCTGTTCATCCTCTGCACCATGGATAGTAGTAAACTAATCCATTGGAATATCCGTGGCCTAAATTCAAATTTTGAGGAGCTGCAACTTCTGTGTCAAACTGTAAAACCTTCCGTCGTGGCTCTTCAGGAAACTAAAATTCAAAGCCAGAAGACCTTCACTCTTTCTGGCTTTAATATTCTTTCTAAACCTGCACAACCATCCACATTGGGACTGTCAGGCGGTGTTGCCCTTCTTTTACACAAAACTTTGCTGTTTAGTCCTGTCGCTCTGACTACCTCCCTTCAGGCTGTAGCTGCGAGAGTCACTCTCCACAAGACTGTTACAATCTGCTCACTGTATCTGCCACCTTCTGTCCCGGTTTGTCGTCAGGACCTTGTCAGTCTGATCGAAGAACTTCCTCGACCTTTTTTGCTGTTGGGTGACTTTAATGGTCACAATCCTCTTTGGGGTAGTGTCAGTTCGTCATCCAGAGGTCTGCTTCTTGAGTATGTCCTTTCAGACTTTGATTTGTGTTGTCTGAACGATGGAGCTCCAACTTACCTCCACTCTTCCACAGGTTCACTTTCGTGCTTAGATTTGTCGATTTGTGACCCCTCGCTGGTCCTGGACTATGAGTGGTCTGTCCATGACGATCTGCACGGAAGTGACCATTTCCCTGTTCTTTTAAAACCCTTATTAACTGAAAACATCTCTGTCTCACAACATCTTAATTATAAGAAGGCCAACTGGAATCTTTTTGCCACCAATATTTTGAAAGAATTCCAGGACACTGATTTTCTTCAGAGTCCAGACCCAGCTGAATCTCTGACTAACACTGTGATAAAGTGTGCTAAAACCTGTATTCCAGTGTCTTCCAATAAACTCCAAATGCCCAAAACACCCTGGTTTAATTTAGACTGCCAACAAATTTCAAAAGTTCGCAAACGGGCTCAGCGTCGGGTATACCAACGACCTTCAGGTTCCAACGCTCGAGCCCATCAGAAACTCCGCGCCAAATCGAGACACACTTTCAAAATCAGTAAACGTCAGTCTTGGAGAAACTTTTGCTCCGGGCTGACATCAAAAACTTCAAAGAAAAAAGTCTGGAACATCATCAGAAAAATCAAAGGGAAAAACACCAACCCCTCCATTCATCACTTGAAACTTGCCGATGCTCTGATCACTGACAAAGAAGCTGTTGCCAATCTGTTG
This sequence comes from Conus canariensis, assembly GCA_033310375.1. Lineage (NCBI taxonomy): Eukaryota > Metazoa > Mollusca > Gastropoda > Neogastropoda > Conidae > Conus > Conus canariensis. The sequence continues at coordinate 77,522,820 of CM065714.1, forward strand.
GCCTCCACCATCCAACAGAGCTCCTCATCTTCAAATAAATCTGCAGCCTTTTTAAAAAACAAACAGCTCAGAGAGAAATCTTTATACAGTTTCACATCAGACAACTCTGAAGCCTACAATCTCCCTTTTTCAATCAATGAACTGAAAACAGCTTTACAAACCTGCACTGATTCTGCCCCTGGTCTGGATGATATTCATTATCAGGTTTTGAAGCATTTTCCAGAAAGCTGTCTCCAGACTCTTCTTAAAGTATACAACCATATCTGGACCACAGGGTACTTTCCGCCCTCCTGGCGGAAAGCCCTGATCATTCCAATTCCAAAGCCTGCAAAGGACCTTACCAACCCTTCCAACTATCGTCCGATAGCTCTGACTAGCTGCCTCTGTAAGTTGATGGAAAAGATGGTCAACTCCCGTCTGATGTGGAAGCTGGAAACCGATGGGCTTTTGGCCAGTCAACAGTGCGGTTTCCGGAAATACCACTCGACAGTTGACCATCTAATCCGTCTGGAAACCACCATCCGCAATGCCTTTGTCAATAAACAGCATGTGGTCGCTATCTTTTTCGACCTCGAAAAAGCATATGATACCACATGGAAATCAGGAATTCTTCTGGACCTGCACAGACTTGGTTTTCGTGGTCACCTGCCTCTGTTCATACAGAACTTTTTGGCTGATCGACAGTTCCAGGTGCGTGTTGGCACCACACTCTCTGACATCCATGGGCAGGAGTTGGGTGTCCCTCAAGGGAGCATCCTTTCTCCTGCTCTTTTCAGCATTAAAATCAACGACATTGTGAAATCGGTAAGCCAGGGCTCTGAGTCCTCTCTGTTCGTTGACGACTTTGCGCTGTACGCAGTGGGAGCTTCTTACCCCAGCGTACAGCGTCGACTCCAACTTTGTGTCAACAAGATCCAGCAGTGGGCCGAGGAAAACGGGTTTACCTTCTCACGTACCAAAACTCAGTCAATCCATTTTCACAATTTTCGTCAATTTTTTGGTGATCCTGAAATTCGTCTGGACAAGTCCACCATTCCAGCTGTAAAAGAAGCCAAATTCCTAGGAGTTATTTTTGATCAAAAACTCAACTTTCTCAGCCACATTAAAAATCTCAAAACCTCTTGCCAGAAAGCTCTGAATATTCTGCGGGTCGTAGCACACACTGACTGGGGCGCTGATAAGAAAACTTTGCTGCATCTCTACAGAGCCCTGGTCCGCTCCAAACTGGACTATGGTTGTGCTGTGTACGGCTCTGCAAGACCCTCTTATCTGAAACTCTTGGACCCTATCCACCATCAAGGGCTTCGTCTCTGTCTTGGAGCATTCCGCACCACCCCTGTGTACAGCCTGTACGCAGAGGCAGGTGAACCCTCACTGTCCAACCGCAGGCTGAAAATGTCCCTAAATTACTATATCAGACTGTTCTCAGAACCTCAGAATCCTGCCTATGACTGTGTCTTTCACCCCCAGTTTCAAAACAATTCGAAAACAACCCTAACTGTATTCCGCCGTTTGGTGTTCGTATGCAGCCTCACGCGCGGAATGCACGTCTAGACCTAGGAGTTGTGTCTGATTTTTCCAAGTTTCCGGATCAGCCTCCGTGGACCTTTTTCACACCAGAGATTCGTTTTGATCTCGCAGCTTTTCGTAAAGAGTCCACCAGCTCTCAGGCATACAAGGCATTGTATGCTGACCTCTGTTCAAAATTTCCATCCCGTCAGAAAATTTTCACTGACGGTTCCAAGTCTGAGGATGGAGTGGCCTGTGCAGCCTATTGCCCTGGTGCTCCTTCTCAGATACTGTTAAAACATATACCTCCAGATGCCTCTGTCTATTCTGCTGAACTTACTGCTCTGGTTCTGGCATTGAAAATAATTTCACAATCTACCAAGAGGGACTTTCTGGTTCTGTCGGATTCGCTGTCAGCTTTGGAGGCCATAGCTGGCCGCAACCTTCAGCATCCAGAACTTTTAAATTTCTTTGAATTTTTTAGCAAGTTGAAAGTGGATGGTTACAACATTATTCTGGCTTGGGTTCCTGGTCATGTTGGCATCGGAGGTAACGAAATGGTTGATCGTTTAGCCAAGAATGCTACAAGAGAGAAATTGTCCAACATATATATCCCCTGCTCAGATCTGAAACCCAAAATTAATGATTATGTGAAAGACCTCTGGCAGGAGGATTGGAATACCCAGACGGATAACAAACTCTTTCGGATCCGTCCAAACCTTAAGGAGTTCCTCCCATCTACGTCTGGTGGTCGTAAAGCGGAAACGGTTCTGTGCCGGCTGCACACCGGCCATTCGTATTTTACTCATTCCTACCTTTTAAAGAGTGAAGAAGCTCCGTGGTGCATTCCATGTCATGTGCCACTCACAATGAAACATATTCTTTTAGAGTGTTGGGACTTGCACGATGTGAGACACAAACATTTTACAGCGGAGTCCATGAAGATCCTGTTCAGGGATGTCCCGCCTGACGTGATCCTTGACTTTTTGAGAGAGATTAACATTTTTCATCTGATTTAAGATTTTACGGAAGAAAGATTTTTAATGAAGTTTCTGGTGCGTTTCTAGAAGATGTCATTTAAAGAGATGTGTGAAAGGTTGTTTTTTTTTTTTTTTTTTTTTTTTTTTTTTTTTAATGACTTGTGAGTTGATTTTAACGTGGTGACAGCCCTGATGTGGCCCCTTGCGGTCGGCTGGGCTATAAGCAACATTATCTTATCTTATCTTTGGGGTAGTGTCAGTTCGTCATCCAGAGGTCTGCTTCTTGAGGATGTCCTTTCAGACTTTGATTTGTGTTGTCTGAACGATGGAGCTCCAACTTACCTCCACTCTTCCACAGGTTCACTTTCGTGCTTAGATTTGTCGATTTGTGACCCCTCGCTGGTCCTGGACTATGAGTGGTCTGTCCATGACGATCTGCACGGAAGTGACCATTTCCCTGTTCTTTTAAAACCCTTATTAACTGAAAACATCTCTGTCTCACAACATCTTAATTATAAGAAGGCCAACTGGAATCTTTTTGCCACCAATATTTTGAAAGAATTCCAGGACACTGATTTTCTTCAGAGTCCAGACCCAGCTGAATCTGTGACTAACACTGTGATAAAGTGTGCTAAAACCTGTATTCCAATGTCTTCCAATAAACTCCAAATGCCCAAAACACCCTGGTTTAATTTAGACTGCCAACAAATTTCAAAAGTTCGCAAACGGGCTCAGCGTCGGGTATACCAACGACCTTCAGGTTCCAACGCTCGAGCCCATCAGAAACTCCGCGCCAAATCGAGACACACTTTCAAAATCAGTAAACGTCAGTCTTGGAGAAACTTTTGCTCCGGGCTGACATCAAAAACTTCAAAGAAAAAAGTCTGGAACATCATCAGAAAAACCAAAGGGAAAAACACCAACCCCTCCATTCATCACCTGAAACTTGCCGATGCTCTGATCACTGACAAAGAAGCTGTTGCCAATCTGTTGGCCTCCACCATCCAACAGAACTCCTCATCTTCAAATAAATCTGCAGCCTTTTTAAAAAACAAACAACTCAGAGAGAACTCTTTATACAATTTCACATCAGACAACTCTGAAGCCTACAATCTCCCTTTTTCAATCAATGAACTGAAAACAGCTTTACAAACCTGCACTGATTCTGCCCCTGGTCTGGATGATATTCATTATCAGGTTTTGAAACATTTTCCAGAAAGCTGTCTCCAGACTCTTCTTAAAGTATACAACCATATCTGGACCACAGGGTACTTTCCGCCCTCCTGGCGGAAAGCCCTGATCATTCCAATTCCAAAGCCTGCAAAGGACCTTACCAACCCTTCCAACTATCGTCCGATAGCTCTGACTAGCTGCCTCTGTAAGTTGATGGAAAAGATGGTCAACTCCCGTCTGATGTGGAAGCTGGAAACCGATGGCCTTTTGGCCAGTCAACAGTGCGGTTTCCGGAAATACCACTCGACAGTTGACCATCTAATCCGTCTGGAAACCACCATCCGCAATGCCTTTGTCAATAAACAGCATGTGGTCGCTATCTTTTTCGACCTCGAAAAAGCATATGATACCACATGGAAATCAGGAATTCTTCTGGACCTGCACAGACTTGGTTTCCGTGGTCACCTGCCTCTGTTCATACAGAACTTTTTGGCTGATCGACAGTTCCAGGTGCGTGTTGGCACCACACTCTCTGACATCCATGGGCAGGAGTTGGGTGTCCCTCAAGGGAGCATCCTTTCTCCTGCTCTTTTCAGCATTAAAATCAACGACATTGTGAAATCGGTAAGCCAGGGCTCTGAGTCCTCTCTGTTCGTTGACGACTTTGCGCTGTACGCAGTGGAGCTTCTTACCCCAGCGTACAGCGTCGACTCCAACTTTGTGTCAACAAGATCCAGCAGTGGGCCGAGGAAAACGGGTTTACCTTCTCACGTACCAAAACTCAGTCAATCCATTTTCACAATTTTCGTCAATTTTTTGCTGATCCTGAAATTCGTCTGGACAAGTCCACCATTCCAGCTGTAAAAGAAGCCAAATTCCTTGGAGTTATTTTTGATCAAAAACTCAACTTTCTCAGCCACATTAAAAATCTCAAAACCTCTTGCCAGAAAGCTCTGAATATTCTGCGGGTCGTAGCACACACTGACTGGGGCGCTGATAAGAAAACTTTGCTGCATCTCTACAGAGCCCTGGTCCGCTCCAAACTGGACTATGGTTGTGCTGTGTACGGCTCTGCAAGACCCTCTTATCTGAAACTCTTGGACCCTATCCACCATCAAGGGCTTCGTCTCTGTCTTGGAGCATTTCGCACCACCCCTGTGTACAGCCTGTACGCAGAGGCAGGTGAACCCTCACTGTCCAACCGCAGGCTGAAAATGTCTCTAAATTACTACATCAGACTGTTCTCAGAACCACAGAATCCTGCCTATGACTGTGTCTTTGACCCCCAGTTTCAAAACAAATTCGAAAACAACCCTAACTGTATTCCGCCGTTTGGTGTTCGTATGCAGCCTCACGCGCGGAATGCAGGTCTAGACCTAGGAGTTGTGTCTGATTTTTCCAAGTTTCCGGATCAGCCTCCGTGGACCTTTTTCACACCAGAGATTCGTTTTGATCTCGCAGCTTTTCGTAAAGAGTCCACCAGCTCTCAGGCATACAAGGCATTGTATGCTGACCTCTGTTCAAAATTTCCATCCTGTCAGAAAATGTTCACTGACGGTTCCAAGTCTGAGGATGGAGTGGCCTGTGCAGCCTATTGCCCTGGTGCTCCTTCTCAGATACTGTTAAAACATATACCTCCAGATGCCTCTGTCTATTCTGCTGAACTTACTGCTCTGGTTCTGGCATTGAAAATAATTTCACAATCTACCAAGAGGGACTTTCTGGTTCTGTCGGATTCGCTGTCAGCTTTGGAGGCCATAGCTGGCCGCAACCTTCAGCATCCAGAACTTTTACATTTCTTTGAACTTTTTAGCAAGTTGAAAGTGGATGGTTACAACATTATTCTGGCTTGGGTTCCTGGTCATGTTGGCATCGGAGGTAACGAAATGGTTGATCGTTTAGCCAAGAATGCCACAAGAGAGAAATTGTCCAACATATATATCCCCTGCTCAGATCTGAAACCCAAAATTAATGATTATGTGAGAGACCTCTGGCAGGAGGATTGGAATACCCAGACGGATAACAAACTCTTTCGGATCCGTCCAAACCTTAAGGAGTTCCTCCCATCTACGTCTGGTGGTCGTAAAGAGGAAAGGGTTCTGTGCCGGCTGCACACCGGCCATTCGTATTTTACTCATTCCTACCTTTTAAAGAGTGAAGAAGCTCCGTGGTGCATTCCATGTCATGTGCCACTCACAATGAAACATATTCTTTTAGAGTGTTGGGACTTGCACGATGTGAGACACAAACATTTTACAGCGGAGTCCATGAAGATCCTGTTCAGGGATGTCCCGCCTGACGTGATCCTTGAGTTTTTGAGAGAGATTAACATTTTTCATCTGATTTAAGATTTTACGGAAGAAAGATTTTTAATGAAGTTTCTGGTGCGTTTCTAGAAGATGTCATTTAAAGAGATGTGTGAAAGTTTTTTTTTTTGTTTGTTTTTTTTTTTTAATGACTTGAGTTGATTTTAACGTGGTGACAGCCCTGATGTGGCCCCTTGCGGTCGGCTGGGCTATAAGCAACATTATCTTATCTTATCCTTTTTCAATCAATGAACTGAAAACAGCTTTACAAACCTGCACTGATTCTGCCCCTGGTCTGGATGATATTCATTATCAGGTTTTGAAACATTTTCCAGAAAGCTGTCTCCAGACTCTTCTTAAAGTATACAACCATATCTGGACCACAGGGTACTTTCCGCCCTCCTGGCGGAAACCCTCCGGGGGTTGCAACCTTGCCGTGGTCGGAGGGCTTGCGTGGTCCAGTGATCTTTTAGGCTTTGCTGACGGGGGCATCAATACTCGACTAGATGGTTAGTTGTTGTCAATGCTTCTAGGCCTGTATAGCCAAGCTGCTGACTGGCCAAGCATTACGTGGTAGGAATTGATGCCCCTGGTAGGGTCTCCCATGTCAGAAAGGTTAGGAGTGAGGGCCCAGACAAATAGTAACCCACCTTTTTCCTATTCTGTCTTCTGCCTTTCTTAACGGTTCTTTTCTTTCTTCGTCTCCCTTTCAAGCCTTCTTTTGCACACTCTTTTTCTCTCTGTGGTCTTCTTAAGATCCGCCGCGTTCGCCGTGCGGTGCGACCTGTGACGGAGGGGGATGAGATCCTGGTGATTGAGAGGGCCAACGCCCTCAACACATCACTTTGGCTCGGACCTCTCCTAGACAGGAGGTACACTCTGGCCCGGGTGTATCAATCGGCTTCCCCTTCGTGGGGCTGGGTCAAGACAGGCAGTTCTCCGACTGGCCAAGGTAACCCCTGCAGTGCTCAGCTCTCTGTTCCCGGGAGTTGGGCATGATCAGGGGGGATAGGGTCAGTAGGCTTCTGTTTGTCGTATATCTCTCCTGAAGCCTGGAAGGGGTCAAGACAATGAGTTCTTGGCCCTGGCCCCTTAGTTGGACTCCATGGTGGGTGGGTAAGGGAGAGACGAAATTTCTAAACATAAATCATGGCTTTATCCAAAATCACACCCCCCATAAAAAAGAGGAAGGCAGTGGACCCCATTTCTGGTCATAACGATTCCGACAGTGACTCGGATATGGAGACGAGACAGAGGACAGGTTTTTGGGCTTCCTGGCTTGTGGTTGAAGGGACAGAGCAGGAAAAGCCTATTTCTGCTCTGAGTCCTTTTGCTATTCAGAAGGGCTTTCAGGGTCTAGCAGGTGACCCTCAGTCAGTGAAAAGGCTACGGAATGGCACTTTCCTCGTCCAGTGCAGATCAAAGAGGCAATCGGAGCAGCTGCTGAGGGCAACAAAACTTGTGGACAGAGAGATCCGGGTGACCCCCCATAAGCAGTTAAATTCGACCAAAGGGGTTATTCGGTGCCCGGATTTGAAAGGTGTCTCGGAAGCGGAGATCAAGACAGAACTTGCGTCCCAAGGTGTGACAGAGGTACATAGGGTGACAGTCAAAAAAGGTGCAGAAAGAGTGCCCACCAACACCCTCTTTCTGACATTCTGCAACCCTGTGCTGCCTCCGGTCATTAAAGTCGGATACTTAAATGTACGTGTCCAACTGTATGTCCCATCCCCGTTGAGGTGTTTCAAATGCCAGAAGTTTGGACATGTCAGAGACCGCTGTTCTGGGCAGGAGGTGTGTGGTGTTTGTTGCAAGGCAACCCATGATGGGCCGTGTAAAGACCCGGCTCATTGTGCGAACTGCGGTGGCGACCACCCCTCCTCTTCACGCAACTGCCCTGTTTGGGTTCAGGAGTCCACCATCCAAAGAGTGAAGACTGAAAAGAAAATTTCGTTTTTTGAGGCCCGCAAACAGGTTGTTGGCAGTCAGACGTCAACAGTGTCTTCTTATGCTTCCGTTACAAAGAAAGTTTCCACCCGTTCAGTCTGCTGCCAGACTGACAATTTTACTTTCACCAAGACATTGCAAGAAAGACCGTTAAGCTTTGGTGGAAGCAAGTCCACCGCCTCCCAACCCAAAGTGGGTGCCCCTGGTGGAGGCAAAAAATCCGCCACCCCTCAGACTGCCCAGCAGTCTACTCCATCTGCTGCTGGGCAGATGAAAAAGCCAGGCCTCCCGCCTCGAACTTCCTCGAGCAGTGCCCGTGCGGGCAAGGGAGTTCAACCAAGTGTGGAGATGGTGGAGATGAGGAAGAAACCTCCACCATCTCCAAAATCCAGACCTTCTTCACCTGTGGGCAAGTCTGCCAGCAGGTCTGAAGACCCAAACAGTCCAGTGAAACTAAGCAATAAATTTGCTCCACTGAACGCAGACGATGACGAGGAGATGACCTGACTTCTCTCCTGTTCATCCTCTGCACCATGGATAGTAGTAAACTAATCCATTGGAATATCCGTGGCCTAAATTCAAATTTTGAGGAGCTGCAACTTCTGTGTCAAACTGTAAAACCTTCCGTCGTGGCTCTTCAGGAAACTAAAATTCAAAGCCAGAAGACCTTCACTCTTTCTGGCTTTAATATTCTTTCTAAACCTGCACAACCATCCACATTGGGACTGTCAGGCGGTGTTGCCCTTCTTTTACACAAAACTTTGCTGTTTAGTCCTGTCGCTCTGACTACCTCCCTTCAGGCTGTAGCTGCGAGAGTCACTCTCCACAAGACTGTTACAATCTGCTCACTGTATCTGCCACCTTCTGTCCCGGTTTGTCGTCAGGACCTTGTCAGTCTGATCGAAGAACTTCCTCGACCTTTTTTGCTGTTGGGTGACTTTAATGGTCACAATCCTCTTTGGGGTAGTGTCAGTTCGTCATCCAGAGGTCTGCTTCTTGAGGATGTCCTTTCAGACTTTGATTTGTGTTGTCTGAACGATGGAGCTCCAACTTACCTCCACTCTTCCACAGGTTCACTTTCGTGTTTAGATTTGTCGATTTGTGACCCCTCGCTGGTCCTGGACTATGAGTGGTCTGTCCATGACGATCTGCACGGAAGTGACCATTTCCCTGTTCTTTTAAAACCCTTATTAACTGAAAACATCTCTGTCTCACAACATCTTAATTATAAGAAGGCCAACTGGAATCTTTTTGCCACCAATATTTTGAAAGAATTCCAGGACACTGATTTTCTTCAGAGTCCAGACCCAGCTGAATCTCTGACTAACACTGTGATAAACTGTGCTAAAACCTGTATTCCAATGTCTTCCAATAAACTCCAAATGCCCAAAACACCCTGGTTTAATTTAGACTGCCAACAAATTTCAAAAGTTCGCAAACGGGCTCAGCGTCGGGTATACCAACGACCTTCAGGTTCCAACGCTCGAGCCCATCAGAAACTCCGCGCCAAATCCAGACACACTTTCAAAATCAGTAAACGTCAGTCTTGGAGAAACTTTTGCTCCGGGCTGACATCAAAAACTTCAAAGAAAAAAGTCTGGAACATCATCAGAAAAATCAAAGGGAAAAACACCAACCCCTCCATTCATCACTTGAAACTTGCCGATGCTCTGATCACTGACAAAGAAGCTGTTGCCAATCTGTTGGCCTCCACCATCCAACAGAACTCCTCATCTTCAAATAAATCTGCAGCCTTTTTAAAAAACAAACAGCTCAGAGAGAAATCTTTATACAATTTCACATCAGACAACTCTGAAGCCTACAATCTCCCTTTTTCAATCAATGAACTGAAAACAGCTTTACAAACCTGCACTGATTCTGCCCCTGGTCTGGATGATATTCATTATCAGGTTTTGAAGCATTTTCCAGAAAGCTGTCTCCAGACTCTTCTTAAAGTATACAACCATATCTGGACCACAGGGTACTTTCCGCCCTCCTGGCGGAAAGCCCTGATCATTCCAATTCCAAAGCCTGCAAAGGACCTTACCAACCCTTCCAACTATCGTCCGATAGCTCTGACTAGCTGCCTCTGTAAGTTGATGGAAAAGATGGTCAACTCCCGTCTGATGTGGAAGCTGGAAACCGATGGCCTTTTGGCCAGTCAACAGTGCGGTTTCCGGAAATACCACTCGACAGTCGACCATCTAATCCGTCTGGAAACCACCATCCGCAATGCCTTTGTCAATAAACAGCATGTGGTCGCTATCTTTTTCGACCTCGAAAAAGCATATGATACCACATGGAAATCAGGAATTCTTCTGGACCTGCACAGACTTGGTTTTCGTGGTCACCTGCCTCTGTTCATACAGAACTTTTTGGCTGATCGACAGTTCCAGGTGCGTGTTGGCACCACACTCTCTGACATCCATGGGCAGGAGTTGGGTGTCCCTCAAGGGAGCATCCTTTCTCCTGCTCTTTTCAGCATTAAAATCAACGACATTGTGAAATCGGTAAGCCAGGGCTCTGAGTCCTCTCTGTTCGTTGACGACTTTGCGCTGTACGCAGTGGGAGCTTCTTACCCCAGCGTACAGCGTCGACTCCAACTTTGTGTCAACAAGATCCAGCAGTGGGCCGAGGAAAACGGGTTTACCTTCTCACGTACCAAAACTCAGTCAATCCATTTTCACAATTTTCGTCAATTTTTTGCTGATCCTGAAATTCGTCTGGACAAGTCCACCATTCCAGCTGTAAAAGAAGCCAAATTCCTTGGAGTTATTTTTGATCAAAAACTCAACTTTCTCAGCCACATTAAAAATCTCAAAACCTCTTGCCAGAAAGCTCTGAATATTCTGCGGGTCGTAGCACACACTGACTGGGGCGCTGATAAGAAAACTTTGCTGCATCTCTACAGAGCCCTGGTCCGCTCCAAACTGGACTATGGTTGTGCTGTGTACGGCTCTGCAAGACCCTCTTATCTGAAACTCTTGGACCCTATCCACCATCAAGGGCTTCGTCTCTGTCTTGGAGCATTCCGCACCACCCCTGTGTACAGCCTGTACGCAGAGGCAGGTGAACCCTCACTGTCCAACCGCAGGCTGAAAATGTCCCTAAATTACTATATCAGACTGTTCTCAGAACTCAGAATCCTGCCTATGACTGTGTCTTTGACCCCCAGTTTCAAAACAAATTCGAAAACAACCCTAACTGTATTCCGCCGTTTGGTGTTCGTATGCAGCCTCACGCGCGGAATGCAGGTCTAGACCTAGGAGTTGTGTCTGATTTTTCCAAGTTTCCGGATCAGCCTCCATGGACCTTTTTCACACCAGAGATTCGTTTTGATCTCGCAGCTTTTCGTAAAGAGTCCACCAGCTCTCAGGCATACAAGGCATTGTATGCTGACCTCTGTTCAAAATTTCCATCCTGTCAGAAAATTTTCACTGACGGTTCCAAGTCTGAGGATGGAGTGGCCTGTGCAGCCTATTGCCCTGGTGCTCCTTCTCAGATACTGTTAAAACATATACCTCCAGATGCCTCTGTCTATTCTGCTGAACTTACTGCTCTGGTTCTGGCATTGAAAATAATTTCACAATCTACCAAGAGGGACTTTCTGGTTCTGTCGGATTCGCTGTCAGCTTTGGAGGCCATAGCTGGCCGCAACCTTCAGCATCCAGAACTTTTACATTTCTTTGAGCGTTTTAGCAAGTTGAAAGCGGATGGTTACAACATTATTCTAGCTTGGGTTCCTGGTCATGTTGGCATCGGAGGGAACGAAATGGTTGATCGTTTAGCCAAGAATGCCACAAGAGAGAAATTGTCCAATATTTATATCCGTTGCTCAGATCTGAAACCCAAAATTAACGATTATGTGAGAGACCTCTGGCAGGAGGATTGGAACACACGGACGGATAACAAACTCTTTCAGATCCGTCCAAACCTTAAGGAGTTCCTCCCATCTACGTCTGGTGGTCATAAAGAAGAAACAGTTCTGTGCCGGCTGCACACCGGCCATTCGTATTTTACCCATTCGTACCTTTTAAAGAATGAAGAAGCGCCGTGGTGCATTCCATGTCATGTGCCACTCACAATGAAACATATTCTTTTAGAGTGTTGGGACTTGCACGATGTGAGACACAAACATTTTACAGCGGAGTCCATGAAAATCCTGTTCAGGGATGTTCCGCCTGACGTGATCTTTGAGTTTTTGAGAGAGATTAACATTTTTCATCTGATTTAAGATTTTACGGATGAAAGATTTTTAACGAAGTTTCTGGTGCGTTTCTAGACGATGTCATTTAAAGAGATGTGTGAAAGGTGTTTTTGTTTTTTTTTAAATAACTTGTGAGTTGATTTTAACGTGGTGACAGCCCTGATGTGGCCCCTTGCAGTCGGCTGGGCTATAAGCAACATTATCTTATCTCCTAGCAAGTTGAAAGCGGATGGTTACAACGTTATTCTGGCTTGGGTTCCTGGTCATGTTGGCATCGGAGGGAACGAAATGGTTGATCGTTTAGCCAAGAATGCCACAAGAGAGAAACTGTCCAACATTTATATCCCTTGCTCAGATCTGAAACCCCAAATTAATGATTATGTGAGAGACATCTGGCAGGAGGATTGGAATACGCAGACGGATAACAAACTCTTTCAGATCCGTCCATACCTTAAGGAGTTCCTCCCATCTACATCTGGTGGTCGTAAAGAAGAAACAGTTCTGTGCCGGCTGCACACCGGCCATTCGTATTTTACCCATTCGTACCTTTTAAAGAATGAGGAAGCTCTGTGGTGCATTCCATGTCATGTGCCACTCACAATGAAACATATTCTTTTAGAGTGTTGGGACTTGCACGATGTGAGACACAAACATTTTACAGCAGAGTCCATGAAAATCCTGTTCAGGGATGTCCCGCCTGATGTGATCTTTGAGTTGTTGAGAGAGATTAAAATTTTTCATCTGATTTAAGATTTTACGGAAGAAAGATTTTTAACGAAGTTTGTGGTGTGTTTCTAGAAGATGTCATTTAAAGAGATGTGTGAAAGGATTTTTTTTTATTTATTTATTTTTTTTTAAAATGACTTGTGAGTTGATTTTAACATGGTGACAGCCCTGATGTGGCCCTTTGCGGTCGGCTGGGCTATAAGCAACATTATCTTATCTTATCTTATCTTATTGCTCATCAGTGCCCTCCGGGGGTTGCAACCTTGCCGTGGTCGGAGGGCTTGCGTGGTCCAGTGATCTTTTAGGCTTTGCTGACGGGGGCATCAATACTCGACTAGATGGTTAGTTGTTGTCAATGCTTCTAGGCCTGTATAGCCAAGCTGCTGACTGGCCAAGCATTACGTGGTAGGAATTGATGCCCCTGGTAGGGTCTCCCATGTCAGAAAGGTTAGGAGTGAGGGCCCAGACAAATAGTAACCCACCTTTTTCCTATTCTGTCTTCTGCCTTTCTTAACGGTTCTTTTCTTTCTTCGTCTCCCTTTCAAGCCTTCTTTTGCACACTCTTTTTCTCTCTGTGGTCTTCTTAAGATCCGCCGCGTTCGCCGTGCGGTGCGACCTGTGACGGAGGGGGATGAGATCCTGGTGATTGAGAGGGCCAACGCCCTCAACACATCACTTTGGCTCGGACCTCTCCTAGACAGGAGGTACACTCTGGCCCGGGTGTATCAATCGGCTTCCCCTTGGTGGGGCTGGGTCAAGACAGGCAGTTCTCCGACTGGCCAAGGTAACCCCTGCAGTGCTCAGCTCTCTGTTCCCGGGAGTTGGGCATGATCAGGGGGGATAGGGTCAGTAGGCTTCTGTTTGTCGTATATCTCTCCTGAAGCCTGGAAGGGGTCAAGACAATGAGTTCTTGGCCCTGGCCCCTTAGTTGGACTCCATGGTGGGTGGGTAAGGGAGAGATGAAATTTCTAAACATAAATCATGGCTTTATCCAAAATCACACCCCCATAAAGAAGAGGAAGGCAGTGGACCCCGTTTCTAGTCATAACGATTCCGACAGTGACTCGGATATGGAGACGAGACAGAGGACAGGTTTTTGGGCTTCCTGGCTTGTGGTTGAAGGGACAGAGCAGGAAAAGCCTATTTCTGCTCTGAGTCCTTTTGCTATTCAGAAGGGCTTTCAGGGTCTAGCAGGTGACCCTCAGTCAGTGAAAAGGCTACGGAATGGCACTTTCCTCGTCCAGTGCAGATCAAAGAGGCAATCGGAGCAGCTGCTGAGGGCAACAAAACTCGTGGACAGAGAGATCCGGGTGACCCCCCATAAGCAGTTAAATTCGACCAAAGGGGTTATTCGGTGCCCGGATTTGAAAGGTGTCTCGGAAGCGGAGATCAAGACAGAACTTGCGTCCCAAGGTGTGACAGAGGTGCATAGGGTGACAGTCAAAAAAGGTGCAGAAAGAGTGCCCACCAACACCCTCTTTCTGACATTCTGCAACCCTGTGCTGCCTCCGGTCATTAAAGTCGGGTACTTAAATGTACGTGTCCAATTGTATGTCCCATCCCCGTTGAGGTGTTTCAAATGCCAGAAGTTTGGACATGTCAGAGACCGCTGTTCTGGGCAGGAGGTGTGTGGTGTTTGTTGCAAGGCAACCCATGATGGGCCGTGTAAAGACCCGGCTCATTGTGCGAACTGCGGTGGTGACCACCCCTCCTCTTCACGCAACTGCCCTGTTTGGGTTCAGGAGTCCACCATCCAAAGAGTGAAGACTGAAAAGAAAATTTCGTTTTTTGAGGCCCGCAAACGGTTGTTGGCAGTCAGACGTCAACAGTGTCTTCTTATGCTTCCGTTACAAAGAAAGTTTCCACCCGTTCAGTCTGCTGCCAGACTGACAATTTTACTTTCACCAAGACATTGCAAGAAAGACCGTTAAGCTCTGGTGGAAGCAAGTCCACCGCCTCCCAACCCAAAGTGGGTGCCCCTGGTGGAGGCAAAAAATCCGCCACCCCCTCAGACAGCCCAGCAGTCTACTCCATCTGCTGCTGGGCAGATGAAAAAGCCAGGCCTCCCGCCTCGAACTTCCTCGAGCAGTGCCCGTGTGGGGAAGGGAGTTCAACCAAGTGTGGAGATGGTGGAGATGAGGAAGAAACCTCCACCATCTCCAAAATCCAGACCTTCTTCACCTGTGGGCAAGTCTGCCAGCAGGTCTGAAGACCCAAACAGTCCAGTGAAACTAAGCAATAAATTTGCTCCACTGAACGCAGACGATGACGAGGAGATGACCTGACTTCTCTCCTGTTCATCCTCTGCACCATGGATAGTAGTAAACTAATCCATTGGAATATCCGTGGCCTAAATTCAAATTTTGAGGAGCTGCAACTTCTGTGTCAAACTGTAAAACCTTCCGTCGTGGCTCTTCAGGAAACTAAAATTCAAAGCCAGAAGACCTTCACTCTTTCTGGCTTTAATATTCTTTCTAAACTGGCACAACCATCCACATTGGGACTGTCAGGCGGTGTTGCCCTTCTTTTACACAAAACTTTGCTGTTTAGTCCTGTCGCTCTGACTACCTCCCTTCAGGCTGTAGCTGCGAGAGTCACTCTCCGCAAGACTGTTACAATCTGCTCACTGTATCTGCCACCTTCTGTCCCAGTTTGTCGTCAGGACCTTGTCAGTCTGATCGAAGAACTTCCTCGACCTTTTTTGCTGTTGGGTGACTTTAATGGTCACAATCCTCTTTGGGGTAGTGTCAGTTCGTCATCCAGAGGTCTGCTTCTTGAGAATGTCCTTTCAGACTTTGATTTGTGTTGTCTGAACGATGGATCTCGAACTTACCTCCACTCTTCCACAGGTTCACTTTCGTGCTTAGATTTGTCGATTTGTGACCCCTCGCTGGTCCTGGACTATGAGTGGTCTGTCCATGACGATCTGCACGGAAGTGACCATTTCCCTGTTCTTTTAAAACCCTTATTAACTGAAAACATCTCTGTCTCACAACATCTTAATTATAAGAAGGCCAACTGGGATCTCTTTGTAACCAATATTTCAAAAGAATTCCAGGAAGTTGATTTTCTTCAGAGTCCAGACCCAGCAGAATCTCTGACCAATACTGTGATAAACTGTGCTAAAACCTGTATTCCAATGTCTTCCAATAAACTCCAAATGCCCAAAACACCCTGGTTTAATTCAGACTGCCAACAAATTTCAAAAGTTCGCAAACGGGCTCAGCGTCGGGTATACCAACGACCTTCAGGTCCCAACGCTCGAGCCCATCAGAAACTCCGCGCCAAATCGAGACACACTTTCAAAATCAGTAAACGTCAGTCTTGGAGAAACTTCTGCTCCGGGCTGACATCAAAAACTTCAAAGAAAAAAGTCTGGAACATCATCAGAAAAATCAAAGGGAAAAACACCAACCCCTCCATTCATCACTTGAAACTTGCCGATGCTCTGATCACTGACAAAGAAGCTGTTGCCAATCTGTTGGCTTCCACCATCCAACAGAACTCCTCATCTTCAAATAAATCTGCAGCCTTTTTAAAAAACAAACAACTCAGAGAGAAATCTTTATACAATTTCACATCAGACAACTCTGAAGCCTACAATCTCCCTTTTTCAATCAATGAACTGAAAACAGCTTTACAAACCTGCACTGATTCTGCCCCTGGTCTGGATGATATTCATTATCAGGTTTTGAAACATTTTCCAGAAAGCTGTCTCCAGACTCTTCTTAAAGTATACAACCATATCTGGACCACAGGGTACTTTCCGCCCTCCTGGCGGAAAGCCCTGATCATTCCAATTCCAAAGCCTGCAAAGGACCTTACCAACCCTTCCAACTATCGTCCGATAGCTCTGACTAGCTGCCTCTGTAAGTTGATGGAAAAGATGGTCAACTCCCGTCTGATGTGGAAGCTGGAAACCGATGGCCTTTTGGCCAGTCAACAGTGCGGTTTCCGGAAATACCACTCGACAGTTGACCATCTAATCCGTCTGGAAACCACCATCCGCAATGCCTTTGTCAATAAACAGCATGTGGTCGCTATCTTTTTCGACCTCGAAAAAGCATATGATACCACATGGAAATCAGGAATTCTTCTGGACCTGCACAGACTTGGTTTCCGTGGTCACCTGCCTCTGTTCATACAGAACTTTTTGGCTGATCGACAGTTCCAGGTGCGTGTTGGCACCACACTCTCTGACATCCATGGGCAGGAGTTGGGTGTCCCTCAAGGGAGCATCCTTTCTCCTGCTCTTTTCAGCATTAAAATCAACGACATTGTGAAATCGGTAAGCCAGGGCTCTGAGTCCTCTCTGTTCGTTGACGACTTTGCGCTGTACGCAGTGGGAGCTTCTTACCCCAGCGTACAGCGTCGACTCCAACTTTGTGTCAACAAGATCCAGCAGTGGGCCGAGGAAAACGGGTTTACCTTCTCACGTACCAAAACTCAGTCAATCCATTTTCACAATTTTCGTCAATTTTTTGCTGATCCTGAAATTCGTCTGGACAAGTCCACCATTCCAGCTGTAAAAGAAGCCAAATTCCTTGGAGTTATTTTTGATCAAAAACTCAACTTTCTCAGCCACATTAAAAATCTCAAAACCTCTTGCCAGAAAGCTCTGAATATTCTGCGGGTCGTAGCACACACTGACTGGGGCGCTGATAAGAAAACTTTGCTGCATCTCTACAGAGCCCTGGTCCGCTCCAAACTGGACTATGGTTGTGCTGTGTACGGCTCTGCAAGACCCTCTTATCTGAAACTCTTGGACCCTATCCACCATCAAGGGCTTCGTCTCTGTCTTGGAGCATTTCGCACCACCCCTGTGTACAGCCTGTACGCAGAGGCAGGTGAACCCTCACTGTCCAACCGCAGGCTGAAAATGTCTCTAAATTACTATATCAGACTGTTCTCAGAACCACAGAATCCTGCCTATGACTGTGTCTTTGACCCCCAGTTTCAAAACAAATTCGAAAACAACCCTAACTGTATTCCGCCGTTTGGTGTTCGTATGCAGCCTCACGCGCGGAATGCAGGTCTAGACCTAGGAGTTGTGTCTGATTTTTCCAAGTTTCCGGATCAGCCTCCGTGGACCTTTTTCACACCAGAGATTCGTTTTGATCTCGCAGCTTTTCGTAAAGAGTCCACCAGCTCTCAGGCATACAAGGCATTGTATGCTGACCTCTGTTCAAAATTTCCATCCTGTCAGAAAATTTTCACTGACGGTTCCAAGTCTGAGGATGGAGTGGCCTGTGCAGCCTATTGCCCTGGTGCTCCTTCTCAGATACTGTTAAAACATATACCTCCAGATGCCTCTGTCTATTCTGCTGAACTTACTGCTCTGGTTCTGGCATTGAAAATAATTTCACAATCTACCAAGAGGGACTTTCTGGTTCTGTCGGATTCGCTGTCAGCTTTGGAGGCCATAGCTGGCCGCAACCTTCAGCATCCAGAACTTTTACATTTCTTTGAACTTTTTAGCAAGTTGAAAGTGGATGGTTACAACATTATTCTGGCTTGGGTTCCTGGTCATGTTGGCATCGGAGGTAACGAAATGGTTGATCGTTTAGCCAAGAATGCTACAAGAGAGAAATTGTCCAACATATATATCCCCTGCTCAGATCTGAAACCCAAAATTAATGATTATGTGAAAGACCTCTGGCAGGAGGATTGGAATACCCAGACGGATAACAAACTCTTTCGGATCCGTCCAAACCTTAAGGAGTTCCTCCATCTACGTCTGGTGGTCGTAAAGAGGAAAGGGTTCTGTGCCGGCTGCACACCGGCCATTCGTATTTTACTCATTCCTACCTTTTAAAGAGTGAAGAAGCTCCGTGGTGCATTCCATGTCATGTGCCACTCACAATGAAACATATTCTTTTAGAGTGTTGGGACTTGCACGATGTGAGACACAAACATTTTACAGCGGAGTCCATGAAGATCCTGTTCAGGGATGTCCCGCCTGACGTGATCCTTGACTTTTTGAGAGAGATTAACATTTTTCATCTGATTTAAGATTTTACGGAAGAAAGATTTTTAATGAAGTTTCTGGTGCGTTTCTAGAAGTCATTTAAAGAGATGTGTGAAAGGTTTTTTTTTTTTTTAATGACTTGTGAGTTGATTTTAACGTGGTGACAGCCCTGATGTGGCCCCTTGCGGTCGGCTGGGCTATAAGCAACATTATCTTATCTTATCTTATCTTACGATGTGAGACACAAACATTTTACAGCGGAGTCCATGAAGATCCTGTTCAGGATGTCCCGCCTGACGTGATCCTTGACTTTTTGAGAGAGATTAACATTTTTCATCTGATTTAAGATTTTACAGAAGAAAGATTTTTAATGAAGTTTCTGGTGCGTTTCTAGAAGATGTCATTTAAAGAGATGTGTGAAAGGTTTTTTTTTTTTTTTTTTTTTTTGTTTTTTTGTTAATGACTTGTGAGTTGATTTTAACGTGGTGACAGCCCTGATGTGGCCCCTTGCGGTCGGCTGGGCTATAAGCAACATTATCTTATCTGCTCATCAGTGAATCATGGAAATTGACTTGATGCAAAAATTCAGGGTATTTGTGTCAGTGGATAAGTTGAAATAGATTGAAACTAACAGCTTGTCCTCTGTCACTGGTGATTTCTGTGTACAGTTAGCTATATTGAATAATATGCTAAGAAACAAGTAAAAAGATAGGTAGTCCATCTAATCAGAGTAAACATATCTGAATCTGACTGCTCTACTGAAAAGCTAGATGGCACTGAAGAGACGCTTACAAAGCATCAGCACCCAGAAGAAGAGGAGTCAGCAGCAAAACGGCCACAAAAAGAGGAGCGTTGAAATCCGTTCCCTAGTATAGCAACTTTGAGGAACCCTACCTTCAGAAGAAGATGATGGTTCATCAGTTTGACATTTGTGGAAATGATTTCAATTTTTTTTTTTTTTTTTTTTTAGTGACTGAAGATTGAACAGGACCCAAGATTGACACAGCACTGGCCCCAAACTAGACATTGGATTGTGCAATGTTACAGATAAAGATAGATTGAAATCACTGTTACAGGAATTCAACTGGCCAGAAAATGTAGCAAACTTGAAAACTCCACAGCTGAATAAAGAATGCAAGTCCAGGAATCGTGTTAACAAAGCAGAGAGACAACCTAATTCAGCTGCAGAATTATGTAGGAGAGGGTCTCAAAGCTGTGGCAACCATGATGCATGCTGCAAAGATAGCTGTTCAGTTCAAACAGGCGCTAGATACTTAAACTGTGTTCCACATGCTCGTGATGCAGCCATGCTCCTCATAGTAATACTCAAAGCTGTTCCCAGCTGGGTGGGAATGCTTGAGGAACAGCATGCCCCAGCAACATAGAGGAGTTTGTGGTGCTATGCCACAGTTGCTAACAGCAATCTCCTGTTAGGTGATGACTTGACAAAGAAGGCAGAGGAAACAAAATAAACAAGAAAATTTTTGCTATCACCAGCCTTTTTTGCTATCACCAGCCACTTGTTGGATCCATAGGTAAAAAACAGAGCAGTAAGTCAACCATTCAGTCGATATCACCAACACTGTAAAAAAACCACATGCAAAAAATACAAACATTTCAGAGCTTTCCCAAACCCATCATGGGGTAAGATTGAAGAATAAGTGGTGTACCCTCTTCAAACACAGCAAACATGGGGTCTCCCTCTGTATTGAGATAAGCTTCTTTCCAACCTTATACAAGGAAGAAATTTTGTAGCTGGTAAAGTCCTGTAGTTTCTTAACACAAGGCATGATCTGACTTCAGACACAACAGATACTAGACAGTGTTGCAGGCATGTCTGTTGATCTGATTGACAATTTTTACGGCACATCAAGCCGACATGATATTTTCAGCTTGTGAATGTGAAACACTATCCAAGGAATGACACAAACTGAAGAAAAAAGTGTTTTTTTTACAGAAGTTGAACAGGTTCCAAGACTATGTTTTTGAACAATATTCTAAAGGCTAAAGAAAGATAGTACACATGTGCTAATTTTAGATTTACCATAACAAGGCAGCAGATAGGTTACATTTTAAAATGCACAGTATGAGATCTGCCAAAGGCTCTCGAAAAAAGATGGTTTCTTCGCAACACATGACTTATAACATGCCTACTTCTCAGAACCTGGCAGTAGCAATTGCAAAGAATTGTTTTGCTTTCTGTTTAATGGTACACGGTATTAATTCCAAGCTCAACTCGAAGGTTTCAGAGATGCACCCGAGTTTTTCACCAAACTGCTAAGTAACAAGGCCTAGAGAAAAAGGGTATACCATACTTACGTTTTTCATTGATTTCCTGAAACAAGGGGACATTGTGGAATTAAGTAGGGGAGCAGTTGAGAGATCAGATGTTTTGATTGACAGCGTGACATTTACATTAAAAAGTCTGTGGTTAATTTGGTTGCTATTTTTGTCATTGTTATATGTTGTAAAACTATATGAAGTGCATGAAGCAAAATGTCTCATTCTTTTACAGACATTTGTATGGTGCAAATGATTCACTATATAACAAGTGATGTCTAAAACCTTCTACAGATAAAACAAGAAGAGTTTCGTTAGTTCTGTCACTGTAGAAATGATCCATTTTACATCTGAAGGCAATCTCCAAAAAGCTTTTTTTTTTCAAATGTCTTTTTACCAAGGTGTTCTTTGTTATGTGAAGTTATGTTCAGAGCACCAGGATTCAGATAAAACCTGTTAAATCATGAAAAACATGCTGTTTGTTATCATACCTTCATCCCTCATTTCTAGCGCACAGACACATGCACACATGTACACAGATAATGAGTCTTTGTAAAGTGCTGAAAAATGTTGCATAGTTGGCAAATAAATTTTTTTTTGTTGTAATGAAAATGTCTGGTATCAAATAATTGAACATTTGAAGATTGAAGTCAAGCTTCTCACCTGTTCAAACAGGTTAGTGCCCTGTATGACTGTAACAAGTTAGTTGCTTTCAATTGTATTGGTCGTGTTTATTTTTGGAGAATGTTATGAATTTCATTACCAACTCGAAAGGTGACTCCAGGTTCATGAATCAGCTTGATTGAAATTGCCTTGCACATTCGTAAATGAGATAAATTGATTTATACTTTTGAAATTGCAGCAGCAGCAACGAGAACAACACACACAGACACAGACACACACATACACACACACACACACACACACACTCACACACACACACACACACACACACACACACACACACACACACACACACACACAGAGTGAAAAAACAACTAAATTTCTTGCCATGATTATCACCAACACATACTTTTGATGCTGCTTTTTCCTTCTGGTCACTAGCATGTGAAGTTTCATTCTGGCGCTAGTGTTAGGAATAGGACTGATGAAAAGAGTGTTCTGAACACCATCCATTATTTTCAAAATCCTTTGTTGATGGAGGTTATATGATATTACTTTTCCTATGATTTTTTTTTCTTGTTCAGATGAGATGCCAAGCCAGGCTGCTGTGGACCTTGGAGAACAGTTCACAGAGATCTTTATCAAGAAGCATGAGAATGTTGCGCTACTTGTGTCTCTTCTGGAGGTGAGTCAGCAGATGAGAAGAACCAACCATTAATGTGAGAGAGGATAAATGTCATGTTTGTGGTCTTAATATCGTTGGGTTACATTCTATTTAGTAGCATTGGCTGGAAATTGTAGGAAGAGTGACTGGGCTATTTGCCAGATACTGAATCTGAACTGATGACTAAAGGTGATCAGATCATAAATATGTGTGTGGATTATGAAAAAATATGGGGATTTTGAGGATTTAGATGACTTAATGAAGATGGCACGTATATATTAAAAATGATTATAGATCTTTAAAAATGCTCTAGTCACATAGTAACCTCAAATTCAGCAAGAACCAGGTGCCATGTGTGCTCAGAAACCACTCTGGGCATTTAATATCTTCACAACGATCATTCAAAACAAGAACAGAAAAGACCTGGTTTAGAGCACCAAAGCTGTTTCAGTCTTTCTATTTAGACAGTGAAGCTAGTTTTTGTTGCCTGGTTTTGGTCATCCTACCATTTTCATTGCTTGCTGTCTCCTATTGCATAGTTTGTTTTTTAGCAATTCAATGCATTCACTTGTGCAATGTTTGATGATAGGCTCCACACCTTGCTGTCAATATGATACCTATTTTTGACAGTGTACTTACAAATAGGAAGCACAGAGTGCCAAAAAGAAAAAAGAATCTGGTGGAAAAGTAAAGAAGCAAAGCAGTACAAAAATGGAAGGCAGCAGATGACAGTTGAGTGAAACTTCTTTGTGGCAACCTTTCTGCTAGTACGAATGGTTAAGTGCCAGATCATCTTTGCCATTTTTTTTTTTAGATATACTAAATGCAGACTGCCACCAGCCGCCGTGGCGAAGTGGTTAGCGTCGCGGACTCCTGGCTGGGAGGTCGTGGGATTGAATCCCATCAGAGTCATGTGGGTTTTTCTGCCCTGACCCCCTCCGGGGGTTGCAACCTTGCCATGGTTGGAGGGCTTGCATGGTCCAGTGATCTTTTAGGCTTTGCTGACGGGGGCATCAATACTGGACTAGATGGTTAGTTGTCAATGCTTCTAGGCCTGTATAGCCAAGCTGCTGACTGGCCAAGCATTACGTGGTAGGAATTGATATACCCCTGGTAGGGTCTCCCATGTCAGAAAGGTTAGTGAGGGCCCAGACAAATAGTAACCCACCTTTTTCCTATTCTGTCTTCTGTCTTTCTTAACGATTCTTTTCTTTCTTCGTCTCCCTTTCAAGCCTTCTTTTCCACACTCTTTTTCTCTCTGTGGTCTTCTTAAGATCCGCCGCGTTTGCCGTGCGGTGCGACCTGTGACAGAGGGGGATGAGATCCTGGTGATTGAGAGGGCCAACGCCCTCAACACATCACTTTGGCTCGGACCTCTCCTAGACAGGAGGTACACTCTGGCCCGGGTGTATCAATCGGCTTCCCCTTGGTGGGGCTGGGTCAAGACAGGCAGTTCTCCGACTGGCCAAGGTAACCCCTGCAGTGCTCAGCTCTCTGTTCCCGGGAATTGAGCATGATCAGGGGGGATAGGGTCAGTAGGCTTCTGTTTGTTGTATATCTCTCCTGAAACCTGGAAGGGGTCAAGACAATGAATTCTTGGCCCTGGCCCCTTAGTTGGACTCCATGGTGGGTGGGTAAGGGAGAGACGAAATTTCTAAACATAAATCATGGCTTTATCCAAAATCACACCCCCCATAAAGAAGAGGAAGGCAGTGGACCCCATTTCTAGTCATAACGATTCCGACAGTGACTGGGATATGGAGACGAGACAGAGGACAGGTTTTTGGGCTTCCTGGCTTGTGGTTGAAGGGACAGAGGAGGAAAAGCCTGTTTCTGCTCTGAGTCCTTTTGCGATTAAGAAGGGCTTTCAGGGTCTAGCAGGTGACCCTCAGTCAGTGAAAAGGCTACGGAATGGCACTTTCCTCATCCAGTGCAGATCAAAGAGGCAATCGGAGCAGCTGCTGAGAGCAATAAAACTCGTGGACAGAGAGATCCGGGTGACCCCCAATAAGCAGTTAAATTCGACCAAAGGGTTATTCGGTGCCCGGATTTGAAAGGTGTCTCAGAAGCGGAGATCAAGACAGAACTTGCGTCCCAAGGTGTGACAGAGGTGCATAGGGTGACAGTTAAAAAAAGGTGCAGAAAGAGTGCCCACCAACACCCTCTTTCTGACATTCTGCAACCCTGTGCTGCCTCCGGTCATTAAAGTCGGGTACTTAAATGTACGTGTCCAACTGTATGTCCCATCCCCATTGAGGTGTTTCAAATGCCAGAAGTTTGGACATGTCAGAGACCGCTGTTCTGGGCAGGAGGTGTGTGGTGTTTGTTGCAAGGCAACCCATGATGGTCCGTGTAAAGACCCGACTCATTGTGCGAACTGCGGTGGCGACCACCCCTCCTCTTCACGCAACTGCCCTGTTTGGGTTCAGGAGTCCACCATCCAAAGAGTGAAGACTGAAAAGAAAATTTCGTTTTTTGAGGCCCGCAAACAGGTTGTTGGCAGTCAGACGTCAACAGTGTCTTCGTATGCTTCCGCTATAAAGAAAGTTTCCACCCCTTCAGTCTGCTGCCAGACTGATGAATTTGTTTTCTCCAAGACATTGCAAGAAAGACCGTTAAGCTCTGGTGGAAGCAAGTCCACCACCTCCCAACCCAAAGTGGGTGCCCCTGGTGGAGGCAAAAAATCCGCCACCCCTCAGACTGCCCAGCAGTCTACTCCATCTGCTGCTGGGCAGATGAAAAAGCCAACCCTCCCGCCTCGGAACTTCCTTGAGCAGTGCCCATGCGGGCAAGGGAGTTCAACCAAGTGTGGAGATGGTGGAGATGAGGAAGAAACCTCCACCATCTCCAAAATCCAGACCTTCTTCACCTGTGGGCAAGTCTGCCAGCAGGTCTGAAGACCCAAACAGTCCAGTGAAACTAAGCAATAAATTTGCTCCACTGAACGCAGACGATGACGAGGAGATGACCTGACTTCTCTCCTATTCATCCTCTGCACCATGGACAGTAGTAAACTAATCCATTGGAATATCCGTGGCCTAAATTCAAATTTTGAGGAGCTGCAATTTCTGTGTCAAACTATAAAACCTTCCGTCGTGGCTCTTCAGGAAACTAAGATTCAGAGCCAGAAGACCTTCACTCTTTCTGGCTTTAATATTCTTTCAAAACCTGCACAACCATCCACATTGGGACTGTCGGGCGGTGTTGCCCTTCTTTTACATAAAACTTTGCTGTTTAGTCCTGTCGCTCTGACTACCTCCCTTCAGGCTGTAGCTGCGAGAGTCACTCTCCACAAGACTGTTACAATCTGCTCACTGTATCTGCCACCTTCTGTCCCAGTTTGTCGTCAGGACCTTGTCAGTCTGATCGGAGAACTTCCTCGACCTTTTTTGCTGTTGGGTGACTTTAATGGTCACAATCCTCTTTGGGGTAGTGTCAGTTCGTCGTCCAGAGGTTTGCTTCTTGAGGATGTCCTTTCAGACTTTGATTTGTGTTGCCTGAACGATGGAGCTCCAACTTACCTCCACTCTTCCACAGGTTCACTTTCGTGTTTAGATTTGTCGATTTGTGACCCCTCGCTGGTCCTGGACTGTGAGTGGTCTGTCCATGACAATCTGCACGGAAGTGACCATTTCCCTGTTCTTTTAAAACCCTTATTAACTGAAAACGTCTCTGTCTCACAGCATCTTAATTATAAGAAGGCAAACTGGAATCTTTTTGTAACCAATATTTCAAAAGAATTCCAGGACACTGATTTTCTTCAGAGTCCAGACCCAGCAGAATCTCTGACCAGTACTGTGATAAAGTGTGCTAAAACCTGTATTCCAATGTCTTCCGACAAACTCCAAATGCCAAAAACACCCTGGTTTAATTCAGACTGCCAACAAATTTCAAAAGTTCGCAAACAGGCTCAGCGTCGGGTATACCAACGACCTTCAGGTCCCAACGCTCGAGCCCATCAGAAACTCCGTGCGAAATCGAGACACACTTTCAAAATCAGTAAACGTCAGTCTTGGAGAAACTTCTGCTCCGGGCTGACATCAAAAACTTCAAAGAAAAAAGTTTGGAACGTCATCAAAAAAATCAAAGGGAAAAACACCAACCCCTCCATTCATCACTTGAAACTTGCCGATGCTCTGATCACTGACAAACAAGCTGTTGCCAATCTGTTGGCCTCCACCATCCAACAGAACTCCTCATCTTCAAATAAATCTGCAGCCTTTTTAAAAAACAAACAACTCAGAGAGAAATCTTTATACAATTTCACATCAGACAACTCTGAAGCCTACAATCTTCCTTTTTCAATCACCGAACTAAAATTAGCTTTGCAAACCTGCACTGATTCTGCCCCTGTTCTGGATGATATTCATTATCAGGTTTTGAAACATTTTCCAGAAAGCTGTCTCCAGACCCTTCTTAAAGTATACAACCATATCTGGACCACAGGGTGCTTTCCGCCCTCCTGGCGGAAAGCCCTGATCATTCCAATTCCAAAGCCTGGAAAGGACCTTACCAACCCTTCGAACTATCGTCCAATAGCTCTAACTAGCTGCCTCTGTAAGTTGATGGAGAAGATGGTCAACTCCCGTCTGATGTGGAAGCTGGAAACCGATGGCCTTTTGGCCAGTCAACAGTGCGGTTTCCGGAAATACCACTCGACAGTCGACCATCTAATCCGTCTGGAAACCACCATCCGCAATGCCTTTGTCAATAAACAGCATGTGGTCGCTATCTTTTTCGACCTCGAAAAAGCGTATGATACCACGTGGAAATCAGGAATTCTTCTGGACCTGCACAGACTTGGTTTCCGTGGTCACCTGCCTCTGTTCATACAGAACTTTTTGGCTGATCGACAGTTCCAGGTGCGTGTTGGCACCACACTTTCTGACATCCATGGGCAGGAGTTGGGTGTCCCTCAAGGGAGCATCCTTTCTCCTGCCCTTTTCAGCATTAAAATCAATGACATTGTGAAATCGGTAAGCCAGGGCTCTGAGTCCTCTCTGTTCGTTGACGACTTTGCGCTGTACGCAGTTGGAGCTTCTTACCCCAGCGTACAGCGTCGACTCCAACTTTGTGTCAACAAGATCCAGCAGTGGGCCGAGGAAAACGGGTTTACCTTCTCACGTACCAAAACTCAGTCAATCCATTTTCACAATTTTCGTCAATTTTTTGCTGATCCTGAAATTCGTCTGGACAAGTCCACCATTCCAGCTGTAAAAGAAGCCAAATTCCTTGGAGTTATTTTTGATCAAAAACTCAACTTTCTCAGCCACATTAAAAATCTCAAAACCTCTTGCCAGAAAGCTCTGAATATTCTGCGGGTCGTAGCACACACTGACTGGGGTGCTGATAAGAAAACTTTGCTGCATCTCTACAGAGCCCTGGTCCGCTCCAAACTGGACTATGGTTGTGCTGTGTACGGCTCTGCAAGACCCTCTTATCTGAAACTCTTGGACCCTATCCACCATCAAGGGCTTCGTCTCTGTCTTGGAGCATTCCGCACCACCCCTGTGTACAGCCTGTACGCAGAGGCAGGTGAACCCTCACTGTCCAACCGCAGGCTGAAAATGTCTCTAAATTACTATATCAGACTGTTCTCAGAACCACAGAATCCTGCCTATGACTGTGTCTTTGACCCCCAGTTTCAAAACAAATTTGAAAACAACCCTAACTGTATTCCGCCGTTTGGTGTTCGTATGCAGCCTCACGCGCGGAATGCAGGTCTAGACCTAGGAGTTGTGTCTGATTTTTCCAAGTTTCCGGATCAGCCTCCGTGGACCTTTTTCACACCAGAGATTCGTTTTGATCTCGCAGCTTTTCGTAAAGAGTCCACCAGCTCTCAGGCATACAAGGCATTGTATGCTGACCTCTGTTCAAAATTTCCATCCTGTCAGAAAATTTTCACTGATGGTTCCAAGTCTGAGGATGGAGTGGCCTGTGCAGCCTATTGCCCTGGTGCTCCTTCTCAGATACTGTTAAAACATATACCTCCAGATGCCTCTGTCTATTCTGCTGAACTTACTGCTCTGGTTCTGGCATTGAAAATAATTTCACAATCTACCAAGAGGGACTTTCTGGTTCTGTCGGATTCGCTGTCAGCTTTGGAGGCCATAGCTGGCCGCAACCTTCAGCATCCAGAACTTTTACATTTCTTTGAACTTTTTAGCAAGTTGAAAGTGGATGGTTACAACATTATTCTGGCTTGGGTTCCTGGTCATGTTGGCATCGGAGGTAACGAAATGGTTGATCGTTTAGCCAAGAATGCTACAAGAGAGAAATTGTCCAACATATATATCCCCTGCTCAGATCTGAAACCCAAAATTAATGATTATGTGAAAGACCTCTGGCAGGAGGATTGGAATACCCAGACGGATAACAAACTCTTTCGGATCCGTCCAAACCTTAAGGAGTTCCTCGCATCTACGTCTGGTGGTCGTAAAGAGGAAAGGTTCTGTGCCGGCTGCACACCGGCCATTCGTATTTTACTCATTCCAACCTTTTAAAGAGTGAAGAAGCTCCGTGGTGCATTCCATGTCATGTGCCACTCACAATGAAACATATTCTTTTAGAGTGTTGGGACTTGCACGATGTGAGACACAAACATTTTACAGCGGAGTCCATGAAGATCCTGTTCAGGGATGTCCCCGCCTGACGTGATCCTTGACTTTTTGAGAGAGATTAACATTTTTCATCTGATTTAAGATTTTACGGAAGAAAGATTTTTAATGAAGTTTCTGGTGCGTTTCTAGAAGATGTCATTTAAAGAGATGTGTGAAAGGTTTTTTTTTTTTTTTTTTTTTTTTTTTTTTTTTTTTTTAATGACTTGTGAGTTGATTTTAACGTGGTGACAGCCCTGATGTGGCCCCTTGCGGTCGGCTGGGCTATAAGCAACATTATCTTATCTTATCTTAAGTGGATGGTTACAATATTATTCTAGCTTGGGTTCCTGGTCATGTTGGCATCGGAGGGAACGAAATGGTTGATCGTTTAGCCAAGAATGCCACAAGAGAGAAATTGTCCAACATATATATCCCTTGCTCAGATCTGAAACCCAAAATTAACGATTATATGAGAGACCTCTGGCAGGAGGATTGGAATACACAGACGGATAACAAACTCTTTCAGATCCGTCCAAACCTTACAGAGTTCCTCCCATCTGCGTCTGGTGGTCGTAAAGAGGAAACGGTTCTGTGCCGGCTGCACACCGGCCATTCGTATTTTACCCATTCATACCTTTTAAAGAGTGAAGAAGCGCCGTGGTGCATTCCATGTCATGTGCCACTCACAATGAAACATATTCTTTTAGAGTGTTGGGACTTGCACGATGTGAGACACAAACATTTTACAGCGGAGTCCATGAAAATCCTGTTCAGAGATGTCCCGCCTGATGTGATCTTTGAGTTTTTGAGAGAGATTAACATTTTTCATCTGATTTAAGATTTTACGGAAGAAAGATTTTTAACGAAGTTTCTGGTGCGTTTTAGAAGATGTCATTTAAAGAGATGTATGAAAGTTTTTTGTTTTTTATTTAATGACTTGTGAGTTGATTTTATCGTGGTGACAGCCCTGATGTGGCCCTTTGCGGTCGGCTGGGCTATAAGCAACATTATCTCTCTCTCACTGGCATTCAAGTTTGAAACAGTTCCAAACACACTTGTACAGTCTAAGAACTGTTGTTGATAATTCAGCAGTGCCTGGGATGGTAAGTCATCTACAGTCATGTCAAATATACTGTCATCACTCATAGTCACAGCTGACATGATTTAAGAAAATATTGTTGAGACTACTGGCTGAAATCAAAGTTCATTGTAATGGCAGCTGCAAGCGCTTGAGGAGTTTGATCAAAATGCTAGGTCCAAATGCTCACACTTTCCTAAATAGATGAACAAAAGGTAGGGTCACCTTCAAGGGGTATTTTAGTGGTTGGCTGGTGGTGATGGACAGATAGATGGGTACACATTTATGAGTAATGCTTTCTTGCTCATGTTTGAAATTGTATCTGAAAAATTTTATAGCAGAAAATCTTTTGCATATAACATGTATCTAAGACTTTGTGTAGCAGAAAATCTTTTGTACTGTGACATATTTATCTGACTGTTGTTGTACATGAAGTTGTATTGTCTCCACAGGAATACGACTTCCATGTGCGGTGGCCCACTGTGCGTCTGTTAACAGTGTTGCTTACCAATCGTTCGAAAGATCTTCAGGAGTGTCTACTGGTTGTTCCAATGGCAGTCTCCAAACTGATGGACCTTTTGTCAGACAGCAGAGAAATCATCCGTAATGATGTGGGTCTAATTATGGGATAGAGGCTTGAACACCTCAGAAAATCTGTTCAACAGAAAGTGCTGTCAAGTTTCTCCTGAAAGCTCTGCATAGTAAATAATTAACCCCTTCACTGCCACAGTATAATAGCACATTTGAATAACTGTATGCCAAGGTAAAATTTAGTCTTTTTGGGAAGGTTCAATAAAATGGTTACTGCTCACTTATTTCTTGACAGATCTCTCTGAGTTTTGGCATGGTTTGTTGTTATACATTTGTCTACAGTATCCTGTCAAAATTACTTGATTATGTTGATAATTAGTGTAGCGGAAATTGACATAATTATAAAAATTTTACTAAAAATAACAGTTTTCGAGTATACATAAACACACTGCGACAAATAAAATCAGTCAAAACACTGAAAAAGTGGCCTTACTATTTATTCAACATCAGCACTAACACGTGACAGTCTTATAAATCCTAAGGAATGTTGTTATTGATGGTAATCTGCTCATGATTGGGGGTACTATTGTTTTTAGGTAAAAAGGGGCATAATCATGCTTTTCACAGTATGTTCACAAACATGTACATTACACATCCATATATTGAGTTATTTGTTAGATTTTTTGTGTGAATTACTTCCTTATACCCTTGTCTACAATTTTACATCATTGTAATTTGATTTTGTTGGTAATGATGATGGTTCACACTAATAACATGTGATAGAACAGTTTTTGTTTTGTTTTCAGTTTGAGAGTTTTAGAACAATTCAGCACATAAAAGCCCTCTAAACACAGCAAAAATACCTTTTGGTGTTTGCTCGACAACATTACAAACACCTGGGATTCATACTGTTGTCAATAAATGTCCCTCTGTGTAACAGTCTGTATGTTACTGGAGGTACCCCAATTCTACTAAAATGGGGCATAATTTTACTATTTGGGGTAGGTTCAGTACCTCGATCACTGTTTATGTATTTGTTGTTATATGACTTAGATTTTATGGCTTCTCTTTCCCTATACCCTAAGCTATGAAGCTATGTAACTATAATTTTGTTGGCCATTAGGGGATGGACAGGGATATAATGAATGGTGGTTTTACAAAAAGAACAGTTTTCAAGTAAACAAAAACAAATTGCACCATATGAAATCGTTGAAAACAATGAAAAGTGTGTGACTAATTATTCAACATCAGCACTAACCATATGAAATCGTTGAAAACAATGAAAAGTGGTGTGACTAATTATTCAACATCAGCACTAACACATGACAGTCATATAAATCTCAAGGAATGTTGTTCTTGATGATAATCTGATCATAATTGGGGGTACTAGTTTTTAGGTAAAAAGGGGCATAATCATGCTTTTCACGGTATGTTCACTAACATGTACATTACTCGTCCATTTATTAATTTGTGAGATTTTTTATGAATTACCTTGTCTACAATTTCACATCATTCTGATTTGATTTTGTTGGTAATGATGATGGTTCACACTAATAACATATGATAAAACGGTTTTTGTTTTGTTTTCAGTTTGAGAGTTTTAGAATAATTCAGCACATAAAAACCCACTAAACACAGCAAAAATACCTTTTGGTGTTTTTGTTTTGTTTTCAGTTTTAGAACAATTCAGCACATAAAAGCCCACTAAACACAGCAAAAATACCTTTTGGTGTTTGTTCAACAACATTATAAACACCTGGGATTCATATTTTTGTTTTACAAAAAAGAACAGTTTCTGAAAACATACACATGTTATTACACATAAAACCTGTAAAACAATGACAAAAACTTCTGTTAGTGTTTACTCAACATCACTGTAAGTACACAGTGTGGTCCAAATTGTTATAGTATAATAGAAATATATATTGGAAAATGTTCAAAATGACAACTATGAAAAAAAAAGTCTGAAGAAAAAAATAAACATTTGTCTGTTGAAATCAAAAAGACCCCCCCCCCCCCCCCCCCCCCACACACACACACACACACATGGTATCCATTTGTTATCACACAAAACACTGTAGGAACTGTGTTAGAGTTTTTGAATATATCGTACTCGTATTACTGCCACGCTGTTCTATAGAGGAATCCAGCACTTGCCGTACTAAACTTCATAGGCTTGGACATAATCCTCAGGTTGTCTTCATTCCCTGCTTCATAATTTTAGGGGATGGTGTTCTTTTTTTTGTCTGTCCAAATCGTGGTTCAAAGAAACACGCATGGGGATTCATTCTATACTCCACTTGGTCTTCTTTCACTGATGGCACTCGGTCTGGTCACAGCATTGACAAAATAATACACGCTCAGGTGAGAAAAAAACAACAACACTGTCGAATGGAAAAATAAACTTCCTGGAACTTTTCATGCAGATGATCCAGAATGGGTTGAATCTTGTAGAGCCGGTTGTACCCTGGATCACCTTTGACTGGCATGGCTGCGTTGTCGTTGAAATGCAGAAACTGAAGAAGAATCTGAAATGCAGAATAAAAGTTTCACAATAAGTAAGCAGACCCACAATTGGGGGTGCACACACACACATGGGTGCCACTCTTCCGTCTGGGTGACTAAAATCTGTTTTCTCGGCAAGGCCCCAGACGGAAATTCCGTTTTTCAAGTTTCGTTAATCAAAAAAAAAAGGAAAAAGTTTTGGGGGGAAAAACAGTTGAATCGGTGGTGTTATGACCGAAGCAGCACTGTAGCAGACGACTGGAAATGAGGAAGCGCTCTCTATCGTTGAAGACAACACAGGTCCAGCGATCTTTGAAGCCTACGTCGCGCCATTGTGCTGGTAGAAAAAGTTTTCCAGTTAGGCAACTTAAAGTTTTGTCACGCCGTTCTTACAAGAAGGGGATTCAAATCTCACCGCTACTGGGCGGCCCCTTGACCCCTGCCTCATTTTAAAGTGATGGAAAAAATGGTAAATGGTAGGCTCATGTGGAAATTGGAAACTGATGGGCTTTTAGCCATGGAACAGTGTGGTTTTAGAAAGCATCACTCTGCCATGGACCATTTAATCAGATTGGAAACCACTATTCGAAACTCTTTTTTAGATAAAAAGCATGTTAAATAAATGTTAGCGAACTGCCCAGAGAACGTGGACAAACGAGTCACACGACGAAACACAACGCGTTTCGACCTCTTAGGTCTTAGTGAATTTTTGTTGTTTTATTCGTTTATGTCTCACCTGATGAAGACCTAAGAGGTCGAAACGCGTTGTGTTTCGTCGTGTGACTCGTTTGTCCACGTTCTCTGGGCGGTTCGCTAACATTTATTTAAGATTTGTTTAGATTTCCGCCTGCAGTCCTCTCGCTTTGCAACTAAAAAGCATGTTGTTGCCATTTTTTTCGACATAGAGAAGGCCTATGACATGACGTGGAAGTACGGAATCCTGTCAGACCTCCATCGGATGGGTTTCTGTGGCAGTCTCCCAGTGTTCATAGAACAGTTTTGGGCAGACAGGTCCTTCCAGGTCCGTGTGGGGACAACATTGTCTGAAATTCATGAGCAGGAAATGGGTGTTCCACAGGGTAGTATCCTTTCCCCAGCCCTGTTTAGTATAAAAATAAATGAAATTGTAAACTCTGTCAACCAAGGTTCAGACTGCTCTCTTTTTGTTGATGATTTTGCCCTTTATGCATCTGGAAAGACATTTGCTGGTGTACAGCGCCAACTCCAGTTGTGTGTCTATAAAGTCCAACAGTGGGCGGTCGAAAATGGGTTCAAGTTTTCATCAGTTAAAACAGAGTGCATCCACTTTCACAATTTCAGACAACTTTTCCCGCCACCAGAAATTTTCATAGATAAGGCTAAAATTCCTGCTGTCACAGAAGCCAAATTTCTGGGTGTTACCTTTGACCAAAAATGGAATTTTAAAGCCCATATTCAGAAGTTGAAAACATCGTGCCTCAAAGCCATGAATATCCTCCGTGTAGTGGCTCATACGGATTGGGGTGCAGACAAACGCACACTTCTCCATCTTTACAGGGCGTTAGTTCGATCCAAGTTGGACTACGGCATCATCATTTACGGCGCCGCTAGAGCCTCATATCTAAAAGTCCTAGACCCAGTTCACCATCAGGGTCTTCGCCTCTGCCTTGGCGCTTTTCGTACTACACCTGTTCATAGCCTATATGCTGAGGCAGGAGAGTGTTCCCTCTCTCATAGAAGAGTAAAATTAGCTTTGAATTACTACACACAGCTTTTTTCAGAACCAAACAACCCTGCCTACGACTGTGTTATGAATCCTCATTTCCAAGAGAAATATGAAGGAAGTCCATCCAGTATTCCCCCTTTTGGTATTCGCATCCTTCCTTTTCTGGAGGAGGCGGATATTGATGTTGGGGTCGTCTCTGACGTTTCCAAGTTTCCTAAACAACCTCCTTGGACGTTTTCGTCTCCAGAAATTAGGTTTGATTTAACCGTGCAGCGCGAACAGAACACGAGTTCCTTAATTTATAAACAATTATTTTTAGTTTTAGACATGTGTTCTAACCTTAAAGAACATGTTGTTATTTTTACTGATGGTTCAAAGTCTGATGTTGGTGTAGGGTCCTCCGCATATATTCCAGCTTCGGGAGAAAAAATGTCCGAACTCATTCCCTCTGAAAGCCCTCCGGGGGTTGCAACCTTGCCATGGTCGGAGGGCTTGCGTGGTCCTGTGATCCCTTAGGCTTTGCTGGCGGGGGCATCAATACTTGAAGATAGGCTGGTTTTTTAAAACTGCTTCTATGCCTGAGAAGTCAAGATGCTGTCTGGCCTAAGCATAACGTGGTAAGGAGTTGATGCCCCTGGTAGGGCTTCCCATGTCAGATAGGCTAAGGGTGAGGATCCTGACTAATAGTAACCCGCCTTTCTCCTTTTCTTGTTTTCTGCCTTTCTTATTTGGCTGTTTTCTATCTTCGTCTCCCCTTCAAGTCTTCTTTTCCACACTCCTTTTCTCTCTGTGGTCTTCTTAAGATCCGCCGCGTTTGCCGTGCGGTGCGACCTGTGATGGAGGGGGATGAGATCCTGGTGATTGAGAGGGCCAACGCCCTCAACACATCACTTTGGCTCGGACCTCTCCTAGACAGGAGGTACACTCTGGCCCGCGTGTACTAATCGGCTCCCCCTTCTTGGGGCTGGGTCAAGACAGACAGTTCTCTGGCTGGCCAAGTTAACCCCTGCAGTGCTCAGCTCTCTATTCCTGGGAGTTGAGCATGATCAGGGGGGATAGGGGTAGTGGCGTTCTGTTTGTCGTATCTCTCTCCTGAAACCTGGAAGGGGTCAAGACAGTGATTTCTTGGCCCTGGCCCCTTAGTTGGACTCCAAGGTGGGTGGGTAAGGGAGAGACGAAATATAATTAAACTAAACATGGCTTTTTCAAAAATCATCCCCCCCAAAAAGAAGAGGAAGGCAGCAGCCCCTACTTCAGGGGATTTCGAATCGGACAGTGACTCGGATATAGAGATAAGAGAGAGGACAGGTTTTTGGGCTTCCTGGCTCGTGATAGAAGGGACGGAGCAGGAAAAGCCCATTTCAGCTCTGAGTCCTTTCGCGATCCAGAAGGGCTTCCAAGGTCTAGCGGGTGACCCTCAGTCCGTGAAAAGGCTACGGAACGGATCATTCCTCATCCAGTGCAGGTCAAAAAAACAATCGGAACAGCTGTTGAAGGCAAAAAAGCTCGTGGACAGAGAGATTCGGGTGACTCCCCATAAGCAATTGAATTCATCCAAGGGAGTTATTCGGTGCCTGGATTTGAAAGGTGTCTCAGAAGTGGAGATCAAGACAGAACTTGCATCCCAAGGTGTGACAGAGGTGCATAGGGTGACGGTCAAAAAAGGTGCAGAAAGAGTGCCCACCAACACCCTGTTTCTGACATTCTGCAACCCTTTGTTGCCTCCGGTCATTAAAGTCGGATACCTGAATGTTCGTGTCCAACTGTATGTCCCATCCCCATTGAGGTGTTTTAAATGCCAGAAGTTTGGACATGTCAGAGACCGCTGTTCTGGGCAGGAGGTGTGTGGTATTCGTTGCAAGGCAACCCATGATGGTCCGTGTAAAGACCCGGCGCATTGTCCGAACTGCGGTGGCGACCACCCCTCCTCTTCACGCACCTGCCCTGTTTGGATTCAGGAGTCCACCATACAAAGGGTGAAAACTGAAAAAAGAATCTCGTTTTTTGAGGCCCGCAAACAGGTTGTTGGCAGTCAGATGCCAACAGCGTCTTCATATGCTTCGGCAGTAAAGAAAGTTTCAACCCGCTCAGTCTGCTGCCAGACTGATGGATTTGTCTTCAAGACATTGCAAGGAAGACTTTTAAGCTCTGGTGGAAGCACGTCCACCACTTCCCGATCCAAAGTAGGTGCCCCTGGTGGAGGCAAAAAATCCGCCACCCCCCAGACTGCCCAGCAGTCAACTCCATCTGCTGCTGGGCAGATCAAAAAGCCAGCCCTTCCACCTCGACCTCCCTTGAGCAGTGCTCGTGCTGGCAAGGGAGTTCAACAGAGTGTGGAGATGGTGGAGATGACGAAACCTCCACCATCTCCAAAATCCAGGCCTTCTTCACCTGTGGGCAAATCTGCCAGCAGGTCTGAAGGCCAAACTAGTCCAGTTCAACTTTCTAATAAATTTGCTCCATTGACCGCAGACGGTGACGAGAGGATGACCTGATTTCTCTCCTATTCATCCTCCGCACCATGGACAGTACATTAATCCATTGGAATATCCGTGGCCTAAGTTCAAATTTTGAAGAGCTGCAGCTTCTGTGTCAAACTCTAAAACCTTCTGTCGTGGCTCTTCAGGAAACTAAAATTCAAAGCCAGAAGACCTTCACTCTTTCTGGCTTTAATATCCTTTCAAAACCTGCACAACCATCCACATTGGGATTGTCGGGTGGTGTTGCCCTTCTTTTACACAAAACTTTGCTGTTTAGTCCTGTCGCTCTGACTTCCTCCCTTCAGGCTGTAGCTGCGAGAGTCACTCTCCACAAGACTGTTACAATCTGCTCACTGTATCTGCCACCTTCTGTCCCAGTTTGTCGTCAGGACCTTGTCAATCTGATCAGAGAACTTCCTCGACCTTTTTTGCTGTTGGGTGACTTTAATGGACACAATCCTCTTTGGGGTAGTGTCAGTTCATCATCCAGAGGTCTGCTTCATGAAGATGTCCTTTCAGATTTGATTTGTGTTGCCTGAACGACGGAGCTCCAACTTACCTCCACTCTTCCACAGGTTCACTTTCGTGTTTAGATTTGTCGATTTGTGACCCCTCGCTGGTCCTGGACTGTGAGTGGTCTGTCCATGACGATCTACACGGAAGTGACCATTTCCCTGTTCTTTTAAAACCTGTATTAACTGAGAACGCTTCTGTCTCACAACATTTTAATTATAAGGCCAACTGGGATCTTTTTGCAACTAATATTTCAAAAGAATTCCAGGAAATTGATTTTCTACAGAGTCCAGACCCAGCAGAATCTCTGACCACTACTGTGATAAACTGTGCTAAAACCTGTATTCCAATGTCTTCCGACAAACTCCAAATGCCCAAAACACCCAGGTTTAATTCAGACTGCAAACAAATCTCAAAAGTACGCAAACGGGCTCAGCGTCGGGTATACCACCGACCTTCAGGTCCCAACGCTCGAGCCCATCAGAAACTCCGCGCCAAATCCAGACACACATTCAAAATCAGTAAACGTCAGTCTTGGAGAAACTTCTGCTCCGGGCTGACATCTAAAACTTCCAAGAAAAAAGTTTGGAACATCATTAGAAAAATCAAAGGGAAGAACACCAACCCCTCCATTCACCCCCTGAAACTTGCCGATGCTCTGGTCACTGACAAACAAGCTGTTGCTAATCTGTTGGCCTCCACCATCCAACAGAACTCCTCATCTTCAAATAAATCTGCAACCTTTTTAAGAAACAAAGAAATCGGAGAGAAATCTTTATACAATTTCACATCAGACAATTCTGAAGCCTACAATCTTCCTTTTTCAATCACCGAACTAAAATTAGCTTTGCAAACCTGCACTGATTCTGCCCCTGTTCTGGATGATATTCATTATCAGGTTTTGAAACATTTTCCAGAAAGCTGTCTCCAGACCCTTCTTAAAGTATACAACCATATCTGGACCACAGGGTGCTTTCCGCCCTCCTGGCGGAAAACCCTGATCATTCCAATTCCAAAGCCTGAAAAGGACCTTACCAACCCTTCCAACTATCGTCCAATAGCTCTGACTAGCTGCCTCTGTAAGTTGATGGAAAAGATGGTCAACTCCCGTCTGATGTGGAAGCTGGAAACCGATGGCCTTTTGGCCAGTGAACAGTGCGGTTTCCGGAAGTACCACTCGACAGTTGACCATTTAATCCGTCTGGAAACCACCATCCGCAACGCCTTTGTCAATAAGCAGCATGTGGTCGCTATCTTTTTTGATCTTGAAAAAGCGTACGACACCACATGGAAATCAGGAATCCTTATGGACCTGCACAAACTTGGTTTTCGTGGTCACCTGCCTCTGTTTATCCAAAACTTTCTGGCCGATCGACAGTTCCAGGTGCGTGTTGGCACCACACTCTCTGACATCCATGGGCAGGAGTTGGGTGTACCTCAGGGGAGCATCCTTTCTCCTGCCCTTTTCAGCATTAAAATTAATGACATTGTAAAATCGGTAAGCCAGGGCTCTGAGTCCTTTCTGTTCGTAGACAACTTCGCACTGTACGCAGTTGGAGCTTCTTACCCCAGCGTACAGCGTCGACTCCAACTTTGTGTCAACAAGATCCAGCAGTGGGCCGAGGAAAACGGGTTTACCTTCTCACGTACCAAAACTCAGTCAATCCATTTTCACAATTTTCGTCAATTTTTTGTTGATCCTGAAATTCGTCTGGACAAGTCCACCATTCCAGCTGTAAAAGAAGCCAAATTCCTTGGAGTTATTTTTGATCAAAAACTCAACTTTCTCAGCCACATTAAAAATCTCAAAACCTCTTGCCCGAAAGCTCTGAATATTCTGTGGGTCGTAGCGCACACTGACTGGGGCGCTGATAAGAAAACTTTGCTGCATCTCTACAGAGTCCTGGTCCGCTCCAAACTGGACTATGGTTGTGCTGTGTATGGCTCTGCAAGACCCTCTTATCTGAAACTCTTGGACCCTATCCACCATCAAGGGCTTTGTCTCTGTCTTGGAGCATTCCGCACCACCCCTGTGTACAGCCTGTACGCAGAGGCAGGTGAACCCTCACTGTCCAACCGCAGGCTGAAAATGTCTCTAAATTACTATATCAGACTGTTCTCAGAACCACAGATTCCTGCCTATGACTGTGTCTTTGACCCCCAGTTTCAAAGCAAATTCGAAACCAACCCTAACTGTATTCCGCCGTTTGGTGTTCGTATGCAGCCTCACGCGGGAATGCAGGTCTAGACCTAGGAGTTGTGTCGGATTTTTCCAAATTTCCGGATCAGCCTCCGTGGACCTTTTTCACACCAGAGATTCGTTTTGATCTTGCAGCCTTTCGTAAAGAGTCTACCAGCTCTCTGGCATACAAGGCCTTGTATGCTGAACTCTGTTCAAAATTCCCATCTTATCAGAAAATTTTCACTGACGGTTCCAAGTCTGAGGATGGAGTGGCCTGTGCAGCCTATTGCCCTGGTGCTCCTTCTCAGATACTGTTAAAGCATATACCTCCAGATGCTTCTGTCTATTCTGCTGAAATCACTGCTCTGGTTCTGGCGTTGAGGGTAATCTCACAATCCACTAAGAGGGACTTTCTGGTTCTGTCAGACTCGCTGTCAGCTTTGGAGGCCATAGCTGGCCGCAACCTTCTGCATCCAGAACTTTTACATTTCTTTGAACTTTTTAGCAAGTTGAAAGTGGATGGTTACAACATTACTCTGGCTTGGGTTCCTGGTCATGTTGGCATCGGAGGGAACGAAATGGTTGATCATTTAGCCAAGAATGCCACAAGAGAGAAATTGTCCAACATATATATCCCCTGCTCAGATCTGAAACCCAAAATTAATGATTATGTGAAAGACCTCTGGCAGGAGGATTGGAATACCCAGACGGATAACAAACTCTTTCAGATCCGTCCAAACCTTAAGGAGTTCCTCCCATCTACGTCTGGTGGTCGTAAAGAGGAAACGGTTCTGTGCCGGCTGCACACCGGCCATTCGTATTTTACTCATTCCAACCTTTTAAAGAGTGAAGAAGCTCCGTGGTGCATTCCATGTCATGTGCCACTCACAATGAAACATATTCTTTTAGAGTGTTGGGACTTGCACGATGTGAGACACAAACATTTTACAGCGGAGTCCATGAAGATCCTGTTCAGGGATGTCCCGCCTGACGTGATCCTTGAGTTTTTGAGAGAGATTAACATTTTTCATCTGATTTAAGATTTTACGGAAGAAAGATTTTTAACGAAGTTCCTGGTGCGTTTCTAGAAGATGTCATTTAAAGAGATGTGTGAAAGCTTTTTTTAAAATTAAAAAATTTTTTATTTTATTTTAATGACTTGTCAGTTGATTTTAACGTGGTGACAGCCCTGATGTGGCCCCTTGCGGTCGGCTGGGCTATAAGCAACATTATCTTATCTTATCCCACGTCTTCACCAGCACGTATCTCTGATAAAAGTGGATGGTGCTGATTCCCATCCATCTCCTCATCGCTAGTAGCAGGATCCGATCCTCAAAGGTCTTCTTCACCACTATCTTGATCATTTAGAACGTCATCTAAAACATCAAGCGCAGTGTAACGCTTCAAAACGGGACGCGTTGACAAAGTGTTAGGTTGAACTGCCATCTTGAATGTGGTAATCAGCTGTTACCTCTCAACTCGCAATTTGCATATCATATGGTCAGTTGGCCGGTTGCTTGAAGGGAAAGAACCCTTTCTTTGACATCAGTAGAAGAGATGGAATTATTTTAGATGGTCGTCTCCCATTTAGATTTTCCTTCTTTCCGTGATGAAGTTATCCCGAGATACACTCTTGAATGGGCGTGGTGAATTTTGGTTTTCACCACGAGTGGCACTCGTTCCAGGCAGGGAACAGGTTAATAAAAAGGATTTTTCTTCTGCATTTGTGGGATCATGTTCCATGATTATTCATTTACATGCTGAGGCATTTTTGCAGCTGTATTTTGCTTTTCATGGGGTTGATGTGTGTACTGGACCTGCTTTGACAGTCTGTAAATGAAATTGACAGTTTATTCTTTAATGCTCTACTCTTTTCCATCAGACTGAAAGTAACCAGAAAATCAGTCTTCTTAGATGTGATGCCCTTGATGCTTGATCATCATCTTAAGCACCCTCAACTACTGAAAGTTTTTGAACTGTACACCTCCCTAAAATCAAACGGACACAACGTAGTTTTTGCTTTGGTTCCCAGCCATGTGGGCATTCGAGGCAATGAGATGGTTGACCGGCTTGCCAAGAATGCCACAAGGGAAAAGTTGATCAGATTTACTGTTCCTCACACTGATCTGAAACCCAAAACACAGGCCTATGGCAAGAGGAATGGACCTTGCAGATGGATAACAAACTATTTAAAATCCCGTCCAAACCTGAACGAGTTTTTACCATGTTCCAGAGGCGGCCGTAAAGAAGAAACAGTCCTGTGCCGCTTGCACATGGGCCACTCGTTTTATACCCATTCTTATCTTTTAAAAGGTGAAGAATCTCTGTGGTGTATTCCATGTCGTGTTCCACTCACAGTGAAGCATATTCTTTTAGATTGTTGGGACGTGCACGATGTGAGACATAAACACTTTACAGCAGAGTCCATGAAAACCTTGTTCAGAGATGTCCCACCTGACGTGATCTTCGAGTTTCTGAGAGAGATTAACATTTTTGATCTGATTTAAGATTTTATGGAAGAAAGATTTTTAATGAAGTTTCTGGTGTGTTTTTAGACGATGTATTTTAAAGAGATGTGTGAAAGGTTGGGTTTTTTTTGTTTTGTTTTGTTTTTGAGATGACTTGTGAGTTGATTTTAACGTGGTGACAGCCCTGATATGGCCCTTTGCGGTCAGCTGGGCTATAAGCAACATTACTTTACCTTACCTAACATTGGCAAACTTAAATATAAGCATGCTTCCTGAAACTTCAAAGGTTTGATAGAAGAAATAGCTCAAGATACCACAGCGTGTTACCACCTGTCTCAGCAGTGTCTTTTTTTTCAATCCCTGAGACATGTTTTGAAGTCTGATGATTGAGATCTGGTTGGTTACTGGCCCACTACTGAAAATTCTGACAATTCAAACAGTCTGTGGTGAGTAGTGTGTTTAAGTTGT
Organism: Conus canariensis; assembly: GCA_033310375.1. Classification (NCBI taxonomy): domain Eukaryota; kingdom Metazoa; phylum Mollusca; class Gastropoda; order Neogastropoda; family Conidae; genus Conus; species Conus canariensis. The sequence continues at coordinate 77,565,733 of CM065714.1, forward strand.
CTTGCTGCACAACCATACTGTCGTGCTACATAAACTTTGTCTGAAGATGTAGTTGCAACTGTCTAGAACCAGCAGAAATTGTATCCTCCATGTGACATTTATGGTTGCATTTTGTTCGGAGTACTAATGTACACAACAAAGAGGCACAACAAAGCTCAAGGATATCGCACATGCGGGTAGTATTGTTTGCGGAAGCTTCATGCCACCAGATGCTCCAGCTATAAATCACAAATCATGGTCTGGAACAGCTGTGATATCAAGAGCATGGAAGCGAGGTTTACTGGATGGAGTAGACTGGGAATGCACAGTAAACCTTCCAGAATGGGAGAACCATCTGGCGATCATCAGGAAGAGTGGCATGAGACCAGGTATTGTTCTCCACTCAGGTTCATCGAAACAAATGATTCTGATCAAACTCGTAGTGCCATACAAAAGCAGAATGGAGCAAGCGCACCTCTACAAGACTGAGAAGTATGCCAGTCTAGTGAACAGCTTGATGGAGTCCAGCTTCCAGGCCCGTGTCTTCGCCGTAGAAGTTGGTGCGAATGGATTTTTAGGCTCATCAGCCTATGACCTCATGAAACAGCTTGGGATTTTAGGTAAGAAGAGGACCACAACCCTGAAGGCAATGGCAGAGGCAGCCAAAAAGAGTTCAGCTGGATCTGATCAAGGAGGAACAAAGTGAACTTCATAAGTCTTAAATTTCCCAACTTAGAACAGGTGTCCCGTTAGCAGTGGGCTAAGACATCCATCTAAAAAGGCATGCCTTGAGATGCCCACCCATCCAAAAGTTGCGGGTTTGAATCCCGGCACCACCAGGAAAAAAAAGTTGGCGGTAGAAGGGCATCGGGGAGTTGTGACCTGGATGCGACCTGGCCCCCTTAGCATGTAAGGAGTTCAGGGCCAAAACACTTGTCTGAGGGGGTTTCTTCTCTGAAGACCTGCTGTCGAGCTTTCCCTAGAGTTTCTTCCTACTTATGCATAATCTTTGATTCAGATACCAGTATGTTGGAATGCATCCAAAGGGAGCTTTTACATGAGAATATATTTTCCTGTGTCATTTTACACCTCTGTGTGAACCAGGCACTGTATAACAAAACTTGAATTTTGATTGTCATTTGTGAACAGCCAATTTGTTGCCAAAATTGTCATGTAATTTTGTTTTCCTTAAATTCTCTACACTTATAATACTACTTAACTACTGGAGTTTCTTAGAGAATTGAGCCTTTTTTGTTTGTGTTTGACAGTACATATCTATCAACACTGAAGTTGTTAAAGTCATCTTTGGTCACTTTAGCCTCATTTTGGATATAACCTGTTTTCCTTTTCCTTTTACTGTTTGTTCTACTTCAAAAGTATTGATGTCTCAATATAAAGTAGAAAGATGAATCTGTCAATTTTGCTATTCCATTCTTTAATTTTGTGTGTACTCTTCCTACATGGTGATACCAAACACTTCCTAGCTCATAGATCATCGTAATCGTCATCATCATCATCATTATCATCGTCATGGCATTTTAAGGGATATGACATTATTTCTGTTAGGTTATTTTCATGGAGGAAGTTCATGTAAGAGAAGTGATCTTTGATTTGGGGGGAAGAAACAAGAATTTTGTACCAGTTTACTTTTAAAGTTCAACTCTTGTTTCACTATTTTCATTGAGTCAAACTCAAATACTTAAACACCGATAAATGTTGATAGGGACCTTTACATTATTTATATGCATATTTGATCTGATACAGGCATTATAGTGAAGTCCTGTAATGTTTCAACAAAATATTAATTGCAACAGAATTTTAAACCAGTGCATTTATTTGCTTACACTATTCTTTACAATATGTTTGAAAAGTAGGAAAAAGTAACTGTTGCGAGATGTTGAAAAATGTGTTTAATGTAGCGGATTTATTCATTTTCATGCCTTCACGATTTTTTGTTGAGTGATCAGGTTGTGTATTGATCCCGGTATTAACAAAGCCAGGATGGCAGCGTTCAGCGACCATGCTGAAAAAGATGCCACTGAGAAAACCTTTTCTGATAAGTAATTACATTTATGTTTGGTTGAATAAAAAAAAAAACCAACTCAAAGAACATGGCGAAAGCTTTTTCCAGCCTCTGTTGATTTTGACCTTTTAATGAGGTGATCGTCATCCGGAATTGGGAATGGAATCTGCAGACTCATAGATCTGTGCTGACCGGTGCCGGCAAGTTTTCCGTAGTAACCTGGTGTTCATGTAGAACTAATGTTTTAACTCTTTCATCCCTACAACCTGGTTTTCCGGTTTGCAGAAATCATACCCTTCCTTCCTGCAGCGCAAAATACCTCCTTTCCTTCCTGCAGTCCGGAAAATCGGTTCTTGGAGTAAGCGCTTTGAACTTCGCGCAAGTCGCATCATTGGTATATGTCATGACCGGGTCGCTTGCAGGGCAGTGTTTATGAATGGAATGGATGCCAGACGGCCCCTACAGCATGGGAAAGTGGTCACCGCTCTATTCTGGCCGGTTTGCTGCTGCATATGTGGTAGTTCTCACTTTGCACTTCTTCCCTTTTTCTTTAAATCCAGGAATGAAGGGAATACTGGTAATATTAGAATCTAGGAACAAGGGGAAGTAATGGTTCATAGAAAAGTAGGAATGAAAGCGTTAAGGATGCTTACCTGATTAAGATATGTGTGCAAATACACTTTGTTTTCTTTTAATCATGGAAACTGGTTAGTTAAGTGGAAGTAAAACTTGGCAGAGTAGTACTGTGTTCTGTTCTCAAAGTCAGCTTTATGAATGCTAAGTCACACAAGTGATGGCAGAAATGCTATGGGATAGTGGAGTGTGTACCTAACTGAGGACGGGTTTTTAAAAAATTTTTTTATTGATGGTGGTTTAAGTTACGTTTTTTTTTTTTTCAATAGAAATACTTTTTTCCCTGTTTTGCTCCTTACTTTTATGTAATGACAAATTGATTATTCTTTTCATTATTATTGTTGTTATTGGTGTCATTATTATAATGATTATTATTAGTATTATCTTCATTATTTAAAAAAGAAGATATTGTGGTATTATCTTCATTATTTAAAAAAAAAGATATTGTGGTTGCTTTTTTTTTTCCTCATTGTCTTTGTTGTTTTCATTACTTCTTTTAAAGTGGATGAGTGCATGTTTTTGTACATCTTCTTATTTACGAGTGTTTAGGCAAGTAGGGCTCGCCTTTCCCCAATGCATTGAAGGTTCTTTCAGTCAACAAGTTACAAATGCATGTGGCAAACATGTGTGCATGTGTGTTTCATGTGCTCATGTAACACCCTTGGCACAAACCAAACTTGCACATTTATTTTGCCAATGGCAACCATCTCACAAAAATGCCCTTAACCCGAAGAGTGCCTATAAGCCGTCAGCTGACGCCAAAGTAAAAATGCTTTCCCAGTGCCTATGGGCCGTCCACTGACGTCATGCATTTTTCTTGAATTTTCATTCGTTACTATTTCTATTAACGGACTTAAGTAGAGTGTGCGTAGTAAGCCTTATATGTCCGTAGTATTAAAATGATATGCAAATGACCACACGTGAGGGGAAAGCCCATTTATTCTCATCACTGACTGGATGACCAGCCAGCACTTCGTCTCGCTTGCAAAGATGGCGGCGCAAACTTCGACAAGGGTAGCGACCAAATCACAACGTATTTACACAGCTGAGCAGACTCTGCTAATCATTTTTGACAAAGACAATAATCTTTTATTCAACAACTTACTCGAGCATGAAGGTGAGATGATGATTGTGATGGAATTGCTGACTGTATTCGTCAGTTACTGAGTCGGGCTGTGTGACCTCAGTGTGTGTTCAGCTGACTGGTTTGCCAGCGTCGAACGAGCTCGCCTTGTGTGTACTCTGCACTGCGTGCCAGTGGCCAGTGATGTGATAGTCAGCGCGAGAGGGGAGCGTGGCCTGCTCGCAGCGTGACATGGGGCAGAAGAGAAGAGGAGGAGTGAAAGAGAGGGTTGAAGTCCAGCAAGGGGGCGTGGTGGGGGGAGGGGGGTGTGGTCGTGGACTGACCTGTCTGCATAGAGTGCGAGCGTCTTGACAGACTTCTAAACTGTTTTACTTTCATTTACGTGTGTAGTGTGACAATACAAACTTTATTTTCAACTTTTTTGCTTTGTGTTCTTTTTTGGATGTGAAGCTGTAGTGGTAAATACATATGTTTTTGATCGTGCAAAAAAACTATCCAAATCTAAATGCCTAAATATTTTTTTATTATCAAAATTAAAACAAAAGAAGCCCAGATTCAAAATCTTCATTCAATTTCCTTCAAAAATGATATATATTTCATTGTTATATCTTTTGTAGTTTCTGAGCTAGAATTTTTTGTTAATTATTACCCCCAAATCATTAGATTTCCCTGGCACTGGGAAAGCCTTTGTAACATTTTCAAGCAGCGAACGGGTTAAGTACAAGGGTTTTTTCATGTCCTTATGTTACTGAAAACCTTGCGAAGTGACATCATCATCACAAACACATTAGGTAACACAAACAGTGTCACATTTAGGGTAACTACAGTAAAGATATTGGACCAGTTTTGGAAAACAGAAATGAAAATGACACCTTGACACCTTGACTGAAAAATCCAGAATAATCAAAACGGTTGCAAAAGCTAATCCTATCAGACATTAGAGATCTAGAGTACTCCAAAGATGTATACCTAACAAGAGAAGAGGTTAGTGATCTTGGAAGGAAACCTGAATTATTTGCCAACTTCCCTTGTTTTGTTTCTGCAGACAATGATGCTCAGGAAAAAAGAGTCCAGACTGAAAACAGACTCTGTCAGGCAATAATGCATGCTATCAGGCCAAATACTTTTATACCTTCCCTTCAGATAAGGCCAGGTTTGCAGTTGCATCACCTATATGGAATGTGGTTTCTGATCAAACTTTTGAACAAACTTGGATTCTGCTCATCATATTATGAAATTCAATGCTTCCAACGATGTACAGCCTCCAGTTATAGTGCAGATCTTGCTAGTGTAGGTCCCAACAGTTTTATACAGTTTGTTGCAGACAATGTAGATCATAATTTGAGAACACTGGAAGGCTCAGACACATTCCATGGGATGGGAACATAGGAGCAGTCACACCAGGTGAAAAGCATACTAAACTGATATGCCGTGACACCAGTATAACTGCATGCCAAACATCTGCCTTGGGTCGGATATCTCTCCACTTGTTCAGAGCATCAGAGACTGACTTGTCGTTCAAGTACGAAGAACTTCATAATTTCAAATTTGAAGACATCACCCGAAAACTGGACTTACTGTGGAAGATACGGCTTCTATGAGCATCGCGTCCTGGTTGGTCTGGAATGATGCAAACAGTTTCAGTTGGAGACTATTCTGGTCAGAGCAGTGTGACATTTCTTCTGACAGACTGGAGCTAGTATGACTGACCTCCCTCCCACTCCTGAGCTTCTGCTGAAAATGATCTGGTGCAGTTGCAGGAAACATGGACAGGAAAGTTACCTAGCCTGCAGAGAGTGCAAAGGAATCAGCTGCTCCAACTCTCCCTCTCTTGAACGTGTTACCGACAGTGACATTCATGACCTGCAAGATGAGGCATCTGACACTTCTGTGATTGCACACATTTTTCTCATCGCACAGCTTAGTCTGGGTGTTCAAACTTTATTCTGCATTCATACAATCTATTCTGAAGACGTGATTGAAGAATCTTGTATTATATAGCATTCTGGCCTGTGGAGAGTCGTAGTCAATAAATTGGTCAGGTAATACAGCTCCAACAGGAAAAAGTGTCGCTGATAAAGAACATATAATGGGTTAACGCATGGCCTATCTTTTCATTGTAATAATGATTGACTGTGTTCAAAACAGAGTGAACAGTTGTGAAGGTGAGTTTTGTTGCTTCTAAACATCATACACCAAACACAGTGTAATACAGAACACAACGTAATACAGAACAGTGCCTTCAAAAAATGTTACTAGAACAGCTGAAATTGTCAAAATTGTTCATTGTATGGCAAGCATATTAATTTTCTTCATGTACATTGATGTATCTCACTGAGACCTTTCTAACGAGGTGGTACATGATGGCATTTCGATGACTATGGTAAATGTGTTTCGAGCTGTTATGATGATGTCATTCCGTTAATTAGACACCCTTCCAAAATCGCTTTAGTCCTACTTTTTTTTTTTTTTAATATATATTGATTTAAGTGTCAGTACTCAAACTTTTGAACATAAAATCAAAACTGTTGCAATTAATCCTAAGTTTGAGTCTTTTATGACATTTTCGGACTGAACTATTATACAGCCTGGGCTGATAGAGGCTCAGAGATATGTACATGAACTGGGAGTTTAGAAAAATCTCCATCATGAAGTTCTGTTAGGATTAGAAAAATATGTTGGAATTAGAAAAGTAAACCTTGGTTCACACAAAGATGATCATGCTCATGAAATGATTAATACCCATATAGATTAAGTAGGGTTTTTCCCCCTAACCCTTCGCCCATGTACTTATTAGTAAGAAGAGGTGTTTTTTTTTGGGTGGAAAGAAAATTTTTTAAGGGGAAAGTAGGGACGGGATCATGTTTATTGAAGGAAAAATGTGTTCTGTAAATGACATGAAGAGAATGATGAAACCCTTCTCCATCATAGAACTGCATGTATGAACAACCTGAGGAGAAAAAGATAGCAGTTTCACCAGTGATAAGGCTTCATGTCTGTAATGATTTGTGTATCATAGTTCAGCTTTAGTAGTTACACCACTGATAAGGCTTCATGTCTGTAATGATTTGTGTATCATAATTAAGCTTTCTGCCCAGGTTATACTGGGCAGGCCAGAAAAAGCTATACAGTTAATGTCTGTAATGTAAGACTGCAATGATAACGGTCGACAGGCTCTGCTTTTGCTGAACCAGTTGACCAAGGGCCATGCCAACATCCAGAAGATTGTGGCCTTTGAGAATGCCTTTGAGAGAATCCTGGACATCATTATGGAAGAAGGCTCCAGTGATGGAGGTGAGATTCGACCACCCTAATTGTGAAGATCACCTTTCTCTGTGTGTGTCAGCTAGCTACTGAATCCTTTTGAGAAGAAAGCCACCTGAATTCTCATTTGAATCTTAAAGGATAGACAAACAGGAATTGTTTTAAACTATAGGCTCCTACCCAGCTGGAAATGCTTGCATCAGATATTGCATTTGAGTCTTGTAGTGAATGTAGTTCCATATGCATATGTCCGTATGTGGCTGATGTGTGTACTTGATTATTGTGGCATGGTCTGTACAGGTCATGGAAAATGGGAAGTGTCGAGGAGAAACACAAGAGCTTTTTCCACCAACTAAAAAGTCAGGCAGAATGTCATTTTAGATGGAAGCGCATTCATCTGTATGCTAAACAAGAGCAAGCAGTGCTGAAAACATGTACGACTGTACAAGATCATGATGAGGACTTGAAGAGGCGTCATTTTCTTTCAGCTTTAAACTAATACCATGCTCAAAAACAAATGGAGAAACAAACAGAAAATGAAAAGCTTCTGGTATTTTGCACTGTGAAGAATACTGCACATTTTCTTTTTCCCAGTGTGATTTCAGGCATAATTTACTAAACAGAAGTTCAATGTTTCAGCCTCTCCCACTATTTATAATCAGATAAAATTTTGGCCGGGGAATATCAAGAGAGTATTTTTTGTCAATAGTATGGTATGAACATTGTGGTTAGTTAATTGCATTTCAGTGACTTACCACACTTGCATAACCTGAATCATTCTGCACTAATGGTGTCATTGATTTAGCAGCATCTTGGCCAATAAACCATCCACAGTCATGGTAAATGTTAGTTGGTTGGTTTTTTGTTCTGTTTTTTATTGCAGAGACAGTGGAAATGGCTGTGATAGGAAAGAAAGCTGTCCAATCAAAATCCCATAACCAGCATGGTTGTGAAAACCTGTAGTTAATGGGCAATGCAGGATGGATCTGTAGTGGGCAAGCAGTCAGGCTGGAGAAGTCTGCTTGGATTCGAGGATTTCCAAGAAAATCACCTGATTTTCAGAGGCAGGAAAAGTGAATATCTGAGAGAAAAAATCTGTTGGAAAAAAAATTTTGTGAAGCGCTTTAATACCTCAAGTCTTGTACGTATCCAGTTTTTCCAAATCCAATCCAGGTTTCCGTGATTTTATGTTCAGTGTTCTGCCACCTGCGGTAGTTATGGTGTATTGCGGCCCTTCTGCTTGCATTAATTAGAGTGTTTCAGTGGCAGGCAAGTGTGTAGGTGAACGCAATTCATTCAGCCATTTTTCTGGCTGTTTATCGTGCAGAAGCTTCTTTTTTTAAGTCCTGCAAAATTTGATGTCTTGCATGTCATGAATCGTAAATAAAGGCTCGACTTTCGTGGAAGGTACAGTTGTCAACTGTTGGAAATTTGATTGGACTGAAAACAGTACAATAGTGAGTAATTTCGATTGGCGATATTCAACTGGTTATTGGAAAGTGACCTAACCAGGAACAGCTTGTTACTTTTTTGCTTTTTTAAAAGAGCTGAACTATGCCAATCATGGATTTGACAGCACTGTTTGAACAAGTGCACTGCAAGACGTTCATGCTTCAAGAGCACTAGACTACAATCAGAGCAACCTGGATTTCTTGATCAGATCAAAAATAGTATGCTGTACGGAAAGTTGGTTCGCTCTTTGACTATTTACTCTGCTGGCAGTGTCAGCCAGAATGAAGCCAGCTGCGTGCCGTCTTGCAGACCAGCGCAGCCTGCCACTCACACTTTCCCCAAGAATAACAAAGCAGACTTGCAGACCAGGAAATGGCAGAACAGAGTGTTTTACTAGTTGCCTGTTCTCCTCTCTCTCTCTCTCTCTCTCTCCCTCTCTCTCCCTCTCTCTCTCATATAGCTATGTGTAGATAGATAGATATGAATAAAGATATATCTCCAAAAGAACAAGGACAACAAGCTGATGTGGTTATAGTTGAAATTTTCGGCTTTATTTGCCGTCATCCGCAATTGACCTCCTCCCTGATTGCCAGCAGGTATGGTAGTGAGAGAAGAGATGCATATGTACACATACATACATGTGTGTGTATGTGTTGACTTTATTGTCATAATATTTCTCTTTTTTTATATTAGTTTTATCCCCCTGTTGTAATTTTTTCACAGAGAGGAGAGTGTGTGTGTGTGGGAGGGGGGGAGGGGGGGGGGGCAATTCTTTTCTCTTATCTTTTTTGGTATTGTTTTGCATTCTTTACATCTTACAGCTCCCCAATTTCACTACTGCATAAAGAACCTCTGGCAAGATGAGTGCACTGCTCAAATTCACACTAATGATTTGTCTGTGGTTAGAATGTTGCTCCAGGATGTAATTTTCACAGGTGCTGAAGCTTCAGCATTTTTCTGTTCTTTCTCCCCGAAGCTGCTGCAAAGTAACTGTTGTTGTCTTTCAAAATGAAGTGAAGTCTAATATTCAGGTACATGTTGACAGCTGGTTTGCCCGCAAGATCTTCAGACCTACAGTTCTGAACCCATTTCTTGCACATGTAAAACACACAAAAAAAATGGTAACACTTGATTCCATATAGAAACTGTTTCTAATGCCAGTCTGTAGATGTTCTATCTGTGTGTGCGTATGTGCAGCCGTGTGAGCACATGGTCACTTGCTTAGCCACATGCGTATCATCTTTATACAAGTGTGTGTGTGTGTGTGTGTGTGTGTGTGCGCGCGCGCGTGCAAGCGCCAACATGTGCATATATGTGAGCGCTGGTATCCTATGCATTTTTACTCTGTCTCTCTCTTTCTCTCCCCACAGCCTCTTACACACGCACACACACACACACACACACACACACACACACACACACACACACACACACACACACACACATGCGCGCGTGCATTTACGTACACTCTCTCTCTCTCTCTCTCTCTCTCTCTCTCTCTCTCTCTCTCTCTCTCTCTCTCTCTCTCTCTGTCTGTCTCTCTCTCTTGGGGTGCACTTCCAGTTGTCAAAGTGTAAATACCTGCTGACAGGAGCTCTGCAGTTAAATTGTAATTTCTGTTACCCAAGCTTTTCTCTGAATCTGGAAACGTTCTAGATGTGACCATGCCAGAGGTGGCTTTGGCTTTTCGGGCAGTTTGTGGTGGGTTTGTGTTTATGTTTATTTCTTTTATGTCGCGTCATGTGATGCAGAGGAAATCGTTGGTAGTTCAGACATTGAAGATGGCAGGGCTGCAAGACTGTCATGGTAGGATTGCTCCTGGCATATTTGTACCTTGGAGTTTTTCTGCATTGATGTGGCGATGTTGAGTTTAACCCTGGACCTGCTGGGAAGACAGAGACACAGCGACAGACGTGACGCATCCGCAAGCGGTGGTTCTGATGGATCGTCATCTACCTCCTCTGTGGCATGTGAAAGAATGATGAAAGACATCTTGGCCTCTCTTTATGACTAAAGCTGTAAGTTTGATGGTTTGAAGAAAGATGTTAAGATGTGAAGGACATGTGTGCAGGACTACATGACGATGTGGCTTTCTTAAGAGATGAAGTGAGAGAACTGAAACTCAAAAACAAACATTTGAAAGATGAAAATCAAACTCTGTTCACGATGGGAAACCTTGGAACATAAAGCGGACGATTTAGAGGGACATTCTGAAAGGAACATCATCATATTTTTTGGGATTCCAGGACATGAGAATGAAACCAGAGAAGAGTTTAATGGACTGATTAAAGATCTGTTGACCAACAGATTAGAGCTGTCCCAGGACATTCAGTTTGACCGGCTTCATCATTTGAATGGGAACCAGGACTCTCCTATCATATGGCGATGTACATTTTATAAGGATAAAGAAATTGTACTCAGTTCCAGACGTAAACTGCGGGGGAGCAGGATCTTCATAGGTGAAGATTTTTCTCCACAGGTGAGGGAGATAAGGAGGAATCTGGTTCCACACTTGAAGAACGCCAGAAAAAAGGACAAAAGTGCTGCAATGGTATTTGATCACTTGATTATAGACGGAAAGAAGTTTTATTTTGATTTCAATCAAAAGCTTAAACCAGTGGCATAACAGTCTGGCCTGTCTCATTTCAAAAACCATTTACACCATATCTCGGTTCAGGAAAAATCTTTTAAAGATAATATCATTTCAAATGTTTCATTGAGAACGGGCAAATTCCAGTCACCAGTTTACTTAAATTCTGGCCTTCGCTTTCACGTGCAAATGCATATGAATCTCTGAGTCCTGACAGCGAGTGCCGCTGCTGGCGTGCTGTCATTACCGTTTGACAGCGGTGTTCATGAAAACCATGATATTTCACCTGTGCCCTTTTGTCAGTCAATGACAGCGTCAGCTTTGCCACTTGGTGACGACTCAAAAGATTTCTGCTGTAAGATTGATGATGAAAATGAACGCAGTAAATCAGATCTTTATGTCATTCCTTTCTGGAAAAAGTATGTATTCTCATGTTGATCATTCATGTTTTGGAAATGAAAGTCATTTATTAACAGAAAAACAGGAAAACATGCAGTTTGCGAGTGAATGTGAGCATTGAGTGAATGGTTCATGTTGTATTAAGGGTGGCGTATCCATTTTACATTGGAGTGTAAATGGTATCCTGTCAAAGTGAAAAGATCAAATTTCATCAGTTACGCTTTGTCTTTTGACTTTATATGTTTTGTTGAAACTTTTATTGATAACGTTCACTCTACTATTTTCAGTAATTACAAAGTTTTCTGTAAATCAGTAATTTGATTTACAACACAAGGTAGAAGAAGGTCAGGGCGGATAATTTGTTTGATAAAACATGAGTTACTGAAGTATGTAAAAGAAATAGATAATGATTGCAATACTGAATAGTATCATGATGTGCCTTATGTCAAAATGCGTTTTAGATTTTCCAAAGAGAATTCTCCTTTTTATTCTTTGGAATTGACAGTGGTGTTAGTGTGCTTGAAAATACTCTTGCTGATAAGATATTACAGTTCCTTGATGTGTATCTGTTACTAAGTGGAGACTTGAATGGTAGAACTGGTAATCTTGGCCCAGATATGTCTGTTGATATGTATGCTTACCATTCTCAAATCAAAAGTTCTACATGCTATGGTAACAGATGCTCCGAAGACAACATTCTGAATAAGTATGGAAAGTTTCTATTGAATATGTGTACAACGTTTGAATCAGATATCATGAATGGTGTGTGTAGTGGCGACCGGCAAGGTCGTTTAAAATACATCTCAGATAATAATAATAATAATTATTATTTATGGCGCTTAATCTTACTTCATAAGCCCTAAGGCTTACAAATACATAAAAGGTTAAAGAAAACATAAATGAAACCATTAAGAAGATGAATATTGCAATAGGTACTTTGCATCTACAAACAAGGGTGCATATTGACACCCACCCACACACACCCACAGAAACACACACACACACACATACACAAAGCACATGATCCCACACACACTGTTGCACAACAACGGATACAACAGCATGCGCGCACATACACATGCGCGCACCCCACCCACACACACACGCACACACACACGCTGAATCAATTTGATTGGCAAGGGAAGGGGAAGAAAGAACTGCTATTGACAGGTGAAGAGGGTTGTTTTATGAGATGCCTTAAAGGAAGACAGAGAGTTTGAACCATGCAAAGATATTGGGAGTTTATTCCAAGAAACCGGGCCCTGAAAAGAAAAAGAACAATCGCCATAGGTTTTAGTTCGATTTCGAGGGATTTTTGAGCAGTGTTGTCGGTAGAAGAATGCTACTGCCTAGAAGGAACATAGAGATGAAGGAGATCAGAAAGGTAGGAGGGAGCTAAGCCATTCAAAGATTCAAAGCAGAATAAGGACAGTTTCGCCTGAATTTCCTGAAAGAACAGAAAGACCCTCACAACAACAGGAGATCAATTGAAGCAATGGGCAGACCACTTTAAGGAATTACTAAACCGTCCCGCCCCCGAAGCACCACCCGACATCCCACCAGCAGAAACAGAACTGCCCATCAACTGTGAGAAACCATCAGAAGCAGAGATCAGAAAGGCCATCCTGACACTGAGGAATGGGAAGGCAGCAGGGCCTGATGAGATCCCAGCAGAAGCCATTAAAGCGGATGTTGGTGTAGCTGTCAACTTGCTGCACAGCCTCTTTGGCAAGATATTGGAAAAAGATTACATCCCAGCAGAGTGGAGGGAAGACATTGTTATCAAACTGCCAAAGAAAGGAGACCTTACCAACTGTAATAACTATAGAGGGATCGTGCTCCTGTCAGTGCCAGGCAAGGTTCTAAACAGTCTTATTGGAGAGGATGAAGGAAGCAGTTGACCCAAAGCTCTGAGACCAGCAGGCAGGCTTCCGGTGAAACAGAACCTGCGCCGACCAGATTGCCAGCCTCAGGATCATCATCGAGCAGTCCTTGGAGTGGAACTCGCCCCTTTTGCATCAACTTCATCGACTATGAAAAGGGCTTCGACAGTGTAGATAGAGAGACACTGTGGAAGCTACTGAGACACTACGGAGTACCAGAGAAGATCATCTCTCTCATCCGGTGCACCTATCAGGATATGAACTGCAGGGTGGCTCATGCAGGCCAGTTGTCAGATGGTTTTGAGGTGAAGACAGGAGTGCGCCAGGGATGTCTGTTGTCACCTTTCCTCTTCCTCCTGGTCATCGACTGGATCATGAAGACCACAAGAACAGTCTGGAACATTGGGATACAATGGACACTCTGGACGCAGCTAGACGACGTTGACTTTGCTGACGACCTGGCACTCCTCTCCCACAGTCACACACAGATGCAGGACAAGACCACCCGCCTTGAGACAACATCAGCAGGAACAGGACTCAAGGTAAACAAGAAGACCAAGCTGATGAAGATCAACACCACAGACAGCAACCCAGTCACAGTCAGAGGCAAGCCCATCAGGGAAGTAGATTCCTTTGTCTACTTGGGAAGTGTATTTGACAAGCAGGGGGGCACTGACCGAGACATCATAGCCAGGATGGGCAAGGCGCAAGCAGCATTCATTATGCTAAAGAACATCTGGACCTCAGGAGAGATCAGAAGGACGACAAAATTGTGTGTCTTCAATTCAAACGTGAAGTCGGTTCTGCTCTACGGTTGCGGGACTTGGAGAATGACCAAGGCAATACAGATAAAAATTCAGACCTTCATCAACACCTGTCTGAGGCGCATCTTCAAAATCAGATGGCCAGAAAAGATCAACAATGAAGATCTATGGAAGCAAGCAGACAGGAACCAGTTGCCAAGCAGACTCTGCGTAGGAAGTGGGTCTGGATTGGACATACTCTCAGGAAGCCAGCATCAAGCACCACATGCCAAGCCCTGACATGGAACCTGCAGGGGAAAAGGAAGAGAGGCAGCTGGAGACGAGACGCTGAAGCAGAGAAGAAGAGGCAGGGGACCAACTGGACAGGCATTCAGCGAGCAGCCCAGAACCAAGTGCAGTGGCAGAGTGTTGTCGATGGCCTATGCTCACCCTTGAGCTATGGGCCTAAGTAAGGACCGTCTGCAATCTGTTCATTTTTGACCGGCAGCCATTGAAGAGAAAGAAGTAAGGGAGTGACATGAGAAGATCTGGGTTGTCTGAGAATCAAACAAGCAGTATTGTTTTGTACTTTCTGGAGACGACTAAGAAGATTCTGGGGACAGCCAGCTAGAAGAGAATTACAGTAATCAAGTCTAGATAGAATGAAGGCAGAAACAAGGGTTTTTTTTGTATCAGCAGAAAGAAGATGTCATACAGAACCAATGCGGCGAAGCTCAAAGTATCAGACATGGAAGACTGTGGAAACATGTTGCTGGAAGGAAAGTACTGAGTCAAGGGTAACACGTAAAATTCCGTGCAGATGAAGATGTCTGAATAAGGCAATTTTCCAATTTGATAGAATTTGGGATACAGTCAGATGAAAGACGACTTTTGGGTGCAAAGATCATTTCAGTTTTTTTCATTGTTGAGCTGAAGTTTGTCAACTGTCATCCAAGATTTTATGTCCATGATACATGACTGTGTGCGTTGGATTGCAGAAGACAGCTGAGAGACATCGCTGTATATGTAAATTTGATTGTCGTCTGAAAAGCAATGGTGAGACAGGCTGTGATGGGCGACAGTGTCAGAGATAGGATGGGTGCAGAGTACGAAAAGGAGGGGGCCCAAGATGGATCCCTGGGGAACTCCGTACTGGAGAATAGCTGGTTGAGAGGAGAAACCATTTACAGAGACAAGCTGAGTTCAATCAGACAGATGAGACTGAAACCATGACAGTGCTTTATCAGAAATACCGAAAGTTTCGTGCAGACAAGACAAAAGAATTGAGTGATCAATGGTGTCAAAAGCAGCAGTTAAGATGAGAAGAGCTAGCAGAGATACTTTATTATCATCGAAGGCCAATACGAGAGCGTTCACAATTTTCAGGAGAGTAGTTTGTGGCCAGAGCAGTAAGCAGACTGTAAAGGGTAGAGGAGGTTGTTGCAGTGTAGGTGATTGTGAAGTTGAAGGACAATTGTTTCAATGAGTTTAGAAAGAAAGGGTGAATTAGAAACAGGCCTGTAGTTTTTAAGATTATCAGCATCAAGGGAGGGTTTCTTTAGTAAAGTCTAAAACTGCAGTTTTGAATACAGAAGGGAAAACGGGCTGAGCGTCACAATTGCAGTAGTATATGGCACCAAATCATCAATGACAAGAGACAACAGAGAAGATGGTAGTGGATCTTAAACACATGTCTTATGGGAGTTTTCATGATCACTTCTTTACCATCAGAATCAGAGGTTCAAAGGCAGACATCAGAGAGCCACAGAATGAATCATGGTGAAAGTCAGGGGCTGGCACAGATTGGGAGTCAAGGTTGGAACGAATAATTCTTATTTTCTCAACAAAAAAGTCACAGAATTTCTTGGGTAACATAGACTGGGGAACTGATGAAGGGAGTGGAGAAGATTTGGTTCTGCCCATTATGGTATCTGTCACTTTGAACAGTTGCTCGGATGTAGTGCATGCGAGGATTCGTACATTTTGTAGCATGTGGTCTTCGCTTGCTGTACAATTGTGTTGACTGTTTTATTTGCAAGTTGTAATATTTGTTTGTGGATGATCAAACCAGTCTTTAGCTACTGTCTCTCAGCTCTACTTCTTTCACATTTGGTGTCACATACCCGGGGCCCACTGCTGGATCCAAGTGGAGGGCAGACGAGTAGACACCTTGCGTCAGGTCGATGGGGCGTGGTGATCCAAGACGTCGAGGAGAAGCATGTTGTACATCTCAGCTCAAGAGAGGTCATGGACTGAAGACTGGACGCCAAGTCCGCTCTGAAGGCTATGAGGTCAATGGCAGCAATGCTGCGGGCCTTGACATACCGAGGAGGAGAACGAGGAAGGGGGATATGCAGCTTGGTCAGGATGGAGTAGTGGTCAGAAGTGAGGGTCAAACTGTTGGAGACAAGACTCTACAATGTCATCAGCTAGGTAGACCATCCAGTCAAGGATGTGGCCAGATTTATGGGTTGGAGAGGATACAGACTGCTTTAGACCAAAACTCTCAAAAAGATCCAGTAATTGAGAGGTGTAGGAGTTGGAAGGGTTGTCCCAGTGGAAGCTGAATCACCAAGTAGTAGGGAATGGCCTTTGAAGGAATTCATATATTCAAGTAAATCAGGAAGTCCATCAAGGAAAAGAGAGTCTTTCAGTGGGTTTCAGTTACAGGAAATAGTGTCAGTGACTGTTTCATGATGTCATTTGAATTGTATTTATATATGGAGTCATTGATGCATTTATATGTAACAGACTGTATTGATTCTGTCCATCTTCCTTTGGAACTGCATCTTGGTTCTGTGCAAATGGTTAGTCCTGCAGTTAACAGGCAAGAGGGTGCTCAATTTATTGAGAAATTTCGGTGGGAAGATGATAAAGCTAGTATTTTTCAGAGTTGGATGAGTCATGATGACACAGTACAGTCATTGAATACAGCTATTTGTTTGATAGAGGAAGATAAAAACACAGCTCTGAGGATGTTTAATGGTTGTATTCTACAGCAAGTAGAATGCATGAAAAAGAAAATAAGAATAGGCACAAGTTATAGGAACGACTTGTGGTTTGATCAAGAATGTCGAGCAACGAAAAGAAACAAGGAAACTTTTAACCCTTGCCGCCGCTGTCGCATTTCTGCGACCACGTGGCTCACCATCAACATCGCCAAAATATGACCAACTAGGTTACCTAACTCCCGATACTCTCACTCTCCAAGTTGATGAGAGAGAAAGCCAGCTATAAACAACATAGTTGGGGCGATTCCCTGACCTGTGCTCACAGCCATTTGCCTTGTCAGAGCGCTGTTCATTTAAGTGTTGTTTTTTTTATCGATTTGTACTGATTGTTTTTCCATTCACTATGACATTACAACCAAGCACTTCACATACTCGACCCCGCCGTAGATTTATCACAGATCAGGTGCTGGAAATATTGAATAGACTGTCAGTTGATCCTGATTCAGATGAAGAAGACCCAGATAGTGACCAGGAAACATTATGGGGTAGCGAGAGCTTGGTCGAATTACTGCAAAGTAAGGTGTTGGACATGTGCCAAGTGGTGGGGAGAGAAGAGAAAACGAGAGATCAGACCAGATGCAGGCTCACCACGTGAGCCCAGTTTTGGTGTTGAGCCAACTAGCAGTGACTGACCAGCCACCGTGGCGAAGTGGTTAGCGTCGCGTACTCCCGACTGGGAGGTCGTGGGTTCGAATCCCATCAGTCATGTGGGTTTTTCTGCCCCGACCGGCTCCTACCCAGAGCTGAGTTTGCTGCGGACTCAGTTGGGGAGACAGGGACCACACAGTCGAGTTTCATTTAATGGACGCGTTTCTGAGAGTGTTGCTCAAATTTCCTGACCAACACTGCAGGTGCCTGTATCTCTTGGGCCTGGTTGATGCCGGGATATATTATGAAAGGAAGCGTAGAGTAGTCCTGTCATGTAGTCTCAGACCGAAATGGAAATCCGTAGCGTCATCTTAATCATCCTCATTCTCATCGTTCAGCATTTAAAAAAAAAAAAGTCTCAAATTCTGTGGCCCTTCATGTCCTGCTCTCATGGTGACCTCAATTTCAATGTCCTCTCCACATCTATGGCCTTGGTTTGGTTCCGTCGTGGTCACCAGTATCGGCGAGTCTATGGGGGCTGTCATTGGACAGACGTGGTGGCGCCCTCCAGAGGGAGAGCTCACTCACGCCGGCTCCACGACTAAGCAATTATTGTCGTCAGTAGGGGGCTTAGTAGGTGGTGTCCTGCGAATGTTAGATCAGAACAGGTGCCACTGAACACCACCGAAGTGACTCGGCAGCAGTGCAGTGTCTCCTTCGGTGGGTTTCCTCTTGACGACTTGACATTGACTGCTCCCTTTGGATTGCTGGTGCCGGGGCTGCGGCAGGGCCAACTGGGCTGTGGCTGTGGACGGGCTGTTGGAATAAGCGGCGTGGGTGCACTGCCTCGGAGGTTGGGACAGAAAAAAAAAACAAAAAAAAACCTAGCAGTGACTGACAGTTGAAAGTATATGTGAGGGGGCAAGCAAGACGAATAGCTAAGACTAGTAAAAGGCAATGAACTTTAAACACAGCTGGCTTGCAGGTGGAGGTTGAAGGGGTGTGGCCGTCTGACAGGTGTCAGTGGTGAGCAGAAGAGACGTGTTTGATTGGGAATTATGATCAGCTTGAATGGCTCCCCAGGTTCCAGAGACCAACAGGCCAGTGAATGACTTTGTTTTCATAAAAAAAATATTGCTTTCAACAGCGAGAGTGAAAGGGTTGTGTGTGTGTGTGCCCTTTTTCTTTCTTTCATGTGTACCAGTTTGGCATAAGAATGTGTGTGTGTGTGTGTGTGTGTGTGTGTGTGTGTGTGTGTGTGTGTGTGTGTGTTCCCTGCTAGTGGAGTAGTTGGATTTATGACTTTCTTCATTTTTCTGTTGGATATACCATACTTTCTGGTCTTCATTTGTGAGTGGAGTATTTTTCCTCCGTTGTTGAGTTTGTTGGCATGCTTTCTTCTTTTTTACGTTGAGAAGAAAGATAACATTCACTTTTCTAATTTTTCGTTTTTTTGCACTTGAATTTACTAAGAATTTGAAATTGTTGACCATTACTAACATATAAAACAATAAATATACAGTGTATCTCCTCCATTTTAGGAAAAATAGCATGAGAATTGGTTGTTTAGTTCCAGAGATATCTGCATTTCACATATGCTGGTATGAAATAAAGAGTTGTTTTTTTTAAAATGGCTGGCGATGGGATTTATGCAAAATAGAACATCTGGCGGTGAAAGGGTTAAGAGCGTTTCGCAGAACCTTAGATAAAAAAGACAGTTTCAAATATTGTAAGGCCCGACGAGAATATAAAAATTTGTTGCAAAGAAAAGAAAAAGAGCATAACAAATCTTTACTAAATAACTTGATTACTTCAGTTCATAATCAAAAGGAATTTTGGCAAAATGTAAAGAAGATTTCACCAAAGACATATATGCATCGGATAACATTTCCACTGAGGAGTGGCACCAGTATTTTAAAGATCTACTGGAAATAGAGGTAGACGGTGAAACAGATACAGAAGCAATTGACAAACCACATGTTTGACAGTTCCATTTCAAAAGAAGAGGTATTGTTAGCGATAAAAAAAACTAAAGAATGGAAAATCTGCTGGTCCTGATGGTTTAATTGGAGAGCTCTTTAAGAATGGAGGTGGCATTGTCATTGATTTCTTTGTCAAGTTTTTTAATGCTCTTTTGAGAAAGGACTATTTCCAGAACACTGGACTGAATCTATCATTATTCCACTATTTAAGAAAGGTGCTGCGAATGATCCTGGTAACTACAGAGGGATTTCACTCTCAGATATAAGTAGCAAATTATATCATTATCGACAGGTTACAGAAATGGGTCGATTATAACATCACTGGTGAATATCAAGGTGGCTTCAAAAAGAATAATTCTACTGTCAATCACATGTTTACACTTTTAGCTGTTATTCAGAAACAGTTTTCATTGAATCTTGTTACATGTAGCTTTCATTGATTTTTAGAAAGCTTTCGATTAAGTTTCTAGAAAACTACTCTGGCCAATACTGAAAAAAAATGGCATCAATGGTAAATTATTTCAGTACATTAAAAGTATGTACAAGAATGTTAAAGCCAGGGTCAGATGTAAGGGGAAATTTACAGACTATACATGGGTGAAACTTCTTCAGTCTGAGGACGGAATCCGTTTTATGAAATTATTTGAGATGGAATTTTCCGTTTTTCGTAAATCTGAAAAAAAAAAAGTTTTTCAAAACAGTCTCTAAAATTGTGCAAATTGCATATCGAGCACGTCTTACCATAAAACGGAAGTGCCGAATTGGAAGTACGCTTTATTTTAGGGAACAAAGATAAAGCACCATTTGCCAAAATCTAGATTTCGAGTTTGGAGTTCGTTGGAAACCGTGAGAATGTCCTATCTTAAAGAAGGTGATTCAGTTGAGGAGAGCGATGCTGGCATCACTAATAAGGGGCGATGGGCTTGGCTGAACGAAATAGATGATGAAAAATGACAACATTGTGTTTGGTGTTTGAAAACGAACAAACCTGGTGTAGCGTTTTGCCGCGTGTGCAACTCGGACCTCAAGTATGGATCCAATGGAAAATCTCGGCTAGCAAAGCATGCCAGAAGTCCGGACCATATTAAAAGCATGAAGGTAAGAATTTCAGTAAAATCTTTTTTAGCGGCCCTCCATGCCCCCCCCCCCCCCCCCCTTCCCCCCAAGTGACACACACACATGCACGCACGCACACACACACACACACACACACAAAGATGGATGTAAGGCAGAGAGAGAGAGAAGAGAGACATAATAGTATGAAAAAAAATATTTAAAGAAAGAAAAAAAACATAAAAGACAAATAAATATGAGGGTTAGTTTTCTGGAAAAAGGATGGGGAAAACTACTAAAGGTTCTATTTCTTCCGTGTAATAAAATGGGTTAGTTTTGGAAGTACAGTGGAAACTCTCTATTAAGACCTTAGAAAATGCACAGATTTGTGATCTTGACATGAAACATGGATTTTTTTTCAAAAGAAGATAAGAAGATAGGTAATTTAACAGACAGTTTGATGGAACCGTCACAGAATTTAGAGTCACTTTAGAGAGGAAGTCTTATTAGGGAAGGTCTAAATAGAGAGGTTTCACTGCACTGTATTTCACACACACCAAAAAAAAAGAAAAAAAAAACCAACAAAAAAAAACCCACTTCATGTATGGGAAACTGTCATATAAGCAATAAATATGTGTTTCAAACAAGGCCTCGGTTCCAAATTTCCTTTCACCAGAGGCCACGAAAACTGTCCGAATTTTTCAAAAAATCAATTTTGGCCGGGGGCTTCACCCCCCTGGGCCCCCCACCAGGGGCGCTGCCACTGGACCCTGCCAGGGACCTAGGCGGCCCCTGGACCCCGACCTTTCAGTTTTTCAATTTTTTTCAAGTTTCACCCATGACTATATCATATGTGCACAGGGTGTAAAACAAGGAGATGCTTGTAGTCCTGCTCTTTTTTTCCTTGTTTATAAATGAACTGGCTTTAGAAATAATAGAAAATGGCAGACATGGTGCAATTATTTCCCCAGATTTTATTGAATTATTTATTTTGTTAATAGCTGATGACATTGTTTTATTGTCTGAAACTCCAGTTGGCCTCCAAACCCAGTTGAATAATCTAAATCAGGTAGCATCTAGACTTCAGCAGAAAATGAATATGAAGAAGAGCAACATTGTGGTTTTCAGAAAAGGCGGTTATTTGGCAGCAAGAGGAAGATTTTTTTTTAAATGGATAATTGATGGCTGTTGTGAACTGTTATAAATATCTTGGTATATATTTCTCCACACACTTGAGTTTCACAGTTTCATGCCAGGGTCTAGCAAGCAGGGCAAAAAAATACCTTACTCTGTATCTTGCAAAAATTATATATGAATAACAGTTCCATAACAGTTTGTCTAAAACTGTTTGATGCTCATGTAGAAAAAGTCATTTGTTTGCTCTGAAGAAATTTTGTGGCGTTCATATGAAGACACCAAATGAATGTATTTAAGGGGAGACAAATGATTATCCTATTTATTTCAGTTCATCTGTGCAGTGTATTAGATACTGGCTAAAATAGTCTCCTCTTCTCAAGCATGCATTACCGATGTTAAATCATGGATGCACAATAACAAACTACAACTTAACGCAGACAAAACTGAAATAATCCTCATTGCTTCGAAACACACTGTTAGAACTCATTCTCTCCCTAGTTGTATAAATGTTGATGGAAATGAAATAAATCTATCAGTGTCTGTTCGTAACCTCGGTGTTACACTCGACCAAACTCTCTCTTTCAAACAACATATCTCTAATGTGTGCAAGTCCTGCTACCTTGAACTTCGTAGAATCAGCTCAGTTTGCCGCTTCCTTACTCAAAATGCTCTGAAGACTCTAATCTGTGCTTTTGTCCTGTCTCGGCTCGACTATTGTAACTCCCTCCTTGCCGGTTGTCCCTTAACACTTATCTCTAAACTTCAAAAAGTTCAGAACAATGCCGCCCATCTGATCTCCCGCTCCTCTAGATCTGATCACATATCACCAATTCTGTCATCCTTACACTGGCTCCCAATTCAGTCTCGCATTGACTTTAAAGTTCTCCTCCTTGTTTTCAAATCACTGAATAATCTGGCTCCCTCCTACCTCTCTGACCTCCTCCATCTCTATGTTCCGTCTCGCAACTTACGCTCGTCCACCGATTCTCCCACCGCTCGCCTGAAAACTTCAGGCCAACGATCTTTCTCTTACCAGGCACCTGCTCTATGGAACAGTCTCCCTTCTTCTTTGCCAAACACAGACTCTTTAGAGACTTTTAAAATATCCCTAAAGACACATCTTTTGCCTCGGACTGATTAACGATATCCACTTCCCACTGTGCACGTGTTCGCTGGTGTTGAACGCGCTCCTGTGTCTTGTCTGCGTGTGAGAGGTGTTTTTTTTTCCCCCCGGCGGTGTGTGTGTGTGTGTGTGTTTGCGCATGTGCTTTGAATTAGAATGATAATTTTATCATGTTTTTCTGTAATACGCGCTTTGGACTCTTGCGAGGTAAAGCGCTCTATAAATATCCTTTTACACTACATTACATTAAAAATTTTACGAATGGATGATGAAAGATTACCTCAAGTAAACATGCAACTTTAGCCTGCAGAGGCAAGATTTTTTTCCCCATATATACACATTATATATCAAATTAAAGCCTGGTATAAGCACAAATTAACCCTTACGCTGGTTGTTGCGCCATAAGTCGTGCCATTACATCATGGCCGTCACAGGTTGTCGCGACTTAAGTGGCACTGTAGGGTTAGGGTTAGCCTTGCAAACCTAGTTTCACCGACACACACAGATACAAAACTATGGCTTATTGACAAACTAATTTGAATAAATGACTGAATGAGCCCTGGAACATGGATTATCAGCATTTTAGCTGAGTTTATAGTTAGTAGCAGCTTGTAATGCATAGCGCGACTTGAATCATCTGGCAAACAACAATTGCGGCGCCCACAGGAGAACATGATAGAATTAGGAACTTGTTTGAAGATGTTTTTGCTGATGCTGTTGTGGAAAAAGCGTTTGAAGATGTTACGGACATTTTGAAGGAACTGGGTGTAGTGGGTGATAGTTTTGATTTTGCGCCGAATATGAGAAAATAGGTGGTTTCTTGTTCTTCATTGTCACTGTCCTAAATGTTAGTTGTTTTTGCCCGAAGAAGACCAAGAGGTCAAAATGCATTGTGTTTTGTCCTGTACTTTGTTTGTCTGTGTCCTTGGTGGTAACTAAGCCCCTCTCTTTCTAAATTTTGATTCATTTTCTGCCATCAGTCACTCCTTTTTGAAACTAACTTTACTCATACTGACTGATATTCTTTGTTGTGTTGTATTTCATGTCACGCCTTTGATTCTCTATGTGTACTTGTGAACGCTGTAAGCCACTTCTCACTTTCATTGTCCCTCATTTGAATTTGTTTTTGATTTTCAGTGTCTTCATTCCATTTTTCTTCACATCCATTCCCATTTGCATGCTTGCAATCATCATTCGGCATTCTTGATTCCCCAACTCTTCTTTGTCCCACCACCCTCTCAACAACAACTAACACCACAACATAATGCAAACCACCCAAATTTTCTTCCGCACTCATGCCAGCTTTTGCAAGTCCATTCAGTTTCTACCACCCATCATCCAGCCGTTTGCACTAGGTTATGCCAAAACACAGTTTCAGAAAACCAAATCAGCATCCCATCTCAACTTTCTTAAACAATGCCTTAGACTACACATCACTATCTCACTTTCCACACTCCATCCAACCTCCATAAAACCATTCTCATCACAACCACCACAAAGATTCTTTTCCAAGCCAGTCGTAAACTCATGTTGGTACATATTAAAACACTCAGTTCAACCCTGAAACCTCTCTCCAACCTTCTCCAACATTTCAAACAACAAACCACAGTTATCATCCATACACACAGCCAACTCATTCACAACCACTGCAACCAGATCAAACAAGACAAACTATCACAATTACAAAAAACACACAAAAAAACAACAAATTGCCCTGACCATTCAGACTCCCCAACCCACAATTCCGATCCCATTACCACATCTGAACACCACCACCACCTTGTCTAATGCATCCCAGAGAAACTCCCCCTCTCTGACGATGAAGGATCAGTCTTTGCAAAAGGTTTGAAATTTATTCCCATTAAACCCACCACCAATAAATACCAGAACCACCTTGACATGGAAAGATTCTTTAGGAAACTTAGTTGGGTGGCAACACTTGAAAACATATGCAGACCCCCACAGAACTCTGACATTTTCACTAAACCGTTTCATATCCCCCCCCCCCCCCCCCCCCCCAACAAATCCAGTGAAGTTGAATTCTACATGAAAAGAATGCAGAAAAGACATCAGGCAAATCAAATCCAAACCTGTCCGACATTACTTTACACAAGATCAACAGATAACCCTCAAATCATTAAGAGAACGACAGGACATAGTCATCAAGCCAGCAGACAAGGTGGTGCAGTTGTGGTCTGGGATAACTGTACATAACAGAAGCACAAAGACAACTGTCAAACACAAATTTGTACACGCCACTCACAACATCACCCCTCCCACAACACCAGAAACTCACTGCAAACTCAATCAAAGAAGAAATTAAACTCAGCAACCTACCAACCACAGCCAAACTCCTGATCATGACAGACACTAAACAGCCCACCTTTCTACCAGCTTCCCACAATACACAAAACCAACACACCTGGCAGACCCATTGTTTCTGTTGCAGCTGCCCCACAGAACACATTTCACAGTGCTTAGACTTTCTCCTTCAACCCACAGTACAGAGCCTCCCCACATACCTCAAAGACACAACCCACACACTCAATATGATCAATTCATAAACACACACCCCACTTTTCAACCCAGCCTCTTCTTCACACTTGACGTGGTCTCACTCTACACTTCTATCCCCCACGCGGATGGACTGAAGGCCCCCACATTCTTCCTCAACAAACGATCTCACCCCCCCTCCCCCCCCCCCCCCCAACCAACAACGCCCTCCACCACTACACTGGTCAGACTCGCAGAATTGTCCTCGCCTTCAACACCTTCAAGTTCAACAATCGCATATTCTCACAAATTAGTGGTGTTGCTATGGCACCAAAATGGACCATCCTATGCTTACCTGTTCATGGGACACTTGGAACACCGCCTACTAACCACATATACAGGCCCCACACCAAAGCTATACAAAAGGTACATTGATGATGGACTGGGAGCCACATCCATGCTTGAACAAGATCTCCTGAACATCCTCAGCTTTGCCCAGACCTTCCATCCATTCATCCAACTAACCTACACCATTTCATAGTCAGTTAACTTCCTGGACATCACAATCTCCCTCGAAGGTGGCCTACTGAAAACTTCCATTTTCTACAAACCCACTGATGCACATGCATACCTAGACTACACATCCTCCCACCACCTGTACACTTAAGACAGCATTCCTTATTCACAATTTCTCCATCTTCGCAGACTCTGCTCCAGTGAAGATGTCTTCACTATACAAGCAGCCAAAATGTCAGAATTTTTCACAAACTGTGGATACCCCAATTCCATCATCAATCAAGCTCTCGGCTGCACCACAGTCATATCCATTTTCCTGTCAGATCCGCAACATTGTGTACACTATCCATTGCCAGCTGTGTGGCAAGATCTATATAGATGAGACATCCTGTGCGCTTGAGACATGTATCTCTCAACACCTGGCTGACACCTGCCACCACCAGCCCAAACCAGTTGCCCTACATTTCAACCACCCCCAACACAGCGTCAACCATGTGAAAGTCTTGGCACTTTGCAATCACAGAGTGATAGCTTTGAGCATACCACACAAGAGTCCCATCTCATTGCCAAACTCGGAACGCTACAGCCCCATGGCATCAACATCCAAAAGTAACACAAGTATACATATCCACCACTGCAACACCAGTCGGCAGTATCTTCCAACACACACACATACATACACACACATGCACACAACACCACCCACTTCATACAGAAGTTACAGCCACCTTCACTACCCACTTCATACAGAAGTTACAGCCACCCCCCTTTAACTTTCCACCACACTCTCCCCATGTTCTATACTAATCCACTGCCTACCCACAGACTTAACTCCTCCCCCCTCCCCCCCTCCCCCCTGTTCTTTTTCCTACACCTGGTTTTCTTTTACACTACCACCTCCACATGAATTTTCCTTCCCCTTCCATCTTTCCTGAGTATAAGTGTAGGTGCATGTTCTTGATCTTCCTGCCCCCCCCCCCCCCCCCCCTTACACCCCCCACTCCCATATCATCATCCTAAAACAGCATACACCTATCCACCACGGCAACACTATATCTTCCACCAAACCACTCGCACCACCATATCCCCAACTATTTACCTCGCATAAACTTAATCTATGTTCCTCTTTCCCCCCTCCTTATACTCCCTCCATTCACTATATCTATGCCAATTCCCCCCCCCCCTTCCCCTCCTCCCCCCCTGCCCTTTTTTAAATTTATTTTTTATCAACCCCCTTTTTTCATTGACCACTTCCATTCCCTCCACTGTTTACATGTTTCCCCCCCTTTGTGTATGTGTATACTTGTGTGTATGTGTGTGTTTTCCATCCCCCTTTCCACTGCTCACTTTTTTCCAAACTATTATCATCAGTACCAATGTCTGCACATATGACTATCATCATTATGATCAGCACCCATTAGCTGAGTGTGTGCGTGCATGTCTTGTGTGTGTGTGTGTGTTTGTTGATCTCACTTACGACAATGATCACCATCCATCAGTCATTGATCATTTCCATTTTTTCCCCCAACCAGCATTATTATACTAATACCACCACATTATGACAGTGATCATCATCCTATGGTACTGTTGTTTTTTTTGTTTTTGTTTTTGCTGTCCCATCCTCTATGCCACCTCAGAGGCAGTGCACCCACGCCGCTCATTCCAACACCCCGTCCACAGCCACAGCCCGGTCGGCCCCGCCGCAACCCCGGCACCAGCAATCCACAGGGAGCAGTCAATGTCAAGTCGTCAAGAGGCAACCCACCGAAGGAGACACTGCACTTGTTGCCGAGTCACTTCAGTGGTGTTCAGTGGCGCCTGTTCTGATCTAACATACGCAGGACACCACCTACTAAGCCCCCTACTGACGACAATAATTGCTTAGTCGTGGAGCCGGCGTAAGTGAGCTCTCCCTTCGGAGGGCGCCACCACGTCCGTCCAACGACAGCCCCCATGAACTCGCCGATACCGGTGACCCCGACGGAACCAAACCAAGGCCACAGACGTGGAGAGGACATCGAAATTGAGATCACCATGAGAGCAGGGCATGAAGGGCCACAGAATTTGAGACTTTTTTTTAAAATGCTGATCGATGAGAATGAGGATGGTTAAGATGATGCTACGGATTTCCATTTCGATCTGAGACTACATGACAGGGCTGTACTCTATGCTTCCTTTCATAATATATCCCGGCGTCAACCAGACCCAAGAGATACAGGCACCTGCAGTGTTCGTCAGGAAATTTGAGCAACACTGTCAGAAACACATCCATTAAGTGGATGAAACTCGACTGTGGGGTCCCAGTCTTCCCAACTGAGTCCGCAGCAACTCAACTCTGGGTAGGAGCCGGTCGGGGCAGAAAAACCCACATGACTTCTGATGGGATTCGAACCCACGACCTCCCAGCCGGGAGTCCGCGACGCTAACCACTTCCCCACGGTGGCTGATCCTATGGTACTGTTTATCTTACTTATGACAATGATCATCATCCATCAGTCACTGATCATTTCCTTTATTCCCCCAACCGGCATTATTGTACTAATGCCACTACATTATTCCACCCATGGAAATGATCATCATCCTACAGTACTGTTGATCTCACTTATACGTGATAGCATCCATCAGCCATTGATAATTTTCTTTTTCCTTTTCTTTTTCCCCCAGCCGGCATTATTACACTAATGCCACCACATTATTCACTTATGACAATAATCACCATCCTGTTGTACTGTAGATCTCACTTATTCAATGATCATCATCCATCAGCCATTGATCATTTCCTCTTTTTGCCCAACAGGCATTATTATGCTAATGCCCTCACATTATTTCACTTATGACAATCATCATTATCCTGTAATACTGTTGATCTCACTTATGACAATGATCATCAGTCATTGATCATTTCCTCTATTCCCCCAACCGACATTATTATACTAATGCCACTACATTACTCCGCTTATGAAAATGATCATCATCCTATAGTATTGTTGATCTCAAGTAATCATCAGTCATTGATTGATCCCCCCCCTGCCAGTCGGCACTATTATACTAGTGCCACATTATTTCATGTACTAAAATGATCATCATCCTACAGTACTGTTGATCTTACGACAATGATCATCATCAGTCATTGATCAATTCCATTTCCCCCAACCGACATTGTTATACTGATGCCGTCACGTTATTTCACTTGTGACAATGATCGTTATCCTATGGTACTGTTGATCTCAATTGACAGTGATCATTATCCTTCTATCATTGATCATTTACATTTTCCCCACCCGACATTATTATACTAATGCCGCCACATTATTTCACTTATGACAATGATCACCACCCTGTGGTTCTGTTGATCTCACTTATGACAATGATCATCATCCATCAGTCATTGATCAATTCCTTTATTCCCCCAACCGGCTTTATTATACCAATGCCACTACATTATTCCACTTATACGACAATGATCATCATCCTAGAGTACTGTTGATCTCAAATGATCATCATCCATCAGTCGTTGATTGATTCCAGCCCAGCCACCCCCCCCCCCCCCCTGCCAATCAGCATTAGTATACTAATACCACACTATTTCACATACTACAATGATCATCATCCTACAGTACTGTTGATCTCACTTACGACAATGATCATCATCCATCAGTCATTGATCATTTCCATTTCTCCCAAATGGCATTGTTGTACTGATGCCACCACATCATTCACTTGTGACAATGATCATCATCCTATGGTACTGTTGATCTCAATTGACAGTGATCATTATCCTTCTATCATTGATCATTTACATTTTCCCCACCCGACATTATTATACTAATGCCGCCACATTATTTCACTTATGACAATGATCACCACCCTGTGGTTCTGTTGATCTCACTTATGACAATGATCATCATCCATCAGTCATTGATCAATTCCTTTATTCCCCCAACCGGCTTTATTATACCAATGCCACTACATTATTCCACTTATACGACAATGATCATCATCCTAGAGTACTGTTGATCTCAAATGATCATCATCCATCAGTCGTTGATTGATTCCAGCCCAGCCACCCCCCCCCCCCCCCCTGCCAATCAGCATTAGTATACTAATACCACACTATTTCACATACTACAATGATCATCATCCTACAGTACTGTTGATCTCACTTACGACAATGATCATCATCCATCAGTCATTGATCATTTCCATTTCTCCCAAATGGCATTGTTGTACTGATGCCACCACATCATTCACTTGTGACAATGATCATCATCCTATGGTACTGTTGATCTCAATTGACAGTGATCATTATCCTTCTATCATTGATCATTTACATTTTCCCCACCCGACATTATTATACTAATGCCGCCACATTATTTCACTTATGACAATGATCCCTCCCCCCCCCCCCCTCCCCCCGGCATTATGTAATGCCGCCACATTATTTCACTTATCACTTATGACAATGATCACCATCCTATGGTACTGTTGATCTCACTTATGACAATGATTATCAGTCATTGATCAGTTCCTTTATTCCCTCAACCGGCTTTATTATACCAAAGCCACTACATTATTCCACTTATATGACAGTGATCATCATCCTATAATACTGTTGATCTCAAATGATCATCATCCATCAGTCATTGATTTTTTTGTGTTGTTTTTCCCTCCCACAACTGGCATTGTTATACTAATGCCACCACATTGTTTCTTTTATGACAGTGACCATCACCCTACAGTGCTTGTTGGTCTCGCTTGTGACAATGATCATCATTGATCAGTCATCGATCGTTTCCTTTATTCCCCCAACCGGCATCATTACACCAATGTCACCATATTATTCCACTTACAACAATGATCATCATCCTATAGTACTGTTCATCTTAAATGATCATCGTCCATCAGTCATTGATTCCCCCCCCCCCCCTCCCCCCTCCCCCCCAACTGGCATTATTATACTAAAGCCACCACATTATTTCACTTATGACAATGATCATCATCCTATGGTACTGTTGATCTCGATTATGACAATGATCATTATCCATCAGTCATTGATCATTTACATGTCTCCCCCAACTGGCACTGTTATACTAATGCCACCACATCATTTCATTCATGACAACAAACATCATCCTATAGTACTGTTGATCTCACTTGTGACAGTGATCGTCATCCATTGATCATTCATTATGTCCTTTATTCCTGCAACCAGCATTTTACCAATGCCACTACATTATTCCACTTGTATGACAATGATCATCATCCCATGGTACTGTTGATCTCAGATGATCAACTTATGACAATGATGATCATCCTGTGGTAATGTTGATCTCAGTTATGACAGTGATCATTATCCATCAGTCATTGATCATTTACATTTCTCCCCCAACAGCTTTCCCATCCATCAGTCATTGATTTTCTTTTTTGTTTTCCCCCTCCCTCAACCGGCATTGCTATACTAATGCCACCACATTATATCACTTATGACAATGATCATTATTCTACAATACTGTTCATCTCACTTTATGACAATGATTATCATCCATCAGTCATTGATCATTTCCTTTATTGATGGTAATAATAGTGAGGACAATTTTGATAGCGCCCATCCTAACAATGCAGGCTACAGGGTGCTTTACAAGTTTTGACCATTCAACATCTAAAAATATATGCAGGACACACACGCGCACACACACACACACACACGCACACACACGCACACACACACACACATACACACACACACACACACACACACACACACGCACACACGCACACACACACACACACACACACACACACACTGGTGTTTGAACAGGTACGTTTTAAGTGCAGACTTGAAAGTCAGGAAGGAAGGGGCATGACGTAGATGGAAAGGTAGTGAATTCCAGAGTATTGCCGCAGAAAATGAGAATGCTCTAGAACCATGCTGCTTTCGGTTATATGAGGGAATTTGAAAAGTTCGGTCATAAAGGAAGAACGGAGGGGACGTGTAGGAATATATAATTCGAAGCGATCAGAGAGATAGGTAGGCGCTTCAACTGTGATAACCTTATAACATTCAGACGCCGACTTATACTGAATTCTGTGTTTGATTTTGAGCCAGTGTAATTTCTTCAGGAGATCCGAAGTATGATGCTGTTTTGGCACCTTGAAGATAAGGTGAGCGGCTGAATTTTGAGCATGTTGTAGTGGCTGGAGTAAGGCTGCGGGGACACCAAGGAGAATAGCGTTACAATAATCTAGTCTTGACAGAATGCAGGAAGACACCAACGTCTTCATGGCCTGTTCTGTAAGGAAAGGTCTGATAGATCTGATGCGACAAGAGTTCAAGAAAGGATGCTTGGCAGATTTTGGCTATGTGGTGTTTCAGGGTGAGATCAGAGTCGAGATAGAAGCCAAGGTCACGAACAAATGGCATAAATGAGATGTCAGTGAAGCCTAGGACTATTGACGGATGAAGACAGGGGTCTTAAGCTTGAAAGTGTTTTGTAAACCGGATAGCTTCTGCTTTATCACCGTTAAATTTCAGCTTATTAGTAGACATCCACTGTTTGATATCAGAGACACAGTCTGGAAGATTTTTGATGAGATTGTCATAGTTATCTAGCGTGTCAGAATGTTGAAGCCGAGTGTTATCAGCAAACATTTCATGATGAACAGAATGGCTGTTAATGATCTCAGTCAGGGGTGTTGTGTACATTATGAAAAGGACTGGACCCAGCACAGACCCCTGAGGAATGCCAAAGTTTGATGACATTTTAGAAGACCGTTTTTCGTTTATAAGGACAAACTGCTGTCTGTTTGACAGATACAATCTAAACCAATTTAGTGCAATGTCGCATATGCTGAAGTTTGTGCTTAAATGTGAAAGGAGTATTTCGTGATCAATTGTGTCGAAAGCAGCAGACAAATCGAGGAGAAGAACAGAAGGAGAGAGATGTCAGAATATCATTCAAGATTCAGATGAGAGCAGTTTCTGTGCTATGTCCAGCACGGTAGGCTGACTGGTGGAAACTGAGAAGATTATTCAGAAGAAGATAATGGGATAATTGATGGAGGACCAATTTCTCTAGAATTTTTGACAAGAAAGGGAGATTGGAGATTGGTCAGAATTTTTCAGTTTATTTGGATCGATTTTGTCAAAAGAGCTTTCTCAGTGGCAGTTCTGAAGTCATCAGGGACTGAACCACTCAGGAGAGACATGTTGAAAATATTTGTGATGACAGGTGGTAGGGAATCGAGATTTTCATAAAGGAGAGAAGTCGGGATAGGATCAAGTTCACATGCTTTTTTTTGCAGTTTTCTGGAGAATCTCTTTCACAAATTGAGTGGTAACTGGTTCAAACTTGGACAAAGTTGGGCTCGAATAAGTGGATGTTACTCGTGAAGGACTAGAGGAAAGTAATGCATTACAGATAGTGACTGTTTTGTTTCGGAAAAAATTAAAAAAGATATCAGGTAGTTTTGAGGGATCTGCGTTGGTGGGAAATACAGCAGTCTTCGTTTTGCCCAGAATTTGGTTCATGTTGCAGTAGACGTCTTGGTTGCTGAGATCTGAGTCGAGAAGAAACTAGTCTTAGCTTTTTGAACTAAGCCTGCAGTGTTCCGCTTAATAAAGTTGTACATCTGGTTATGGACAGTGAGACCAGTGGAGCGTTAATGCCTTAGAGAACTATAAAATAGGCATTCTGGCTCATCCGGCTCCGCCCAGCTCCAACCGGCTGGAGCCGGTTTCGCTGCTGCTCCACCGATTACCCAGAATGCCTATTTTATAGTTCTCTAATTGGAAAAAGATTATTTGAGGGTGGGGAATTTAGCCGCCTAAATTTATACAATGCTGCGTGACGGCTAACGCCTGCACTAAACGACGCCGGTGGGGAATTTAGCCGCCTAAATTTATACAATGCCGCGTGACGGCCTGCAGTAAACGACGCCGTTATGTGTAACTCGACACGAACCAGGAAACAGTGCGACGCTTTGACTCGGCAATTATGCAGTTGGGTAAGCCGTGGCCAGACATGTCTGACCTAGATAAAGGCAGCAAACCCTTCAGAAGTGAAGAGGAGTTGTCTCCCCGGAAAAGAATGTAACAATTAATTGTGTTTTATGAAAAAAAAAATCGTCATTAAGTCGTTCTAGGTTCTTATTCAAGTCGGCATCACGTTCTTATTCAAGTTCTTATTTAAGTTCTTAACAAGTTTTTATTCAAGTTCTTATTTAAGTTCTTAACAAGTCAACATCAAGTTCTTAACAAGTCATCATCAAGTTCTTAACAAGTTCTTATTCAAGTACTTATTCAAGTACTTATTCAAGTTCTTAACAAGTCGTCATCAAGTCGTCATTAAGTTCTTATCAAGTCATTAAGTTCTTATCAAGTCGTCATCAAGTTCTTATCAAGTTCTTATTTAAGTTTTTATCAAGTCGTCATGAAGTCGTCATCAAGTCGTTATCAAGTTCTTATTCAAGTCACTTATAATTATTTATTAAGTTCTTAACATATTATTGCATATCAAATGGATCAAAATGAGATTTTGTTGTTGGCAGTTCTGGCATGCTTTTTTGTTCGGCTTCTGTATTTAGTGGCTGAGATTTTTTGGACTGCTTTGGTTTTTGCTGGCGTTGTTTATATATTTTATAACCGTAATAACCACCCCCAGCAGCAATGACGCCAAAAATGACAACTGTTTTAAATTCAATATTCCATGACGACTTTGGTGTTGTAGACAACCCTGTTGTTGTAGGTCTTGAATCAACTTGTTCTTGTGTATTTACAGCTGGCATTGAAACAACTGTTGGCGTTGGCGGTGTTATGTTTTCATTATGAGTTATATTCTGTGCTCGGAACATTAATTTTTTTTGTTTGTTCCACTCTGCTAATTTTTTTCCTGCTGCAACACGCCCAGGATGAGGAGGCTTTTTACTAGTCACTTTCTCCATCAGTATTTTCTGATTCTGATTCTGCTGATTTTCTGGCTCGGTCATTTTGAAGGGAAACAAAATCTATATGATTAAAAGTAATTAATCCCATGATTAATGGCGATAACAATGTTCCAAATCTGTAATATAGATCACATCCTAGAGACTCTAATGTCTTTGTTAAAACTGGATCCTGTGTTAAATCATACATAAAATCTTGTTCAGAATCAATGGGAGCAAATCTACTAACTAGTTTAGTGTACAAACTAAGAACCGTTTGCCCAACACTTTTTACCATTCTTGACCCCAGTTGCGCTTCATACCTGTTGTGATACTTTACAATGTCTTGTGGCGACATCTGTTGAATCTGTTCTATGCTGAATTCATTTCCGAGGTACTGTTTTGTTTTTCCACACGCCGCCAAAGAATACAGCCCTTCCTTTTTGCGCATAATAGCTTGGTCATCAACTTGATCATTTGTAATCATAAGTTCAGGAAGTAAATCATCGCAGTTCATGTTTTATTAATAATAATAAATATTATTTTATTTTTTAAAAATGAGCACCGAAAAAACTATTACTAACCTTGTATACCATTCTGCTGTTATTGGGGCCTAAGTGTAGGATACACAATGCTTGGTAAAAGCCTGTTAAAAATAAAACCAGCAGATCTTGGCAAACTAGACTTTGAAGACTCAGCAAAACTGATTGCTGTTATTACAGCTTCATTTGCTACGAAAGATTTTCTAGTTAAGCAAGGAATAATTCCAGACAGTATCAATATGTAAAATTAAAAAAATACATTTATAAAAATGGCTTCACTCGTAATGATGATTGGTGGCGCTGTGGTTAATGCGCTTGCTTTCAGCGGAAGTAATTACGCGTTTAGTAAACTACAAAATAACGATGAGAGAAAAAGACATAACAGAGCTATGGAGCAACTAGCCGCTGCACAAGACACCTATGAAAAGCAAAGAATGGAGCAGTTAGATTTTATTAACGACAGACTTAAACAACAGGGACATGCAGCTTACACATTTAAAGATGTTGACCAGGCAATAAAAGAATATTTTCTAGTAACAGGCAAACAAGTTGAAACATTGCCCCCACCAAAATTTAGCGACTTTTATCAACCATCAGAAAAACAAAAGATGCAAGAAATATTGTTTATTGTCTTTGGCATGACCGCTGTGTATTTTGTTGCACAAAGTATTGGCTGAATAAAAATGTACAAAATCTATTATTCTCCAAAAGGATATTGGAAGGGAATAACAGCAATTAAAAAGCTTAGCCAAGCAGCGGGAGTCAGTGAACAAACAGCAAAAGAATGGTTATCTAAACAAGCGATTTGGCAAATTTATTTACCAGCGCCTAAACGAATACAAAGACCACACTTTGTCAACACAATACCGAACGACACCCATCAAATGGATCTTCTATATTTACCCCATGATACGATTAGACGAAAAAGATTTAAGTACGCACTTACAGTCATTGACATAGCTTCAAGATACAAAGATGCTGAACCATTAACACAAAAGAGTGCTTCTGCTGTTGCTGTCGCTTTACAACTGATATATCAACGAGGCCCGTTAACTTATCCTCGCATGATTCAAGTCGATGATGGAAAAGAATTTAAAGGTCAAGTAAATCAATTATTGTTAAAACATAGAGTTACCATTAAAAGAGGCATTCCAGGGTTCACAGATCACAGGGTTTGGTTGAAAACTTTAACAAACAGTTATCTGAAAGGCTTTTTCCTACCAGTATCACAGAGAGCTGATTGACAATTCTCGCAACACAGAATGGGTTAGAAGACTGCCCTCAGTTCTACGTGCAATGAATAATGAAGAATTTAAAGGTCTAAAACCAGTACAAGCAATCAAAAAACAAAAAATAAATGTTGTTGAAGGAGACGCCAGTTCATCAAGCAAACTATTACCATTTGGTTTGAAAGTAAGGTACCTTTATTTACCGGGAGAAGCAGAAGGGGACACCCGCATCAGGGCAACCGATCCAGTTTGGAGTGTTGACTCATATGAAATAAAAAGAATTGTAAAGATGAATCCGCCTGTGTATTATTTACGAGAAACTGACACAACAAAACGACCAGCCCCCGAAGATCTTTTGTGAAAGAAGAACTGCAAATAATCCCGCCAGACACAGTTCCGCTTAATTAATTTACGTAAATATATTTGAGTTTAAAATGGAAGCTCAAAAGGAAGAAATCTTACATGAAACTAAAATGATGATAAAAAAAGAGACCTTAGAATTAATACAAGAATCATATGATACGTGTTCAGCTATTAAGGAAACAATTAAGTGGATTCATCGGTACATGGCAACGCATCCTGATCGCCTACGCCCAAAATCCCAAATTTTGATTATCAAAATATGGGATAAAGAATATCTTGAAAAAATAAAAAAAATTCGTGCACATCAAGCAAACATGAGAAAAATTTTGTCTGAATTGGATATTGATATGATTGAGCTTCTAGATAAATTTGAGGAAAAATATAAACCCGCGGATGAAGAAGGTATGTAATTATGCTGTTTTCCAATGCCCGATTGCATATGAAAACTCTGGATTAACAAACACACGTTTTGTGTTTGTTCTATCTAATGACTTCTTTGTTACAACAGTTGTGTTGATCTCATGTAGATTAGATCGTAGTTTTACGTTGTCATGATGAAAAGTCTTATTGTCAAACAATGCTTTTTTATAGTTGTCATGGGATATGCTTGATTGCACAACACTACGAGATATTCCCTTTGCTTTTTTAACAACTTTTTTTTGGCTTGAAAGACTGTACATTTTCGACCTTAAACCAATAAACTCCTTGATCACACCTCCAGATAATTCATCCTTCATCTTACCTAAAACCTTCTTGTTAACAGTTGAATGCAAAGGCGAATCTTTAGGATAATCAGATGTGTCGTACCATCCCGCATGCCCTTTAGCTACTTCTAATTCCATGTCTTTGTAAAAATCTTCAGTAGGGATGTCGATTACAAAGGAATCTGTATCTGTGTACAGAACTCTGGACTCAGGATACAAGGGTTTAAAGTAGTCGTAAAGAAATTCTAACATCAAAAGCTTTGACAGCTCTAAAACAGTAAACCCAATAAAAACAGGTTTGTCCAATTTGACTTTCTTTTTTTTCATCATTATGCCAAAAAGCTGATCATGAAATCTTCTGAAGTCTTGATAATTTGGTTTTGAAGTCAACTTAATTGCATCGTTTTCTCTAGTGACCAATCTGACATCTTTACGCTTGTGCGGATTCTCCATAGTCTTTCCAAAACAGCTGTTGTTCATCAGCTTGAAAAAGTCTTTTTCTGAAGCATCTGTGGATTTAGTTCTGAGATCAGTGTTTTTCATTATGTATGGTTTCATGAACTGTTCTTGATCAAATGCAATTATACGATGAACTGCTGTTAACTTTAAACCATGTCTTAAATAAAATTGTAGAAGCCTGTAATGGCAGACATAATTTTTTTTGCCTCGAAGATTAGGCACAAGTTCAGGTGGTTCTGTTTTTGCCATCTTTAGACTTTCTGCTGCTAATGGATAGTCATTATGGTAATCATGGAGTTCCTGAGGATATTCTAAGTCAACTTCTAGAATGAAACCATGCTGTTGATCTGGCGTCAAACTGCCCAACCACTTTAATGCTTTTTGAATATTATTCGTATCACCGTCTGTGTACATTTTAAAGTTGCGTAATGGAAGTGATTGCGCCATTGCCCATCCATACAGATTGTTTGCATCTAAATACATGAGATAGTTAGACCTTTTACTTGGATCATAGTCGTCCAAGTATTTGTTGTTTGCTTTACAGTAATGGTGCGACGCCATACTGATTCCCCCACGCAATCCGTTTTCAATCGTCTGAAGCATTGGCAGGTCAGACAATAAATCAATTTGTACTCCAGTAAATTTTAAGAAAGCGTCCCAGCTCATCCCAGGCGCAGAAATATAATGCGCAGGATCCAGGCTGTAATGTTTCATGCAGGTCTTCCTATAATTTTCAAAGACGTCCGCCAACAAACAGGTATCCGCCATTAAATAGGAATCATGATAGTCTCCCATCGTTTTACACTCTAACTTCTGCCACGCATCTTGAGCATGCTGGTAATCAGAATCACTGATGTCCTTTCCTCTGAGACTAGAAAAGAACGCGCCTTTAGGCGGAAGTGTATCTTCGTCAAACCTTTGCCAACTGTTCATGTACTCATAAGGGTAAACGCCCTTTCTAACAAGAGTTGGGTCAAAATATTCTTCTGTTATTGGGCAGGACTTTAAGGACATAGCCAGTGACTCTAATGAACCCATCATGTGTTGCATAGAGTCGTAGAAAGACATGTTATTTAAAGTGAAACACATGTACTTTTCTGATGACTGCGCAATGCATGACACCCTGAAGTCGCTGGTTACTGCTTGCATTATAAGGTGAGAGTCGTAACCTCGCAAGTTGTGAAAGAATATAGGCAGCTTCCATGTCTTTGGTTCAAACTTTAGTTGAAGATTGCATTTACTGTGTGCTGCTCCTCTAAACTTTCCACTAATGTGATCATGGTCTCTTACTGTTGGATTCTCTGCGTCTGGGGAGAGGTCTAAACCGGCGGCAACCAAGGCCGCCCCACAAATCCAACAGTGAGTGGCTGAGTCATACTGTTGTTGGTCTTCAGGCGTCATTATGATTTCAGATAAATTCAGATTATTAGAACAGGCATTACGCACTTGCTGCATGCGTTTTAAGAAGTATTTTGCAGCATTTGGTCCTCTGTATAATTCTGGCTTTGAATGGGCGCCATCCGACCTAACAATGATGAAGGCAAATGAGCAAATCTGATGATTACTCATTAAGACTGTTTTAGGAAGTTTCTGCAGGGTTGGTCCTTCATAAGGAACAATGAGTGATTCGAAGTCTGCGTAAATAACATATGGACTAGTTTGCAACCGTTTCCAGTTCTTAAAACTAACTTTACTGCCTTCTCCGGGCGTAATTAGTTCTGTATCACAGTCAACTGGGCTAATACAATGTTTTACATGTTCGCTTGCTGCTTTAACAGATGGAATTCTTGTTAAACATTTTCTACAGAATTCTTGTTTGCTATGTTGTTTTGTAGTATGCACTAGTAATCTACTCATTGTTCGTATCAATGTGTAATGCGGTAGCCCTGTTGGTGAAAACATCAGTAGTAAGTCAACATGATTTTTGTCTGGTTCTCCAATCGTTGGACTGTTCTTGGACACTTTAATCGGCTGTAGATTTGTTTCCTCATCCCATATGTAGATATTAACAGTTATTGGTTTGTTTTGTTCTTCAAACTGATCAATCTGATTTACACTAACAGGAAAGGATATTCCTCTAAAGTTAAGATCATTGATGTAAGGTTCATAGTTAGACACTCTCTCTGCGTTTTTGCGGACAGGATGCAGCCTAGCAAGAACGCACCACATGAAACATTTGTTGTCTGTATTCTTTATGTTTAGAACTGCTCGTTTTGCAACTAATGATGGAGGTAGTGGAATGTAAGCCTTGCCAACAATCGGCTCATACTTAGCCTGTTTTAATCTGATCTCTAAGACTTTACCCTCTGACCAGCCAGAGCCTCTCATTTTGGCTTCTTCAGCGGCCACATCAAACTGTGTAAGCAGCTGGTCTGCCCAACCAGGTGTTAAGTCATTAGAGGAAAGAATAGTCTGCTGTTTAGTTGAGACCCAGACTTCTAGATTTTCTTCATTTATTGTTATATAGTCGATTAAAACAACTAACCTTACTTTAACTGGAGGGTTTATTGTTAGTTTACTTGGAACTTGAGAAATAGCGTGTACAACGCTTTCCCGCACGTTTTTTGGATTAATAACTTCTAAATCAATCTCATTTAGTGCTCTTGACAAACGCTCTTTCTCGAGCATTGCTTCAAACAATTCATCTGAACCTTCATATATCTTATCCATGCTGAGTTTCTTTTCTAACTCAAAATATTTATTTAAATTAAAAAAAAAAAAACTTAATCAGAATCAATATCAACGGTCTTTTTGTGCTTGGACTCATAAACTAAAGTATAAACGCCCTTTGGGGTTGTTAATGTGAGCTGTTTAGAACAGAGTTTAATGTTTCGTTTACTTTTTTTAAACATTCCTTTTTTATCTGGTCGGTGTCTGGCTGTTGAGAAAAAGTTGCCCGTGCCTTTCTTTGAAGATCAAACTTTTGTCTTTTGTAATCCTCAAAATCAGCCTGTAGGCGACTAAATTCTTCATCCGTGATGTTCGAGTCGGCAAGTGCTTTATTTATTGTCAGTTTGAAGGAACTAAGTTTAGCTGTTATTAGTTGAACCATAGCTGTGTGCTTTTGGAGTTTAGCTTTTATTTTTTTGCTGACAGCACTTACAGCCAATGAACACAGGCCAAGAGTTAAAGACAAACCACCTAGAGGTAAAGCTGCCGGTGCACCTACGCCTGTTGCTAAGAGACCTACACTTGTTCCTGCTGATAGAGCACTAGTGATCGATGCTCCAGTATTAACATATGTAACAGCATTAAAGGCAGCAGAATACCTTCGTTTGGTTTTACTGTATTTTGAAAGGTCCTGCTCTAGTTGGGTTTGCATTTGTGTTATGTTTGTTAATCTGAAAGTTTTTATGTCTACAGCAACAGAGTTGCCTACTATCTCTTCTTTGGGCACTTTTGGATAAACCTGAACAGACATGCTTTTTTTAAAAAATAAAAATAATTTAGTATTGGATATCTTTTAATCTGTTATCTTGAATATTCAGCTGCGCATCATATATTAAAAACAAATGTACATTAAGTGGTTTATCACTCTCTTTTTCTTTATCAATTTGAATGTTTATTACGTCTTTAACTGTTCTCCCACTCCCATGCAACTGATTATCCTCTGTTGACCTTAGGTCAATCCATAAACCGTATTTCGTTGTTAAATATTCATCAAGTCTAACACTGTGAAGGTGTAGATCTTTAGACACAAGGTCTACTGTTGGACTTCTAGACCTCCCGCCTCCAAACAATTTTCTTATTTCATCAAAATGATGATAAGGTTTAAGCCCACTACCGTAGACTTGGTTAGGACTACCCTCAATTGAACATTGTACTTTCGTTATTTTAGGATTGATAAACTTTTCACTTTGTCTTTTGAATGGTTCTTCATCTTCACACAGCAATAAAATACCTTTAAGGGATCTTGCTGTGGCACTAAAACTAAAGTTCCATATAGTGTCTGCCCTGCTTTTAGGATATTTAGTATGATGAATCACTCTTTCGTAATATATTGCTAATTTTGACTGATATTGTTGCTCAATCAGCCTTGCTAAGTTAGGGTTGCTAACAATGTCAAACTCTAACGAGATGTCAGAAATGCTGTACTTTGCATCGGCGGTTGTAGATTTAATGACACGTTTGTATTCATTAAAAGTTAGTTCATATGACAATCTGTCTTTTAATGCTCCTTGAAAGTATGGCGCATGCGCTTTTAACAACTCAAAATCTAAGGGTATAGAAAAGCGATTTCCATAAGCAAAACTTACAGCTTCAGCCTTGTTACTGTCTTTAGCATCTTCGGCGTCTATTCTGTGTTTTAGTGCTTCGTTATTTTCGATTCCTTGAAACGCGAGGTCAGCCCTTTCATTCGCGGTTAGCCATAGATCACAATAGATTAAAAATATGTCTGCATTGTGTAAAGAAAATATTTCTTGCCCCTCAAGTTTTATAGAAATTTTCTTAACGATTGCCCGTCCCAGATTCTGAACTACTGTCCTGTTTGCGTCTGTTGCTGATTCGAGTTCTATTTTGAAAGTAAGTCGGGCAGATCCCGGCACAATCACTTCATCTGCTCCTAGGTCTGGAAATTTAACAGTAAGAATTTGATCTGAATCAATAGTAGATGGATTATTTGGAACAATAATATTCTGTTTATTTCCCTTCACGCCAAAGGGCTCTTTCAGTCTTCTATGCGGGTCAAGAATTGAGCCATATGCTTGTGACATTTTTTTTATAAAACAAAATAAAAAGTTAATTATTTTTAAAACATGGAAGATTATGATGTTTATGATCCTGGAGACGACATGAGTGAAATGACTCCTTTGACACATCCATTGCGCTCATTGCGACATGAATTAACAGAAAGTAAGGTCAGATCATTGTACCAAAGTTTAGGTCAAGAACCTCCCGAATTTATAGACCCTAATGATTTTGAAACAAAAGATGACCATTTGTTTTTTAAAAACGAGCAAGGACAACCTGTACAGCTTACATCTAAACCAGACCCATCAAAGTTTTTAGCAAAGACTACAATTAGACAAAGGCTCAGTGTGAGCGATCAAAATCACCTTGGCATTGCTAAACCAAAATTAGGGAAGCAGTTGCTAAACTTCAAAACACACTACAAGAACTCCCAACAGATAACCAAATACAAAACATGGAACTTAAAGATTTAAGCCCAACAGCAGACGAAATAATACAAGCAGAAACCAGTTTTTCAGAAGAAACAGCATTAAAAACTATGCACGATCCGCCGCTACCTATGAGAGAAATAGTGGCCCTTGATCATGCTTTAAGAAGCATCAGGGGTGAGTTAACAAACAATTTAGCAAAACTGGGTGAACTAGATGAGCATATAAAAAGAGAAAAAGAAAAACTCGCTGAAGCTGATGACGCCAACTTAGGAAATGGTATTAAAGAAAGAATAACACAAAGACTAAAAGATCTTGAACAAGAGAGATCAGCAAGACTAGAAGTGTTGTCTACTAACCGAGAACAATTACGAACTCAAGTGAGCAGAATAAGAGAAACTATCCAAAGAATTTTATATGAAGACACAACGTTAGCAGAACGAATAAGAACACTGTTTAGAGAGCAAGGTGTCACATTAGCAAGTGTTATAACAGCCTTAGGATTTGCAATAAGTACACTGGTGATGGCTCTTACAGGCGGCGGTGGTGGGGGAGCAGTGCCACCAGGACCACCATCAGATAAATCATGGGTAAAAAAAAAACTTGATCATCTTGCAAGTTTATTAAAAAAATTAGCCAGTAAAGCAATAGACTCTTTGCCTGGTATAATAGGGGGATCGTTAGCTGGCTTTTGTCTGCCGCAAGTAAAGTAGTTGGCTTTATGGCTGAGCACTTATGGACATTAGTTGTCTTAATAGTTGGGTTACTTTATAGTAAGATAAAGACCAAGTAATCCTAGGGCAGTTAATCCAATAACAAGTGCCGTCTTTTCATATTCATGGTCATTATTTTTTGAGGCCACGGGGATTGGATGGGGTTTTGAGGGGGTCTCGGGGATTGGATGGGGTTTAGAGGGGGGCTCGGGGATTGGTGGGGCTTCTTTTTTTATTGCTATTGCTGGCTTAGAATTTATGTC
The DNA here is from genome assembly GCA_033310375.1 of Conus canariensis. Taxonomy (NCBI): domain Eukaryota; kingdom Metazoa; phylum Mollusca; class Gastropoda; order Neogastropoda; family Conidae; genus Conus; species Conus canariensis. The sequence continues at coordinate 77,609,998 of CM065714.1, forward strand.
GTTTTTTCCAACCTTCTCTTCATTGCCAGCCACAAGGATTTCATTATTATTGTTCCTATCTGAAGTCTGAGGTCGGAAGGCAGCATGTATAAACCAGTGCCAACGGCGAAGTCTACTTTCGATCTTGCGTATTGCAAAACATTTTGGTACCTTTTAATACTTGAAGGTAAATCAACTGCAGAATTAATGGAGTCCTCTAAATTTGCTAAATACTGTTTTTGGGCGTCAAAGCCAGTAGAAGGATCAATTATGTTTGATCTCGTTTGTGCTTGCGAACCTAGCAAACACCAAACATAAGTACGAATAGAGTCGTTTATTCGTTCTATTCCCGCTTTTGTTAGGCCCTTAGAAGTATCCAAAATAAATGTTGTCCATGCTGTTTTATGCTCTTGTTCTATGGACCCGAGGTGAACAGTTGTGTCTGAAGAGAAAGATGTGTAAGGAGGATTCCAATCATAGTTATACTTTCTGTGCACGCCCCAATAATAAAGAGTGCCTAAACCATGATTAAGATCCAACTTTTGTCTAAAGTCTGTCTTTGGGTCAATATCAAATTCGTTACAGATCCTTTCAAAAGCCTTGTAATCTATTCTGTTGCTGAATGGATTAAACGTTTTGTCGTTTGGTAATGGCGCTTGCAGTTCAGATAAAATACGTCTGAAGGTGTAATAAAAATGAAATCTATACACTGACCTCACCAAAGGATCAGGATGATTTAAATGATCAGCATACGACACTCCACACCCAGTTGATGCACAAAACACAGCAAAGTTTAACTGGTTCTGATAAAACTACATCGGATGACTGAACCACACTTTCGGGATGTAGTCGTTTTTGATAGGAGGGTTAAGATAACGATCCAATGGAGTACTAACCTTTACTTGAAAGGCGTCAGTCTGTGTCACAGAAATGTCGAGGGTATCAGTTGTTATATCTTTAGGACTGTAGTGCGGTCCAACAGAATATTTTGCATTAGTATATTTGAATGCACTCATTTTTAAATTTGTTTTAAAAATGTTTGTAACAATAACAACTCAAGACAGTCCTTCGTTTTTAGAATATGCTATTGATAATAACTGCGGAACCCAAAGGGTCGCACTCCATGAAATTTTTTACAAAGTCGTATGGTTTAATATAACTGAATCCAAGGAGAATAATAAGATTAAAAAATTTGATAATAGAGGAAACTTAGTTAGCCAGTTAACCATACCTGATGGTTATTACGGGTTTTGCTCGCTAAAAGAAGCAATGAGTAACTTCGACATTACTCTCAAACTTAACAATGCAAATTTGAAAATAATGTTGACATTCAAACCTGAAGAAGAAGTAGACCATTACCTTTTTGATGTAGAGCTAGCTAAAATGTTAGGCTTTGCAACTGACAATCATGGTTTTAGAGTTACATCAGACGAAACTACTTATGAGGGAGAATATCCGCTCGATCTTGCATTACATTCATTACTCTATGTTCATTTGGACGAGCTGAGCACTGATGAAAACTTATATGATGGAAGGCCCTCAACTGTTTTAAGAGCTCTTCCATCAGGGAAAGCTGCATATTGCGATTATGAAATTATACAATTCCCTAATTTACAGTTTAAAAGATTAGCTTGTGGGAGGGTCAGATCATTTAATATAAAGATCACAGATAAAACAGGGAAAGTCGTGAAATGTGATAACCTGCACATTGTTTTAGAAATAAAATAATAAGGTGTACTAAAAAATAATGTCTCGTGGGCCAGAAGAATCAGGAGTTACATTAGCGCCTGAGAGGTGTGTAACTTTAGAATTAAAAGACCTTGCAGACGTTGAGGACTTTGAACAAAACGGTGAGATAGGCACTTTGTATGGTTTTGAGTACACTAAAGATGGTTATTATAAACGCAAAGAGGTTAGCGACAGCAAAAGGTTTCCTAAACTAGAACAACTACGCAATGTAGAAGCAAATAATGAATATAAAATAGTTCGAAAAACTGACAACAAATGGCACTTAGAACCATATTTAGAATGGGACATAAAATTTGAATTCTTAAGCCCATTTACATTTTTTGACCGTCAAAAAAGTTTCAGAAAAGCATTGAACTCTGGCCCTTTACATGTAAGTCTTATGCCAGAGGACAACAGTCGGAAAGAGATCGAAATAAAGCCGTTTGGGGACAAACAGTACATCCTCCACAGAAGAGAATCGGTTTTAAAGAAAGCTTCTACAAAATTACAGTTCATTCCACGCACAAAATTAGGAGACACGTTCACAATGATATTTAAAATTTCTGTCTTAAAAGATGAGGCAAGAAATGGAGCTCTGGGCGTCAGTGACAATCTTCTAAAAGGAATTCTTATTAGCTGGCAAAACTTAGACGTTGACAAACTTAAAGTTACTGTCGTTGTTCTTTACAATGGCGAGGATATTAAGGTCATAACAACAAGCAACAAAATTGATATTAGTCTAAATAGAAACGATCTTACAGAACTGAACTGGATTAATCTTACACATTTGGGCCTTATAGGGTTTTATTATACTGAACAAGTTTTGACAGAGAGTATGATAAAAACAATAACTGGATTAGATTAAATTATGTTTTAAAACTATGGAGCAGACGACTTTGGTGTCAATGCCGATGTTAAACTTTATGACAAAAACCCCTCATTGTTCATTGATTTGTGGACAGACTGGTTGTGGAAAAACAATATTTGTCCTCGACCTATTACAAACAGTTTATAGTTATAATTTTGATCATATTGTAATTTTCTGTCCAACATTAAAGTGGAACAAAGCATATCACGACAGAAGGTTTATATATGGACGGATGATGAAATCTATTTGATTGATCCCAGCAATAAACTTAGCGAGTGCTTAGAACACTTTTATAGACAGTTTGAGGGAACGCAGACACTATTTATTATAGATGACTGTTCGGCAGAAAGAGACATAGTTAGAAAAAGAAATACTTTATCAAAACTGGCTTTTAGCGGGAGACATGCTGGGATAAGTGTGTGGATTTTATGTCAGAAATATAACTCAGTTTTAAAAGACTTTAGAGAGCAATTAAAGACAGTGGTTTTATTCCACATGAAGATAGAGACGCATTTGATGAATGTATGAAAGAAAATGATGTTATTGAAAACGATCAAGAAAAACGAAGGATTAAGCAAAAACTTAAGTCTCAAAAGTTTTCTAAATTAGTGTTAAAAACAGATAATCCTACACATTATGTATGTTTGTAAAGTGTTTACTATTAGAGAACTATAAAATAGGCACTCTGGGTAAGCCGGCGGAGCAACAGCGAAACCGGCTTCAGCCGGTTGGAGCTGGGCGGAGCTGGGTGAGCCAGAGTGCCTATTTTATAGTTCTCTCGCCTTTCTGCCTGGCGACGTTTATGTTTTAACCCGCACAGTTGTAGGGCGACTGTGTTGTACCAAGGCAGGGCTCTGTCTTCCCTGACTGTAAGCTGATGGAGGGGGCATGTCTGTCGAGCAGGTTGCTCAGAGAAAAGTTAAGATCAAATATGATGTTATTATGCAGTCTAAGTCAGATTTGAATTTTGAGTTATCAGTCTTATGGATGGAGTGGGTAAGTTTTTTTTTATTCACCCTGACAATGATCATTATCCTATAGTACTGCTGATCTCAAATGATCATCATCCATCAGTCATTGATTTTTTTTTTCTCCCTCAACCGGCATTATCATATTAATGCCACCGCATTATTTCACTTATGACATTGATCATTATCCTAGAGTACTGTTGATCTCACTTATGACAATAATCATCCATCGGTCATTGATCATTTCCATTTTCCCCCCAGCCGGCATTATTATACTAATGCCGCCACATTATTTCACCTGTGTCAATGATCAGCATCCTGTAATACTGTTGATCTCACTTATGACAATGATCATGGATTCAGTGATCATGATCCATCAGTCATTGATCATTTCCATTTTCTCCCCCAACCGGCATTATTAGTACTGTTGATCTCAAATGATCATCGTGCATCAGTCATAATTTTTTTTGTGTGTGGGTGTATGTGTGTGTATGTAGTGTGTGTGTGTGTGTGTGTGTGTGTGTGTGTGTGTGTGTGTGTGTGTGGTTTTTTCCCATTGATCATTTCCATTCATTTCCATTCCAACCAGTCTTATTATACTATTATCCTAATACCACCACTATTTCACTTCTTACAATTAGTCTCATTATGATCATCATTCACCCACAATACTGTTTACATGTTTTTCTCCCTCCCCTCCTTCCCCCCCCCCTTGTGTGTGAGGTGGTGTTTTTTTTTCCCCAGTAACAAATGATACCCCTTTTCTCATTGATCATTTCTATCTCTTCTCAACCAACACGATCATATTAATGCCAACACATTATTGCACCTGCTTCAGTGAACTGTTTTCCAACAATACTATGTGCATGAATTTCCCATCCCTCTGCCCTACACATAAATATGTGTGGGTGGAGAGATATGAGCTTTCCCTCCCTCATTGGCCTTTCCCCCCACCCACCCCTTTTTTTCACCCCAGCTATAGTTGCTCACCCATTGATCACTTCCATTCCTTTCTAATCATTATCAGCAGTACCCTCACTCCCACATACAACTACATCACAATCACCACCCATTAAGTTTTTTTTTTTTTTGTCCCCCCCCTGTACCACTAAGCACTATTCTTAATCCACCATAATCACTACCCTCACTAATATATCATACTAGTTTACAAAACACTACAAACCCCTCTGTTTCACCCCACCCCCCCACCCCACCCCCAGACCCCCCTTCCCCACCCCCCATCCCCCTTTTTTTTATTTTGAAACAAACCCACTTTACCAGTATCCCTCTTCTTATTATATACGTTCTATTTGAGCTTTTTATCAAACCACTGTTATGTAGGACTAAATCAAAGCTCTAAAAACCATAATATGTAGTGAAAAAAGGTTTAAATTTTAGAAATAGTAATAGGATATGTATGGAAATTTCCACAGCTGCAATCGGTGGAAATCTGATTTCTAAGGGAGGCGACTGGTAGGGGGTAAAATAAACAAACATGCAGGCATTTTTTTTTTGTTGACAGTGTGACAGCCCAGAGAAGTAATATGTCATATGTACCCCTGGGGTGAGCTTTGTTATGAACAGCAAGAAGTGAGATGCACAAAGTTACAGTGGTTACGTCCACCATAAGAAATGATGCTCTTTCATTGCTAGGTTATATTCAAGACTGCTGAGGCATTTAGACAAATTCCAGTTTGATTTTCTTTTCTTTTCTTTTTCTTTTCTAGAAATGTGTTAAAAATAAGTGAGCACACCTGTGTGTGTGTGTCTGTGTGTGTACAGTTATTTTCTTTCGGTTTTGTTGCTTCCTGCATGGTTATTTGCCTGTCATTAGAGATCACGAAACGGTCTTTAAAACTGATTAGATTCCATTTTGGCCGCCCCCTGGACCTCCAACAAGACGTTGCCCCTGGACCACACGAGGACCTAGGTGGCCCCTGAACCACGGCCTTTTTCAGAGACCTTTCAAGTCAGCTGTTCTCAAACCTAGCAATGCTGGACAGGAAGAAAGGAAGGGGGGAAGGTGGGAAATTAGCCCTGAAAAGCTTAATCATTAATAACATCATGTATTGCAGAATTCTAAGACAGCAGATGTTGAGGTTATATTGGTTAATGTTTTGACTCCTAAAGATAGTTTGGCAGTATGAATTTTTTAGCTGAAAATTCTTGCGAACAATTGAAATGAAACTACAGATGTGATTTTTGCACATAATAATGAAATGTAAAAGCAGTGATGATGTGTTTTGCTTTCACACTTATTACACCTCAGATATATCAGTTTGTTGAAATACAGAGTGATATAAGGGGAATGAATTACTGTTGTGTGTTCCAGGCATTGTTGTGGAGGACTGTCTCCTGCTGCTTCTGAACCTCTTAAAGAACAACACATCAAACCAGAACTTCTTCAAAGAGGGCAGCTACATCCAGCGCCTCACCCCATTCTTTGAGCTTGACAGTGCCACAACACAGAACAAGCAGATGGGCTGGTCAGCACAGAAAGTCACTAACATTCACCTCATGCTGCAGCTGGTTCGAACGCTTGTGTCACCTAGCAACCCCCAAAACCAGACTGTGGCTTGTCAGAAAGTGATGAATCAGTGTGGTGAGTATGTTTGCTCTGTGATTGATTGAGCATTTGTTATGGTTATGGATGACTGCTGATAAAAGATGTTCACGGTCTGAGTTGTATTGAATAAAGAAATATATATAAGAAAAAAGATAGCTGAAATTAATCTGTGTTGTACTCTACTGAATTTAGATTAATGAACCTTGACCAGTTATTTGTGCAGTTAAGCCTGGTATGCCTCATTAAAAAGGCTCTATCCTTGTAGCTAGCAGATGATGTTTTCGTATCTGTAAGTAATTACAGTCTTATGGCTGATTACGAATTTCTGCAGTATACATACATTCTGAGTGAAGTGGTGTAAGTTGTGTCTTGTTCCTGTTGAATACATGAATTTGACAGATTTGTTTTTCCTCACACTTTGTGTATGTGTATGTTTTGTGTTTTTAATTTAATTGAATGTAGGAATAGAGATTATATAAGGAAGCTCACAAAGTACTGTGGAGAGGGAGGAAACTCCCCCTCCACCCACCTCCACCCCACACACGTACACACACAAACATGCACACGCACGCACGCACACATGTGCGTGCGCACGTGCGCATATACACATGCTTATACACACACGCACATGCACTCTCATATATACACACAAACACACGCACACACTCGCACACACTCTCACACACACAAATATACTTGCGTAAGATCTCACACACACACACACAGACGCATAGCCACAGAGTGATGATAGACACTTTTTTTTATCCTCTGTGCCATGTAGAAGGGAGAGGAGAACAGCAGTTATCTTACTTTTGCTTCAGGTACTTTTGTATGTATATAGTGCTTGAAACTGTCGGTGTACTGTTTGTGCATGTGCAATTGCTGTCTTTATGACATAAGTGTTTGTAGGGTTTGGTTTGTGTGTGTGCTTTGTTAAAGATTTTGCTTGAAATTAGTGCTGTTGATGTGGGGTAGCTCGCCTGTTACTAGAATGAACATTTTTCTGGGCAAACATATGTTTAGAGTGCACTTCAATCTTATTAAATGGTACTGTCTCAGATTCATTCCTCTGTAGAATAATTTCTGATATTTGTTTGTATTTGACAAGGTTTGATGCAAGACTTTGTGTAAATGTAGCCCTGTATGATCTTTCTGTTTTAATCAAAATGTTATATACAGGCCTTCTGCAGCAGCTGTGTGCTATTCTGATGGCCAGTGGGGTTCCAGCTGATGTTCTCACTGAGGTCAGTTACATATGAAATTTAAGTCTTTGTGGGTTATGTTGTAGTGTGTTGTGTTCTGTAACTTCAAGACCATAGCATATTTCTTTATATGGAATTTGGGCTGCTTTTGATAGGGAGAATGTTTTGTCATAATACAATGCTGCCCACTTCTGTGATTCTTTCTTCATACTTACCTATGCCTTGTCTCTACTAGGCGTGAAACATGCCGTACATCAGGATTCCCATAAAAAGATTGAAATGGAGAGCAGGGAAGCTAGCTCCTCCTTTAATACTTTCCAGACGGGCGCGCAGAGCATCGTCGCTTCCCTGCATGCGTGTGCACCGCACATGCTTACAACCGTTGCAGACGCGCGATTTTCGCACTTTTTAATTTTATTTTACGTCTCCTAATATAAACCTAACAGGCAATTGTTATATATCAACGGAAAGGGTAAAGCGCGAACTTTGTAATGAGCATAGAATTAAATTACATTTTGGGTAAAATAGCAACGCTAATGTTACAGAAACAACAAGTAAAACGTAGGAGAACACAATCTTGTGTACATTTGTTTGGTTAGTATGACAACAGCAAATGAGGAAGAAAAGGGGCATAAAACTTCGCTCTTACTTTGAACAGATGCAGAGAAAGCCTGAGGTACTCAATATGTGTAATCCAAATGAATTCTTTTTTTTTTTTTTTAAGGAAATAAATCATTGCACACAGTACACACTTTTCACTGTTTTGGCTTCAGATGATAAGATGTATAAAACTATTAAATACACAGAGCAAATAAATCAAGCTCAGATTCTTTTCGATAAACTTGTACATGTTTACCCCCTTCATTTTCTCAACTACTTTGCTGAACCAGTTCTAAAACCACATGTCATTCTCCTTCTGCCCGATATATTGGTGAAGCAGGAAATTCCACACGTGCCTTCCAGTGCCAGACGGGTCTCTTTTGCTAGTGCATGTAAACTTACCCTTCCAGTGGCTAGAACCCTGTTCTAAATGTTTATGGCAGCTGCATCCCTAGATGGTAGAGGAGACAATATGGGAATTTTTTTATAGTTGTGCTGTCATGGAGGCACGGCACGCCCGGGCAGTACAGCAGTGCTGCCATCACCAGGGCACGGCTCGTCGTGAATGGGTCGACAGAGTTGCCGTCACTATCGCACGGTGCGTCGCAAAAAGATTAATTGTCATGCGAACAGGAGTAGTCTCTCTTAGTTCATACTTGGTTCACCCATACAGTCTCAGTTCAGTTCTCTCTTTTTCCTTGGTGAGGATACACACCCTGGACTGGACCTCTCAAGTTCACTTTCCATCATGGATTCTCTGAAGGGATCATTTGAGTCGGCCTTCCCCTTTCAGGAGGAAAACACTTCATCTCAGCCAATGAAGAAAATGCCAGAAATCTACTTTTGTAGAGTTGGACTAGTTCAGTAAGGTGCACTTGTTTTTGGCTGTTGTCTTGAACATCTGTTTTGGCAAGGGCAGTGACTGACTGAAGCTTTTTTAAAACCTTTCTCGACTCCCACTTTGCTCATTCCCACAATCTGCAAGTGAGTGCTGGCTATCCGGAAAACATACCAATCATTACAGATACACTTTCGCATATACAGGTTGAACGTGGTCATCTGGACGCACACTATTTGCTCTTCTTCTCCATCTCCAGTTGAATTTCTGTGCCTCTTGTTTTTGAGACTTGTACGGAATTTGGTTTATGGCAACCGCATATTTTTTTTCTATTCCATTTCCATTTAGCTTCATTTTTGAGGGAGTAAGGAACTGTACATCCTGCATTTTGAATACTGCAAACGTCTACTTTTTGTGCTGTATTTTATCTTTGTTCTTCAAGAGGTTTGCAAGCTGTCTATCCTTCGGGACTTCGGGACTTCCCACAATACTTTTGTGATGTAGATGAGTTTTCTTTTCCTGTTGAATATTTTCCTCCTTTCGCATCCATTTCTCATGGTCAGGATTTCGTTTGTGCAGATAATAATTTGTTATGGTATTAGAAGTTGAGGTAGAAGTATGGAGATTTAACCTCTATTGAGGTTTGTGTCCAGTGCCTTTTCGCCTTCAGGAATTTATCGGCGATCTCAAGGAGTTTTGTGGGGCTGGTCTCTATTTCCCCTTGCATTTTCTGCTCCTCCTTTCTCTTAGTAGGAGGCCATCTTGTTTGACACTTGGTACTGCCTGTGTTTTAGGGACCTCAGGGATTTCCTTTTGGCTCCCCTATTGATAATAGCCACAGTTTGGACCAGTTCCTGACACCAAGACTCGTCCAAGGTTGCAATTCCTTATGGTCTCTTTGCTTCAGGAAGGTGCCTTTAGGGAGGTCACTCTTCTGTGTCTGTCAGATTTCTTTGCCTTGCTTTCCTTGATTCCAAAGAATTATAAGTTAGACTAGTAATAGGCCTCCCTCTGGGGGCTGCAACCTTGCCGTGGTTGGAGGGCTTGCGTGGTCCAGTGATCCCTTAGGCTCTGCTGGCGGGAGCATCAGTACTTGCAATGATAGGCTAGTATTTGAAAATGCTTCTAGGCCTGGAAAGTCAAGATGCTGACTGGCCATAAGCACCATGTGGTAAGAGTTTATGCCCCCGGTAGGGTATCCTGTGTCAGAAAGGCTAAGGATGAGGGCCCTGACAAATAGTAACCCGCCTTTTTCCTTTTCTTATCTTCTGCCTTTCTTACTTGGCTCTTTTCTGTCTTCATCTCCCCATCAAGTCTCTGTCCCACATACATGATGTGAGACACAAACATTTTACTGCAGATTCTATGAAAACCTTCTTCAGAGATGTTCCACCTGATACGATCTTTGAATTCTTGAAGGAGATCAACATTTTTCATTGGATCTGAGATTTTATAGTGGAAAGATTTTTAACAAAATTTCGGGTGGGTTTTTAGAAAGTCTTTTAAAGAGTTGTATTAATGAATGACTTGTGAGTTGACTTCAACGTGTTGACAGCCCTGATAAGGCCCTTTGCGGTCGGCTGGGCTATAAGCAACATTACCTTATCTTACCATACGTTCTTCTTTTCTCTGTGGTCTTCTTGAGGCCCACTGTGTTTGCTGTGCGGTGCATCCTGTAATGGGGGAGAATAGGATCCTGGAGGTTGAGACCGCTGATGTAACTGCGGTGCATCGAGTCAACACACCTCTTTGGCCTGGACTTCCTGTAGACAGGTGGTCAAAGTGGCCCACTTCGATCAAGCGGCTGGTTGTGCACATGTCCTAGCTGAGGCTAGAAGGCGGCGGCTTGAGTCAAACGGGTTTGGGAACTTCTGTGGCAGGGAGGTGTGCAGGCATGTGTATACCTCTTTCAAATCCTGGTGCGCTGATATACTGGATATATGTATGAAATGGGCATCCCCCTTGTTGGGACTCGGTGACGAGTGGGAATCGAGGGAGATGAATATGAATTGACACAACATGGCTCCAAATCATGAAAAATGACACGGGCAAGGTTCAGATACAGACTTGGATTCGGACTCAGAATGTGAGATAAGAAACGTTTCAGGCTTCTGACCCAGCTGGATGATTGTTGAAGGAGTAGATGAGGAGAGACCTCTGTTAGGCTTGAGTTCTTTTGCGATTGCAAAGGGAATCAATGGTCTCAGTGGAACACTGAAGAGCATGAAGAAACTGAGGAATGGATCACTTCTGGTTGAGTGCTTTTCCAGGCTGCACTCAGAAATATTGTTGAAATCAACAACTTTGGTTGATCAAGGTGTCTCCACACAAGACTCTTAACTCATCCAAGGGAGTAATCAGATGCAGAGATCTGAGAAGAGTCGGAGGCGAAGATCAAGGCAGAACTAGCATCGCAAGGAGTGACCAACGTTCATCGAGTTCGTGTGCCCAAGGGCCATGACAGTCCCAACTGACACCCTCTTCTTGACCTTTTGCTCGACATCACTACCACAGAGTATCAGAGTGGGCTATCTGAGAGTTTCAGTATCTTTGTACATCCCTTCCCCTCAGGGCTGCTTCAAGTGCCAGAGGTTTGGACATGTGAGGGATCAGTGCACAGAAGAAGAGGTGTGTGGTACCTGCTGCCAGCCAGTCCATGAGGGTGTGTGTGACAGTCCACCACTCTGTGCTAACTGTGGGGGCAACCACCCAGCATCGTCTAAGACCTGCCATAACTGGATGAAAGAGAAAGAGATTGAGAGGGTCAAGACAGCACAAAGAATCCTGTTCTTTGAAGCAAAAAAGATCGTCATGATACAGTCATCCAACTGCTGGACTGTTGTTTGCAGTTGCTGTAAAGAAGCCATCAACGGTTAGAATTAGCGTGCAGATGGTCGAGTCTTCATTTGCAGAGAGACAGTTGGGAACAAAGTCTGTAGCCTCAGGCAGAAACACTGTGTGTGATGAACCCCTGGTTCCTCGGCGGTTTTCACCAGTAGATGCAGTTCTGTCTTCAAAACCTTCTCCTGCCCCCAGGCCTTCAGGGCGAAAAAGACAGGGCGGAAAAAAAGTTGAAATTATTGAGGTTTCAGACAAGGCTACCCCGTCAAAACCCTCCAAAAGGCACCTTACAGCTGTCAGCAAGGGAGCCAGCGTTTCTGGAGAAAAAGCAGAATTGCCATATAAAATGAGAGGGCCTATTATTTCGTCAGATTGAGAGAAAAAAGCAGACAGATTTGCAGTTCTCTAGGATCTTGAAGATGTTGACATGGAGTGAAGCGGGCACGCTCCCTTAGAATGAGATGATGAAGAGACAGAAAGATACTGAACTATTTACCATCGCCTTACCAACTTTGTGACGGACACAACCATATTCCATTGGAATATCCGAGGTCTGCATTTAATTTTGAGGAGTTTCAACTCTTTGCAAAGATTTAAATCCTGCTGTGGTAGCTCTTCAGGAAACATAAATTCACAAGGAAAAGACCTTTTCTTTTTCAGGTTTTAACGTTCTTTCAAAACCAGCCCAACCCCCAGCACTTGGAGTGGGGTCTCATTACTCATCCACAAATCTGTTATTCAACCCTGTCAGCCTTAATTCTTCTCTACAAGCTTTAGCTGCCAGAATCTCTTTACATAAAACAGTGACAGTTTGTTACCTTTATGTACCTCCATCATTATCTGTCAGTCGACAAGAGCTGATTAGCCTGACTGAAGAGCTCCCTCGAGCTTTCTTGCTTTTAGGGGACCTGAACAGCACTCTACTTTTTGGGGCAGTGTAGACTTTTCACCCCGAGGTCTTCCTTTGGAGGATGTCTTCTCTGAGCTTGACCTGTGTTGTCTTAATGATGAGTCTCCAACATATCTGCATTCTTCAAATGGTACTCTTTCTTGCATAGATTTGTCCGCATGTGATCCGTCACAGGTCTTTGACTTTGATTGGAGTGTTTATGATGATCTACATGGAAGTGACCATTTTCCAATAGCCTTGAGACATAAAACTACAGAAAATATCATTTCACCAGAACACCTTAACTTTAAGCCTTCATGCTAATTGACAAAGCTACATTGTCTGCACCTGTGTGAGACACTAGCACAAGTTGTCTTTCCTGGCACTAGGGTGAAGGCAAAAGGGATCGTACATAGAGGGGAGGAGCAGAGAGGGGAGGAGCAGAGAGGGGAGAAAGGGGCCCAGCTGTGCTATCAGATAAGAAATAGCTGGAAAGGGAGTGGAGAGGGGAGACACGCAGTGTGTCGTCTGGGTCAGCTAACTTAAAAAGAAAACCTGATCGACAGCAGGGAGGGGGCAAAAGATGGAAAGTTGACATAGTTTAGTAATCTTTTAATTGACGTTTGTGAGACATAGAGAGAGAGAAAGAGAGAGGGGGAAGGGGAGAAGGGAAAGGGGGTTGTAGAGGATGGTGTAGCTGTCAGGTTTCATGTCACAGATGGTTTTTGTTACATTCCTAGGACTGTGGACTTGTCTGTTAAATTTTGAACCTTCTCTGCTTTTTTTGTTTTGTTTTATTTGGCTGGTGTGTGTGTGTGTGTGTTTGCATCCATATATGGATTCAGTGTTGACATGGTAACAACCCTAATAATCATGGTCCTTCTAGAGTCAGTTGGGCTATTATTAACATGAAGTAGTTTATTCATCAGGGTGGAAATTGCATGTCACAACATACAGCTAACCTTTGGTATTGTTGATTGCTTTCATGTGTATTTGTCTGGCTTGGAAAATGGATGTTATCAGAATTCAGTGTTCCCTTTGCAGGTTTTTCTCACGAAGACCAATAGCTAAATTATACTCGTCGTCTAATGCCTGAAAATTTACTTTGGGAATAGAATTAACTTGTTTGAATGTTTCATTAACCCTTTCACTGCCAGATGTTCTGTTTTGCATAAATCCCTGTCACCAGCCATTTAAAAAAAAAAACTCTTTATTTCATACCAGCATGTGTGAAACACATATCTCTGGCACTAAGCAACCAATTCTCATGCTGTTTTTTTTGAAAATGGAGAAAATAAACTACTTGCATAAAATTATAGTATGTTAGTAATGGTTAGTCAGCATCAGTGAAAGAATGCCATCAAACTCGCAACAAGGAAGGAAAAGTATTCTACTCACCAAATGAAGAATGAAGACTAGAAAGTATGTAATATCCAACAGAAAAATGGGAGGGGGAAAAAAGCTGTAAATCCACATACTTCAGTAGCGGAAAACTGGTGACAGCAGTGCACAATAGGCAAGAAAATGTCAAGTTTGTGGCATGTCCAGGGTTCAGTTTTCAGAAAAAATGACAAAGAAGTATGTTACAGCTACAGATGATACTATTCCTACTGTCTATGCTATATAAAAGATGACTGGACAGACTTCAAGGCATTAGTCCAACCCATGGATCAGCTGACAGGCGGCCTTCCAGAAATCTTGCCTCGTATGATAAAGTTCAAAGCAGAGAGGGGGGCACATGGGCAGCTCACAGGTTTTACACTGAAAACTGGTCTGCACTCTCTTCCACACTCTAAGTCCTGGAGCTACAGACAGTGCAGTCAGGACAGCTGTCGTCATCTATGTTTTTTTAAAAAATGTCGCTCCGTCAAGCGTGCCGGTGGTTAGACTGTGTCTCAGGGAAGAAGAGCTGGAAGTTGTCTGCGGGTTGAAAATCATTCTTGTTCATCAGCACTTCTGAAACAACAATAAGAGGAATAATTAGTAATATGACTTATGAGGTGATTCAGAAAAGCAATCACACACACACGCATGTACGCATACATACACACACTTCCTCACACATACATACACACACTCCCTCACACACACACACACACACACACACACACACACACACACACACACACACACACAGCACACAATTACACCCCACTGGCACTCACATGAAAGAAAGAAAAAGGGAAGAGAACACACACACACACACACACACACACACACACACACACACACACACACACACACACACACACACACACTCATTCACTCACTCACTCACTCTCACAACTTCTTAGGCCGCACTGGTACACACATGAAAGAATGAAAAAGGGAACACACACACACACAACACACTGTTCGGCGTCATATACTATACCATGTCAGACCACAGCATTCAACAGCAGTTAGTCAGCTCTGCCAGGCCGAATTTTTGTGGCTAATGCAGTAATAAGACCGTCACGTGACGCCCACCCTACTTCCGCCATAGGAAGAAAGCCGGTGGCCGCTACCTGTTCCTCATTCATCTTCGGCCTGCAGCCTAAGCAAGATAAGTCTTATGCTCTGTCTTGCCTATACTTCTGCTTTGTGTAAAGATTGCTTGTGTGTTTGCTTCTTTACTTGTTCAGTTGTGGCTTGCACTAAACCCTGGGTACTATTGCCATGTGAGGCTTACGGTTGGCGTGCTTTTATTTTATTTTCACGCTCGTCGTGATTGCTCTTGCGACTTTGTTTTTCAGTGCCATTTCTCAAATTCGGTACTTACACTCCGGTGTAGGAACGCGTCCCCTCCTGGTGGGAACGCATCCACGGCTCATCCATTCTTTTCTACCGGTTTCCATTCAGTCTCCCTTCTCCGCGCGTTAGTTTATTCACTCTCGCGCTCCTCCTGGTAAATTCACTTCGGCGATCTAACACTCGCCGGTCTTTCGGGCCGCCATCTGTTCTCTCCTCGCCGGTCGTCTTTTCCGCCATCTTGCCTCACCTCGTGGTCATCCACGTACGTCGTACCTGGGTTTAGTGGAACGGAGGTTTCCCCTCCACTGTTATTAGCACCTTGTTTTCATTGTACTAGTACAGGTCGATCGAGTTTCTCTCGATCTCTTGATCTAGCGCTTCGTATTATTATTGTTACTAGTACAGGTTGATCGAGTTTTCCATTCGATTTCTTGATCCCCTATTACTGTTCATCGAGTTTGTTTACAATCTCTCGATCTAGTATTATCAGTGCTGTGTACAAGGTTGGTTGAGTTTCTTTACGATCTCTCGATCAACCGACTTGTCTCCACTTTGTGGTCTTGTGCTCCGTGTTTGCTCTGCCACCGTAGCCCAACATGGTGAAGGGCACCAACGGGTTGAGCCACTTCGCTGTTCAGAAGTCACTCATTGCCGCGGAGGACCCGCGTGCCGATTCCTTGGAGCAATCTGTTCTTGCTACGGAAGAACGTACGGCCGGTGTAGAGGGGGGTTCCGCGGAGGGGACGCGCGACCATCAGTTTGATACCTCCTCTACCCAACCGGTGGACACATGATCACTGCGTCCGAAGGCCAAAAGGCAAGCTGCCACCAGTTCCAAATGCCTTTCCTTTAATATTCCCAGGAAATCCAAAGGCTAGGCTCCTGTAAAAGGGAAGCCCGTTTTAAGAATTCTTATCCGAATTCTCCCTCTCCCCCCACTTTACCTGCCAGCTTGCCTTCTTCCCTTCCGACGCACGGTGAGACCTCTTACTATCATGTTGAATCACGCGACCCTCGGCCCCCGGGGAATTTTGCCGAGGTGCGGACCAGCATGGGTGACGGGATGCGCCCGGAATCACCGCCCGTCACTCGCTTATATGAGTCTCGTGCCATTAGCCTTCCCCCCACTAATAGCACGCAGGCTCTTTACGCTCACCCCCACCGTGCACAAGTGCAGCCACCACTACTGCACGAGGAGCGTCTGTACTCCGGTGGCAGACTTATGGTCAGTCCCTGGGACCCCCAAACTGGCCATAACTCCGGGTCTCAGCCGCAGGCACCGCTACACCCGGACCTGTGTCGCTCAGACCCCCGGCGGTCGACCCACCCCGATCAACTGTCGCACTTTCCCCTAGGGGTACAGGACGTTGGGGAGCGGACTTATTCCACTCCCCACTTGGGCAACGTCCGCAGTCCCGTTTCTCCAGGGGGAGGATCGACCAGCGGGACCACGGGTAACCTGCACGATCCCACCCAGGTGGTGACCACGTCACCACAGCCACTCCAATCCGCGCACATGCGGATAATGGGCTCGGTTACCGTGTCCTCCACCGCTCCCCCTGTTACACAGGGGGCCTCCATGGATCCCACCAGGGAGGTGTATGAGGCAGTGCACTCTCCGGGGGGGGGGGGGAGATACGACAGGCCACGCTCTCTCACTACCCCCCCTGGTGTCTCAGGTTACCCTGGCCCCCGAGGAAATCCTGCCCCAGGGCCGCCACAGCCCGCCTTCCTCCTCGGGGACCGGTGGCTCTATGCCCCCGAGAGGGACCAGTGGCTCATATCAGACCAACAGAATCAGCTCCACAGTCGTATGTGGCATCCAGCCTCCTCGCGCTGGTTCGACCTGGTCTCCCTCCCTCTCGGGCGCTATCCGATCGGCAGGACGGGCTTCCCTCCCATAGTCCGGCCGCCGATCATGGAGCCACGAAGGACCTGCCCTCGCGTCCTCCCACTACCAAGCTAGGGCGGGACCCTCACGCACCCCTGCAGTTGTCTCCTGGAGAAGGTTCGGCGCAACCTCTCCAGGAACCAGACTCCCCAGAGTCTGAGGATGAGGTAGAGGAATCCTTCTCCTCATCGTGCGACATTTCCACCCTTGTGTGGAGGCGCCCAGAGCTTGTTGTGAGGGAGTCCACACCCTCGGACAAGTTCGTTTCCCTCGCTAAGTACGCCGGGCCCCCCCAGCCCAGCGATCTCGCCCCAGAATCGTCGCACCTTAGATCCTTACCTCTATTTGGGAGTGTCCGGCAACCCTAGCCAGGGGTGCGCAGGCCGTCTCTCCGCCAGGGAATGAATCACTCTCGGCTCCGAATGTGGCCCCTGTAGGCACTTTCCTCAGGGACCCCCAGAAGGCCCACATCTCCTCCCTGTTCTCCGACAATCCGGTGACCAGGGAAATTGCTATTTCCCCGGCAGACTGCCGGCTGATCCCCCATCTGGCCCCCCCTAACTCTGCCACGATCTCTATCAAGAACTTGACGGAGTGGGACTGTATAGCCAGAACGGGGATCCTGCACACCACTGCTGGACATGCCTTTCTCGACATGCTCTTGCAGCGGGTGGAGGAGCTCTGGCCGGAGGAGGATGGCGCTGTCGCCGTGTCCTCAGACGTGCATGATTCTGAGACACACCAGGAGACGGAATCTCGCTTGTTCGGCGACCCCCTGATGCGACTCCTGATCAACAAGATATTGCATCACCTTTCGGCTGCAGCGGACGGCGCAGCCAGGAGCCACTACAATTGCCTACCGGCCTGTAGAGATGCCATGCTGTCACAGGCTAATCTCACCCCAGCGCTTAAGGCGGCCTTGCGGTGCATCCCGGGTCAGGAGCAGTCGCTCTTCGGCGACTATTCGACTGCTGTAATTTCCCACTCAGTCGAAGAACGTAAGCAGGCAGCATCATTGGCAGCCAGCCCCCCCCCCCCCCCCCCCCCTTGTCAGCCTCACCCTGCTAGACCCTCCTTTCGTTCCTCCACTCCCCTTTCCAGACCCCAGCCCTATTCCAAGCAGGCCCCACCTCGCTCCGCACAGCCCGCCAAGCGCCCTAATACCCCATCTAGGCCTAAGCCGAAACTTCCCCAGCAGAATTTTCGGTTCGGCCAGCAGGCACAGCCCCGGAGGTGACTGGAGGACTCATCTACGGGGGAACTGGACCAGGGAGAACTCATATCGCTCCACCCTATCCCGCCCACTCGCCTCCCCCCCCACCCTGGCCCCTCGGCCCCTCTGGCGGGCAGCCTATCCCGGCATGCCCACCAGTGGAGACATATGGGCCTCAGCCCATGGATAGTGGCGGTTTTACAGGAGGGGTTTCGCCTGCCTTGGGCCCACGAACGCTCCCCTCTATGCGTTCTCCCCCTCCCTCCCCCATCGACCCCTCCCCGGGCCAAGCAGAGGCGCTTTGCCTGGAAGTTGAAGAATTCCTCCAAAAAGGGGTCATCACGGAGATCTCCCATCCCAACCCGGGGTTTACTCCCACCTCTTTGTCATCCCCAAACCATCAGGAGGATGGAGGCCCATCCTCGACCTCTCTCCCCTGAACAAGTTCCTCAGAGCCACCAAATTCAAGATGGACACTCCGACTCAGATCAGAGACTCCATCCACCATCAGGATTGGGCTACCTCGATATTTCTGAAGGACGCTTACTTTCAGATCCTCATACACCCATCCCACAGACGATACCTACGGTTCGTCTGGCAGGGTCGGGTGTTCCTATTCAAGGCACTCCCCTTCGGCCTCTCCCTGGCACCCTTCCTCTTCACGAAGGTGGTCAAGGAGCTGGCCCGGCCAGACAGGAGGACATTTGCCTCCTGGTGTACCTGGACGACTGGCTCGTCCTGGCTCCCTCCCGGGCCCAGTGTCAATCCCACACCAACCGTCTTCTGTGCCTCTGTTCCATACTAGGGTTTGTCACCAACCCCAACACGTGCAAGGAACTCTCCACAGACGCTTCCAATTCGGCCTGTGGCGCCCACTTGGAGAACAGTCATGCCTCGGAGTGTGGGACGCACAGACTGCCCGTCTCCACATCAACGTCCTGAATTGGAAGCGGTCAGGCGGTCAGGCTTGCCCTCCTCCGCTTCCAACCCCAGGTCTCGCACTGACTTGTTCTCCTCCTCACAGACAACACTTCGGTGGCTTGTTATGTCAACTGGGGGGGGGGCGGGGGGGGGGGGGGGGGGGGGGGGCGGGCCTCGCTCCCTCAGCCTCTCCCTTCGGACAGAGGCCCTCCTCCGCTGGTGCCACGCACGGGGAATCGCCCTCCGCGTGAGACACATAGCTGGGACCCGCAATATCCTGGCAGACTCCCTCAGCCGGTCCAGGTCCCTCCTTCACATGGAATGGACCCTCAGCAGGCTGATCCTAACCTCGGTGTGGGAACATTGGTTCAGGCCCATGGTCGACCTCTTTGCCACCTGATTCAACCATCATCTGTCAGTGAATGTCTCCCCCGTCCCCGATCCTCAAGCGTATGCAATCGACGCTCTCTCCCTTCCCTGGTCGGGCCTCATAGCATACACCTTCCCTCCCTTCCCGATCCTCCACAAGGTGATCAGGAAGGCGAGGCTGGAAAGACCCAGGCTCATCCTCATAACCCCATGGTGGCTGACCCAGTTCTGGTTTCCAGACCTCAAGTCCCTCTCCCATGTTCCCCCTCTCCAGTTGAACACTCTGTAGGACATGCTCAGACAGCCTCGCTCGGGTCGCCCTCACTCCAACCCCCAGATGCTCCGCCTTCACGCCTGGCTACTGTGCCAGCCCAGTTGGGAGCATCTGCCCCTACCACGCAGACGGACAGATACCAGTCCGTCCTAGACATACTCGCTGGGGCGGGGGCCTCGCAAGACCTACGGGATTTAGCTGCGGCCTCGCGCAGAGCCAGCACTGAGTCCCTCTACGATTACCGATGGGAGAGATGGGTCTCCTGGTGCTCAGACAACTCTGTTCCCCACAATCGCCCTACCAATATCCAGATAGGCAACTTCCTATCTCCTATCCTCTTCGCTTAAGCTCTCTGCCTTAAGCTCTCTGCCAGCTCCATTCGGGGCTACAGGTCAGCCATCTGCACCACTGTTCGCCAACTTGGCGGACCCTCCTTTGAGAGTGACTTCCTTCTCAGAGAGATATCTAGGGGGGTGGCTCTACGTGAGTCCCAGTCCCCTAGGCGCATCCCCCTTTGGGACCTCTTTATTGTCCTTGACGCTCTCAGAAAACCCCCTTTCGAGCCTATCACCACCCTTCCCTTGACCTTCTTTCTCTCAAGACCACATTTCCCCTCGCCATGGCTTTGGCCAGAAGGTGCAGCGAAATTCATGCCCTCAGTGGGGACCCCAGAGACATTGCCTTCCACAGGGATGGCTCTGTCTCTCTAAAGTTTCTTCCCGAATTCTTAGCTAAGAATCAGGAACCGGGCACGGCCTCTCCCTCCCTTTGTCATCCGCTCACTGGCGGATATCTTGGGAAGAGGTGAAAGCGGGGGGACATGGACCTGTGCCCTTCTAGGTGGCTGAGATACTACTGGGAACGCTCGCGCCCCAGGCGCTCCTCCCAGAGATGTTTCCTCATTTCTATCAACCCCAATAATAACAAAGACATCTCAGCTGGCACTGTCTCTAGGTGGCTTTCCAAGACGGTGAGATCTGCCTACGCCCAGGCGTACAAGGATCTCCCCGTCTTATCTCCCCGGGCTCATCAGGTCAGAGCGCTGGCCACTTCCGCAGCGTTCCAGCACTCTGTCCCCTTGCACCATGTACTGGAGGCAGCCTACTGGCGTTCGGAAAATCCCTTCATAAACTTTTATTTAACCTCTTCACTGCCACAGTATAATAGCACATTTGAATAACTGTGTGCCAAGGTAAAATTTTGCTTTTTTGGGTAGGTTCAGTAAAATGGTTACTGCTCACTTATTTCTTGACAAATCTTTCGGATTTTTGGCATGTTTTGTTGTTATGCATTGATCTATAATGTACTGTCAAAATGACTTGATTATGTTGATAATTAGTGTAGCAGAAATTGACATAATTATAAAAATTTTACCAAAAATAACAGTTTTTGAGTAGACACAAACACATTGTGCCAAATGAAATGAGTCAAAACTCTCAAAAAGTGGTCTTACTTTTTATTCAACATCAGCACTAACACATGACAGTCATATAAATCCCAGGGAATGTTGTTCTTGATGGTAATCTGCTCATAATTGGGGGTACTATTTTTTAGCAAAAAGGGGCATAATCATGCTTTTCACGGTATGTTCACTAACGTACATTACTCATCCATTTATTGAGTTATTTGTTAGATGTTTTGTGAATTACTTCTTTATACCCTTGTCTACAATTTCACATCATTCTAGTTTGATTTTTTTGTAATAATGATGGTTCACACTAGTAACATGTGATAAAACAGTTTTTGTTTTGTTTTCAGTTTGATAGTATTAGAAGAATTCTGCACATAAAAAGCCCACTAAACACAGCAGCAATACCTTTTGGTGTTTGCTCAACAACACTACAAACACGTGGGATTCATATTGTTGTCAGTAAATGTCCCTCTGTGCAACAATCTGTATGTTACTGGGGGTACCCCAGTTCTACTAGAAAGGGGCATAATTTTACTATTTGGGGTAGGTTCAGTACCTCAGTTACTGTTTATTCATTTGTTGGTATATGACTTAGAATTTGTGGCTTCTCTTTCCATATACCCTAAGCTATGATGCTATATAACAATAATCTAATTTTGTTGGCCATTAGGGGATGAACAGGGATATAATGAATGGTGGTTTTACAAAAAGAAGTTTTCAAGAATACAAAAACAAATTGCATCATATAAAATCAGTGTGACTAATTATTCAACATCAGCACTAACACATGACAGTATATAAATCCCAAGGAATGTTGTTCTTGATGATAATCTGCTCACAATTGGGGGTACTATCTTTTAGGTAAAAAGGGGCGTAATCATGCTTTTCACAGTATGTTCACTAACATGTACATTACTCATCCATTTATTGAGTTATTTGTTAGATGTTTTGTGAATTTTTCCTTATACCCTTGTGTACAATTTCACATCATTCTAATTTATTTTTTTTGTGATGATAATGGTTCACACTAGTAACATATGATAAAACAGTTTTTGTTTTGTTTTCAGTTTGAGAGTTTTAGAAGAATTCATATCATAAAAGCACACTAAACACAGCAAAAATACCTTTTGGTGTTTGCTCAACAACGTTACAAACACCTGGATTCATATTGTTGTCAATAAATGTCCCTCTGTGTAACAGTGTGTATGTTACTGGGGGTACACCATTTCTACTAGAAAGGGGCATGATTTTACTATTTGGGATAGGTTAAATACCTCAATCACTACTTATCTATTTGTTGACATATGACTTAGATTTTATGGCTTCTCTTTCCTTTTACCCCAAGCTATGATGCTATATAATATAATCTAGTTATGTTGGCCATTAGGGGATGGACAGGGATGTACCAATGGTGGTTTTACAAAAAAGAACAGTTTCTGCACACATACACATGTTAGAACACATAAAACCTGTAAAACACTGACAAAAATGGGGAGTTTGTATTATACTCCCTGTTTGGCTAGTATACTTACCATGTCAGACCATAGCATTCACGGCAGTTAGTCAGCTCTGTCAGGCCGAAGATTTTGTGTGGTTAATGCAGTAATAAGACAGTCACGTGACGCCCACCCTACTTCCACCGAAGGAAGAAGCCGGTGTAAACTTCCTGTACCTCATTCGTCGAGGCCTGCATGCCAGGTAACCCCAAGGACCTTGGCGCTAGTGGGGAAGGTAGGGCGGGCATTAGAGTCTGACATGGTAAGTATACTAGCCAAACAGGGAGTATAATACAAACTCCCCATTTTGGCGTCATATACTATACCATGTCAGACCATAGCAGAATTTATCGCAAAAGGAGGAGGGCGAGTGCCCTAGTGGTTCTTGGGGTTAACCGATATAGCTGCATTAGCCGCCACAAAGGATATCCCTTCAGAACTGTCAGCCCTGGTCATGCGGATGTCCCTTAAATAAAAGTTTATAAAGGGATTCTCCGAACGCCAGTAGGCTGCTTCCAGGAGATGGCGCAGGGGGACAGAGTGCTGGAAAGCTGCAGAAGCGGCCAGTGCTCTGACCTCATGGGCCCGGGGAGACCAGACGGGGAGAGCCTTGGACGCCTAGGCATAGGCAGATTTGACCGTCTTGGACAGCCACCTAGAGATAGTGCCAGCTGAGATGTCTTTCTTATTATTGGGGTTGATGGAAATAAGGAGACGTCTCTGAGAAGCGCGCCTGGGGCGTGAACGTTCCCAGTAATGTCTTAGACACCTGGAAGGGCACAGAGCCATGTCACCACAGCTCTCTCCGCCTAGGATATCCGCCAATGGGCGGATGACGAGGTAGGGGGAGGGGGCTATCGGGTTCCTGGTTCTTAGCTAGGAATTCGGGAAGGAACTTAAGGAGACAGAGCCGTCCCTGTGGAGACAGAGCCGTCCCTGTGGAAGGCAATGTCTCTGGGGTCCCCGCTGAGAGCGTGGATCTCGCTTCGCCTCCTGGCCGAAGCCAGGGCGAGGAGAAAGGTGGTCTTCATAGAGAGAAGGTCGAAGGGAAGGGAGGAGAAAGGCTCGAAAGGTGGTTTCCTGAGAACGTCAAGTACAGTGAAGAGATCCCAAAGGGGAACGCGCCTTGGGGATTGGGCCTCACGAAGGGCCACTACTCTAGCGATCTCTCTGAGAAGGAAGTCATTCTCAAAGGACGGTCCGCCCAGTTGGCGGATGGTCATGCAGATGGCCGACCTGTAGCCCCGTATGGAGCTGGATGATAGCTTAAGGTGGGACAGAAAATTTCCTATCTGGATATTGGAGGGGCGATTGTGTGGAACAGAGTTTTCTTTGCACCATGAGACCCATTTCCTCCCATCTGTAATCGTAAAGGGACTCAGTGCCAGCTCTGCGAGAGGCCATTGCTAGGTCTCGGAGGTCCTGAGAGGCCCCGGCGTCGGAGAGGATGTTAAGGACGGACTGGGACCTGTCCGCTTGGGAGGTGGGGTTAGATGCTCGCAATCCGGCTGGCACAGAAGCCAGGCGTGGAGGCGAAGCGTCTGGGGATTGGAGTGGGGGCGACCCGAGCGGGGTTGCCTGAGCATGTCCCACCGGGCGTTCAACTGGAGAGGGGGAACGTGAGTGAGGGACTTGAGGTCCGGAAACCAGGACTGAGTGGGCCACCATGGGGCTATGAGGATGAGCCTGGGTCCCTCGAGTCTCGCCTTCCTGATCACCTTGTGGAGGATCGGGAAGGGGGGAAAGGCGTAAGCTATGAGGCTGGACCAGGGGAGGGAGAGGGCATCGATCGCGTACGCCTGAGGGTCCGGGACGGGAGACACATACACTGGCAGGCGATGATTGAATCAGGTGGCGAACAGGTCGATCATGGGTCTGAACCAATGTTCCCACACCGAGGTTAGTGTATGCCTGCTGAGGGTCCATTCTGTGTGGAGGATGGACCCGGAGCGGCTGAGAGAGTCTGCCAGGATGTTGTGCGTCCCTGCTATGTGTCTTGCGCGAAGGGTGATTCCTTGCGTGTGACACCAGCGGAGGAGGGCCTCTGTCCGGAGGGAGAGGCTGATGGAGCGTGCCCCCCCCCCCCCCCCCGCCCCGCCTTTGTTGATGTAACAGGCTACCGAGGTGTTGTCCGTGAGAAGGAGAACAAATCGGTGCGAGACCAGTGTCTGGAAGTGGAGGAGGGCTAGCCTGACCGCCTCCAGTTCCAGGATGTTGATGTGAAGACGGGCAGTCAATGGGTCCCACACCCCCGAGGTGTGACTGCTCTCCAAGTGGGCCCCCCAGCCCGAGTTGGAGGCGTCTGTGTAAAGTTCTAGGGCCTGGGATGGGAGGGAGATGGGGACTCCGGGGCTCAGGGTGGAGGGGCTGAGCCACTCCTCCGTGGCCCAAAAGAACCAAGGCCCGAGGGGAATGGTCTGGTCCCAGCTGTCGGCGGTCTGCGACCAACGACGGCGGAACTCCCTTTGAAGCTGTCGCTTGGGGACCCTGCCTAGGGGAATGAGAGGCGACAGGGACTCCATCATCCCCAGAAGGGAGGAAAGTGTCCTTGCCGACGTGAGGGGAGAGAGGCGGAGGTGGGAGATGAGGTCCATCAGGCGGGTGGACCTCTCCGGGGTCGGAGAGACTAGCATGGAGGTGGTGTCGAAACTCATGCCCAGGAAGGAGAATCTCTGACTGGGCGAGAGCTCGCATTTGGCGGGGTTGGTGACGAACCCTAGTGAGGAGCAAAGGCGCAGAAGTTTGGATGTGTGGGCTTGACACAGGGCCTGAGTGGGAGCCAAGACGAGCCAGTCGTCGAGGTAAACCAAGAGGCGAATGTTCTCCTGTCTGGCAAGGGCGGCCATCTCCTTGACTACCTTCGTGAAAAGGAAGGGAGCCAGGGAGAGTCCGAAGGGGAGCGCCTTGAACTGAAATACCCGTCCCCGCCAGACGAACCAAAGGTATCGTCTGTGGGAAGGATGAATGAGGATCTGAAAGTAAGCGTCCTTCAGATCTATAGAAGTGGTCCAGTCCAGATGGTGGATGGAGTCTCTGATCTGGGCCGGGGTCTCCATCTTGAATTTGGTTGGTCTGAGGAACTTGTTGAGTGGGGAAAGGTCGAGGATGGGCCTCCAGCCTCCCGAGGACTTGGGAACCACAAAAAGGTGAGAGTAAAACCCGGGGTTGGGGTGGGGTATATGGGTGATGGCGTCCTTCCGAAGAAGTTCCTCGACTTCCAGGCGAAGGGCCTCCGCCTGGGCGGGAGGGGGGGGGGGGATCGCTGGGGAAGGAGGAGGAGAGGATAGCAGGGGGGGGGGGGGGGGGGGGCGATCGGGCGATCGTGTGCCCAGGGCAGACGGAACCCCTCCTGTAACACTGACACTATCCAGGGGTTGAGTCCCATACGCCGCCACTGGTGGGCATGTCGGACAGACTGCCTGCCAAAGGGGCCGAGGGGCCGGGGAGGGGCGAGAAGTCTGCCAGTTCTCGCTCCTCCGAAGGTGAGTCTGCTAGTCACCTCCGAGGCCGGGCCTGTTGGCCGAACCGAAAATTCTGTTGGGGGGTTTTCGGTTTCGACCTAGGCGCGGCGGAAGTAGGGCGTCTGGCGGGCCTTGAGGTGCGAGGGGGGGCCTGTTTGGGGTAGGGCTGGGGTCTGGAGGGCAGGGCCGGACGGGAGTAGGGTCCAGGAGGACGATGCTGGCGAGGACGATGCTGGGGAGGGGGCTTGGCCGCAAAAGACGCGGCCTGTTTGCGTTCCTCGACTGCATGGGTGATGACAGCAATAGAATAGTCGCCGAAAAGCGACTGCTCCTGACCCGGGATGCACCATAAGGCCGCCTTGAGCGCCGGGGAGAGACTGGCCTGAGATAACACAGCATCTTTCACTGCCAACAGGCAGTTAAAGTGACTCCTGGCTGCGCTGTCCGCCGCAGCCCCAAGGTGATGCGATATCTTGTTGACAAGAAAGCGCATCAGGGGGTCGCCGAATAGGCTAGGGTCTGCCTCACTGTCGTCCGGGTCCGAAGACACAGAGGCATTGCCGCCCTCCTTTGCCCAGAGCTCCTCCGCTTGCTGCAGGAACATGTCAATGAATGCATGTCCCGCGGTGGTGTGGAGAATGCCAGTCCTGGCAATTCTATCCCACTCCATCAAGTTCTTGATAGAAACAGAGGTGGATGTGGGAGGGGCGAGGTTGGGCGTGAGCCTGAGGTCGGCAGGGGAAATGGCAATGTCCCTGGTGGCCGGATTGGCAGAGAAGAGGGAAAAAACATGGGGCCATGACGCGGGTCTTTGAGGAAAACTCTTACAGGAGCTGCGTTAGGGGCTGACAAGACGTCAATCCCCGGTGGAGGGACGGCATGTGCACCCCTGGTGAAGATGCCGATCTGTCCCACAAGGGAGTGAGGGTCTGGGGGGCGACTATCCTTGGCCGTGATCGCTGGGCAGGGGGGGACCCTGTGAAACAGCTAAAGGAGAAAATGTTGTCAGAGGGAGGGGATTCCCTCACAACAAGATCTGGGCGCCAGCTCTCCAGGATGGAAAGGTCACCAGACTGGGGGAGGGAGTCCTCGACCCCGTCCTCGAGTTGTGGGTCAGAGTATTCCTGAAGGGGATGATCAGATCCACCTTCGGAGGGCCAGGGCAGGGGTGCGTGGGAGTCCCGCCCTCGTTGGGTAGTGGGGGAAAATGAGGACGGGTCCCTGGTGGCTCCATACTCGGCGGGCAGACTAGGGGATCGCCGATCGGACAGCGCCCGAGAGGAAGGGGGGGGGCCCAGGCCGATCCAGCTCTGGGAGGCCGGATGCCACATGCGACCGGAGATGGAGTCGGAATGGGTGTCAGCCCTAAGCCACTGATTCCTTGCAGGGGAATAGAGCCACCGGTCCCCGGGGAGTACGACGGGCTGTGGCGGCCCTGGGGCAGAGTCTCCCCGGGGACCCGGGTAACCTTGGGCACCAAGGGGAGGGTAGCGAGAAGGCGAGCTGTCTCGCACCCGCCCCAGGGAGAGCACTGCCTCCTGCATCTCCCGGGTGCGGTCCGTGCCGGCCCCCTGCATGGCAGGGTGGGTGGTGCGGTAGCCGAGCCTCCTGGCCGTTTGGAAGCGGACTGGGATGGCTGCGGCGACGAGTCCACCTCAGAGGACGAAGGGTTACCCCTGGTCCCGCTGGTCGATCCTCCCCCCCGGAGGAACGGGACCGCGGACGTTGCCCAACAGGGGAGCGAAAGAAGTCTGCTCCCCAACATCCTGTACCCCTAGAGGAAAGTTCAACGGTCGATCGGGGTGGTTTGACCGTCGGCGGTGAGGGCGCAGATCCGACCTGGTCGATGCCTGCGTCCCTGACCCGGGGTTGTGGTCAGTGGGGGGGTCACACCAAAGACTGCCCACAGCCCCTCCACTGGAGTGATGACGCTCCTCATGTCCGAGTCGTGGCTGAACCCGGACACGGTTGGGGAGAGCATGATTCGACTGCGTGGCGTTAGTGGGGGGGTAGCTAGCGTCACGAGTCTCATCTGATCGGGTGACGGGCGGTGATTCCGGCCGTGAGTCCTCACCCGTGCTGGTCCGGGTCTCGGCAAGGGTCCCCAGGGGCCGATGATCGCCGGACGCAGCATGATAGGCGAGAGTCTCCTTGTGCGATGGAAGGTGAACAGGCGATTTGGCCGAAGAACGGGAAGATTTTGAACGGGCAGGTCCTTTCATGGGGGCCTTGCCTTTGGATTTAAATTTAGAGGCAGAATCGAAAGAAAAACAGTCGGCAATGACGGCCGATTGCCAGTTCGATTCGGCCAATTGCCTGTTCGACTTCAATCGCAACGATCGTGTGTCCGCCGATTGGGAAGAGGAGGAATCGTAACGATGGTCGCGCGTCCCCTGCGCGGAACCCTCCTCCACACCGACCGTACGCTCATAGGTGTGAGCGGTTTGTCCCCTGGAATCGACACTCGGGTCCTCCGGGGCAGAGAGCGACTCGTGAACAAAGGAGCGGCTCGACCCGTTAGTATCCTTCACCATGTTGGGCACTGGTGGCGAGACAAACACGGAAAACACGATCGCAAAGGGGAGACAAAGAGCTGGATCGAGGGATAGGAAGAGCTCGACCAACCTCGGGAGGGGCACTGGTAGCGCTGGAAGTGCGCAGAAGTCGCGCTGTTCGATCGAAGCAGTATGTGCTGCCGGTATGGCCGGTCGAAACAAAATGGCAGAACGACCGGTGAAAGGAATGGAAACTGAGTGAACGACGAGATGGTCGTCGAATCAGGAATCCGAATGGAAGGAGAAGTGAAATGGGACTCGCAGACAAATGGCCGTAAAGGCTAATTAAAGCGAGGAGATGTGGAACCGGCGTGTAGTTCCGAATTGCGAGATGCACGGAAGGCAAGTCGCGAATGCCGAGAACAAGGCATGAACGCGAAAAGCATGAGTAATAAAATCAATAAAACACGCCAAACCAAAGCCTCACCGGCAAGGGTACAAGGGTTCAGCGCGCAAGCCACAACAAAACAAGCAAGGAGCAAACACAAGGCTATCTTAACACAACGGCAAAGAAAAGGCGAGACAGAGCACAAGACTTATCTTGCTTGGACGGCAGGCCGAGAGAGAATGAAGGTACAGGAAGTTTACACTGGCTTCTTCCTTCGGCGGAAGTAGGTGGGCATCACGTGACTGTCTTACTACTGCATTAGCCACACAAAATCTTCGGCCTGACAGAGCTGACTAACTGCCGTGAATGCTATGGTCTGACATGGTACAGTGTATGACGCCAAAACTTCTTTTAGTGTTTACTCAGCATCACTGTAAGTATACAGTGTGGTCCAAATTGTTATGGTATAATACTTATTGGTAAATGTTCAAAATGACAACCATGGAAAAAAAAGTCTGAAGAAAAAAATAATTGTCTGTTGAAAAGAAAAAAGAAAAACACACATTTTTTATCACACAAAACACTGTTGAAACTGAAGAAGAATCTGAAAACACAGAATAAAAGTTTCAAGATAAGTAAGCAGACCCACAATTGGGCACACACACACACACACACACACACACACACACACACACACACACACACACACACACCACACACACACACACACACACCACACACAGTAAACAGACCCACAATTGGGCACACACACACACACACACACACACACAGACCACACACACACACAAGACAAGTAAGCAGACCCACAGTTGGGCGCACACACACACACACACACACACACACACACACACACACACACACACCACCACACACACACACACACACACCACACACAGTAAGCAGACCCACAATTGGGCACACACACACACACACACCACACACACACACACACACACACACCACACAGTAAGCAGACCCACAATTGGGCACACACACACACACACACACACACACACACACACACACAATTTACACACACAATTTACACACACACACACACACACACACACACACACAATTTACACACACACACACACAATTTACACACACACCACACACACACACACACACACACACAATTTACACACAAACACACACACACACACACACACACCCCCCACCACATAGTAAGCAGACCCACAATTGGGCACAAACACACACACACCACACACACACACACACACACACACACACAAAAACACACACACACGCATACACACACACACACACACACACACACACACACATACACACATGTACACATATGCACAAACACACACTAACAGTATCACACACACATGAATGTAAAAACACCACAGTGGCACGAGAAAAAAAAACCTGCTGTGGATGAGTGCTTCTGTGCTTTACAAAAATGAACAAACCTCTCTGGAAAACTTGCATACAGAAATAAACAATGCTTAGGCACACATGCGCGCGCGCACACACACACACACACATGCACTCGCACACAGTCCCACCTATCCATACAGTCATTATTTGCCACAATTATGTGATTTCAGTAGGAAATATGGCAAAGAAGAGAAATAGAGAAAATAAATAGTGGAGGAATGAAGAATCAAGTAGTAACAAACAAAAATGGAAAAAAAAAAAAAAATGATAAAAAAATAGAGCTACTTGCCTGAATCCAGTTTCTGGTCATGAAGGAACTGAAGACTGGAGCTCTGTGCAGCCTAAAACTGGCACAGTTGACTTTCAGACCAGTATTCCCAGTGAAAACTAAAATATAAATACCCAATGTAATAATATAATAAAAACACCACCAAGGCTGGGACTGACCACGCCCCATGCCATGCCCCCCGGCCGCTTCCACGGTACCCTCGCCGTCGTCCTGAGCCCCTACCAGGTCCACGGCCCTCTCCGGTCATGACAGGAGGGCGTGCAGTGCTCGTTGATGTCACGGGTTTGGCTATTTCCGCTTCGTCACCCTCGCTTGCGGCGTTGTATTCACTGCTGTCATGTGCAACTAACAACGAAGCCACGTCATCACCAGCACGTATCTCCGATAAAAGTGAATGGTGCTGATTCCCATCCGTCTCCTCTTCATCGCTAGTATCAGGATCCGATCCTCGGAGGTCTTTTCCACGACTTCCTGTATCATTTTGAATGTCATCTAAAACATCAAGCGCAGTGTAACGCTTGAAAACGGGAGGCGTCGACGAAGTGCTAGGTTGAGCTGCCGTCTTGAATATGCTCATCAGATGTAACCTCTCAACTCGCAATTTGCATAACATATGGTCAGCTGGCAGCTCGCGTGAAGGGAAAGGGGCCGTTCCTTGACACCAGTAGAAGAGGTGAGAACATTTTAGACGGTCGTCTCCCAAGTAGATTTTTCTGCTTCCCGTGATGAAGTTACGGCGTGACACACACGTCCTGGGCGTAGCGATTTTCAGTTTTCAGGATGTGCGTTACACGTTCCAGGCAGGGAACGGGTTAAGGGATATCCACATGACCAGGGCTGATGGTTCTAAAGGGATCTCTTTTGTGGCGGCTAATGCAGCTATATCGGTTCCGCCCTCTAACCCCAAGAACCATTAGGGCACTCGGCCCTCCTCCAATTCCTTTCAGTTCTGCTATGGTCTGACATGGTATAGTATATGACGCCAAAATGGGGAGTTTGTATTATACTCCCTGTTCGGCTAGTATACTTACCATGTTAGACTCTAATGCCCTTCCCCTCTAGTGCCAAGGTTCTCGTGGTTACCTTGCGCACAGGCCTTGATGAATGAGGAACAGGAAGCGGCCACCGGCTTTCTTCCTATGGCGGAGGTAGGGTGGGCGTCACGTGATGGTCTTATTACTGCATTAGCCACAAAAATTCGGCCTGGCAGAGCTAACTGCCGTTGAATGCTATGGTCTGACATGGTAAGTATACTAGCCAAACAGGGAGTATAATACAAACTCCCCATATTCGCACACACCACTGCAGGCCTCCTCCACTTGGCATGCGGCCAACGCCTCACTTTGTAGTAATTTGGTCAAGCTCTCGCTATCCCATAATGTTTTCTGGTCACCATATGCGTGTTTGTCATCTGAATCAAGATCAGCTGACCGTCTACTCAATATTTCCAGCACCTGATCTATGGTAAATGTACGGCGAGGCCGAGTACCTGAAGGGCTTGGTTGTGACGTCATAGTGAATGGAGAAACAGTTAGTATAAAT
This sequence comes from Conus canariensis, assembly GCA_033310375.1. NCBI lineage: Eukaryota > Metazoa > Mollusca > Gastropoda > Neogastropoda > Conidae > Conus > Conus canariensis. Next base: position 77,642,391 of record CM065714.1, read on the forward strand.
CGATAAAAGCACTTAGCTGAACAGTGCTCTGATGAATCAAATGGCTGCGGGGCACAGGTCAGGGAATCCCCTTACTTTGATGTTTATTGCTAGCTTCCTATCTCATCAAATTGGAGAGTGAGAACATTGGGACGTAAGTAACCCCAGTTGGTCACATTTTGGCGGCAGTAGCGATGAGCCGTGTGGTCGCAGAAATGCGACGTTGGCGGCATAAGGGTTAACCCTCTTCAGTATGCACTTACCTGAGCTTAGTTACGCCAAAAACCATCGGCAAGATAAGTAACTCCGTAATTTGAACATGGTTACCCAATTTAAAAATTAATTTAAAAGAGAGGAAAGGAAATAATGAAATGAAAATCATTTTAAAAATTCCTATGAATATATATGTTGCTTATATCATAAGTTTGAAGAATGTCACATGAGCCATTTACTCGGGGGGGGAAAAAAAACTTCTTCTTCAGAAATTTCTTCCGAATCGTTATCATATCTGGAACCTCATCCCAGTCGAAATCAAGGTCGCTGTAAGCTTCATCACCCAGCACTTTCACCAAGTCTTATGCCGTAAATCCCACAAATCACAGTATCTTCATTACTAAATCTCATTATAGAACGGCAGAAATCAAGGTTAGCCATGGTGAAAAATAGCATTTCGACCACAAAACTTAAAAAATTCATAACTCGAGAACTACGGCATGTATCAACTCATGGTTTTTTGCAAACGGAAGTGAATGGCTACAGGAAGAAGGAAGTCACGTTCTCGCGAGACTTCCTTTTCTGCGAGAAACATGGCGGCGCCCATTGTTGCCACGTGTTTTACCGGGCGCCGGCAGGTGCTCAGCCTTTTGGCTGTGTGATTTCCGGTTGGGCGCTAGCGGGCGCGTGCTTATCAAGAGGGTTAAGCATACTGTTTGTTTTTTAAAGTGAGAGAGAGAAAGATGCAATACCAAGCTAATCATGCCATTTTGCTGTCTTGTGTTGCAGACAATAAATACAGTGTCGGAGGTGATCCGGGGTAGTCACCCAAATCAGGAATACTTTGCCTCTGTCCTGGCACCATCCAGTCCTCCAAGGTCAGTGCCCACCATCCTGCTCATGCAGCTTTCTTCATGGCTGTGATTTCAGAATATCTTGTCTACCTATATGGTTGAAGGACAAAATAAAGTGGGTGAATGAGAGTTATCTTCTGGTATTTTGGGGTGAGCTGCCATGTGGGTGTGATACTGAAGGAATCCTGAATGATTGTCAGATCTTTTCTTGTGTATTGGTTTGCTTGTACCAAGCATGCTGTCGTAATGGCAAAGTGTTGATCATCTATTATCTTCACTGAAGAGAAGTTTTGCCCATTTTTCTGTTGAGGACTGTATTATTTATAGTTAACCCCTTCCTTGCTTGCCCTGTGTCTGCTACGAGGTCATTTTCCCAATCTTGTAGCCCATAACTGTGTCTGCCACAGGATATTTTTGTCAGGAAAATTTCAAAGTTGGTATGGAGAATAACCCTACAGACTGTGTCCCGGACTCCACTGGAGTGGTCAAAGCACAGTTCTATCCCTTTGACCGCTGGACTGGACAAAAGGAAAGGGGTTCTTTTGTTTTGTGAGAAAGTTCGAGACTTATAATCGTATTCAGGATGGCGGACCAGAAATGAACTTTGACATGCAGACCAGTTTTCAAGCACTATAGTGCCTTTGAATTTTTAGAACAAATCTTGAACAACCAGGGCATTGGTGATAAAGACTTCCAAGCACTGAATGACAATGATTCTGATGAAGAAGAAGTGGACAGTAACCACTGCCACCCAGCTCTGTCTGAACTTGTGTCCGTTGATGAAGAGGACCCCTACTTTGGAGTCACATGATGTGGAAGAAGACAGCGACACTGAGGTTGATTCCGACCATAAAATGGAACCAGAGCCTATTCCTAGCACTAGCTCTGCACCCCCCCTCCTGTCATGAGAGTTTATGGTAGGGGTAGGGCTAGAAGCTCTGGACAATGGCGAATAGCGGGGTGTGGCAATGGGCATGGTGCTCGTCAAATTGACTTGTTCAGAGAGTGGATAGCTGCTGATGCACAGCCCCCAAATCCAGATTTTGCATTCACAGACAATCCAGTTATCAAATGAAACGTTGATAATTTTAGACCTGTGGACTACCTGGAACTATTTTTCAGTGAGGATTTGATCAATCATCTCATTGTACAAACAAACTTGTACGCTGATCAATTTTTGGAGGCCCATCCCAACTTGTCCTAGTATTCCAGAGCTAATCAGTGGGAGCCCGTTGATGCTGCTGAAATAAAGAAAATTCCTGGCCCTGGTGCTGTTGATGGGAATTGTGAGATGGCCTGCTATTGAACTGTACTGGTCAAGGAAGGTGTTGTTCCGCACACCAGTCTTCAGTTCCATCATGACAAGAAACAGATTTCAGGCAAGTTTATATTCTCTCTCGCGCTGTCTGTCTCTGTCGGTCTGTCTGTCTCTCTCTCTCTCAGACATAAACACTTTACAGCAGACTCCATGAAAACCTTGTTCAGAGATCTTTGAATTTCTAAAAGAGATTAACATTTTTCATCTGATCTAAAATGTTACGGAAGAAAAATTTTTAACTTAGTTTCTGCTGTGTGTTTAGAAGGTGTATTTCAAAGAGATGTGTGAATGATGTTTTAACAAAAATTTTTTTTTATGATGACTTGTGAGTTGACTTCAACGTGGTGACAGCCCTGATATGGCCCTTTGCAGGCGACTAGGCTATAAGCAACATTACCTTACCTTACCTTACCTCTCTCACTCTCTCTCTTTCTCTCTGTCTCTCTCACTCTGTTTACTTGTTCTTTTTCCTTCCTCCCTCCCTTTCCAACTCCTCTCTCTGTCTCAGACTTTCTTTCTAGCATGACAAGAACAGATAGGGATGATGTTTGAGTTTGCATGTGTGTGTGTGTTTGTGCACATGGATCTGATCGAGTGTTGTTCAATCCTGTTTCAGCTCATCCTACAGTTTATACATTTCCATGACAGCTTCGCAGTGTCACCTCCAGACCATCCCCAGTATGACTGGAAGTACAAAATCCACCCAGCACTGGACCACTTCCATGAAAAATTCCAGTAGGTTATGAGCCATGGCAAGTGATGTGCGTGTATGAAAGTCTACTCCTTTTGAAGCCAGTAGATCCCCCTCAAGTGTACCTGGTTTGGGATCAGTCTGTACCTCTGCTGCAAGTCTGGCAGCATCAAAGTAAGTGGTGGGAATTGCTACCACTTCAAGGTCTACAGTGGAAAGGAGGACCCCGTCAGTGAAGTCCAGCCTGTCCTTGAAGCTGTTGGTGCTAACAAACCAGATTTATCTGCCAGCAAGAAAATTATGCCGTACCTGATAGCCCCAGTATTGAACACTGATATGCTCATAACTGGTATAGCAGCCTCAGACTATACATGTACTTGTTGGAAAAGAACACCTTGGCTTGTGGCACCATGAGGGAAAACCAGGGCATTCCTCTTGAGCTTCACAACACTTGGCTGAACTAAGGTTCATCGGCTGCTCTTTGTGGTGAGAGCAAGATTGAGGCCATGAAGTATTACAGCACCAAGGTGGTTCACATGCTGTACACCATACATGGTCACACTGAGGCTGTTATTACAGACAGGCAACGGTGGGGCATCAACAAGAGGCCACATGTGTCGAGTTATAATAAAGATATGGGTGGAGTGGACAAGTGAGGTCAGTTGCTCCACTCATACAACTACACCAGGAAGTCCATGAAGTGGACCAAGAAGCTTTTCTTCACTTTTTCCAGGTTGCAGCCACAATGCCTTCATCCTCTCCAAATCAGGTGACAGTTCCAGCAAAATATCCTGAGTTTTCTGGAATCTGTCTTCTGCTCATGGCTGTAGCCAGATGATGTGCCAGTTGTGGAGGAGAAAGGTTGGATGATGAAGCGAGGCTGACTGCTAGGCACTTCAATTTCCCTATCTTGCCGACG
>CM065714.1:77651364-77708864 GCA_033310375.1 Conus canariensis
CACAGTCGAGTTTCATCCACTAAATGGATGTGTCTCTGAGAGTGTTGCTCAGATTTCCTGACCAACACTGCAGGGGTCTGTATCTCTCAGGCCTGGTTGATGTCAGGATATATTATGAAAGTAACCATACAGTACAGCCCTGTCACACAGTCTCAGACTGGAACGGAAATCCGTAGCATCATCTTCTTCATCCTCATTCTCATTGATCAGCATTAAAAAAAAAATTCTCAAATTCTGTGGCCCTTCATGCCCTGCTCACATGGTGACTTCAGTTTTGATGTCCTCTCCCAATGTATATGGCCTTGGTTTGATTGCATTGGGGCCACCTGTATCGGCAAATTCATAGGGGCTGTCATTAGACGGACTTGATGGACTCCTCCGAAGGGAGAGCTCACTCACTCCGGCTCCGTGACCAAGCAATTATTGTCGTCAGTAAGGGGCTTAGTAGGTGGTGTCCTTAAATGTTGGATCAAAACAGGTACAACTGAACACCACTGAAGGGACTAGGCAGCAATGCAGTGTCTTCTCCAGTGGGTTGCCTCTTGACAACTTAACATTGACTGCTCCCTGTGGATTGCTGGTGCCGGGGCTGTGGCGGGCCAGGCTGGGCTATGGATGTGGACGGATGAGCCATGTAGGTGCAGTATCACTGAAGTGCCACAGAAATTGGAACAGACAAAAAAAAAAAAAAAAAAAACTTTGCTGGCAGTAATATCAATGCCAGATGTTTGTTGCTGGCAGTAATATCAGTGCCAAATGTTTTTATGATGTTCAGACAATTCTAATACCACTTTTCTTTTAACAGACCTGTGCAGTGTACGAAGTGTGCATGTAATCTCACAAAATTCAATACAGCTATACGTTTGTACGTTTGAAAACTGAATTGTACGAAATTTTGATCACTGAGCTCATGACCCTCCGGGGGTTGCAACCTTGCCGTGGTCGGAGGGCTTGCGTGGTCCAGTGATCTTTTAGGCTTTGCTGACGGGGGCATCAGTACTTGACTAGATGGTTAGTTGTTGTCAATGCTTCTAGGCCTGTATAGCCAAGCTGCTGACTGGCCAAGCATTACGTGGTAGGAATTGATGCCCCTGGTAGGGTCTCCCATGTCAGAAAGGTTAGGAGTGAGGGCCCAGACAAATAGTAACCCACCTTTTTCCTATTCTGTCTTCTGCCTTTCTTAACGGTTCTTTTCTTTCTTCGTCTCCCTTTCAAGCCTTTTGCACACTCTTTTCCTCTCTGTGGTCTTCTTAAGATCCGCCGCGTTTGCCGTGCGGTGCGACCTGTGACGGAGGGGTATGAGATCCTGGTGATTGAGAGGGCCAACGCCCTCAACACATCACTTTGGCTCGGACCTCTCCTAGACAGGAGGTACACTCTGGCCCGGGTGTATCAATCGGCTACCCTTTCGTGGGGCTGGGTCAAGACAGGCAGTTCTCCGACTGGCCAAGGTAACCCCTGCAGTGCTCAGCTCTCTGTTCCCGGGAGTTGGGCATGATCAGGGGGATAGGGTCAGTAGGCTTCTGTTTGTCGTATATCTCTCCTGAAGCCTGGAAGGGGTCAAGACAATGAGTTCTTGGCCCTGGCCCCTTAGTTGGACTCCATGGTGGGTGGGTAAGGGAGAGACGAAATTTCTAAACATAAATCATGGCTTTATCCAAAATCACACCCCCCATAAAGAAGAGGAAGGCAGTGGACCCCATTTCTAGTCATAACGATTCCGACAGTGACTCGGATATGGAGACGAGACAGATGACAGGTTTTTGGGCTTCCTGGCTTGTGGTTGAAGGGACAGCAGGAAAAGCCTATTTCTGCTCTGAGTCCTTTTGCTATTCAGAAGGGCTTTCAGGGTCTAGCAGGTGACCCTCAGTCAGTGAAAAGGCTACGGAATGGCACTTTCCTCGTCCAGTGCAGATCAAAGAGGCAATCGGAGCAGCTGCTGAGGGCAACAAAACTCGTGGACAGAGAGATCCGGGTGACCCCCCATAAGCAGTTAAATTCGACCAAAGGGGTTATTCGGTGCCCGGATTTGAAAGGTGTCTCGGAAGCGGAGATCAAGACAGAACTTGCATCCCAAGGTGTGACAGAGGTGCATAGGGTGACAGTCAAAAAAGGTGCAGAAAGAGTGCCCACCAACACCCTCTTTCTGACATTCTGCAACCCTGTGCTGCCTCCGGTCATTAAAGTCGGGTACTTAAATGTACGTGTCCAACTGTATGTCCCATCCCCGTTGAGGTGTTTCAAATGCCAGAAGTTTGGACATGTCAGAGACCGCTGTTCTGGGCAGGAGGTGTGTGGTGTTTGTTGCAAGGCAACCCATGATGGGCCGTGTAAAGACCCGGCTCATTGTGCGAACTGCGGTGGCGACCACCCCTCCTCTTCACGCAACTGCCCTGTTTGGGTTCAGGAGTCCACCATCCAAAGAGTGAAGACTGAAAAGAAAATTTCGTTTTTTGAGGCCCGCAAACAGGTTGTTGGCAGTCAGACGTCAACAGTGTCTTCTTATGCTTCCGTTTAAAGAAAGTTTTCACCCGTTCAGTCTGCTGCCAGACTGACAATTTTACTTTCACCAAGACATTGCAAGAAAGACCGTTAAGCTCTGGTGGAAGCAAGTCCACCGCCTCCCAACCCAAAGTGGGTGCCCCTGGTGGAGGCAAAAAATCCGCCACCCCTCAGACTGCCCAGCAGTCTACTCCATCTGCTGCTGGGCAGATGAAAAAGCCAGGCCTCCCGCCTCGAACTTCCTCGAGCAGTGCCCGTGCGGGCAAGGGAGTTCAACCAAGTGTGGAGATGGTGGAGATGAGGAAGAAACCTCCACCATCTCCAAAATCCAGACCTTCTTGACCTGTGGGCAAGTCTGCCAGCAGGTCTGAAGACCCAAACAGTCCAGTGAAACTAAGCAATAAATTTGCTCCACTGAACGCAGACGATGACGAGGAGATGACCTGACTTCTCTCCTGTTCATCCTCTGCACCATGGATAGTAGTAAACTAATCCATTGGAATATCCGTGGCCTAAATTCAAATTTTGAGGAGCTGCAACTTCTGTGTCAAACTGTAAAACCTTCCGTCATGGCTCTTCAGGAAACTAAAATTCAAAGCCAGAAGACCTTCACTCTTTCTGGCTTTAATATTCTTTCCAAACCTGCACAACCATCCACATTGGGACTGTCAGGCGGTGTTGCCCTTCTTTTACACAAAACTTTGCTGTTTAGTCCTGTCGCTCTGACTACCTCCCTTCAGGCTGTAGCTGCGAGAGTCACTCTCCACAAGACTGTTACAGTCTGCTCACTGTATCTGCCACCTTCTGTCCCGGTTTGTCGTCAGGACCTTGTCAGTCTGATCGGAGAACTTCCTCGACCTTTTTTGCTGTTGGGTGACTTTAATGGTCACAATCCTCTTTGGGGTAGTGTCAGTTCGTCATCCAGAGGTCTGCTTCTTGAGGATGTCCTTTCAGACTTTGATTTGTGTTGTCTGAACGATGGAGCTCCAACTTACCTCCACTCTTCCACAGGTTCACTTTCGTGTTTAGATTTGTCGATTTGTGACCCCTCGCTGGTCCTGGACTATGAGTGGTCTGTCCATGACGATCTGCACGGAAGTGACCATTTCCCTGTTCTTTTAAAACCCTTATTAACTGAAAACATCTCTGTCTCACAACATCTTAATTATAAGAAGGCCAACTGGAATCTTTTTGCCACCAATATTTTGAAAGAATTCCAGGACACTGATTTTCTTCAGAGTCCAGACCCAGCTGAATCTCTGACTAACACTGTGATAAATTGTGCTAAAACCTGTATTCCAATGTCTTCCAATAAACTCCAAATGCCCAAAACACCCTGGTTTAATTTAGACTGCCAACAAATTTCAAAAGTTCGCAAACGGGCTCAGCGTCGGGTATACCAACGACCTTCAGGTCCCAACGCTCGAGCCCATCAGAAACTCTGTGCCAAATCGAGACACACTTTCAAAATCAGTAAACGTCAGTCTTGGAGAAACTTTTGCTCCGGGCTGACATCAAAAACTTCAAAGAAAAAAGTCTGGAACATCATCAGAAAAATCAAAGGGAAAAACACCAACCCCTCCATTCATCACTTGAAACTTGCCGATGCTCTGATCACTGACAAACAAGCTGTTGCCAATCTGTTGGCCTCCACCATCCAACAGAACTCCTCATCTTCAAATAAATCTGCAGCCTTTTTAAAAAACAACTCAGAGAGAAATCTTTATACAATTTCACATCAGACAACTCTGAAGCCTACAATCTCCCTTTTTCAATCAATGAACTGAAAACAGCATTACAAACCTGCATTTATTCTGCCCCTGGTCTGGATGATATTCATTATCAGGTTTTGAAGCATTTTCCAGAAAGCTGTCTCCAGACTGTTCTTAAAGTATACAACCATATCTGGACCACAGGTACTTTCCGCCCTCCTGGCGGAAAGCCCTGATCATTCCAATTCCAAAGCCTGGAAAGGACCTTACCAACCCTTTCAACTATCGTCCAATAGCTCTGACTAGCTGCCTCTGTAAGTTGATGGAAAAGATGGTCAACTCCCGTCTGATGTGGAAGCTGGAAACCGATGGCCTTTTGGCCAGTGAACAGTGCGGTTTCCGGAAATACCACTCGACAGTCGACCATCTAATCCGTCTGGAAACCACCATCCGCATGCCTTTGTCAATAAACAGCATGTGGTCGCTATCTTTTTCGACCTCGAAAAAGCGTATGATACCACATGGAAATCAGGAATTCTTCTGGACCTGCACAGACTTGGTTTCTGTGGTCACCTGCCTCTGTTCATACAGAACTTTTTGGCTGATCGACAGTTCCAGGTACGTGTTGACACCACACTCTCGGACATCCATGGGCAGGAGTTGGGTGTCCCTCAAGGGAGCATCCTTTCTCCTGCCCTTTTCAGCATTAAAATCCACGACATTGTGAAATCTGTAAGCCAGGGTTCTGAGTCCTCACTGTTTGTTGACGATTTTGCGCTGTACGCAGTTGGAGCTTCTTACGCCAGTGTACAGCGTCGACTCCAACTTTGTGTCAACAAGATCCAACATTGGGCCGAGGAAAACGGGTTTACCTTCTCACGTACCAAAACTCAGTCAATCCATTTTCACAATTTTCGTCAATTCTTTGCTGATCCTGAAATTTGTCTGGATAAGTCCACCATTCCAGCTGTAAAAGAAGCCAAATTCCTTGGAGTTATTTTTGATCAAAAACTCAACTTTCTCAGCCACATCAAAAACCTCAAAACCTCTTGCCAGAAAGCTCTGAATATTCTGCGGGTCGTAGCACACACTGACTGGGGCGCTGATAAGAAAACTTTGCTGCACCTCTACAGAGCCTTGGTCCGTTCCAAACTGGACTATGGTTGTGCTGTGTACGGCTCTGCAAGACCCTCTTACCTAAAACTGTTGGACCCTATCCATCATCAAGGGCTTCGTCTCTGTCTTGGAGCATTCCGCACCACCCCTGTGTACAGCCTGTACGCAGAGGCAGGTGAACCCTCACTGTCCAACCGCAGGCTGAAAATGTCTCTAAATTTCTATATCAGACTGTTCTCAGAACCGCAGAATCCTGCCTATGACTGTGTCTTTGACCCCCAGTTTCAAAGCAAATTCGAAACCAACCCTAACTGTATTCCGCCGTTTGGTGTTCGTATGCAGCCTCACGCGCGGAATGCAGGTCTAGACCTAGGAGTTGTGTCTGATTTTTCCAAATTTCCAGATCAGCCTCCGTGGACCTTTTTCACACCAGAGATTCGTTTTGATCTTGCAGCTTTTCGTAAAGAGTCTACCAGCTCTCAGGCATACAAGGCCTTGTATGCTGACCTCTGTTCAAAATTCCCATCTTATCAGAAAATTTTCACTGATGGTTCCAAGTCTGAAGATGGAGTGGCCTGTGCAGCCTATTGCCCTGGTGCTCCTTCTCAGATACTGTTAAAACATATACCTTCAGATGCTTCTGTCTATTCTGCTGAACTTACTGCTCTGGTTCTGGCATTGAAGATAATTTCACAATCTAAGAAGAGGGACTTTCTGGTTCTGTCGGATTCGCTGTTAGCTTTGGAGGCCATAGCTGGCCGCAACCTTCAGCATCCAGAAATTTTACATTTCTTTGAACTTTTTAGCAAGTTGAAAGTGGATGGTTACAATATTATTCTAGCTTGGGTTCCTGGTCATGTTGGCATTGGAGGGAATGAAATGGTTGATCGTTTAGCCAAGAATGCCACAAGAGAGAAATTGTCCAACATATATATCCCCTGCTCAGATCTGAAACCCAAAATTAATGATTATGTGAGAGACCTCTGGCAGGAGGATTGGAACACACAGACGGATAACAAACTCTTTCAGATCCGTCCAGACCTTAAGGAGTTCCTCCCATCTACGTCTGGTGTTCGTAAAGAAGAAACAGTTCTGTGCCGGCTGCACACCGGCCATTCGTATTTTACCCATTCGTACCTTTTAAAGAGTGAAGAAGCTCCGTGGTACATTCCATGTCATGTGCCACTCACAATGAAACATATTCTTTTAGAGTGTTGGGACTTGCACGATGTGAGACACAAACATTTTACAGCAGAGTCCATGAAAATCCTGTTCAGAGATGTCCTGCCTGACGTGATCTTTGAGTTTTTGAGAGAGATTAACATTTTTCATCTGATTTAAGATTTTACGGATGAAAGATTTTTAACGAAATTTCTGGTGCGTTTCTAGACGATGTCATTTAAAGAGATGTGTGAAAGGTTTTTTTGTTTTTTTTTTAAATGACTTGTGAGTTGATTTTAACGTGGTGACAGCCCTGATGTGGCCCCTTGCGGTCGGCTGGGGTATAAGCAACATTATCTTATCTTATCTTACTGAGCTCATGAAAATGCGCTTAACTCACTCCATACCATGAGTTTTTCCCCTTGCTAATCCCTGAAAACCCGGGTTTGTATGGGTAGGAAAAAAATTCTCACAATTATAGATGAGCAGACAGACACTTGAAATTTGGTGAGTGGATACAGTGCATATTAGTCTATATGTGAAAAAAAAATAAAGTAGTTTACTTACCCTCTTGGTGGTGAACATGGGCTCCATTTGTTTTCTTTTTTCAGCACTTTTGTACCCTTCAGAAACACATGTAGTAAGTGTTCCTTAGCAGCTCAGAAATATTCTACATCACATTCCAGCACAGCTGGAGTCACTGAAGACACAGAAGATGTAGTACTGGATCACAAACAGGTGATGGAGGATGTGAAAATACAAAAATGTGTCTTTACAGGATGAAAAAAAAAAAAGTTCACTGTGCACAAAACACTGGTGATGAATCACTGGCAGTATTCTTTTCTGGAGTGGAAAAGTTCATGGCAGGTGACATTGCATCCTGGGCACAGCTTCACACACAGTGGCAAACCATGGACTGCAAGATGCTTGTTGTAGTAGAGAATAGACCCCTGAATAAGAGCCAAGGTCACAAGATGAAAAAACAACTTCTTCCACCACTTCATGGTCTTCCTATTCAGGGGCATGTAGGCCATGAGCTGATCACTCATGTCTGTTCCTGCCATGTAGTCCTGTACTGCTGCTGGTTTCTGTCTCTCAGGGCAGTGCCGTGTTGTGAAGCTCATCATGGTGGTAGGCAGCATCACTGTCGTCAGCACATAGACAGCATTTTTGTCCTTCCACCTCAGCACAGCAACATGACCTGCAACCATACACACAAAAATGATCATATGAGCTTTTCTTTTCTTTTTCTTATGTATCTGTGTATCCCATTGTTTGTAATAAACATTCATGTGTATGGATGCATAGTATGGTGCTTTTACAAGCTATAAAGTAGAACCAACCTGGATTTTTTTATATAATACCAGCACCATTATACATTAATTACCTAAATAACTTTAGAGTTAACAGTTTATTTTATAAATGCACAAATTATGGATTTGTGCACAATAAATATCAGCAAGAATATGCCTGGAAACACAAACATACCCATGCACAGAGTTATAAAACATGAACATGTGTAGCTGTTCTCTCTCAAACCACACACACACACACACACACACACACACACACACACACACACACACACATTCACACACACACACACACACACACACACACACAGTAATGCACAAATACTCAGTATATATAAATCACTCACTCCCTTTGTTTATCCCTTCCTCCCCCCCCCCCCCCCCCTCTCTCCCCCTAGTCTACTGATACATGAATGGATCACTGCAAAAAAATGTACTCACTTAGCGTGTAAAACATACACGACACATTTACACATAGCACAATTTATGCAGTAATAATTTCTCTTTACCCACCTCTGTGGAATGCATGGACAACTCAAAGAACTGGAAAGGCTGAGTGTTGACTGGCCAGTCGTTCAATAAACCTGGTGTGCCTGTGAACGGATGATCGAGAGGAAATCAATAAGAAGTGTCAGTCCAATCGTCAGTGAAAACAGCCCTAAAATCGTCGACTTCTTCTCCCATTTCAGCGTCAGTGTCCGAATCAAACACTTGTTGTTGAGGCCCATGTGCTGGCACAGTTTCATCTGCTTCTTCGCCACAGTCAGCGCCCACTTCAGTGTTAGAATCCATGTCTGTCTCCCCACTGTAGGGTCAAAATCCTCATCAGAAGAATCACTGATGTCTTCTTTGACATCTGACCCTTCAGTCCGGATCATTTCCAGTGCGTCTTCAACGCTAACTAACAATTCATCAGCCCTACTGTGTCGAACACTTCGTTGCAACGCCATCTTTTCAATCACACAGCAGAGCTGACTGACGGTACCCTTTGTTCTCGTCGGCTAGCGAGCGAGCCACGCTACACACACAGCGCAAATGAATGAAAAGTTGGTAGGGGATAACTAAGGAATCATCTCCTTTCTTGAGTTTTGTAACCGATACGTCACGAGGACAGCGCGAATTTTCAAAATCCAAATCCGTATATGCGGACATTGGTAGCGAACGCTTCGTCGTACGATGTCCGCATATGCGGACATTGGTAGCGAGTGAGTTAACACGTAATCCAGCCGAGTCCAAGAGTCTGATCCAACTTTCAAAAGTTCCCATGGCGCATGCGCACTTCCTTCCGCTATGAATGCATATCAACATGGATTCTTGTTAGCTTCAACTCGCACCCATGAAACAGGCAAATTCAGATTCATTGGTAGAAGCTGTGGTCAAAAAGAAAAAGAAATATGAACAAAAGTACAAACCAGCATATCATACAATTTTCAAGTTCATTACTGCGTCAAAGAAGGGCGACACGTTCGCACATGGCACCACGTGTAACTGTGAAATCCCGATTGCTCACAGTGGTCGTTTTGACATTCAGCGGCACATCAGTAGCAAAAGTCACAAGGGAAACAGTGATTCTGGAAAACGGTAGGCTGTGAACATTCAAAGCTTTTTTGTGAAGTCGAGTTTTGCTGGCACTTCTTCTGATGAGAGACTGGAACATCAAACTACTCGTGCAGAGGGACAAAAAACTCCAAAACCCCCCAAGGGAGCACACTATCCAATGAAATGCTTGAAAGTCTTCTCATCCTGAAGAATGATGACTGTTCTTCATAGATGCAGTTCACAGCCTCTCAGCTGACAATTTAAAAGAGCTGAAATCATCAAAATCTGAAATAGAATTCACATCATAATTATTATGCTCTTCAGAAAGACTGCTTAGGTTATCAACAGACAGTGAAAAAGTGCCCATATTAGCATATGAAAGAAATAGGTTACATCAAGAATTTTTTTTTCCCAGTTATGTCCATCAGTATAGTAAAAAGTGAAGAGACAGTTATTTAAAGTGTTATAAAAAAAATTCACATCAGTTAATGTTCTTGTTAATTTTCTGAGCAAAGGCTTTTGCCTATTAGAGGACACTGGAAAGAAACTCAGATTAGTTTGACAATCATTGATTGTTAATGAAGCCATTTTAAAGCCTTTCATGAAAAAACATCTTTTGTGATAATAGATTTTCAGGTTTCCAATGTCTTGAATGCATTCAGTATTGTTTCCTAGGCAGTTACTTTGCGCTGCAAAAGCTTACACATTTTACACACAATTGTACACACTTTTGACCGAAAACCTACACATAGAATTTCTGAGGGGTAACCAGGTCTGTTTTGATGTTTTGATGACACTGTTGCAGTGCTGTGTGTGTGTGTGTGCTCAAAGTAATTTCATTAATAACAAAGTTGATTATATCACTTTTTACTGTGCTGCTTACCAATAGCCTCTGGGGGTTACAACCTTGCCATGGTTGCAGGGCTTGCATGGTCCAGTGATCCGTTAGGCTTTGCTGATGGGGGCATCAGTACTCGACCAGATGGCAAGGACTTGTTAACGCTTCTAGGCCTGTGAAGCCAAGTTGCTGACTGGCCTGAGCACTATGTGATAGGAATTAATGCCCCTGGTAGGGTCTCCCATGTCAGAAAGGTTAAGAGTGAGGGCCCTGACAAACAGTAACCCGCCTTTTCTTATCTTCTGCCTTTCTTACGTGGCTCTTTTCTATCTTGGTCTCCTTTGCAGGTCTTCTTTTTCCCTCTGTGGTCTTCTTAAGATCTGCCATGTTTACCGTGTGGTGCGACCTGTGATGGAGGGGGATGAGATCCTGGTGATTGAGAGGGCAGGTGCCCTCAACACATCTCTTTGGCTCGGACCTCTCCTAGACAGGAGGTACACTCTGGCCCAGGTATATCAGTTGGCTTCCCCTGCATAGAGCTGGGTCAAGATGGGCAGTTCCCCGGCTGGTCAGGGTAATCCCGGCAGTGTTCAGCTCTCTGACCCTGGGAGTTGAGCATGATCAGAGGGGATAGGGCTGGTGGGCTCCTGTTTGTTGTATATCTCTCCTGAAACCTGCAAGGGGTCAAGACATTGATTTTTTGGCCCTGGCCCCTTGTTGGACTCCGTGGCGGGTGGGTAAGGGAGAGATGAATCAAAACACATAAAATATGGCTTTTTCAAAAAAACATTCCCCCCCCTAAAGAAAAGGAAGGTGGTAGCCCCTATATTGAAGGATTTTGATACAGACAGTGACTCTGACATGGAAACAAGGAAGAGGACAGGATTCTGGGCTTCCTGGCTGGTGATTGAAGGAACAGAGCAGGAAAAGCCAATTTCAGCTCTTGAGTTCTTTCGCAATCCAGAAAAGGTTCCAAGAAACATCAGGCGACCCTCAGTTGGTGAAAAGACTTCATTCCTTGTCCAGTGCATGTAGAAGAAACAATCTGAACAGCTACTGAGGGCCACAAGGCTAGTGGACAGAGAAAACCAGGTGACTCCCCATAAACAATTGAATTCATCCAAAGGAGTCATTCGATGCCCAGATTTTAGAGGTGTCTCAGAGACAGAAATCAAAACAGAACTAGCATCACAGTTCCACAAGGTGCAGAAAGAGTGCCCACCAACACCCTCTTTCTGACATTCTCTACCCCTTCATTGCCTCAAGTTGTCAAAGTGGGCTATTCGAGTGTGCATGTCCGACTTTACATTCCATCTCTGATGCGATGCTTCAAGTGCCAGAAGTTCGGGCACATCAAAGATCATTGTTCTGGGGAGGAGGTGTGTGGTGTTTGCTGCATAGCAACCCATGATGGGCTGTGTAAAGATTCGGTTCATTGTGCAAACTGCGGTGGCGACCACCCCTCCTCTTCAGACAACCGCCCAGTTTGGATCTAGGAAGCTAACGTACAAAAACGAAAGTAAAATCTCATTTTTTGAGGCACGGAAGCAGGTCCTTGCTTGTCAATCTTCTTCAGTTTTTTCATATGCTTCGGCTGTGAAGGAAGTTTCAACACATTCTGTTTGCGGTCAAACCGATGTCTTATCTTTTATAAAACATTGCAAGAAAAAGTGTTGAGCCCCGGCGGAGGCAAATCCACCACCTCCCAATCCAAAGTTGATGGGCCTGGCGGGGGCAATAAATCCACCACCCATCAGACTGCCCAGCAGTCTAATCCATCTGTTGCTGGGCAGACTAAAAAACCAGCCCTCCCGCCTCGAACTTTTGAGAGCAGTGCCCATGCGGGCAAGGGAGTCTGACTGAATATGGAGATTAAAAGGCAACCTCCACTGTCTCCAAAATTAAAGCTGTCTCCACCTGCAGGCAAGTTGGCCAGCTGATCTGGAAACAAAGTTGTCCATCTTCAAAACAGATACACGCTCCATTGGATGCAGAGGATGACTCGGAGATGAACTGATTTCTCTCCTGTTTGTCCTCTGCACCATGGATAGTAAATTAATTCATTGGAATATCTGTGGTTTAAACTCTAACTTTGAGGAGCTGCAGCTTTCGTGTTGTACAATAAAACCTCAGGAAACAAAAATTCAAAGCCAGAACACCTTCACTCTTCCTGGCTTCAATATTCTTTCCAAACCTGCACAGCCTTCCGCATTGGGACTGACAGGCGGCGTTGCCCTTCTTATCCACAAAATTTTGCTGTTTAGCCCTGTTGCTCTCCCTCTGGGGGCTGCAACCTTGCCATGGTCGGAGGGCTTGCGCGGTCCCGTGATCCCTTAAGCTTTGCTGGCGGGGGCATCAAGACTCGATGATAGGCTAGTTTTTGAAAATGCTTCTAGGCCTGAAAAGTCAAGTTGCTGTCTGGTCTAAGCAGGCTAGTTTTTGAAAATGCTTCTAGGCCAGAAAAGTCAAGTTGCTGTCTGGTCTAAGCACAACGTGGTAAGGAATTGATGCCCCTAGTAGGGCCTCCCATGTCAGAAAGGCTGTGGGAGAGGGCCCAGACTAATAGTAACCTGCCTTTTTCCTTTTCTTATCTTCTGCCTTTCTTATTTGGCTCTTTTCTATCTTCATCTCCCCTCCAAGTCTTCTTTTCCACATTCTTTTTCTCTCTGTGGTCTTCTTAACTCTTTCATTCCTACTTTTCTATAAACCATTACTTCCTCTTGTTCCTAGATTCTTAGAATATGTTCCCTTCATTCCTGGATTTAGAGAGAAAAAAAAAAAGTTTAAAGTGAGAACTGCCATGTATGCAGTAGCAAACCACCCAGAATAGAGCGGTGAACACTTTCCCATGCTGTAGGGGCCGTCTGGCATCCATTCCATTCATAAACACTGCTGCGCGAGCGACCCTGTCATGATGTGTACCAATGATGCGACTCGCACGAAGTTCAAAGCGCTTACCGCGAGAACGGATTTTCCGGGCTGCAGGAAGGAAAGGAGGGATTTTGTGCTGCCCCGTTTTCCGGGCTGCATGAAGGAAGGGTAGGATTTCTGCAAACCGTAAAACCGGGTTGTAGGGATGAAAGAGTTGAGATCAGCCGCGTTTGCCATGCAGTGCGACCTGTGATGGAGGGGAATGAGATCCTGGTGATTGAGAGGGCTAGTGCTCTCAACACATCTCTTTGGCTCGGACCTCTCCTAGACAGGAGGTACATTCTGGCCCGGGTGTATTAATCGGCTTCCCCTGCATGGGGCTGGGTCAAGACGGGCAGTTCTCCTGCTGGCCAAGGTAACTCCTGCAGTGCTCGGCTCTCTGCCCCCGGGAGTTGAGCATGATCAGGGGGATAGGGTTAGTGGTGCTCTGTTTATCGTATATCTCTCCTGAAGCCTGGAAGGGGTCAAGACAGTGACTTCTTGGCCCTGGCCCCTTAGTTGGACTCCATGGCGGGTGGGTAAGGGAGAGATGAAATCAAAATAAATAAAACATGGCCTTTTCTAAAAACATTCTCCCAAAAAGAAGAGGAAGGCAGTGGCCCCTGTTTCAAGAGAGTTTGATTCAGACAGCGACTCTGATATGGAGACAAGAGAGAGTGTCACAGGATTCTGGGCTTCCTGGCTGGTGATTGAAGGAACAGAGTAGGAAAAACCAATTACAGCTCTCGAGTCCTTTCGCAATCCAGAAGGGGTTCCAAGGAATAGCAGGCGACCCTCAGTCGGTGAAAAGGCTAAGAAACGGCTCTTTCCTTGTCCAGTGCAAGTCGAAGAAACAAGTCGAAGAAACAATCTGAACAGCTACTGAGGGCCACAAGGCTAATGGACAGAGAAATCTGGGTGACTCCCCATAAACAAATGAATTCTTCCAAAGGAGTCATTCGATGCCCAGAACTGAAAGGTGTCTCGGAAACAGAAATAAAAACAGAACTAGCATTCCAAGGTGTGATAGAAGTGCATAGGGTCACAGTTTGTAAAGGTACAGAAAGAGTGCCCACCAACACCCTCTTTCTGACATTGTTTCCCTTCATTACCTCAGGTCATCAAAGTCGGCTATTTGAATGTCCATGTTCAACTGTATGTTCCATCACCGATGCAGTGCTTCAAGTGCCAGGAGTTTGGACATGTCAGGGATCGCTGTTCTGGGGAGGAGGTGTGTGGTGTTTGCTGCAAAGCAACCCATGCGATGATGATGGGCCGTGTAAAGATCCGGCTCGTGCAAACTGCGGTGGCGACCACCCCTCCTCTTCACTTAACTGCCCAGTCTGGATCCAGGAGTCGAACATCCAAAGAATAAAAACAGTAAAGAAAATCTCCTTTTTCAAGGAACGGAAGCAGGTCCTTGGTGTCAGACTTCTCCAGTTTCTTTGTATGCTTTGGCCATGAAGAAAGTTTCAACTCGTTCAGTTTGTTGTCAGACCGACATTTTCATTTTTTCAAAAACACTGCAAGATAAAATGCCAAGCCCCGGTGGAGGCAGGTCCACTACCTCCCTACCCAAAGCGGATACCCCAGGTGGGGGCAATAAATCCACCACCCCTCAGACTGCCCAGCAGTCTGATCCATCTGCTGCTGTGCAGAATAAAAAAAACCAGCCCTCCCACCTCGAATTTTCATGAGAAGGGCCCATTTGGAGTCAAACTGAGTGTGGAGATGGTGGATATGAAAAAGAATCCTCCACTGTCTCCAAAACTCGAGCCGTCTTCACCTGCGGGCAAGTCTGCTAGCAGGTCTGGAGAACAAAACAATCCAGTTCAACTTAACAACAAATACGCTCCATTGGATGTAGACGATGACTCGGACTGATTTCTCTCCTATTTGTCCTCTTCACCATGGACAATAAACTAATTCATTGGAACATCCAAGGCTTAAATTCAGACTTTGAGGAGCTGCAGCTTTTGTGTCATACACTAAAACCTCAGGTACTAGCTCTTCAGGAAACTAAAATTCAAAGCCAGAAGACCGTCACTCATTCTGGTTTCAGTATTCTTTCCAAACCTGCACAGCCTTCCACATTGGGACTAATGGGCGATGTTGCCCTTCTTATACACAAAACTTTGCTGTTTAGTCCTGTCGCTCTGACTACCCCCCTTCAGGCAGTAGCTGCGAGAGTCACTCTCCATAAAACTGTTACAATTTGCTCATTATATCTGCCACCTCCTGTCCCGGTTTGTCGTCAGGACCTTGTCAGTCTGATGGAGAACTTCCTCGACCTTTTTTGCTGTTGGGTGATTTCAGTGGACACAATCCTCTTTGGGGTAGTGTGAATTCGTCATCCAGAGGTCTGCTTCTGGAAGATATCGTTTCTGAGTTTGATTTGTGTTGTCTGAACGATGGATCTCCAACTTACCTCCACTCTTCCACAGGTGCACTTTAGTGTTTAGATTTGTCGATATGTGACCCTTCGCTGGTCCTAGACTATGAGTGGTCTGTCCATGATGATCTGCATGGAAGTGACCATTTTCCTGTTCTGTTAAAACCCATATTAACTGAAAACGCCTCTGTTTCACAACACCTTAATTATAAGAAGGCTAATTGGAATCTTTTTGCTGCAAATATTCCAAAGGAGCTCCAGGAAATGACATTCTTCAAAGTCCAGACCCTGCAGAATCTCCAACCAATAGTGTGATAAAATGTGCTAAAACCTGTATGCCGATGTCTTCTGACAAACTCCAACTGCCTAAAACACCTTGGTTTAATTCTGACTGCCAACAAATTTCAAAAGTACGTGAATGGGCTCAGCGTTGGGTATTCCAAAGACCATCAGTTCCCAATGCTCGAGCCCATCAGAAACTCCGTGCCAAAACGAGACACACTTTTAACCCTCTTATAGTCAGATTCTCTGAGGCCAAATTCCCCCTAGTTTTTAGATTTTTTGTGGTGAATTTAGCCTTAAAATGGGTTTGTATGGTTCATGCTTCACCACAACGAAGAATAAACCTTTAGAGCTACGAAATTATGCATGTATGGTCACTAGCAACTATATAATTTGAAGATTGGTGGTAAAGACCGAAACAAAAAGGGGGGTCAAAGAGAAAACAAAAACAATACACAACGTTTCGACTCTTAGAGTCTTTTTCAAGTGACATGAAACTGAGGACACAGGAATTGTTTCAACAAATTTGAAGTGACAAGAACTCAAAACACACACACACACACACACACACACACACACACACACACACACACACACACACACACACATGCGCGCTCCCCGCCCTCCCGGCATCACCCACCCCCACACACCAACCATTATAGAGAGGGAGAGAGAGAGGGGGAAGGGGAGGGGGGGTGAAGAAGCACGTTTATAACTCATAAAGATATGCATACCTTAGGGTGTCTAGGCATATATATGATATATACATGCACAACCGCAAACAATTTTTTTCATCCTCAAAAAACTTTTTGAAAAACAACAAGGGTAGGGTAGTGCTGAAGACCACAAACGAGCTATGTACCCTATCCCAGCTGCCGGCATGTTGCAAAAAAAAAAAAAAAAAAAAAAATTTTCAGGCAGTCCACATTGTATAGCTAAAATGGCGACTCCATCACCTCAGTCCTTGATGTTCAGTCCATGGGGAGTGAGCGTCCCTAGCCTAGAGATTAGAGATGATTCAAGGAATTTATGGTGTATGGCATCTGTGTGGTTTTGGTGAACAGCAGAGACTGACATATGAAACACATTATGTCCAGGGCTGTTGAAATGTGTACCTATGGGGGTGTCCTTATTCAGGTTGACAGCCTGGAGGTGTTCCCTGAATCTATCATCCAGGGTACGGTAGGTCTCACCACAGTAGAGTTTGGAACAGAGGCTGCATGAAAGAATGTACACAAGGTTGGAAGATCGGCAAGTGAAGTGGGATCTGATGGTGAAACTTTTGCCTGATGGGCCCCTGAAGGTGTTAGTGGTTGTATTTAAAAAGGGGCAGGTTTTGCATCGGGGTTCGTTGCAGCGGTGGTTTCCTGGTGGAGAGCTGCTCGGTGAGTCTTTGTAAGTGGCTCATACTAGATGATTCCTGAGGTTGGTGTCATGCAGGTATGCCCCTAGTGGAGGTTTGTCGAAGGTGGACTTGAGTTTGGGGTCTTTTTGCAGGATGTCAAAGTTTTTCACAAGGATGTTTTTAACTGGGAGGTTGTGTGGGTGGTAGGTCAGAGTAAGGACTGGTCGGTCGGCAGCTGGGATAGGGTACCTAGCTTGTTTGTGGTCTTCAGCACTACCCTACCCTTGCTGTTGTTTTTCAAAAAGTTTTTTGAGGTTGAAAAAAATTGTTTGCGGTTGTGCATGTATATATTATATATATGCCTAGACACCCTAAGGTATGCATATCTTTATGAGTTATAAACGTGCTTCTTCACCCCCACCCCCTCCCCCCTCTCTCTCTCCCTCTCTATAAGGTAGGTGTGTGGGGGTGGGTGATGCCGGGAGGGCGGGGAGCGCGCATGTGTGTGTGTGTGTGTGTGTGTGTGTGTTTTGAGTTCTTGTCACTTCAAATTTGTTGAAACAATTCCTGTGTCCTCAGTTTCATGTCACTTGAAAAAGACTCTAAGAGTCGAAACGTTGTGTATTGTTTTTGTTTTCTCTTTGATCCCCCTTTTTGTTTCGGTCTTTACCACCAATCTTCAAATTATATAGTTGTTCTGAAAAGAGACCCAGTCAAGTGTTACCAATTTTTATGGTCACTAGGCTTTGTTCTATACTGTGAGAGCCCTTTGCGGTCGGCTGGGCTATAAGCAACATTATTTTATCTTATCTATACTGTGAAACAAGATTTTGTGTGTCTCAAGGTGAAAGGTTGTGTCACTGTCACCAAAATGATGATGATATTGGGTATTTATATAGCGCCTATCCTCGGTCACAGACCAAGCTCTAAGCGCGTAACAATAAACACACAATGTCACCCAATGTGTCACATGCAATGGTGACAATTTTGATAAAGCACACCAACATGCAGTTATCCCATGCACATGCACGTTAGTGTTGTAAAATGAAAGCTGCAGCCTAACTGAGATGATTTGTCTTCTGTCATCCTGTTCAGTCCCCACAGGTAATCCACAGAATGTCACAAAACTGGTGTCAATTGTCACTACTGAACAGTTACTGTAAGTAGATTAGCACGGTTCCTTGTTGTTTTTCTGTTACTGTTCTAAGCACCTTATACATGTCCATATGTATTTACACAATTAAAGCACTGTCACCATAAACTACAGGTAAGCATATATACACGTACACACAAACACAGAGACTAGCGAACTGCCCTACTGTTGAGCCACATTCTGTGCATGGTAGTCACGGAAACAGTCATCCTTATGAAAGCATAGAGGCACTTGGCAGAAAGAACACATATATGACGTTTCTACGCGTTGTCCCTTAGTTGTCATACAGAATAATCAGTACAGAGACATAGCCTCGCATTTCGTCAGGTGTTGTGTCGAACCATAGGGAGTCAGGTGTGGCCTTAGCAGCTTGCTTTTGTTGAGCGTATCTGTTAGTTTCTTCTGCTACTAGTTGAAAAAAATGTGAGAGGTAGAAAACAGGAATGATCTAGTGCGGTGGCAGTGTTCAGCAGTGAGTGCGCAGGGGCTGTCAGCTGTTGGAATGCGGCCACGTTGGCAGGATGTGTAGCCGGTCGCCATGTGTTTTGCAGAGCGGCAAGTAGCAGGTTGTTCTCGGGGTCGCTGTCACCATTTTCATCTCCTTTATTGGTGCCGATTTCAACATCATTCTCTTCTCCTAACTCTCCATTTTCATACTTCTCTACTTCTTGCATAATTTGATCCCACTCCTCCGCTGAGTACTCAGGAATATCATCAAACTTGCTGTTGTTAGCAGACGACGCCATTGTGAAAATCGGTCAGTCTCACACACAACTCTTCGCTTGCAGTTTCTCCTCTTAGTGAATGCAAGTGGTGCCAGCAACCAAAAATAGTGCTGCCGGATTACTGGGCTATAGTGGGAAATCCCCAAGAACTTTTAGTGGCTCTCCGAGCATTTTCACGGCGTCAGCACGTGATGGAAAAGTACCGTACATATGCGGCAGGCAGCTCCCGTCTGTGCCCGTTACGAAATCTAGCACACTGTCTCAGTGCTCCCGTCTGCGCCCGTTATGAATACAAGAGGGTTAAAATCAGTAAATGTCAGTCTTGGAGAAACTTCTGCTCCGAGCTGACATCTAAAACATCCAAGAAAAATGTCTGGAACATCATCAGAAAAATCAAAAGGGGAGAGCACCAACCCCTCAATTCATCACCTGAAACTTCGATGCTTTGATAACTGACAAACAAGCTGTTGCCAATCTGCTGGCCTCCACCATTCAACAGAACTCATCATCTTCAAGTAAATCTGCAACCTTTTTAAGAAACAAACAAGTCAGAGAAAAATCTTCCTACAATTTCACATCAGACAACGCTGAAGCCTACAATCTACCTTTTTCAATCGATGAACTGAAATCAGCTCTGCAAACCTGCATTGATTCTGTCCCTGCCCTGGTCTGGATGATATTCATTATCAGGTTTTGAAACATCTTCCAGAAAGCTGTCTTGAGACCCTTCTCAAAGTCTACAACCATATCTGGACCACAGGGTGCTTTCTGCCGTCCTGGCGGAAAGCCTTGATCATTCCAATCGCAAAGCCTGGAAAAGACCTTACCAACCCTTCAGACTATGGTCCAATAGCTCTGACCAGCTGCCTCTGTAAGCTAGTGGAAAAGATGGTCAAGTCCAGTCTGATGTGGAAGCTGGAAACCGATGGCCTTTTAGCCAGTGAACAGTGCGAGTTCCGGAAGTACCACTCGACAATTGACCATTTAGTCCGTCTAGAAACCACCATCTGCATCGTCTTCATCAATAAACAGCATGTGGTTGCTATCTTTTTTTACCTAGAAAAAGCGTATGACACCACCTGAAAATCAGGAATCCTTATAGATCTCCATAGACATGGTTTTTGTGATCATCTGCCTCTGTTTATTCAAAACTTTCTGGCTGATCGGCAGTTTCAGGTGTGTTGGCACCACACTGTCTGAAATCCATGGACAGGAGTTGGGTGTGCCCCAAGGGAGCATTCTTTCTCCTGCCCTGTTCAGCATCAAAATTAACGACATTGTTAAATCAGTAAGCCAGGGTTCTGAGTCCTCTCTGTTCGTTGATGACTTCGCGCTATATGCGGTTGGAGCCTCTTATGCCAGCATACAGCATCAACTCCAACTTTGTGTCAGTAAGATTCAACAGTGGGCTGAGGAAAAAGGGTTTACCTTTTCTAGTACTAAAACACAGTCAATCCATTTCCACAATTTTCGTCAGTTTTTTACTGATCCTGAGATTCGTCTGGATAAGTCCACCATTCCAGCTGTAGAAGAAGCCAAATTTCTATGTGATATTTTTGATCAAAAACTGAACTTTAAAAGTCATCTCCAACACTTAAAAACTGCATGTCAGAAAGCACTGAACATTCTGCGAGTTGTGGCGCACACAGATTGGGGCAGTGACAGGAATACTCTCCTCCATCTTTACAGGGCTCTGATCCGCTCCAAACTGGACTATGGGTGTGTAGTGTACAGCTCAGCCAGACCATCCTACATGAAGAGTCTAGACCCTGTCCACCATCACGGGCCTCGATTGTGTCTGGGTGCGTTCTGCACCACTCCTGTTTATAGCTTGTATGCTGAGGCAGGAGAACCATTCCTCAAATCACCGACTGAAACTTGCCTTGAACTACTGTCTGAGTCTCTCTTCTGAACCTCAGAGCCCTGCATGCGACTGTGTTTTTGACCCCAAGTTCCAAAAGAAATTCGAAGACCACCCCAGTTCCATTCCACCCTTGGGGATTCATATTCTTCCCCATTTGATCAAAGCAGGGGGGGGGGCAGAATAGCTCAGTTGGTAGAGCGCCGGACTCGTGATCCAAGGGTTGCGGGTTCGAATCTCGGTACAACTTCGATCAAGCGGCTGGTCGTGTGCATGCCCTAGCTGAGGCTAGAAGGTGGCGGCTTGGGTCAAACGGGTTTGGGAGCTTCTGTGGCAGGGAGGCTTTCAGGCTTGTGTATACTTCTTTTGAAATCTTGGTGGCCTGATATACTGGATATCTGTATGAAATGGGCATCCCACTTGTTGGGACTCGATGGCGGGTGGGAATGGAGAGAAATAAATATAAACTAACCAACATGGCTCCAAATTATAAATGACACAGGCAAGATTCGAATACGGACTGCAATTCAGATTCAGATCATGAGGTAAGAAATATTCAGGCTTCTGGCCCAGTTGGCTGATAGTTGAAGGAGTAGATGAGGAGAGACCTCTGTCAGGCTCGAGTCCTTTTGCAATTGTAAAGAGACTCAAAGGACTCGTGGAAAACCAAGAAGTGTGAAGAAACTGAAGAATGGATCGCTTCAAGTGGAGTGCTCCTCCAAGCTTCACTCGGAAATGTTACAGAAATCCACTTCTTTGGTTGATCGTCCAATCGAAGTATCTCCACACAAGCCACTCAACTCAAGCTAGGGCGTAATCAGATGCAGAGTTTTAAGAGGAGTATCGGAGGCAGAGATCAAGGCAGAACTTCCATCGCAGGGAGTGACCAATCGAGTTCTCGTGCGCAAGGGCCAAGACAGGATTCGAACTGACACCCTCTTCTTGACCTTTTGCTCTACATCTCTTCCAGAGTCGATCAAGGTGGGCTACTTGAGAGTTCCAGTGTCGCTATACATCCCTTCCCCTCAGCACAGTTTCAAGTGCCAGAGGTTTGGCCATGTGAGGGATCGGTGCACAGACCAAGAGATGTGTGGTATCTGTTGCCAGTCAGTCTACCAGGGTGTGTGTGACAGTCCACCACTTTGTGCCAACTGTGGAGGCAACCACCCATCATCTTCCAAGACCTGCCCTAAATGGATAAAAGAGAAAGAGATTCAGAGGGTCAAGACAGAACAAAGAATCCCGTTCTTCGAGGCAAAAAAAAGATTGTCATGAACAGCCAACCAACTGCTGGAGTTTCGTTTGCAGCTGCAGTAAAGAAACCTTCAATGGTTAGCATTAGCGTGCAGACGATTGAGTCATCACTTTCAGCAGAGAGACAATCAGAAACAAAGTTGGTAGCCTCAGGCGGAAACTCTGTATGTGATGAACCCCAAGGTTCTCGGCAGTCTTCACCAGAACATGCAGCTTCTTCAAAACCTACTCCTGCCCCTAGGCCATCAGGGGGCAAAAGACCTACAGGCCTTACAGGGCCTCAAAAAGTGGAGATAATTGATGTTCCAGACAAGGCCACCCCCTCAAAATTCTCCAAAGGACGCCCTACAGCTGTCAGCAAGGGAGCTGGCAGTTCTGGAGGAAAGGCAAAATCGCCATCGAAAAAGAAAGGGCCAAATATTTGATCAGACCGAGAGAAAAAAAGCAGAAAAAACACCAAGAGATTTGCAGTTCTCTCAGATCTAGAAGATGTCAACATGGAATGAAAGGAACATGATGATGAAGAGACACAAGATTTATTCACCTTCATCATATCTTCTTTATGATGGACACAACCATCTTCCATTGGAATATCCAAGGTCTGCATTCCAATTTTGAGGAGCTTCAACTTCTTTGCCGAGATTTAAAGCCAGCTGTAGTAGCTCTTCAGGAAACGCAGATGCACAAAGAAAAGTCCTTTTCTCTTTCAGGTTTAAAGTACTTTCTAAACCAGCCCAACCTACAGCTCTTGGCGTTTCGGGTGGTGTCTCGTTACTCATCCACAAATCTTTGTCATTCAGCCCTGTCAACCTTAAATCTTCTCTTCAAGCTTTAGCTGCCAGAATTTCTCTACGTAAAACAGTGACAGTTTGTTCCCTGTATATACCTCCATCATCATCTGTCAGTTGACAAGAGCTGGTTAGCCTCATGGAAGAACTCTCACGACCTTTCTTGCTTCTAGGGGACCTGAACGGCCACTCTCCTCTTTGGGGCAGTGTAGACTCCTCTCCCCGAGGTCTTCTTCTGGAGGATGTCTTCTCTGAGCTTGACTTGTGTTGTCTAAATGATGGCTCTCCAACATATCTGCATTCTTCAAATGGCACCCTTTCTTGTATCGATTTGTCAGTATGTCTTGGACTTTGATTGGAGTGTTCATGATGACCTATATGGAAGTGACCATTTTCCAATACTCTTGAGACATAAAACATCAAAACATATCATTTCACCAGAATATCTTAACCTTAGGAAAGCCAACTGGGATCTTTTTGCTTCAAACATACAAAAAGAATTAGTGGAAGATAAGATTCATCAAAGTCCTGACCCAGCTGAAACCTTGACAAGCATCATCATCAGCTGTGCCAAGAACATCATTCCAGCTACTACTACCAAACATCAGATGCCGAAAACTCCTGGTTTAATGCTGAGTGCCAACAAATCCACAATCAACGCCAGAAGGCTCAACGCGTTGTCTGTCGCAGGCCATCAATACCTTACGCAAGGGCCCACCAAAATCTCCGTGCCAAATATCACTGTATTTTCAAAAAGTGTAAACGTCAGTCTTGGAGAGACTTCTGCTCCAAGTTGACTGCAAAGACCTCCAAGAAGAAAGTATGGAAAGTAATCAGGAAAATTAGTGGAAAAAATACAAATCCTTCTATGCATCACCTGAAACTTGCAGAAACCCTGATCACAGATAAAATGCCTGCTTTTCTGAAAAACAAACTTCCAAAAGAAAAATCTCCTTGTAACTTCTCATCGGACAACACTGAAGCCTACAATCTGCCATTTTCGATCGATGAACTGAAATCAGCTTTGCAAGTCTGCAACGATTCTGCTCCTGGCCTGGATGAGATCCACTCAGCTATTGAAACATCTCCTAGAAAGCTGTCTCCAGACCCTTCTGAAAGTCTTCAACCATATCTAGACCACAGGGTGTTTCCCACCGTCCTGGCTGAAAGCCCTCATCATACCTGTACCCAAACCTGGAAAAGATCTTTCAAACCCATCAAATTACCGTCCGATAGCTTTGACCAGCTGTATCTGCAAACTGATGGAAAAAATGGTCAGTGCTAGACTCATGTGGAAACTTGAAACTGACAGCCTTCTGGCGAAAAAAACAGTGTGAACATTGAACTACAGTGGACCATTTGATCCG
The DNA here is from genome assembly GCA_033310375.1 of Conus canariensis. Classification (NCBI taxonomy): domain Eukaryota; kingdom Metazoa; phylum Mollusca; class Gastropoda; order Neogastropoda; family Conidae; genus Conus; species Conus canariensis. Next base: position 77,675,623 of record CM065714.1, read on the forward strand.
TCTGGAATCTACACTGCGAAACGCCTTTATAAACAAACAACGTGCCGTGGCAATTTTCTTTGACTTGGAGAAGGCCTACGATACCACCTGGAAATCTGGGATACTTCATGATCTCTATGATCTTGGTTTTCGGGGTCATCTTCCACTTTTAATTAAAAAAATTTTGGCAGAACGACAGGTTCGGGTTGGCACCACTCTTTCTGATGTTCACGAGCAGGAGTTGGGTGTTCCACATGGGAGCATACTGTCTCCTGCCCTCTTTAGCATGAAAATCAACAACATTGTTAAGTCAGTTCAACAGGGTTCTGGCTGCTCATTGTTTGTAGATGATTTTGCCATCTATGCAACTGGAAGCTTGTATCCGAGTGTTCAGCGCAGGCTCCAGGTTTGTGTGGATAAAATTCATCAGTGGGCGGAAGAAAATGGCTTCATTTTTTCTGCTACTAAAACATAGTGCATTCACTTCCATAATTTTTGTCAGTTTTTTGCAGATCCTGAAATCCAAATAGGGAAATCTCCTTCCAGCTGTCAAAGAGGCCAAATTTTTAGGAGTTATTTTTGACCAAAAACGCAACTTTCTTAGTCACACTAAAAATCTAAAAACTTCATGCCAGAAAGCTCTAAATTCAGCGGGTCGTAGCACACACTGACTGGGGCGCTGATAAGAAAACATTGCTGCACCTCTACAGAGCCTTGGTCCGTTCTAAACTGGACTATGGTTGTGCTGTGTACAGCTCTGCAAGACCCTCTTACCTGAAACTCTTGGTACCCTATTCACCATCAAGAGCTTTGTCTCTGTCTTGGAGCATTCCGCACCACCCCTGTGTACATCCTGTATGCAGAGGCAAGTGAACCCTCACTATCCAACTGCAGGCTGAAACTATCCTTGAACTACTATCTCAGACTGTTTTCTGAACCAGAAAACTGTGCCTATGACTGTGTTTTTAACCCTCAGTTTCAAAGTAAATTCGAAAAAAATCCCAACTGTATTCCTCTGTTGGGTCTTCATACGCAGCCTCATATGCAGAATGCATCTAGGAGTTGTGTCTGATTTCTCCAAGTTTCCAGATAAGCTTTCATGGACCTTTTTCACACCAGAAATTTGCTTTGATCTGGCAGCTTTTCGCAAAGAATCCACCAGCTCTCTGGCATACAAGGCATTGTTTGCCGATCTCGGTTCAAAATTCCCATCCTTTCAGAAAATATTCACTGACAGTTCAAAGTCTGAAGATGGAGTGGCCCGTGCAGCCTATTGCCCTGGTGCTCCTTCTCAAATATCATTAGAACATATTCCATCAGATGCTTCTGTTTACTCTGCTCAACTTGAGCTCTGGTTCTAGCACTGAAGATAATCTCTCAGTCTACAAAGAAGGACTTTCTGGTTTTGTCTGATTCGCTGTCAGCTTTGGAGGCGATAGCTGGCCGTAACCTCCATCATCCCCAACTTCTACACATTTTTTAAACTTTTCACCACTTTGAAAGCGGAAGGTCACAACATCATTCTTGCTTGGGTTCCCAGTCTTATTGGCATCAGAGGGAATGAAATGGCTGATCACTTGGCCAAGAATGCCACAACAAGGAAACTGTCTAACATATCTATCCCCTGCACAGATCTGAAACCAAAAGTTAATAATTATGTCAGAGACCTCTGGCAGGAGGATTGGAAGACACAGACGGATAACAAACTCTTTCAGATCCGTCCAAACCTAAAAAAGTTTCTCACATCCACGTCTGGTGGTCGCAAAGAAGAAACAGTTCTATGCCGGCTGCACACCGGCCATTCATATTTTACTCAGTCATACCTTTTAAAGAGCAAAGAAGCTCCATGGTGCATTCTATGTCATGTGCCTCTCACAATGAAACATTCTTTTAGAATGATGGGACTTGCATGATGTGAGACAAAAACATTTTACAGCAGATTCCATGAAAACCTTCTTCAGAGATGTTCCGCCTGATGCAATCTTTGAATTCTTGAAAGAGATTAATTTTGCATCAGATCTGAGATTTTATAGTGGAAAGATTTTTAACAAAATTTCGGGTGGGTTTTTAGATGTATTTTAAAGAGTTGTGTTAATGAATGACTTGTGAGTTGACCTCAACGTGATGACAGCCCTGATATGCGGTAGGCTGGGCTATAAGCAACGTTACCTTACCTTACCTTACAGAAACACTTAACAGCAGACTCCATGAAAACCCTGTTCAGAGATGTCCCACTTGAGGTGATCTTTGAATTTTTGAAAGAGATTGAGTTTTCATCTGATCTAAGATTTTATGGAAGAATGGTTTGTAACGAAGTTTCTGGTGCGTTTTTAAGTGTATTTTAACCCTTACGCCGCCAACGTCGCATTTCAGCGACAACGTGGCTCACCGCCGACATCGCCGAAATGCGACCAACTTGGGTTACCCAACTCCCGATACTCCTACTCTCCAATGTGATGAGATAGAAAGTTAGGAATAAATATCATGTCGTCAGAGTGCTGTTCAGTTAAGTGATCTTTGTCAATTTATACTGATTGCTGTTCGATTCACTATGACGTCACAAACAAGCACTTCAGGTACTCAGCCTCGCTGCACATTTAAGTGCTGGAAATTTTGAATAGATGGTCAGTTGATCCTGATTCAGATGAAGAAAACCCAGATCATGCCCCAGAACCATTATGTGATAAGGGGAGCTTGACCGAATTACCACAAACAGAGACTGACCATTTTGGACGCGTGCCAAGTAGTAGGCTACCTGTGTGGAGCAGGCGTGATGTGTGCGAGCGTGGGGGCCAGGGTGCGAGAGAGTTGGTGTCGGCCCTGGGCCAACTAGCAGTCGAAGGGGGTGTGGCCGACTGACACATGTCAGAGGTGTGCTGCAGAGATGAGTTTGGGTGGGAATTATATGACCAGCTGGACTCGTAGGCCCCAGGAGAATTGCTCCCCAGATTCTAGAGACCAACAGGCAAGTGAAAAACTTTGTTTTTATTAAAAAAATATATTGTGAGAGTGAAAGGAATGTGTGTGTGTGTGCGTGTGTGTGTGTGTGTGCGTGTGTGTGTGTGTGTGTGTGTGTGTGTGTTCCCTTTTTCTTTCATTCTTGTGTGTACCAGTGGGGCATAAGGAAGTGTGTGTGTGTGTGGTGTGTGTGTGTGTGTTCCCTTCCCTTTTTCTTTCTTTCATGTGTGTGCCACTGGGGTGTAAGAAGTTTGTTATGTGTGTGTATGTGAGTGTGTGTGTGTGTGTGGTGTGTGTGTGTGTGTTAATTCATTTCTACATCACCTCATTATGCATACCAATACTTATTCCTCTGACTTGTTTCAGGAGTGCTGGTGAACAAGGATGATATTCAACCTGTGGACTACTTCCAGCTCTTCTTCTGCTGTTGGAGTATGTGCATTTATAGTTGTTTTTGTAATTTTTCTGTTGGATATTACATACTTTCTGGTCTTCATTTGTTGAGTGGAGTATTTTTCCTTCCTTGTTCAGAGTTTGATGGTATGCTTTCTTCTTTATTATTTTGAGACCAAAGATAACATTCAATTTTTTTGTTTTGCATTTTTTTTGCACTTGAAATTACCAAAAATTTGAAATTGTTGTTGACTAATGATTACTAACATTCTGTAATTTAACAAAAGTACAATTTATGTTCTCCATTTCACAAAAACAGCATGAGAATTGGTTGCTTGGTTCCAGAGATATCCACATTTGATACATGCTGGTATGAAAGAAGAGATTTTTTTTTTTAAATGGCTGGCGATGGAGATTTATGCAAAACAGAACATCTGGCAGTGAAAGGGTTTAATAGGTCAGAATACAAGAGCATGTTTCCAGCTTTACTTCAGTCTTTTTTTTTTTTTTTAGTACGATGTGTTTTAAATCAATTAGAATCGAAGTTTTTATGAGGCTTCTTACAAGTGTTGTCTTTCCAACATCATTGCTTAAAAAAAAATACCGAAAAAAACCAACACATTAACGATGCGCTAGAAAGGCAGTTCTCTCCTGCATTCATTGGTGTATCAAGCTAAGCGATTGGTTGAGTACTCGAAAGCACAAGCCAATCAAAGCGAAGGTATCAAATGCAAACCTTCACTCCCTGTCCACGATTTCAACAATGGCGGATCGAAGCCAAAGTCTGACAATGACCGAGTCGAATGCGCTAATCATTTTTGAATTGCAAGATGCACTTGGTAAGATAACGCATATAATAACAAACCAGAACATTAATGAAACGATTCGATTGTTTTATTTCACTTAATACCGTGCCAGTGCTTAGTTATTTTGTTCGTAATTCAGCTAGTGTTAGTCAAGATTAAACAGGTTGGAAACGGCCCACACATTGCGCCGTTCGAAGCGATCATATTTTTGTAGAAGACAAACTGATGAAAAAAGATATCAGTAATGGGCATTACTTATGTCGATTCCTGTATTTCTGAACGGGTTACTGATTCCATTACACGATTACAGAGAAAATCGTAGTTAAAAGCATCATAAAAATTCATGAACAGTAAACACGATATGGTGAGTTACAGAGAAACTAAGAATAGACGAGGGTGTGATGCTTCTGAAATCGGAAAAATCTGCAAATAAGCCGCATCGTTGTTTAAGCCGCAGGGTTTAAAGCTGGGGAAAAAAGTCGCGGCTTATAGTCCGAACTTTACGGTAAGCAATAAATTCACTCCATTGGATGCAGACGTTGATGAGGAGATGACCTGATTTCTCTCCTATTCGTCCTCTGCACCATGGATAGTAAACTAATCCATTGGAATATCCGTGGCCTAAATTGAAATTTTGAGGAGCTGCAGCTTCTGTGTCAAACTATGAAACCTTCCGTCGTGGCTCTTCAGGAAACTAAAATTCAAAGCCAGAAAACCTTCACTCTTTCTGGCTTTAATATTCTTTCCAAACCTGCACAACCATCCACATTGGGACTGTCGGGCAGTGTTGCCCTTCTTTTACATGAAACTTTGCTGTTTAGTCCTGTCGCTCTGACTACCTCCCTTCAGGCTGTAGCTGCGAGAGTCACTCTCCACAAGACTGTTATAATCTGCTCACTGTATCTGCCACCTTCTGTCCCGGTTTGTCGTCAGGACCTTGTCAGTCTGATCGGAGAACTTCCTCGACCTTTTTTGCTGTTGGGTGACTTTAATGGTCACAATCCTCTTTGGGGTAGTCTCAGTTCGTCATCCAGAGGTCTGCTTCTTGAGGATGTCCTTTCAGACTTTGATTTGTGTTGCCTGAACGATGGAGCTCCAACTTACCTCCACTCTTCCACAGGTTCACTTTCGTGTTTAGATTTGTCGATTTGTGACCCCTCGCTGGTCCTGGACTATGAGTGGTCTGTCCATGACGATCTGCACGGAAGTGACCATTTCCCTGTTCTTTTAAAACCCTTATTAACTGAAAACGTCTCTGTCTCACAACATCTTAATTATAAGAAGGCCAACTGGAATCTTTTTGTAACCGATATTTCAAAAGAATTCCAGGACACTGATTTTCTTCAGAGTCCAGACCCAGCAGAATCTCTGACCAATACTGTGATAAACTGTGCTAAAACCTGTATTCCAATGTCTTCCGACAAACTCCAAATGCCAAAAACACCCTGGTTTAATTCAGACTGCCAACACATCTCAAAAGTACGCAAACGGGCTCAGCGTCTGGTATACCAACAACCTTCAGGTCCCAACGCTCGAGCCCATCAGAAACTCCGCGCCAAATCGAGACACACTTTCAAAATCAGTAAGCATCAGTCTTGGAGAAACTGTTGCTCCGGGCTGACATCAAAAACTTCAAAGAAAAAAGTCTGGAACATCATCAGAAAAATCAAAGGGAAAAACACCAACCCCTCCATTCATCACTTGAAACTTGCCGATGCTCTGATCACTGACAAACAAGCTGTTGCCAATCTGTTGGCCTCCACCATCCAACAGAACTCCTCATCTTCAAATAAATCTGCAGCCTTTTTAAGAAACAAACAACTCAGAGATGAAATCTTTATACAATTTCACATCAGACAACTCTGAAGCCTACAATCTCCCTTTTTCAATCAATGAACTGAAAACAGCATTACAAACCTGCACTGATTCTGCCCCTGGTCTGGATGATACTCATTATCAGGTTTTGAAACATTTTCCAGAAAGCTGTCTCCAGACTGTTCTTAAAGTATACAACCATATCTGGACCACAGGGTACTTTCCGCCCTCCTGGCAGAAAGCCCTGATCATTCCAATTCCAAAGCCTGGAAAGGTCCTTACCAACCCTTCCAACTATCGTCCAATAGCTCTGACTAGCTGCCTCTGTAAGTTGATGGAAAAGATGGTCAACTCCCGTCTGATGTGGAAGCTGGAAACCGATGGCCTTTTGGCCAGTGAACAGTGCGGGTTCCGGAAGTACCACTTGACAGTTGACCATCTAATCCGTCTGGAAACCACCATCCGCAATGCCTTTGTCAATAAACAGCATGTGGTCGCTATCTTTTTCGACCTCGAAAAAGCGTATGACACCACATGGAAATCAGGAATTCTTCTGGACCTGCACAGACTTGGTTTCCGTGGTCACCTGCCTCTGTTTATACAGAACTTTTTGGCTGATCGACAGTTCCAGGTGCGTGTTGGCACACACTCTCTGACATCCATGGGCAGGAGTTGGGTGTCCCTCAAGGGAGCATCCTTTCTCCTGCCCTTTTCACCATTAAAATCCACGACATTGTGAAATCTGTAAGTCAGGGTTCTGAGTCCTCACTGTTTGTTGACGATTTTGCGCTGTACGCAGTTGGAGCTTCTTACGCCAGCGTACAGCGTCGACTCCAACTTTGTGTCAACAAGATCCAACAGTGGGCCGAGGAAAACAGGTTTACCTTCTCACGTACCAAAACTCAGTCGATCCATTTTCACACTTTTCGTCAATTTTTTGCTGATCCTGAAATTTGTCTGGATAAGTCCACCATTCCAGCTGTAAAAGAAGCCAAATTCCTAGGAGTTATTTTTGATCAAAAACTCAACTTTCTCAGCCACATCAAAAACCTCAAAACCTCTTGCCAGAAAGCTCTGAATATTCTGCGGGTCGTAGCACACACTGACTGGGGTGCTGATAAGAAAACTTTGCTGTCTCTACAGTGCCTTGGTCCGCTCCAAACTGGACTATGGTTGTGCTGTATACGGCTCTGCAAGACCATCTTACCTAAAACTCTTGGACCCTATCCCCCATCAAGGGCTTCGTCTCTGTCTTGGAGCATTCCGCACCACCCCTGTGTACAGCCTGTACGCAGAGGCAGGTGAACCCTCACTGTCCAACCGCAGGCTGAAAATGTCTCTAAATTACTATGTCAGACTGTTCTTGGAACCGGAGAATCCTGCCTATGACTGTGTCTTCGACCCCCAGTTTCAAAGCAAATTCGAAACCAACCCTAACTGTATTCCACCGTTTGGTCTTCATATGCAGCCTCACGTGCGGAATGCAGGTCTAGACCTAGGAGTTGTGTCGGATTTTTTACAAATTTCCGGATCAGCCTCCGTGGACCTTTTTCACACCAGAGATTCGTTTTGATCTTGCAGCTTTTTGTAAAGAGTCTACCAGCTCTCAGGCATACAAGGCCTTGTATGCTGACCTCTGTTCAAAATTTCCATCCTGTCAGAAAATTTTCACTGACGGTTCCAGTGTGCTCCTCCTCAGATACTGTTAAAACATATACCTCCAGATGCTTCTGTCTATTCTGCTGAACTTACTGCTCTGGTTCTGGCATTGAAGATAATTTCACAATCTAAGAAGAGGGACTTTCTGGTTCTGTCGGATTCGCTGTCAGCTTTGGCGGCCATAGCTGGCCGCAACCTTCAGCATCCAGAACTTTTACATTTCTTTGAACTTTTTAGCAAGTTGAAAGTGGATGGTTACAATATTATTCTAGCTTGGGTTCCTGGTCATGTTGGCATCGGAGGGAACGAAATGGTTGATCGTTTAGCCAAGAATGCCACAAGAGAGAAATTGTCCAACATATATATCCCTTGCTCACATCTGAAACCCAAAATTAACGATTATGTGAGAGACCTCTGGCAGGAGGATTGGAATACACAGACGGATAACAAACTCTTTCAGATCCGTCCAAACCTTAAAGAGTTCCTCCCATCTACGTCTGGTGGTCGTAAAGAAGAAACAGTTCTGTGCCGGCTGCACACCGGCCATTCGTATTTTACCCATTCGTACCTTTTAAAGAATGAAGAAGCTCCGTGGTGCATTCCATGTCATGTGCCACTCACAATGAAACATATTCTTTTAGAATGTTGGGACTTGCACGATGTGAGACACAAACATTTTACAGCAGAGTCCATGAAAATCCTGTTCAGAGATGTCCCACCTGATGTGATCTTTGAGTTTTTGAGAGAGATTAACATTTTTCATCTGATTTAAGATTTTACGGAAGAAAGAATTTTAACGAAGTTTCTGGTGCGTTTTAGAAGATGTCGTTTAAAGAGATGTATGAAAGGTTTTTTTTTTGTTTGTTTGTTTGTTTGTTTTTTTTAAATGACTTGTGAGTTGATTTTAACGTAGTGACAGCCCTGATGTGGCCCTTTTCGGACGGCTGGGCTATAAGCAACATTATCTTATCTTATCTCACCGCCAACCCACCCCCACCCCCACCTTTTTACCTGACTTCTTCTGTGCCATTTAAACATTCCATACTGGAATTAAATATCTCTGCTTGTTATGACCTTATGAAGACATATGATTGACATTTGTATCAAAAGTAATGCCCAGAAGATTAAAAAAAAGAAATAAACAAGAAAACTTGCCCCCCTCCCATCCATTCCCCTCTCCCACCCCCTTTTCTTCACTCCACCATAATTCTCCAGTGCCTGTGCTTTTCATATACTGGTGAAATTTATGTCAAAATGATTGCTAGGAAATATTGAATGTAACAGTGTTGTTACAAAGTAAATACACTTATCCATTTAGTTTTTACCCTGACCCCACACCCCCTTACCAGCAGGAATTGAATGAACAAACTTAAAAATTTACCTAGTTGTAGTTGAAGGCCTGAAGAATTGCGTGAGTATATCATCATTTCGGAAATTTAATATAAAAAGTTTTAGAATCATTTTTTACTCTAAACTTCTCAATCAATACCAACACTGAAACTACATGAGAGTGACTCCTGTTTCTAGTTAACATACTATTTTTAAAATTGATAGATATCCTGATGAGCACAGTGCAGAAAACCAAAGGTGGGGATAGGAGTGAGACACGTACATGCTGGCTGAGGCTTGCAGCTAATCAGTAAACAGTGCCAACTTTCAACACACGCTTACACACAATTACTATCAAAAGTACAAAAGACAACGTATGGAAATGAAATATAAATCACAGATTTTGTCAGGTGTATTTTTATTTTTTGATTAGTTTATAAACATTTTTAGAAAATGGCAGTTGAATGTGGGTTAACTGCCCGCTGCCTCTTAATCATGGAGAGAAGGTTTGTGTAGAATTGGCCATTGTTACAGCTGGCTTTACCTAAACTGGAAATAAACTTTGCAACAGCTTATCGGTGATGATGCAAAGCATCAAATCTCTCCGGCACACTTGAGTGTCTTGTTTTTTGATTGGTCTGTAATATGTTGACCAGAGCAGGGGTGGTTGTAGCAGATTCTATCGGCACAGTTTGGAGTATCTAAAAACAAAGTAAAAATAAATTGAGTTGGAGTTGTCATTCAGTAACTAAATCATGATGATAAAAAAATCCATTTAATTAAGTTCTTGTTCATTGATTAAATCATGATGATAGAAAATCCATTTAAGTCTCTCTGTCACACACACACACACACACACACACACACACACACACACACACACACACCCGCACGCACATGCGCACACACACACGCACACGCATGCACACGTGCACACACACACACCCCACACACACACACACACACACACACACACACACACACACACACACACATACACCACACACACACATATCACCACAAATGACAATGGAGTTCATTAGACAAATGTTTAAAATTGCTGCTTAATTCATTTAATAAAGGAAACATAAGCACAAAATTAATATTCTGTATGTTTTCCTACTGCTGCTGTGTTAGTTTTAGCTGTTCATTCGACATTGGGCCTCAAAAGCATCGTTGGGCAAGGTCACGTGACCTATTAAAATTTGATATTTAGGTCGAACAGGAAAAAAATGGTTATTAAAAATCATCTGGAAATGAATCTTGAAGTCATACAGACTGCATCTATAGCATGTAAATGAAATATAAGCAGGAATTTTAATTGGGTGTAAAATACTAAACATGCACTCCTGTCATCAGCATGATCCCACCGTCATCCCGGTCTATGTTGTTTAGGTCGCCAAACAATAACAAAGTGACCTTCAAAAAATAGACAGTAACATACTCAAATCGTGATGTAAAACTGTTGGAAAAGGTTGCAACTGACCATTCAAAAAAGCAGTAACTGCGTGGTTTGAAAATGACTCCTCGATGTTGAAAAAATTCTGTTTAGAATTTATGGGTTGCATGCTATCTTGTTCTCCCCTTTTGATTTTTGAGTTAACAACGAAGCTGTGCCATGGCCTGTTTTGTAGCTTTGTTCTTCGCAGGAATTGAAGGTACAAACTTAAAATTTTAGTCGGGTGTAGTTAAGGCCTGAAGATTTGGGTGAGTGTATAATTTTGATTGTTGCTCTCAGTTTTATTCCGAAAATTTTACATAAAAAGTTTTAGAACGATTTTTTTACTCTGAACTTTTCTTTTTTTTTTTTTTCTTTTCTTTTTTTTTTTTTTTGCTGTCCCAACCTCTGCGCCACCTCAGAGGCAGTGCACCCATGCCGCTCATTCCGACACCCCATCCACAGCCACAGCCTGGTCAGCCCCGCTGCAACACCGGCACCAGCAATCCACAGGGAGCAGTCAGTGTCAAGTTGTCAAGAGGCAACCCACCGGAGGAGACACTGCACTGCTGCCGAGTCACTTGGGTGGTGTTCAGTGGCACCTGTTCTGATCTAACATACGCAGGACACCACCTACTAAGCCCCCTACTGACAACAATAATTGCTTAGTCGTGGAGCCGGCGTGAGTGAGCTCTCCCTCTGGAGGGCGCCACCACGTCTGTTCAACGACAGCCCGCATGGACTCGCCGATACCATTGACCCCATCGGAACCAAACCAAGGCCACAGACGTGGAGAGGACATCGAAATTGAGGTCACCATGAGAGCAGGGCATGAAGGGCCACAGAGTTTTGAGACATTTTTTTTTAAAATGCTGAACGATGAGAATGAGGATGATTAGGATGATGCTATGGATTTCCATTTCGGTCTGAGACTACATGACAGGGCTGTACTCTATGCTTCCTTTCATAATATATCCCGGCGTCAACCAGGCCCGAGAGATACAGGCACCTGCAGTGTTGGTCAGGAAATTTGAGCAACACTCTCAGAAACGCATCCATTAAGTGGATGAAACTCGACTGTGTGGTCCCAGTCTTCCCAACTGAGTCCGCAGCAAACTCAACTCTGGGTAGGAGCCGGTTGGGGCAGAAAAACCCACATGACTCTGATGGGATTCGAACCCACGACCTCCCAGCCGGGAGTCTGCGACGCTAAGCAGTTCGCCACGGCGGCTGGTTACTCTGAACTTTTCAGTCAATGCCCACATTTCACATATGAAACTGCGCGGGAATGACTCCTCTGTCCAATTTGCATACTATTTTTAGATTTTATAAGGGTCTCGTCTAGAACAAAGCAGAAAACCAAAGACGGTGATAGGAATGAGACGCGCGCATGGCGACCGACGCTTGCGGCTACTCGGTAAACAGCGCCAACATTTAACGCACGCACACACACACACACACACACACACACACACACACACACACACACACACACACACACACACACACACACTCTCACCCTCAGAAATACCAAAACTAAATGGAAGAGAAAGATAAATAACAGATTTTGTCAGGTGTATTTTTATTTTTTGATTAATTTACAAACATTTGGAGAAAATAATAGTTGAATGTGGGTCAACAGCCCACTGCCTCTAGTCATAGAAAGAAGGTTTGGAGTACTTACTTGGACTGGGTACCCCCAAAAGTCATAGAAAGAAGGTTTGGAGTACTTACTTGGACTGGGTACCCCCAAAATGTATGCATCACCACACAGAAGACTTGCTGGCAATTAATAATAATAATAATAATGAATACTTATATAGCGCCTATTCTCGGCTAGAGACCAAGCTCTAAGTGCTTTACAATCCACACTCGTTTACACAACAGGCTGCCTACCTGGGTAGTGCCGACTGAAGAGCTGCCAGCTGACGCTTCATTCAGTCGTTTCCGTGTCATCCAGTCAATGTCGTCCAATATCGTTCACTCAATTTCCTTACTTCCTTCATTCTTTCCATTTCTCACGCAGGGTGCATGCTATGTGGAACGTGTCATCCATACCAACGGCCAAACTGGCCTTCTCTTCCGAAAGTTGGTGATGGGATTTTACGTGTGTGCAAGATGTTATGCGTGCGTTCACACATGGAACCTCGGTTTATAGTCTCATTCGAAGGACTGTATGGGAAATGGAGTCAGAACCAATGTTAACTCCGAGGGAAAAATCCCCCTGTACCGAAACGGCCTGGCGGAGATTCGAACCTGCGACTCCAGGATCACAAGTCCGGCGCTCTACCAACTGAGCTATTCCGGCCCCCGGAATCAGTGCCGATGTTTTTAAATGATGTTTTCAGTCAGTATTAACACATTTTTTTTCAATGTTTTATGTGGTTTGATGTGTTGGAATGTTGAGTGGGCATGTGCATAAATATGTGTATGCTTGTACTTTTTTTCTTTTTGATTGTTCTCCCGATCAGTGTATTTGTTTGTTTATTTGTATTATTTATTTATTAAGCTTTATGCATTTATGATATATGTGCAGTGTGGAACTTCAATGAAGGTAAAGGATAATCAACTTTTTCGCAACACGCCGCAAGAATGATCGCAGCGCCTGACTTACCACTAGGTGACATGGGGTGAAAATACTCGCGGCAAGCGATCTGTCACTCGGAACACATGGCGTGAATGATAGCGATGGTCTTCTAAAAATAAATATGACTAAATTTCCCGAAGAATTTTTTACAAGTGGTGTCAGCATACAGGTACAGTCCTTTCTACGTCATATCACACCGGTTAGCAAGCTACTAACAATTGATTTCATTGCTTAATTTGAAGAGAAAGCAACCAACCTATCGGCATCTTCAGTCACTGAATCAGTGCTCCTTGTTCCGAAGTATGTCCTTTTCAACTCAGTCAAACAACAACAAATAATTATGTTAACTTTTGAAGCATTTATCATCAAGAAGATGAAAGATAGGTCTATTTCACTGTACAAAAATAAAGCCACTGTTGGGTTTAGGCCTTTAAGGAAAATTAATTTAAAGAAGGTCAAAATCAGGTGTCCAGAGGGAATTTCAGTGTTGTGATTGCAGTGTTAACTGGGCACATAGAGCAGAATGAGGGTCTGTGTTGATAGTGTTAAGAAAGAGAGCTTTACTGCTTCTTTTCTGTATTGCTACTGTTATTATGTTTATGAGTGGTAAATGGATCAAATGTGTGTATGTTGCAGGCCAGCCATTGTGGTGCTGTTGATGTCAATGGTCAATGAGAAACAGCCGTTTGTGTTACGCTGTGCTGTCCTCTACTGTTTCCAGTCCTTCCTGTATAAAAATGAAGTTGGCCAATCTCAGATCATTCAGACACTCCTGCCAACCTCAGCTGATGGTGTGTGTGTGTGTGTAGATGTGTATGTTTCTGTGCACATGTAAATATGTATGCGTATGTATTGGAACAGGTACATGCATATGCAATTTTATGTATCTGCAGTGTGCTTTTTTATGACAAAGGTCTGTAGCCCATTTGATGTCACTCTTCTAGCTTTTTTTTGTTAGATCAGGGACAGTGAACCCCTCTGTAACAAGGATATTTATGCGCACACACAGTGCACACACATACACTCTCATATACTCTCTCTGTGTCTCTCAAACAGATTGTGATCAAAGTTGGCATTTAGATGCAGCAGTCCAAGCTGTGAAAACGGTGCCTTTAGTGATATTATCTGCTGTTCATGTTCATACATTGATTGTTCTTGGGATGGTAATATTCATGATTTCTTATTAACTTGAAACAGATTAGGACAAAACTTTAATTATTATAAACTTATAGAAATGACATGAATTGTGGTCAGAATTACTAGATTTTGTTATTAATGTATATCTGTTTCATATGATTTGGCTACAGTGAACCAGTAAAGATAAGACCAGGGCTATGATATTGCCGTGTGTTCAGCAGATCTTATCAGGCTAGCAATTACTTGACTGTATTTTAGCCAGTTTAATCTCATCAGGGCAGCAGTCACAAAAATTTAATTTCTATGTTACTTTTTGTTTTGCAGAAAACACAATCACAACATGGCAGCAACCATGAGATTAGTTAATGATGGTATTGCTGTTTGTTATACATCCAGCACCATCAGCAGAGCTGCAGTTATGTGACTGGATAAATAAATGATGCTGCTGTTAGTTTTGCAGTCAAAACGATGTCAGCAGGGCAGTCCTTGACAGTGCTGTTGTTGTTTGTTTTGCAGGTAACATTATGCCAACAGGGCAGCAGTCATGTGACTTGGTTATGCTGTTGCTGTTTGTTTTGCAGCCAACACAATCTCAGCAGGACAGCTGTTGTGTGGAGGGCTGTTCAGTGCTGACTCTCTATCCAACTGGTTTGCCGCGGTGGCCCTGCTGCATGCTGTGCTGGGCAACACCAATCAACGGGAGCAGCTGCTGCGTGTGCAGCTGGCCACCAGTCTGGGAAACCCCCCTGTGTCCCTGCTGCAACAGTGCTGCAACATGCTAGCTCAGGTCAGTCCCTCCATTACACACTGCATTTGCAACACTCAGTCACACACATGGCATGTTTCCTCCATATGTTTGCATCTACTCCATTCATCCAAAGGAGAGACAATTCACTTTTTTTTAACTCCCTTTACCAATTCTGTTAACCCAACAAAACAGTTTTCACAAAACATCCCTCCGGGGGTTGCAACCTTGCCGTGGTCGGAGGGCTTGCGTGGTTCAGTGATCTTTTAGGCTTTGCTGACGGGGGCATCAGTACTCGACTAGATGGTTAGTTGTTGTCAATGCTTCTAGGCCTGTATAGCCAAGCTGCTGACTGGCCAAGCATTACGTGGTAGGATTTGATGCCCCTGGTAGGGTCTCCCATGTCAGAAAGGTTAGGAGTGAGGGCCCAGACAAATAGTAACCCACCTTTTTCCTATTCTGTCTTCTGCCTTTCTTAACGGTTCTTTTCTTTCTTCGTCTCCCTTTCAAGCCTTCTTTTCCACACTCTCTTTCTCTCTGTGGTCTTCTTAAGATCTGCCGCGTTTGCCATGCGGTGCGACCTGTGACGGAGGGGGATGAGATCCTGGTGATTGAGAGGGCCAACGCCCTCAACACGTCACTTTGGCTCGGACCTCTCCTAGACAGGAGGTACACTCTGGCCCGGGTGTATCAATCGGCTTCCCCTTGGTGGGGCTGGGTCAAGACAGGCAGTTCTCCGACTGGCCAAGGTAACCCCTGCAGTGCTCAGCTCTCTGTTCCCGGGAGTTGGGCATGATCAGGGGCGATAGGGTCAGTAGGCTTCTGTTTGTCGTATATCTCTCCTGAAGCCTGGAAGGGGTCAAGACAATGAGTTCTTGGCCCTGGCCCCTTAGTTGGACTCCATGGTGGGTGGGTAAGGGAGAGACGAAATTTCTAAACATAAATCATGGCTTTATCCAAAATCACACCCCCCATAAAGAAGAGAAAGGCAGTGGACCCCATTTCTAGTCATAACGATTCAGACAGTGACTCGGATATGGAGACGAGACAGACGACAGGTTTTTGGGCTTCCTGGCTTGTGGTTGAAGGGACAGAGCAGGAAAAGCCTATTTCTGCTCTGAGTCCTTTTGCTATTCAGAAGGGCTTTCAGGGTCTAGCAGGTGACCCTCAGTCAGTGGAAAGGCTACGGAATGGCACTTTCCTCGTCCAGTGCAGATCAAAGAGGCAATCGGAGCAGCTGCTGAGGGCAACGAAACTCGTGGAGAGAGAGATCCGGGTGACCCCCCCATAAGCAGTTAAATTCGACCAAAGGGGTTATTCGGTGCCCAGATTTGAAAGGTGTCTCGGAAGCGGAGATCAAGACAGAACTTGCGTCCCAAGGTGTGACAGAGGTGCATAGGGTGACAGTCAAAAAAGGTGCAGAAAGAGTGCCCACCAACACCCTCTTTCTGACATTCTGCAACCCTGTGCTGCCTCCGGTCATTAAAGTCGGGTACTTAAATGTACGTGTCCAACTGTATGTCCCATCCCCGTTGAGGTGTTTCAAATGCCAGAAGTTTGGACATGTCAGAGACCGCTGTTCTGGGCAGGAGGTGTGTGGTGTTTGTTGCAAGGCAACCCATGATGGGCCGTGTAAAGACCCGGCTCATTGTGCGAACTGCGGTGGCGACCACCCCTCCTCTTCACGCAACTGCCCTGTTTGGGTTCAGGAGTCCACCATCCAAAGAGTGAAGACTGAAAAGAAAATTTCGTTTTTTGAGGCCCGCAAACAGGTTGTTGGCAGTGTCTTCTTATGCTTCCGTTACAAAGAAAGTTTTCACCCGTTCAGTCTGCTGCCAGACTGACGATTTTACTTTCACCAAGACATTGCAAGGAAGACCGTTAAGCTCTGGTGGAAGCAAGTCCACCACCTCCCAACCCAAAGTGGGTGCCCCTGGTGGAGGCAAAAAATCCGCCACCCCTCAGACTGCCGAGCAGTCTACTCCATCTGCTGCTGGGCAGATGAAAAAGCCAACCCTCCTGCCTCGAACTTCCCCGAGCAGTGCCCGTGCGGGCAAGGGAGTTCAACCAAGTGTGGAGATGGTGGAGATGAGGAAGAAACCTCCACCATCTCCAAAATCCAGACCTTCTTGACCTGTGGGCAAGTCTGCCAGCAGGTCTGAAGACCCAAACAGTCCAGTGAAACTAAGCAATAAATTTGCTCCACTGAACGCAGACGATGACGAGGAGATGACCTGACTTCTCTCCTATTCATCCTCTGCACCATGGACACTAATCCATTGGAATATCCGTGGCCTAAATTGAAATTTTGAGGAGCTGCAACTTCTGTGTCAAACTATAAAACCTTCCATCGTGGCTCTTCAGGAAACTAAAATTCAAAGCCAGAAGACCTTCACTCTTTCTGGCTTTAATATTCTTTCCAAACCTGCACAACCATCCACATTGGGACTGTCGGGCGGTGTTGCCCTTCTTTTACATAAAACTTTGCTGTTTAGTCCTGTTGCTCTGACTACCTCCCTTCAGGCTGTAGCTGCGAGAGTCACTCTCCACAAGACTGTTACAGTCTGCTCACTGTATCTGCCACCTTCTGTCCCGGTTTGTCGTCAGGACCTTGTCGGTCTGATCGGAGAACTTCCTCGACCTTTTTTGCTGTTGGGTGACTTTAATGGTGACAGTCCTCTTTGGGGTAGTGTCAGTTCGTCATCCAGAGGTCTGCTTCTTGAGGATGTCCTTTCAGACTTTGATTTGTGTTGCCTGAACGATGGAGCTCCAACTTACCTCCACTCTTCCACAGGTTCACTTTCGTGTTTAGATTTGTCGATTTGTGACCCCTCGCTGGTCCTGGACTATGAGTGGTCTGTCCATGACGATCTGCACGGAAGTGACCATTTCCCTGTTCTTTTAAAACCCTTATTAACTGAAAACGTCTCTGTCTCACAACATCTTAATTATAAGAAGGCCAACTGGAATCTTTTTGTAACCAATATTTCAAAAGAATTCCAGGACACTGATTTTCTTCAGAGTCCAGACCCAGCAGAATCTCTGACCAATACTGTGATAAACTGTGCTAAAACCTGTATTCCAATGTCTTCCGACAAACTCCAAATGCCAAAAACACCCTGGTTTAATTCAGACTGCCAACAAATTTCAAAAGTTCGCAAACGGGCTCAGCGTCGGGTATACCAACAACCTTCAGGTCCCAACGCTCGAGCCCATCAGAAACTCTGTGCCAAATCGAGACACACTTTCAAAATCAGTAAGCATCAGTCTTGGAGAAACTGTTGCTCCGGGCTGACATCAAAAACTTCAAAGAAAAAAGTCTGGAACATCATCAGAAAAATCAAAGGGAAAAACACCAACCCCTCCATTCATCACTTGAAACTTGCCGATGCTCTGATCACTGACAAACAAGCTGTTGCCGATCTGTTGGCCTCCACCATCCAACAGAACTCCTCATCTTCAAATAAATCTGCAGCCTTTTTAAAAAACAAACAACTCAAAGAGAAATCTTTATACAATTTCACATCAGACAACTCTGAAGCCTACAATCTCCCTTTTTCAATCAGTGAACTGAAAACAGCTTTACAAACCTGCACTGATTCTGCCCCTGGTCTGGATGATATTCATCATCGGGTTTTGAAACATTTTCCAGAAAGCTGTCTCCAGACTGTTCTTAAAGTATACAACCATATCTGGACCACAGGGTACTTTCCGCCCTCCTGGCAGAAAGCCCTGATCATTCCAATTCCAAAGCCTGGAAAGGACCTTACCAACCCTTCCAACTATCGTCCAATAGCTCTGACTAGCTGCCTCTGTAAGTTGATGGAAAAGATGGTCAACTCCCGTCTGATGTGGAAGCTGGAAACCGATGGCCTTTTGGCCAGTGAACAGTGCGGGTTCCGGAAGTACCACTTGACAGTTGACCATCTAATCCGTCTGGAAACGACCATCCGCAATGCCTTTGTCAATAAACAGCATGTGGTCGCTATCTTTTTCGACCTCGAAAAAGCGTATGATACCACATGGAAATCAGGAATTCTTCTGGACCTGCACAGACTTGGTTTCCGTGGTCACCTGCCTCTGTTCATACAGAACTTTTTGGCTGATCGACAGTTCCAGGTGCGTGTTGGCACCACACTCTCTGACGTCCATGGGCAGGAGTTGGATGTACCTCAAGGGAGCATCCTTTCTCCTGCTCTTTTCAGCATTAAAATCCACGACATTGTGAAATCTGTAAGCCAGGGTTCTGAGTCCTCACTGTTTGTTGACGATTTTGCGCTGAACGCAGTTGGAGCTTCTTACGCCAGCGTACAGCGTCGACTCCAACTTTGTGTCAACAAGATCCAACAGTGGGCCGAGGAAAACAGGTTTACCTTCTCACGTACCAAAACTCAGTCGATCCATTTTCACACTTTTCGTCAATTTTTTGCTGATCCTGAAATTTGTCTGGATAAGTCCACCATTCCAGCTGTAAAAGAAGCCAAATTCCTAGGAGTTATTTTTGATCAAAAACTCAACTTTCTCAGCCACATCAAAAACCTCAAAACCTCTTGCCAGAAAGCTCTGAATATTCTGCGGGTCGTAGCACACACTGACTGGGGTGCTGATAAGAAAACTTTGCTGCACCTCTACAGAGCCTTGGTCCGTTCCAAACTGGACTATGGTTGTGCTGTGTACGGCTCTGCAAGACCCTCTTACCTAAAACTGTTGGACCCTATCCATCATCAAGGGCTTCTTCTCTGTGTTGGAGCATTCCGCACCACCCCTGTGTACAGCCTGTACGCAGAGGCAGGTGAACCCTCACTGTCCAACCGCAGGCTGAAAATGTCTCTAAATTACTATATCAGACTGTTCTCAGAACTACAGAATCCTGCCTATGACTGTGTCTTTGACCCCCAGTTTCAAAGCAAATTTGAAAACGACCCTAACTGTATTCCACCGTTTGGTCTTCATATGCAGCCTCACGTGCGGAATGCAGGTCTAGACCTAGGAGTTGTGTCGGATTTTTCCAAATTTCCAGATCAGCCTCCGTGGACCTTTTTCACACCAGAGATTCGTTTTGATCTTGCAGCTTTTCGTAAAGAGTCTACCAGCTCTCTGGCATACAAGGCCTTGTATGCTGACCTCTGTTCAAAATTCCCATCTTATCAGAAAATTTTCACTGACGGTTCCAAGTCTGAAGATGGAGTGGCCTGTGCAGCCTATTGCCCTGGTGCTCCTTCTCAGATATTGTTAAAACATATACCTCCAGATGCTTCTGTCTATTCTGCTGAACTTACTGCTCTGGTTCTGGCATTGAAGATAATTTCACAATCTAAGAAGAGGGACTTTCTGGTTCTGTTGGATTCGCTGTCAGCTTTGGAGGCCATAGCTGGCCGCAACCTTCAGCATCCAGAACTTTTACATTTCTTTGAACTTTTTAGCAAGTTGAAAGCAGATGGTTACAATATTATTCTAGCTTGGGTTCCTGGTCATGTTGGCATCGGAGGGAACAAAATGGTTGATCATTTAGCCAAGAATGCCACAAGAGAGAAATTGTCCAACATATATATCCCTTGCTCAGATCTGAAACCCAAAATTAACGATTATGTGAGAGACCTCTGGCAGGAGGATTGGAATACACAGACGGATAACAAACTCTTTCAGATCTGTCCAAACCTTAAAGAGTTCCTCCCATCTACGTCAGGTGGTCGTAAAGAAGAAACAGTTCTGTGCCGGCTGCACACCGGCCATTCGTATTTTACCCATTCATACCTTTTAAAGAGTGAAGAAGCGCCGTGGTGCATTCCATGTCATGTGCCACTCACAATGAAACATATTCTTTTAGAGTGTTGGGACTTGCACGATGTGAGACACAAACATTTTACAGCAGAGTCCATGAAAATCCTGTTCAGGGATGTCCCGCATGACGTGATCTTTGAGTTTTTGAGAGAGATTAACGTTTTTCATCTGATTTAAGATTTTACGGATGAAAGATTTTTAACGAAGTTTCTGGTGCGTTTGTAGAAGATGTCTTTTAAAGAGATGTGTGAAAGGTTGTTTTTTTAAAAAAATTTTTTAAATGACTTGTGAGTTGATTTTAACGTGGTGACAGCCCTGATGTGGCCCCTTGCGGTCGGCTGGACTATAAGCAACATTATCTTATCTTATCTTCACAAAACATACTCAAAATAGTTCTTTGTTTGGAAATTTCCCTCCATTAGTAGCTGCATGACACCATAGTGGCAGCTTTCTTTTAAACAAAAATCACATACAGATATTACACTTCTTGTTCTTCATTCAGATTTTACAGTCCTTATCGTTTCTACTTTCAGATATAAGAAAAAGTTATCAAAAAGTTTGTAAAAAACATTTGCTTAACAGGAATTAAGTTTCCATGAGGGAGGAAGTCGATGGACGCTGAGGTTTTCCATAGGGAATCAATATTCTAACCAACAGAATCCCTAGCAGACTTCTATCTGCTCTACATCAAAATCGGCCACTCCCTGGCCGCAAGAAAGGTTGAAAAACTATCAACTTGGCCCAAGCCAAGTGCCCTTTCCTCTTGTCTGGCAACTCCTGGTCTGCCCTACTTCTCTCACCAGTCATGTGCCTCAGCATTCAATCAACAACAAAAAAAAGGGCAGGGATTCAAACAGTGTTTGCCTATGATTTCGCTTTCGTGTCACAAGTTCAAAACATCACCCGCGCTTATACACTGTTATGACACCCCCCGCTCTCCCCTCCCCATGCCATTACAAAAAAAATTGAGTCAGCAATTTTTTTTTAAACAGAAAAAATAGACAAAACCCTACCAAAACAAGAAGCACACATAAAAAACCCAGTTTAGTTCAAAGGCTATTAATCAAACTGTTCTGTGAAAATATTGAGACAAACAAAACCCAACAATGTCGGCAAGATTCAAAGACTAAAATGATTAGATTACACATTCCAATATCACGATTAATTGTTAGTGCAATAATGTATGGTGAATCATATTTATGCTTTTTTGTGCACAATTCATGAAGAACAGTTCATTTGTCAGAAAAAAGAAACATCACCAACAAAACAGTGATTCAAGATGCACAAACAGAGTCCTCAAGGACTATTCCATCACAGACCCCCAAGGCCATAAAAAATCTCTTGAATACAAGGCCGTCATAGCCAAATTGTACAAAGTCCCCAAGGACTATTCAATCACAGGCCCCCAAGGCCATCAAAATCACTTGAATACAGTGACAGGCTTCATGGCCAATTTCAATAAACAGAGTCCCCAAGGACTATTCCATCACAGGCCTCCTAGGCCATCAAAAATCTCGAATATAATCATAGGCCATCATAGCCAATTTGTGTAAACAGAGTCCTCAAGGACTATTCCATCACAGGCCCCCAAGGCCATCAAAAATATCATGAATACAGTCACAGGCTGTCATAGCCAGTTTGTAATACTTCACTGTCTGTCCTCAGGAGACACAAAAAATAGATCACGATTAAGAGACAAATACATCACCATTCACATCACCATGATTGCATTTGGCAACAGAAAATTCAGAACACATCATTCAGCATATGGATGCCAAAATAGTTCTTTTTTCCTATCAAATCAAAAATTGAAAAACACAAACACAACTGTCAGAGCCACGCATCATTAACACATCACAGAGTGAAACCATTTCTGCAATCACACAAACTGAAGAACAGCAATACAGCGTAAACCAATGACGCACTTGCAACAAACAACAAAGGTCTTTCTTTTTTTGCAAATGGGAGGGGGTACGGCTTAACATGCACAGGAGTATCCATAGTTAGCGGAATCCTGTGGGGTTCATCGCCCGAAGCAATGCCTGGTTTATCTGTCAGGATATCTTGAAAGTCCTCCAAGACTTTTCGTAAATGAGTGTCTTGAGGTGTTGTGAGATTGTCATTAATTTTCACATCTTCAAATGTTTCACCTTGAACTGACAGGGTAGGCAGCACAACATCATCAACATCACCATCCTGTACAACACCCACTGAATATGCATGTACAACAGGTAAATCATTTTGACACTCATGACATTTGATACACACACATCAGACTTGGTGAAAAGTGTAACACAATTCACTGCAAAACATCAGCTGTGTCAAAATCCACAGCAGGTACATGAGCATTAGAAACAGAATGAACATGAGCATTTATTTTTTGGCAAGTGTCACAAGACTGGCAATAACGGAACACATGCACTCTCACACCAGGCCAAAAGAAAGAAGATGAAACTCGTTGTAAAGTATGTTTTACATCACAATGACCTGAAAACGTAGAATCACAAGCAGTCTGCAGGACAGTGTCATGTAATGCCACAATTTGCTCCACAAATGTATCTTGCTTTGGAAACAAACAATACAGCACACCATTCTTTGTGACGTACACAATTTCATCACAGTGATCAGGTCATTTTTCTGTCACTTTTGGAAACAGGTGAGAAAGTGTGTTATCTTCTTTTTGCATTTGTGCCAGTTTATCCGGTGTAATGTCAAGCTGGGGAATGGTAGGGACATGAAGGAGTTTGGGATCTTCCTTTTCTCTCTTTTCCTGTAGACTAGTACTAACAGTACAAGGGACAAAAGATCCACCTTCACCACCACACAACGTAGACACGCCAGGAAGATTACCCAGAATAAGGTCAGTAACTGGGTCATCAATGATGCAGGCTTCAATCTGTCCTGTGAAATATGGGGTTGAGACATGGATAGAGACCAGGGGAAAAGATTCTATTTTGCCCCTGAAAGAATGACGGTTTTGGATCCCGCCAGTGTACTGGTTATTTCCGACTAAATCTTTGCGAATACCAGCAGTAGTACACCCAGTGTCTCTCAACAGCACGCACGCTTGTCTGCAGAGGAATACTTGCTTAGTAGAGAAGGAAAATGGCCCTTGATCTCCTACCTTTCACAGAGGAGAGTTGAGAGGAAAGCAGTTGAAGGGGCAGCAGTTTGATTAAACAGCGTACTGCTGCACATAGCTACCATTTCCCTCGCGCTAACCTTCTACAAGCTTTCCTCCCAGTTAGTAGCCCCCATGGGCCGGCCTTCTCGTGGCGGGGGTGTTTCTCGACTAACCTGAGCCCACCCCTTTTTCTTATCTTTCCTGTTTTTCTGCCTACTGTGTCTTTTTACTATCTCTTTTTCCCCCATAAAGTCTCCCCACAGAAACTGCAGCCTCTGTTTCGTCTAGTTTCTGCCTACCTGGCTCTTTACTCTGTACTTTAATCTTTACTTAACAAGCCTTCTTTGGAACACTTCTCCTTTTCTCTGCGGTCTTCTTCAGACCCACCGTGTTTTGCCGTGCGGTGCATCCTGTAAGTGGGGGGAAATGAGATCCTGGTGATTGAGAGAGCCTACTGTTCTCAACACATCACTTTGGCTCGGACCTCCTCTAAGACGGGTGGCATACATTGGCCCGTGTATGTCAGTCGGCTGCCTCTACGTGAGGTTGGGTCAAACTGGGTAGTTCTTGGCTGGCCTTGGAAACCTTGTAAGTGTTCACCGTCTGTCCCCGGCGGTGTGTCATGATCTTGGCGGAATAGGTTAGTTATGTTCTATCTGGTGTATATCCCTGCTGAAACCCGGATGGGGTCAAGAGTTGGATTTCCCCTTGACCCTGGCCCCTTGTTGGACTCCATGGTGGGTGGGTAGGCAGGGATGAACTTTAAAAACTCAAAACTATGGCTCACTCCCAACAAAAACGAAAAAGATATTGTTCCTCAGACTCAAACTTGGATTCAGACTCTGATGATGAAATAAGGACAGCATCTGGTTTTTGGCCTTGTTGGTTGGTGATGGAGGGTGTAGACGAAGCTCGCCCTCTCTGTGGGGTGAATGGATTGAATCCTTTTGCTATTTCGAGAGGAGTAGAAGGACTCTCCGGCGTACCCAAATCCATGAAACGGCTACGAAACGGTTCCTTTTTGATAGAATGTGCAAAACAGAAGCATTCTGAGTTGCTTCTCAAGTCGACGATGTTGATTGACAGGCCAATCAGAGTGACACCTCACAAAACTTTGAATTCAAGTAAGGGCGTCATCAGGTGCCGTGATTTGAGAGGCGTTTCAGAGTTAGAAATAAAGAAGGAACTGGCTTCCCAGGGTGTGACCCACGTTCACCGGGTTCTAGCACGAAAAGACCAAGACCGTGTGCCAACAGATACTTTTTTTCTAACTTTCTGTACGACAACTCTCCCTGTGTGTGTGAAGGTCGGTTATTTGAGGGTTCCCGTCTCTATGTACATTCCTTCACCTTTGTGATGCTTTAAGTGCCAAAAGTATGGACACATTAAGGACAGGTGTACAGAACAGGAGGTGTGTGGCAAGTGCTCAAAACAAGTGCATGAAGGTCCGTGTGATTGTCTGCCCTGTTGCATAAACTGTAAAGGCAACTATCCTGCTTTCTCAAAGGACTGTCCAGTCTGGCGCACTGAGTCCGAGATCCAGAAGGTACGCACGGAGAATCGAATTTCGTTCTTTGAGGCAAGGAAACTTGTGCAGAATAGACAGTCCTCCCTCAGCAAGTCATATGCTGATGTCGCCAAGGGGAGCATGGTCCGTGTTGGTGTTCAGACTGAGACTGTTCAACCTCAGGCCGGCTGTCGGCATCATGATCGGCAGACGCAACAGGAGCCTCAACATATACAGAAAGAAAGTGGAAAAAGAAAGCAAACTCCAAACAGTGCCTTGGGTGGAGGCTCAATATCCACCTCCCCCCGGACTCCTCGAGGGTCTGAGCCCCCTTCCTCCAATCCCAGACCCTCTGGGAAGGCTGCACAGGTAGCCTCTTTGTCTGGGGAAAACTCCAGAAGTCGACCTCTGATGAAGCCTCCTCTTCCACCTCGTCCATCTGGGGGTGGTAATAAGTATCGTCCTTCGTCAGCCAAGAAGGTGGTATCTCCATCGCCTTCTTCCAATCGCTTTTCTCCTTTGGAGATAGAAGGTGATGAGGACAATGAGATGGAGTAATTTTCTTTTCTTTTTTATTGTCATGTTCCTTATTCAGTGGAATATAAGAGGCATTAATGCCCAATATGAGGAACTCCAGCGGTTGTGTTCTGACCTCAAACCTAGTGTTGTTGCGCTGCAGGAAACATTGTTGAGACCAGGAAAACATTTTTCATAGGCAGGCTTTAGTTCAGTAGGTTTTCCTGCTTTACCTACAGATACTGGCCATGGGGTCACTGGGGGTGTTTCCCTTCTTATTCACAGATCTTTGTTATTCAGCCAAGTTAACTTAAATACCCCATTACAAGCTGTTGCGGCCAGGATTACTTTCAATAAACAATAACTCTCTGTTCAATTTATTGTCCTCCTTCTGGTACAATATCTAAGCAACAAGTCATTGATCTAATAGATCAGCTTCCACGTCCTTTTTTTTATTTTGGGAGACTTCAACGGGGTAGCTCACATTCCTCACCTCGGGGTCTCAGGCTGGAAGAGATCTTTAACGAACTGGACTTGTGTTGTCTAAATGACAAATCACCAACATACATGCATTCTTCAAATGGTACTCTTTCGTGTTTGGATTTGTCAGTGTGTGATCCTTCATTGGTTCTAGACTATGATTGGTCAGTTCACGATGATCTGCACGGGAGCGACCATTTCCCTGTAATACTTTCTCCAGTTTTGAAGGAACCTGTTTCCTTTCTTCAGTATTTTTGCTTTAAAAGGGCTAATTGGGATTTCTTTCGTTCAGCCATAACTGATAAGCTAGATGCTGAAATCGTCTTCCGATCAGAAGATCCAGCGGAGTCCTTTACTAATGTTTTGTTATCATGTGCGAGAGATACCATCCCACTCACAAAACCAGGTCTACAATTACCTGATACACCATGGTTCAACCAGGATTGTAAGAATGCTTGCAACGTTCGCAAGAGGGCCCAACGTTTAGTCTTTCAGCATCCTGTGGCCCCGAATGTTCGATCTTATCAGAGGAAAAAAGCAAAGGCGAGGTTTGTTTGTAGAGGAAGTAGACGAGTGTCTTGGAGAAATTTCTGCTCTTCCCTCACATCAAACATATCCAAGAAAAAAATCTGGAGAGTTGTTAAAAAAATTAGGGGCAAGAACAGCTGCCCTTCAATCCACCATTTAAAACTTGATGATACACTCATCACTGACAAACAAGCTGTGGCTAACTTGCTAGCTTCCACCATAGAAACCAACTCTTCCTCTAGTCAAAAATCCACCGCGTTTTTTAAGATCAAAACGCAAGCAGAAAAAAAGAAGCTTGACTTTTCCTCACCCAATCAAGAAGACTACAACTTGCCCTTTAATCTAAATGAACTGAAGTCTGCCTTGCAGGTGTGTCATGATTCTGCTCCTGGTCTTGATGAAATACATTATCAACTCTTAAAACACCTTCCTGACTCAGGTCTTAACATTCTGCTTCAAGTTTATAACCAGGTTTGGACGTCTGGGTCTTTCCCAGCTTCATGGAAAAGGGCCGTAATTGTTCCCATTCCGAAGCCAGGGAAGGATCATTCAAACCCAACCAACTATCGTCCAATAGCCTTAACAAGTTGTGTTTGTAAAGTGATGGAAAAAATGGTAAATGGTAGGCTATGTGGAAATTGGAAACTGATGGGCTTTTAGCCATGGAACAGTGTGGTTTTAGAAAGCATCACTCTACCATGGACCATTTAATCAGATTGGAAACCACTATTCGAAACTCTTTTTTAGATAAAAAGCATGTTGTTGCCATTTTTTTCGACATAGGTCCGTGTGGGGACAACATTGTCAGAAATTCATGAGCAGGAAATGGGTGTTCCACAGGGTAGTATCCTTTCCCCAGCCCTGTTTAGTATAAAAATAAATGAAATTGTAAACTCTGTCAACCAAGGTTCAGACTGCTCTCTTTTTGTTGATGAATTTGCCCTTTATGCATCTGGAAAGACATTTGCTGGTGTACAGCGCCAACTCCAGTTGTGTGTCTATAAAGTCCAACAGTGGGCAGTCGAAAATGGGTTCAAGTTTTCATCAGTTAAAACAGAGTGCATCCACTTTCACAATTTTAGACAACTTTTCCCACCACCAGAAATTTTCATAGATAAGGCTAAAATTCCTGCTGTCACAGAAGCCAAATTTCTGGGTGTTACCTTTGACCAAAAATGGAATTTTAAAGCCCATATTCAGAAGTTGAAAACATCGTGCCTCAAAGCCATGAATATCCTCCGTGTAGTGGCTCATACGGATTGGGGTGCAGACAAACGCACACTTCTCCATCTTTACAGGGCGTTAGTTCGATCCAAGTTGGACTACAGCAGCATCATTTACGGCGCCGCTAGAGCCTCGTATCTAAAAGTCCTAGACCCAGTTCACCATCAGGGTCTTTGCCTCTGCCTTGGCGCTTTTCGTACTACACCTGTTCATAGCCTATATGCTGAGGCAGGAGAGTGTTCCCTCTCTCATAGAAGAGTAAAATTAGCTTTGAATTACTACACACAGCTTTTTTCAGAACCAAACAATCCTGCCTACGACTGTGTTATGAATCCTCATTTCCAAGAGAAATATGAAAGAAGTCCATCCAGTATTCCCCCTTTCGGTATTCGCATCCTTCCTTTTCTGGAGGAGGCGGATATTGATGTTGGGGTCATCTCTGACGTTTCCAAGTTTCCTCAACAACCTCCTTGGACGTTTTCGTCTCCAGAAATTAGGTTTGATTTAACCGTGCAGCGCGAACAGAACACGAGTTCCTTAATTTATAAACAATTATTTTTAGACATGTGTTCTAACCTTAAAGAACATGTGGTTATTTTTACTGATGGTTCAAAGTCCGATGTTGGTGTAGGGTCCTCCGCATATGTTCCAGCTTCGGGAGAAAAACTGTCCAAACACATTCCCTCTGAAAGCACTATTTACACTGCGGAACTTACTGCACTACTTTTGGCTTTGGAGTTGATCAGGCAGTCCCAGTCTAGGAAATTCCTTATTTGCACAGATTCTCTTTCGGCTTTAGAGGCTATAGGAGCAAGAAACATAAAACATCCCGCTCTTATCAAGTTTTTTACCATGTTTTCTTCATTAGTTTCAAGGGGTTTTGAGATTTTGTTGGCCTGGGTGCCAGGTCATGTGGGGATCAGAGGCAACGAAGAGGTGGATAGGCTTTCTAAAGAGGCTGTCCGTCTTCATCCTTCTAAACTGCTTGTACCATCTTCAGATTTAAAAGGCAAAATAGCTTCGTATGTCAATTCTTTATGGGAGGAGGAGTGGAGCCTCCAAGAAAACAATAAGCTTCATCAAATACGTCCAGATTTAAAGGAACATCTTCCCATGGCTGCTGGCGGTCGAAAGGGAGAAACAGTATTGTGTAGATTGAGGACGGGTCATGCCTATTTTACTCATTCGTTTTAATTGAAGGGAGAAGACCCGCCTTTCTGTGTTGCCTGTGATAGTCAGATATCTGTCCAACATATTCTTTTAGACTGCTGGGATTTATACGACATTAGAAGGAAACATTACACTGCAGATAATATGAAGATTCTTTTCCGTGATGTTCCCCCTGACAATATTTTTAACTTCCTAAAAGAAGTGAATTTATTTCATCGTGTGTGAATTTGGTGGTGTTAGATTTTCTGTACCCAGTATTGATTTTTGCAGATTACAGTAAGTGATTTCAACGTGTTGGTTTTTAATCCTAGGATTGGTTCTTTTAATCTTGTTTTAATGGGTTGGGTAAGGTTTTGCTTTTAATCCTTTTTTAACGTATATACGTGATAGTTTGAAACGTGGTGACAGTCCTGAGATAACCTCTGCTGTTGACGGGACTGTAATTTTAATCTTAATCTTAATCCCAATTAGTAGTGTGATACTAGCCATCTGGTTGATAACATGTTGGAAATAGGGTGCTGTGTTTCTTCATTAACACTTTGTGCCAGAAAGCAGCGAACTGTGTGCAATTGATGTCACTGGGGTCTTTGACTGACAGAATGATACTAAACATGAATGGGTCTTCTTTCATATGCATTATTGGCAAGGAGCACAAAGATTTGCCGACAAAAATATTGAAACAGACTGACAAACACACACAAAAGTGAAATGAAAGTTAGACTCAGTGGAGAGCATGCATCCTAATTTCAATCACGCGCAAACTCAAACATATTGGACATGCATATCTTTCCTTTAAAACTGATAGAGAATTATTCGAGGTACCTACCTGACGGCTGGTAGAGGGCCCCAACAACAATCACTGAAGGCTCTGGTCAGCTTCACGGGGAACACAGTGGCGGTTTCCCTACCACAGCCAAGGCATGTTTTGCTTGTTTATCTGTGTGTTCTATGTGCTTGTAAAGCATGCCGATACTGATTCTATCACACCACACCATGCTTTTAGTAGATTTTAGCGAGCTGTACATGCAGATGTCGGTTATAAACAATGAAATGCTTCCTACTGGACCTTGTACATTCCCTGTTTGAATCATTGAATATAATCCATTTGAAACGGATGTCACATATATCAACACACACCAATGTTGTCACACTTTCATCTTCATGGTAAGCCTACTCGCAACTGGGTCACACCATTTCGTTACATCGGTATGGATAGGAGCGAGAGAGAGTGTGCTCGTACACAAGCACACACACACACACACACACACACACACACACACACACACACACACACACACACACACACACACACTCACTCTGACAGAAACCCACACACCAACAACACCGGTATATACATGCATGGACAACACACACACACACTCACACACATACACACAGGCGCGCGCACAACACATTCACACATATGACAACAAAAACAGCATGTCTCTCTCTCTGTTTATTTCAGTTGTAATTGTCTTGATTAATTAATTGATTACTTAATTGGCTTTCCTTGAGATGGAGCAAGGAACTGAACAAGGAATTCTTGTCACCTCTTTAAGCAGTCAGGTTTTTATTGGACTTGAAATTTTCCAGTTCAGGGAAGTACTTCTGATTTTTGAGGGGAGACATAGTCCATGCGTTTTTCCATTACCACCAGCGGTTTTGTGTTTTCTGTGACCATGCCTGTCTTTTCAATAAGTTGATGACCACGTGTGTCTGCTCCCCCCTTTGTTCCCCATGTAATGCCAGGCTGAAATGGTGAGATCAGATGAATGGAAGGCAGTGACTTTCCAGAATGTGCTGCTTTGGAATGACCGTTGTTTCTGGGAATGATTTGCAAAAGAAAGCCATGTATTCTCTGATGTCATTATCCAGTGCGTCGACCTCATCTGTGTCAGTAATGGGCGTTTGATGGGAGATGTTTGAGTGAATGTGGGAAAACAGTGTGTTCATTGTTTTGAATTTCTGACAAATGTTCCTAGCCTTCAAAATGATGTCTCTGTCTGTTCATTGTTTTGAATTTCTGAGAAATGTTCCTAGCCATCAAAATGATGTCTGTCTTGAGTCAGTTCTGCTGTTTTGTCTACTCCACTGTCACACAGATGTTCTATTGTGTCTGGCTTCAGGTAGGTGTGGCAGCGGTTACCATCAGGACGTATTCTATGCTGCTGAAGCACATGCAGGTGCATGGTGACAGGGCCGGCCAGTTTTGGAAGATCTAGTTGTGACTGGAGTTCTATTTCCTGTTGCTTTTCCCACACCAACTCTGAAAGGTCATGCTACTCTTTCTGGAAAGCACTCAGTGGTGCTGTTTCATTTCCTGGCTCATTGAAAACAATCTTTTCTCCAACATTGCTTCTACAGCTGTTAGGATCTGTTTCTGTTGGTTCACGAACTCAGAAAAGGCAGAGTCTGAGCAGACCTGTTTCCCTGGTTCACTAGTGACTGCCCGATGTCTCGGTTAAGGCTGTGGCAGTCCTTTTCCAGCAGGTCATGATGTTTCTTGACCACTCCTAGCAGAATATGCAGATATGGGGGTGTTACATGGGTCAACTCCACATCAATGACAGGCTCCCTGAAGACACTGTTGTATAGTTTGACGATTTTCTTTTTGGACTGTTTGTATTTTCTGCAGTCTGCATTGATTTCCTTCGATGTTTGCTGTGTGATGTTGCCTTTGTTGCAGTGTGCTGGTGTCTGTATTTGTGACTTTGATGCATTGAAGGAGAGGCATGGGTGTGTCCCCTGAGCACCTGACAATCCATACAGTTTGAGGAGAAAGTCATAGTCCCCAAACAGGAACACTTTGATCCTTTTGTCCCCCACCAGGAACACTGATCCTTTTGTCCCTCCATGTCATGGATTTCAGAGCCTCCAGTTGTTGTTGGTAGGGATCTATGGTTCTTCTTAAATTGCATGGACTGTCTTTATAATCCACAATGGTCAGGAGACGTGTTGCGCTTGGAATTTGGTCTGTGGAGATTTGCAATTTGTAGCATGAGTGAATGTGCCCCCTCCATGATCACCTATCTTCACCCAGACCTCATCTTGTGGAATTGTGTTGTTATGCCATGTCAGTTTGTTGTGTTTGTCATATCTAGTAAGTTGCTCACAGTCTGGGGAATGTCTTTTTTTTTAAACATCTTTATTAACTTTTTGCAATGTTTTTTACAGTGGAGAAGGAAAAAAAAGGGAGAAAATACAATAAATTTGCAAACAAACAAACATCACTTTCCTACCTACCCTCCCACAATCAAACATTCACCTGTTCCGTCCCACCTCAATCCACCTCCCCCTTCCCTCCTTCAGTCAAGCTGTTGACAATATGTTGAATAGGCATTGCTCATACATGTAGCTATCCTTTCACATGGATACAATGTGATATACAATAAGGCATCATTCAATAAGGTAAGCATATTACAATTATATCAAAGTGTATGCATGACCGGGGAGTATATAGCTTAGGTGAACTGACAGATGAATAAAAATATACAAGAGGGAGGGAGAGATGGACAAATAGAAAATGAAAAATAAAATTAAGAAAAAAAAAAGTTTGACCGGATGGGTCCAATGTTAACGAGCTGAAATACTGCAAACAATAGGAATTGTTTTGAACAGTTACAGTTATTTGTTACATTGATAAAAGAGCCTCACCACATTGTCATATGTTATGAAAATAAAAACACAAAAAGAGAAGTACCAGTGATCACTTGGTAGTTGCAGAGAAGTTGATCAGACCACTAAATAGAGGAGACAAATGATTCATATATCAACCATTTAGTATGGAATTCATTATAGGTCATGTTTATATACGCATTATGTTTTTCAATTTGGTATTGAAATTTTGATCTTTTCGGAAAGCTTGTTATATGAGGAAAGTTGCCTTTCAGTTTACATGTGTATAAATATTGTTTTGCCAAAAGAATAGTGAAGTAGAAAATACTATCAATAACAATTGTTGCATCAAATCCTAAAAGAATAAGTGATTTTGTCAGACGCATATTCTGGGCATTGGTACATTTTTCTGTTATTAACTCAGTAAAAGAGTCCCAAACACGCTCACACT
>CM065714.1:77711364-78126364 GCA_033310375.1 Conus canariensis
ATTTATATAAATGACATAAGTAGAAATCTCTCTCCTGGAACTACTATAAGGCTTTTTGCAGATGACAGCTTAGTATATAGACCAATCAGAAGCAAGAATGATACATGCATTCTACAAGAAGATCTAAATGCTTTACAAGAGTGGGAAAGAACTTGGAAAATGGAATTTCATCCCCAGAAGTGCCAAGTGTTGCGTATATGTAATAAACGCTCACCAACTAGATCAGAATACTCTATTCACAGTACTATTCTTAAAGAAACCAGTGCTGCAAAATATTTAGGCGTGATTATAGATAGTCGTCTCAAATGGAAAGAACATTACAATTTAGTATGTAAGAAAGCAAACAACATCTTATCTTTCTTATACAGGAACATCAACGACTGCCCCCAAAAGGTTAAGGATGACTGCTATAAAACACTGGTTAGACCAGTACTGGAATATGGTTGCTTAGTCTGGGATCCATACAGTCTAAAGGACATTGATAACCTCAAAAAGATTCAGAAGAGAGCAGCTCGGTTCGTAACAGGGAACCATATCAGAGAGAAAGGGAATACTAGGAAGAACATGAGGAAATTAGAATGGAAACCCTTAGAAGAGAGAAGAGCCTTTATTAAACTTAATACCTTCTTCAGAGGCAGAGCTAAACTAATTGATATCCCAATGGAACAACTAGTATTGAATAAAAGTAGCACCAGGAGTGGTGGTCAATCTTATGCCATACATGCATCAAATATTGACAGCCATTTACATTCATTTTATCCTAGTTCTGTAAGGCTGTGGAACTCACTGCCGGGTGCCATCAAGATTGCCACAAATGCAGTCTCTTTTAAAAATCAAATTGATAAGACAATCTTGAGATCTGCATATTGATTGACTTTTCTATTTTAACTTCCCAATATATTTTATGGTTACCTAGGCCTTAACCTGGCCATTGCGTTTAATGTTTTAAATATCATGTGCGACCCCTTGTTGCCAAATTTTGCTCCAGGGGCCAACAGGCTGAGTCGCATTTTCTTTTTTTAACATGCGCGCTGGTGACCTACTCATTTTTGAGTGAACCAGCTTTTTAGGAAGAAGAAGGAGAAGACATGCATGCACGCACGCACGCATGCACGTACGCGAAAGAGTGAAAAATAAGCACTTGGTGGATGTATGATGTCTTAACACCATGGCTCCCACGCTGCTGTGATGAATCACACTGGGCTATACAGAGCTGCCTAGCACTGGCACTTCACTGACACCAGTGCCTGGCCAACTGATGAGAAGGCACAACACCCACAAAAAACAACAACTGAAGGATGCACGCAAACGCGTGAAGTACTAAAGTTATATCAAACGGCACAAAGAAGAAGCACAACACAC
Organism: Conus canariensis; assembly: GCA_033310375.1. Taxonomy (NCBI): domain Eukaryota; kingdom Metazoa; phylum Mollusca; class Gastropoda; order Neogastropoda; family Conidae; genus Conus; species Conus canariensis. Next base: position 77,712,727 of record CM065714.1, read on the forward strand.
AAATCACACAGAGAATAAATTATATCCAGTTATGGGCTGTGAAAGCATAATAAAGCATGAAACACAACAGAAAACATCAGCACAAGCATTATGCAGTACTCGTTGTCTGCAGCTGCCGAGAGCGCTGTTTCCATGCTCCGCCTTTCATTCCACAGTGGTGAAGGTCACAGCGTGGGGTCATCAGCAGTGCATGTAAGCCAGAAACTAAAGAGGGCAATTTTCATCTGGGTCCGACGGCTATGCGCTGAGCATAAGTACACCTCCAGAACATAATATTATGATCAATACTATCCTTACACAGCCCACAAAAGCTGCATCTGTCATTAACGACTCCAATTTCTTTTAAAATTATGTTTGTTCCTATGCATCTGTCTAATATTCTTCTGAGTTGAAACCATTTGAGCTTTATAGCCGATATATTATGAGCATTCAGGAGGCAGTCATAGTTCCTACACAACATGGCGAACACAGTTAGTTGGACAATTTTGATCAGCTAAACTTTGGGATCAAACCACTGCAATGAGAAAATCTACACGAAGAAAGTCTAAGAAATCCGGTTCCTCTAATTCCAAGATGCAGGAATATGTGTCTAGTAGTGAAGATCATCATGGAGAATCTCTAGAAAAAGATGAAGGAACTACTGAATCGACTGAAGAGACTACAGAAGGTAAAGGTGTCACCAATGCGCCTCAAGAAACCACACTGGATAGCAGTTTGGAGCATGAGTCAACGTTTGAAGAAGTCCCCAAGACACTTGCCATGCGAGAAAAGGCTAAAAAGTTAAATACGACAATCAGCAATCTAGCTCAACGAGTTGAGTCATTGGAAGAACTGATAAACATCAAACTAAGCTGACTGAAGAGTTAGTCAAGGGAAAAGCTCTAAAGAAAGAACACCATGGATTTAAGAGCATTGGCATCCAGACAGACTGTTAGCAAACTAACTCTTATGTCGAAGCAGCAAGAACGCCTCCTCTTGACTCCTCACATGCCAAAACAGCACCAGAAAGCCCAGAAAAAAGTGCAAGATCGGCTAAGGAGATTAAAGCGAAATCAAGAACAAATGACGTAATTCCTGAGACGAACGTAAGATCTACCATGACGTCATTCTCTAAAGAAAAAGAGCAATTGCCTTATGTAGTATTCTTACAAGATTCAACCTTGTCTGGTGTTAAACACAAAAGACTTGGTGCTTCCTATGGTTTCAGTGCTACATTCAAGAAAGTTTACAAAGTAGATGACATCGAGAGAGAGATGAATACTGCATCTTCAACATCACCACCAGATGCAGCAGTGATTCACTGTGGAATAAACAATCTCAAACAGGATGAAGCTGAGAAGGTGAGCAAGAGATTCGTCAACTCTGTCAAAAACATACGCAGATCTTTCAAGAGCACTAAGCTCATCATCAGTAAACTTGCGCCAGTCAGGAACGAAGAACTCAACATAAGCAAGTGACTTTTGTTTCGCATGACCAACTGAACACTTATCATCTTCAAGATGCCATTCATCCATCTTTTGAAGGTTCCAGCATCCTGGCGGCCAGTTTGGGGAGACACCTGCGACATCTCTTCTGGACGAAGCCGAAGAAACCTGTGAGAATTCAGCTTTCGTCAGGCAGATGGCATCAACTTCAGGCACCAGGTCCTCCCCATGGTCATCATCGGTTCTTTGGCATTTCCGGTCCACGGTAGAACATGTATGATGTACTGCAGAGATGGGGGTAGCATCTTTCACTAACAATTCACCTAAAGAGTTATGCATAAATATGGAACATTCTATCAACCGTGTATAATGTATCTGCAGTGGTTCCCAATGGTGTTTCAGGACACATTCTTACTGAGAACACAATCAATTTGTCGACTGATAATTTCATTTGGACCATTTTCTCTTCTTTTTTTTTTTTTTTTTTTCTTTCCTCCTCTTCTGCTCAGAGTAAATTAGTTTTTTGTTGATATTGTTAGTTTAGGTATTGATTTGATCCCATTACAAGACATGTCTAAATTTTCGATTTTACAATGGAACTGTAGATCATTAAACACCAATTTGGTGTATTTAGAACGTCACTTACAAAATCACTCATATTGCGTATTTGCACTTCAGTCACTAAATGTGCAAAGCAATAAGTTGCCAAAGATACAAAACTATTTTTATCCTCCATTACTTCAGGATTGCAAAACATCAACGAAAGTACAAACTGCGTTATACTTAAGACGTGACATGAATTACTCCAAACTATCCTCCACTTACATATCAAATGAAATAGAGGCTGTAAACAAGACAGGAGCTATGATCAAAGTCAATAACAAGCTAAATGTTAACGTTATGTCTGTCTATCTTCCAAATGGTCCAGTAAACGACAACACGGATTGGATCAAACAACTGGATACAAAAAATCAAAAATGGATTATTTTGGGAGATTTTAACGCACATGCCCCGTTCTGGGAGAATGATTGCACAAAAGTTACAAGTAACCGTCTGATTGAAAACATGTCTGATGCAAACCTATACTTATTAAACGATGGTTCTGTCACTAGAATACCAGATGTACCCAATCACAGAGCAACTTCAGTCGATTTATCACTCATTTCACCAGAATTAGTAATTAATTGTACATGGTCAGTGTGCGAGGATAGCTTAGGAAGTGATCACATTCCAATTGAAATAATTTTGGAAGAAAAAGTTGGTAGATATACCGAGAATGAGTGTAGAGACAAAATACCAAAGTTTCAATATAAATTTGCTAACTGGTTGTTTTTCCAAAATATCTTAATGACACATGACATCGGATCCTTTGAAAATGATTGTATTGACACTTTTTATTCTAACCTAACAGAAGCAATTTTAAATGCTGCTACTGAGTCTGTTCCAGTTTTAAAAGGATCATCAAACCCAAAACATAGTGGAAACATATGGTGGACAAAAGAATGTGAAGAGGCTGTGGCACATAAAAAAGAATCTTTTAAACTGTGGTTAAAAGCTGGTATAGCAAAACAAAAAGAAATGGCCAAGAAGAAAGATCAGATCAGTTATTCTTCTAATGATATAGATAACAATATAGAAAAACTTTTTCAAGATATGAAAAGAGCTAAAATTCACAGCAATAAAGTTGTGGCCCGAGCCAAGAAAAACTACTGGACTAACTTTTGCAATACTGAAGTACATGAATCAAAAGATCTACATAAAGTCTGGGCAAAGGTGAAAGAAATGAAAAACGGATTCACGCTACCAATCTTTCCCATAAAGATAGAGAATAAGCAATTTCTAACGTCTAAAGAAAAAGCTGAACTGTTTCTTGACACATTTACTAGCAACAGCGTATCCACAAATCTGGAAGCTGATAGTGTTCATTACAGAAATAAAGAGGAAAGTAGAGATTCCTATGTTGACCTAAATCATGACACTACATACTATCTTAATGCACCAATTCAGTTTGATGAATTTATTGAAACACTGGAGTCATTTTCTTCAAACAACTCTTCTGTTGGTTTGGATGGCATTTCTTATCAGCTTCTGATTCATTTACCATTTAATTGGAAAGAATTGTTATTTTCGTTTTACCAAAAATGTTGGTTAAATGAAGCTCTTCCTAAAATCTGGAAGCAGTCAATTGCAGTTCCTATTCCAAAACAAGGTAAACCGAAATCAGATATAAGTAGTTATCGACCAATAGCTTTAACTTCCCATGCCAGTAAATTATTAGAAAAAATTATACAGAAAAGATTATTTTATCACTGTGAAAAACAAAATATCATTCCTACATGTCAAGCTGGGTTTAGAAAACGACGTTGCACAACAGACAACTTAGTTAAACTTACAACTCAAATAAAGAAACAATTCTCCAAAAGAAAAAGTACACTTGCCACATTCTTCGATGTACGAAAAGCTTATGATAGTGTTTGGCATGCATGACTTTTATATAAACTGAAAAAAATTGGAATAACAGGTATAACTTATCATTACATTAGTAATTTATTATCAGATAGGTCAATACAAGTCAGACTGGGAAATGTCTACTCTTCAGCGAAAAGAATTGATATTGGCATTCCACAAGGATCTGTACTGGCTCCATTATTGTTTAATATATTAATTCACGATCTACCAAACTGTCTATCAAAAACAACAAATGTTGTGCAATACGCAGACGATATAGCTATTTGGATCAACACATCTTTGAGAAAACATACTAACAAAAGAACTGTTCATTACGTTCAGAACATATACCAAAGAGAACTCAATAATCCAAATCAGTATATGAAAGAAAATGGATTGAAGTTGTCTTATGAAAAGACTTGACTTATGCTTTTTAATAATGGTGAAAATCCTAAAACTCTTCCTCAGTTAGTATTGGATGGAAACCCTCATGTTTATAAGCATTCTGTTAAGTTTTTAGGTGTACATTTAACATCAAAATTAAATTGGAAAGTTCATATTGAATATTTGATTTATAAAGCAAGAAAAAGATTTAATTTTTAAAAAATCATAAATAAACAGACATGGAGCCAAAATACCAAAACATTACTACACCTTGCAATTTCTTTAGTTCAATCGGTACTCTCTTATGGGCAAAAGGTGTATTTTAGTGCTTCAAATACTCTTTTAAATAAGTTACAAAGCATAGATAATAGGGCTATCAAGCTAGCTGTTGGTGTCCCTATGTACTCTTAACACTCATAGAACATATAAAGAGAGCAACATGTTGTCATTAACAGAACATCGAAAATCAGCAGTTTCAAAATATATAATCAGAAGTCTATCTGTCGTTAATAATACACAGGAAGAAATATTCTTAAATGCAGAAACAGAATTCCCAAAGAGAGCAAAAAACATAACACTTCTTCAGCCTATCAAGAATTTTACTGAAGACGTTTTGAGTAAAAGCAAAATAGATATTCACAATATTTCAGTCATGCCTATTATACCAATGATGCCACCCTGGGAACAAAGAAAGGCAAAGTTTGATATAGAATACAGCAGTTACAACAAAAATGAAGAGAATTTATTAGTTACTGACGTTCGCCTTCATTTAGATTCAAAATATTCAAATCATCTAAAAATTTTCACTGATGGCTCCATATTAGAAACGTCAGACAGTGGTGCAGGTTTTGTTATTTCTTCACTCAAAATAGAAAAGTCATATTATTTAGGCAAAGGTGTTTCAATATTTACGTCTGAATTATACGCAATAATGCAAGCTTTAGAATTCATTTGTGATTTACCATATTCCACTTACAACATCTTACTATGTGTTGATTCAAAATCAGTTTTACAAACGCTCAAGCAAAATAGCTGCAACGGTCGTAACGATATTGTCTTTGAAATTAAGTATTTAATTCATCATATTGCTATAAAAGGTACTGGTATTGACTTTTGCTGGGTGCCATCTCACTCTGGGCTCTTTTGGAATGAGGTTGCTGATAGAGCTGCTAAACTAGGAGCTTTCAATAACTCTGACATGGTTTCAAATGAGAAATTGGCATTATCAACAGATGAAATGTACTCCTTGTTGGAAAAATCCACTTGTACTAGTCCATCTGCTTCTAGATCTAAAGTCTTGACATATAGTAGACCTATAATTAGTTTACTGTACAAAATACGACTAAACTCGTGGAAAGCTAAGTACGCAAAAGTTAATTGCATTTGCAATCTTAAACTATCAATTCATCACTTACTATTAGAATGCCCAATTTTGCTTGCTAGATACCGAATGAATAATATGGAGTTTTTTCTGAAGTATGACAACATAAGGGACATTTTGAATGATGAAGAAATTGACATTATTTTAATTGCAAAAGTTATTCTATCCACACCTATTGGAAGATTACTTTGAAGTTTTATTTCACTTGTTCTTATTTTTGAAGGGGGAGGAGTAACTTTTGCATGGTGTCTAAAATCACTATCCTTGTGAACAGACATTAAACTAAATATTCATTCATTCATTCACTCCCAATCATGAGTTGGGGACAGTTTCAAATCCCATTTATTGCAACACGGAGCTCTCTAGTTATTTTCAATCAATGTATCATAGTACATCTTTGAACCTTTGTAAGTGGCGAACAATTTCGTAACACAGAGAGGAGAACTGATATATTTACTGTTTTCGATATTTATTCCAGATGTCTTTATATAAACAAGTACTGCGGACGTGTACCCAGGGAAAGTAAGAAAATCAATATTGTTATCATATTTTTCTTTGAAACTTCTCAGTGAAAGAAACTGTCCACTGTCATAAAAAAAAAAAGAGCTAGATAGTAAATATTATTGTTTTCAAATATTTTGGAGACGATGTATTTTTTTCCGACTTGAATACATTTATTGTAGCAAATTGGTTCATCTAATAGTTCAGCTGAATTTTTTGGTGCACATATGTAGTAGAGATATTTATAAGCTTCAAACACATCTGCCCAGAATTGTTTGTATTTTGCAAATTTTGAAACAATCTCTGGACCATGTTTATTGATCAAAGACCACTGTGGGAAGTTCTGAGTTACTTTTCCATTCATGCTTTGATCTTTCACTTCTACGGATCCAAGACACTTCCAGAGATCTAACAAAAATTTTTAGTGCGGGAAGACCAGTACCTCCATTTTTTACACTTTTATGTGCAGTTTTTCAACTGATTTTGTCTATTTTCTTATTCCACACAAATTTAGAACAGATTTGCTGGCATGACTGGAAAAACACATCTGGTGGGTTTGGCAAAAACAGCCAGAGATGGATTAATTTTGAAAGGATTACGGTTATCTGGCGTTTTACCCATATTACTTGACGTCAGCTAGCTTCTGTGCATAATTCATTTCCACACTTTTTTTTTAAATTGTTAGTAAACCGGATACCTAGCATTCAAAATTTTGAAGGATTCCAGTCAATTTCTAAATGTTCCATGTAACAAACTTCACTATTTTTCATGCCTCCTAACCAAATTGCACTTGTTTTACTTAAATTCATGTGAAGACCTGACACATCAAATTTAAGAAGAGCTTCAAGACAAGTTTCAAAAGATTTTTTATCATCGCAAATAAAAACTCTGTGTCATCTGCGAATTGTGAAAGCTTATATTCAGTGTCATTTATCTGAATTCCCTGAATGCCTTGATTTTCCCTCACCATGATGGCCAGTATCTCAGCACAAAGTGCGAACAAATACAGGGAAAATTGGGTCTCCTTATCGATAGCCTTGTTTGATTTCAAACCAGTCTGAAACTTGGCCATTCACAACAACGCAAGACTTTATATTTTTATTAAATGTGCTTATCCATGTACATATGTCCTTTTGGAAACCAAACGCTTTTAGTACTTTTGAAATACCAGTTAATTGAATCAAATGCCTTTTCAAAATCTGTATTAGACTACAGGCCAGGCAGATTATAGTTACCTAAATAGGATATAATGTTAAATATCAATTTCAGGTTATCACCGATTATCTATTTCTTATAAATGCTGTTTGGTCTTCGCTTATAATATTACGCAATATTAGGGGATGTCTTTGATTTTTCCTATTGCTGTCTCTACCTGTTTTTTCTCCCTTCTTCATCCACATACACAAAGTTTGTCTTTTCTATTTCTATGTCTCCAAACGTTGCTTCCTTCTGTGCCTCTCTTTCTTTCTGTTCACATTCAAATTTCACCCCAACACTTTGAAAAGTCTCTTCTGCATCCTATGTGCTGTCCAGCTCATCCCCAGGACAGTTCACAGTGAATACCCTTGTTCTCTGGTTACTCTCGCTGGCCCACACCCAGCTGCTTCCAGAATCTTCTGTCTGTGAGACTGAGCTGATCTCCTGATTTCAGAGCCCTGTCGTTTGATGTTTTCATTCTGATTTTCTGCATCATTTGGGACTGCTTTTTCTGCAGTGGAGATGGTGCCAGAGCAGAAGATTTATGGGGCTGTGTAACCTTTTTCAACACTATAGGCTGACCTCTGGTTTTGCACCTGACTGTCACTTTGGATTGTCGCAGTTTTCTTCTCACACGCTGTGTCAGTAACTTTTCTTGTTCTTCAGTAAGAGGTTTGTTGATGTTCTCGTTGTCTGAGTCAAAATATACTGTCTTGCGTTTCGGTTGGGGGAAGGGGGATATTGTGGCATCTGTGACAGGGGTTTTGACAATGTTTGGAGAGGTTTGTGTGCACAGATAGCAAAAATCGAAATGAAGTCCAAACAAATATCAGACTGATCAAAACTTGCATTAGCAGATTTGGATGTGCTTGCTATGATAGGAGATGTTTGTGTGCAGAATGTTCTTGACTTGGGGGTCAGTGGTGACAGATAAACTGATGTCGACACACTTTGATTGGTATCCAAGCATACATCAGTCATGTGAACACATTCAAGTGCTGAGTTGGATGTGCTAGCTGTGACAGGTGATGTTTGTGCAGAGAATGTTCTGGGCTTTTTCTTGGGGGTTGATACCATTGGAGAAAAAGATGACTCACTTTCATCCATGTCAAAGGACAGATCAGACTGATCTAAACATTCTTGAGCGGATATTTTGACGGGTCAGTTTATCTTTGTTTTTGGACGACCAGGGTGGCAGGTTGATTGAAAGAACTGACACGATGTACACTGACTCAAAGAAAGATCTGGACAGAAAGTTGTCCAGATTTCTGACATTCTCTCAATGTCACGAGCAGCAGTTTCTTTTGTAAAACAACACTGAGAATGTGCTGACATGAGTCTCGTTTTTTTTTCAGTTTATGGTAGCATTTTATGCAGATACACTTGGACTGTTTGCCTACTTCATCTCCAGAAATATCTAGACTGAATCACTGCAACAAATCATTGGTGAAGTTGGCGTGAAGTCTAGCATTTAATCCTTTATCTTTTTGCTGTCTGAGCACAAAGTCACTGCACACATGACACAACAAATCTACATGTCTTTTGTGTTGACTGAAGTTGTGTGCAAACGCCTCTGCCATTGTTGGCGCTACAAACATGCACACAGATAGCAAAAATCGGAATGAAGTACACCTACACGAAACGCACCACACGCATGCATGCACACACGCACACCTGCATAGAGAGAGAAAGAGAATCACTGGTATTACAGCTTACTCTACCTTGAAGGCACGTTTGGGTAGGCCTTCTCACTTGCACACACTCACTCTCATGCAGAAAGAAGGAGATAGAGAGGAAAAAAAAACACTTGGTAGATGTATGATGCACAGAAAGTAGGATAACACACACAAAAAGATCTGTCTCAGCACCACGGTTCTCATGCTACGATGTGGCACACACACTACTGCACTAGCCACTGACTGGCCAACTGATGAGAACGCATCACACCCACTTTAAAAAAAAATTGGAGGATGCACTCAAACGCGGGAAATACTCGTCATATAAAACGGCACAGTGAAGGAATGCAGTCACATGAATCACGCACAGAGTAAATTATATCCACTGATTTTAAGTGTGTAGCACAAAAAGTGTCGAAACACCAGAGTAAACATCAACACAAGAATCACACACTTCTGGCAGTCTGCAAGTGCCAGAGCGCTGTTCCCACATTACGGGTTTTTGCTCCACAGCGTTGAAGGTCACAGCGTGGGGTCATCAGCAGTGCATGTAGGCTGTAAAAAGAAGGTGATTTTCATCTAGGCCGGACAGCTGTGAGTGTAGCATGAAATCCATTTACTGAACAAGTCTCAGTGAGTAGTCCTTGCACAGAAGTGTCGGAGACTAAAACATGTTGGGTACTGGCAGTAGTAGTACTCGCATTAGTTGGTGTAGAGGACCGAGACTGTTGATAGGGACACTCATTCCGTTTATGGAATTTGCAGTCGCAGTGCCAGCAGTGAATGTCTGTGACATCAGATGTACCACCATGACCAAATGCCTGACCACGTCCACGATATGGCCTGCATGTATGATCTGAACATCTGTAATTCCACGTGGGATAAAACCCTCCGGGGGTTGCAACCTTGCCGTGGTCGGAGGGCTTGCGTGGTCCAGTGATCTTCTAGGCTTTGCTGACAGGGGCATCGATAGTCGACTAGATGGTTAGTTGTCGTGAACGCTTCTAGGCCTGTATAGCCAAGTTGCTGACTGGCCAAGCATTACGTGGTAGGAATTGATGCTCCTGGTAGGGTTTCCCATGTCAGAAAGGTTAGGAGTGAGGGCCCAGACAAATAGTAACCCACCTTTTTCCTATTCTATCTTCTGCCTTTCTTAATGGATCTTTTCTTTCTTCGTCTCCCCTTCAAGCCTTCTGTTCCACACTCTTTTTTTCTCTGATACTTGAGTCGCTGCCGTAAGCAGCGGGGAAGCCCAAGTTACAGTTACCTGGCGAGGGGCTGAGTGGCTGATCCCAATTCAGTCGCTAAGGTGCACTGTCTGGTTTTCATGCGGGACGGTACCAGGCTCACGGACGCCATTCTATGGCCATCCATTGTCCCTTCCCCAGCACGGCAGCTCTCCTGGGGTGACCGTTTATCTCTGCCGGTATTTAAAACCTTCATGGCCTCAATAAACATAAAAACAGGAAAAAGAAGAAAACTGGGTTCCGACCCTTCCAGGGATACGGACTCGGATTCCGACACTGAAGTTCGGAATAGGATAGGTGCATGGCCCTCTTGGCTGATTATCCAGTCGGCAGATAGCGAGCGACCCATTACTAAGTTGAGTCCTTTTGCTGTTGCAAAGGGGCTGAAAGGTCTTGCAGGCGCAGAGCCGAAATCAGTGAAGAGGTTGAGGGATGGTTCCTTGCTGGTGCAGGTCGACCGAAAAGTCCACTCGGACAACTTATTGAGATCCGAAAGCCTTGTAAATTACCCCATCCGGGTGTCCCCTCACAAAAGTCTCAACTCCTCGAAAGGCGTCATCCGTTGCCGAGAATTGTTCGGGATATCTGAGGGAGAGATAAAGGCTGAGTTGGCTGATCAGGGAGTGGTCGAGGTCAGGAGGGCGACTTTTCGGAAAGGTGCGGAGAGGAAACCTACCAACACTCTGTTCCTCACCTTTGCTAAACCGACTCTTCCAGAGTCCATAAAGGTGGGGTACCTGAGAGTGAAAGTAGCCCTGTATGTGCCGTCCCCCCTGAGGTGCTTCAAATGTCAACGCTTTGGACATGTCAAAGAGAGATGCCCGGGAGAGGAGGTGTGTGCCACCTGCAGCAAAGCAGTTCATGATGGTGGATGTGAATCCGCGAAATGCGTGAACTGCGATGGTGACCACCCTTCCTTTTCAAGAGACTGCCCTGTCTGGCGAATCGAAAGCGAAATCCAGCGAGTTAAAACAGAAAAAAAGATTTCGTTCTTCGAAGCAAAAAAGCTGGTGCAGGAGCAGAGGGGAACCCCGCTTCTTTTCTCGACAGTAGTCAAAAAATCGCTCAGAGTACCTCAGGTAGAAGTAGGCGTTCAGACAGACCCATGTGGTCTTGAACCTCTGAAATGTATTCCGACTTCAAGAACATCGCAAGAGAAAACGGCCGTTGGTGGGGGCCATAAACCCACCAGAGGATGCACTTCCAGTGCATCCTCTAAGCCTGCAGCTGTGCGGGCTGCCCAGCAAGGGGGTCGCCCCGAGACAGCCCCCAAGACGAGACCACCTCCCAAGGGAGGAGCCCCGACAGTGGCGTCGGGCAAAGTGGCGTTGGTGGAGTGCAGGGGAAAGCCTCCACCAACGCCATCAAAACCATTGAGTTCTTCCCCTCCAGGGAAGAAGAAACATCAAATTCCACCGGACAGACTGAAAAAAGCAGAGCTGAAATTACAAAATACATTTGATGCTCTATATGACGAAGAGGAAGAGGACATTGACATGGATGATTAAGATCCTCATCCACAATGGATACAGTCTTGCAATGGAATATTAGGGGACTGTCTTCCAATTTTGAAGAATTGCAGCTGTTGTGCCGTGAGGCTAGGCCCATGCTAGTTTCACTGCAAGAAACTCTTCTAAAGTCTGACAAAACTTTTTCACTTTCTGGCTACAGCTCTCTAAACCTACCTGCACAATCTGTTGAACATGGCGTTTCTGGCGGAGTAGCTTTGTTCATTCACAACTCTGTTCTGTACAGCCCAGTTGCTCTGCAGACCCCGCTGCAGGCAGTGGCAGCTCGGGTTACTCTTCACAAAACAGTTACTGTCTGTAGTTTGTATCTATCTCCAAATATCTGCGTCACTAAACGGGGCCTCATTTCGCTCTTGGAGCAGCTTCCCAGACCCTTCCTGCTGTTGGGGGATCTGAATGGCCACTCTCCTCTATGGGGAAGTGAGAGAACATCACCAAGGGGTCTGCTTTTAGAGGAAGTGTTTTCGGAGCTTGATCTGTGTGTCTTGAATGGGAAATCGCCAACTTACTTTCACTCCGCTAATGGCACCACATCTTGTCTGGATCTTTCTGTCTGTGACCCATCTTTGTTTTTGGATTTTGTTTGGGAGGTTGATGAGGACCTGCATGGTAGCGACCACTTTCCTGTGTTGCTTCGGTATATGAATGCAGAGAGTGAGTCTTTACCAGAACGCCTCAATTTCAACAAAGCAGATTGGGACCTCTTTGCCACTAAGTTTCTTATGGATCTGGAAGAGGACAAGATCCTGCAAAGTGAAGATCCGGCAGGAAGTCTTTCAGATTTCATACTGAATTGCGCAAAGTCAACCATCCACACATCTTCCAAGAAGCCCCTAATGCCAAAAGTTCCTTGGTTCAACTCTGAATGCAAGGAAATTAACAAAACCCGCAAAAGAGCTCAACGTTGGGTCTCTTGCAGACCTTCGATGCCCAACGTCCGAGCGCATCAGAAACTGAGGGCCAAATCCAAACACATATATAAGACCAGTAAACGTTTATCTTGGAAACAGTTTTGCTCAAGTCTCACATCCAAGACATCGAAGAAAAAAGTGTGGAAAATCATCAAGAAAATCAAAGGGAAGAACACCTGTCCCACTGTGAACCATCTCAAGTTTTCTGACTCTTTAATAACAGAGAAAAAAGCAGTTGCTAATCTGCTTGCTTCAACCATTGAAAAGAATTCCTCCTCTTCTAACAAATCAGCCAGTTTTGTCAAAATCAAAGCCCTCAAAGAAAAATCACCCTGCAACTTTTCATCAGATAACATGGAAGACTACAATCTTCCTTTCACTTTAAACGAATTGAAATCTGCCTTACTTTCTTGCAGCGATTCCTCTCCGGGTATAGATGAAATCCATTACAAACTTTTGAAACATCTTCCGCAAAAAGGTCTGCACATCCTGCTACATGTCTACAACCATATATGGACTACTGGTTTCTTTCCACCTTCTTGGCGAAAAGCCCTCATCATTCCCATTCCCAAACCAGGAAAAGATCTTTCTAACCCATCAAACTACCGTCCCATAGCTTTGACCAGCTGTGTCTGCAAGCTGATGGAGAAAATGGTCAATGCTAGACTCATGTGGAAACTCGAAACCGATGGCCTTTTGGCGAAAGAACAGTGTGGTTTCCGCAAACATCGAACCACAGTTGACCATTTGATCCGTCTGGAATCTACGCTTCGGAACGCCTTTCTGAACAAACAACACGCAGTGGCTATTTTCTTTGACTTGGAGAAGGCCTACGATACCACCTGGAAATCTGGGATACTTCATGATCTCCATGATCTTGGTTTTCGGGGTCATCTTCCACTTTTCATTCAAAATTTTTTGGCAGAACGACAGTTTCAGGTCCGGGTTGGCACCACTCTCTCTGATGTTCATGAGCAGGAGTTAGGTGTTCCGCAAGGAAGCATACTGTCTCCTGCCCTCTTTAGCATCAAGATCAACAACATTGTTAAATCTGTTCAACAGGGTTCAGACTGCTCATTGTTTGTGGATGATTTTGCTGTTTACGCAACTGGAAGCCGGTACCCGAGTGTCCAGCGCAGGCTCCAGCTTTGTGTAGATAAAATTCATCAGTGGGCGGATGAAAACGGCTTTGCTTTTTCTCCTACAAAGACACAGTCCATTCACTTCCATAATTTCCGTCAGTTTTTTCCAGATCCTGTAATTCAAATAGGGAAATCTCCCATTCCAGCTGTCAAAGAGGCCAAATTCTTAGGAGTTATTTTTGACCAGAAACTCAACTTTCTCAGCCACATTAAAAACCTCAGAACTTCTTGCCAGAAAGCTTTGAATATTCTGCGGGTTGTAGCACACACTGACTGGGGCGCTGATAAGAAAACTTTGCTGCACCTCTACAGAGCCTTGGTCCGTTCCAACCCTCCGGGGGTTGCAACCTTGCCGTGGTCGGAGGGCTTGCGTGGTCCAGTGATCTTTTAGGCTTTGCTGACGGGGGCATCAATACTCGACTAGATGGTTAGTTGTTGTCAATGCTTCTAGGCCTGTATAGCCAAGCTGCTGACTGGCCAAGCATTACGTGGTAGGAATTGATGCCCCTGGTAGGGTCTCCCATGTCAGAAAGGTTAGGAGTGAGGGCCCAGACAAATAGTAACCCACCTTTTTCCTATTCTGTCTTCTGCCTTTCTTAACGGTTCTTTTCTTTCTTCATCTCCCTTTCAAGCCTTCTTTTGCACACTCTTTTTCTCTCTGTGGTCTTCTTAAGATCCGCCGCGTTTGCCGTGCGGTGCGACCTGTGACGGAGGGGGATGAGATCCTGGTGATTGAGAGGGCCAACGCCCTCAACACATCACTTTGGCTCGGACCTCTCCTAGACAGGAGGTACACTCTGGCCCGGGTGTATCAATCGGCTTCCCCTTCGTGGGGCTGGGTCAAGACAGGCAGTTCTCCGACTGGCCAAGGTAACCCCTGCAGTGCTCAGCTCTCTGTTCCCGGGAGTTGGGCATGATCAGGGGGGATAGGGTCAGTAGGCTTCTGTTTGTCGTATATCTCTCCTGAAGCCTGGAAGGGGTCAAGACAATGAGTTCTTGGCCCTGGCCCCTTAGTTGGACTCCATGGTGGGTGGGTAAGGGAGAGATGAAATTTCTAAACATAAATCATGGCTTTATCCAAAATCACACCCCCCATAAAGAAGAGGAAGGCAGTGGACCCCATTTCTAGTCATAACGATTCCGACAGTGACTCGGATATGGAGACGAGACAGATGACAGGTTTTTGGGCTTCCTGGCTTGTGGTTGAAGGGACAGAGCAGGAAAAGCCTATTTCTGCTCTGAGTCCTTTTGCTATTCAGAAGGGCTTTCAGGGTCTAGCAGGTGACCCTCAGTCAGTGAAAAGGCTACGGAATGGCACTTTCCTCGTCCAGTGCAGATCACAGAGGCAATCGGAGCAGCTGCTGAGGGCAACAAAACTTGTGGACAGAGAGATCCGGGTGACCCCCCATAAGCAGTTAAATTCGACCAAAGGGGTTATCCAGTGCCCGGATTTGAAAGGTGTCTCGGAAGCGGAGATCAAGACAGAACTTGCGTCCCAAGGTGTGACAGAGGTGCATAGGGTGACAGTCAAAAAAGGTGCAGAAAGAGTGCCCACCAACACCCTCTTTCTGACATTCTGCAACCCTGTGCTGCCTCCGGTCATTAAAGTCGGGTACTTAAATGTACGTGTCCAACTGTATGTCCCATCCCCGTTGAGGTGTTTCAAATGCCAGAAGTTTGGACATGTCAGAGACCGCTGTTCTGGGCAGGAGGTGTGTGGTGTTTGTTGCAAGGCAACCCATGATGGGCCGTGTAAAGACCCGGCTCATTGTGCGAACTGCGGTGGCGACCACCCCTCCTCTTCACGCAACTGCCCTGTTTGGGTTCAGGAGTCCACCATCCAAAGAGTGAAGACTGAAAAGAAAATTTCGTTTTTTGAGGCCCGCAAACAGGTTGTTGGCAGTCAGACGTCAACAGTGTCTTCTTATGCTTCCGTTACAAAGAAAGTTTCCACCCGTTCAGTCTGCTTCCAGACTGACAATTTTACTTTCACCAAGACATTGCAAGAAAGACCGTTAAGCTCTGGTGGAAGCAAGTCCACCGCCTCCCAACCCAAAGTGGGTGCCCCTGGTGGAGGCAAAAAATCCGCCACCCCTCAGACTGCCCAGCAGTCTACTCCATCTGCTGCTGGGCAGATGAAAAAGCCAACCCTCCCGCCTCGAACTTCCTCGAGCAGTGCCCGTGCGGGCAAGGGAGTTCAACCAAGTGTGGAGATGAGGAAGAAACCTCCACCATCTCCAAAATCCAGACCTTCTTCACCTGTGGGCAAGTCTGCCAGCAGGTCTGAAGACCCAAACAGTCCAGTGAAACTAAGCAATAAATTTGCTCCACTGAATGCAGACGATGACGAGGAGATGACCTGACTTCTCTCCTGTTCATCCTCTGCACCATGGATAGTAGTAAACTAGTCCATTGGAATATCCGTGGCCTAAATTCAAATTTTGAGGAGCTGCAACTTCTGTGTCAAACTGTAAAACCTTCCGTCATGGCTCTTCAGGAAACTAAAATTCAAAGCCAGAAGACCTTCACTCTTTTTGGCTTTAATATTCTTTTAAACCGGCACAACCATCCACATTGGGACTGTCAGGCGGTGTTGCCCTTCTTTTACACAAAACTTTGCTGTTTAGTCCTGTCGCTCTGACTACCTCCCTTCAGGCTGTAGCTGCGAGAGTCACTCTCCACAAGACTGTTACAATCTGCTCACTGTATCTGCCACCTTCTGTCCCGGTTTGTCGTCAGGACCTTGTCAGTCTGATCGAAGAACTTCCTCGACCTTTTTTGCTGTTGGGTGACTTTAATGGTCACAATCCTCTTTGGGGTAGTGTCAGTTCGTCATCCAGAGGTCTGCTTCTTGAGGATGTCCTTTCAGACTTTGATTTGTGTTGTCTGAACGATGGAGCTCCAACTTACCTCCACTCTTCCACAGGTTCACTTTCGTGCTTAGATTTGTCGATTTGTGACCCCTCGCTGGTCCTGGACTATGAGTGGTCTGTCCATGACGATCTGCACGGAAGTGACCATTTCCCTGTTCTTTTAAAACCCTTATTAACTGAAAACATCTCTGTCTCACAACATCTTAATTATAAGAAGGCCAACTGGAATCTTTTTGCCACCAATATTTTGAAAGAATTCCAGGACACTGATTTTCTTCAGAGTCCAGACCCAGCAGAATCTCTGACTAACACTGTGATAAAGTGTGCTAAAACCTGTATTCCAATGTCTTCCAGTAAACTCCAAATGCCCAAAACACCCTGGTTTAATTTAGACTGCCAACAAATTTCAAAAGTTCGCAAACGGGCTTAGCGTCGGGTATACCAACGACCTTCAGGTCCCAACGCTCGAGCCCATCAGAAACTCTGTGCCAAATCGAGACACACTTTCAAAATCAGTAAACGTCAGTCTTGGAGAAACTTCTGCTCCGGGCTGACATCAAAAACTTCAAAGAAAAAAGTCTGGAACATGATCAGAAAAATCAAAGGAAAAACACCAACCCCTCCATTCATCACTTGAAACTTGCCGATGCTCTGGTCACTGACAAACAAGCTGTTGCCAATCTGTTGGCTTCCACCATCCAACAGAACTCCTCATCTTCAAATAAATCTGCAGCCTTTTTAAAAAACAAACAACTGAGAGAGAACTCTTTATACAATTTCACATCAGACAACTCTGAAGCCTACAATCTCCCTTTCTCAATCAATGAACTGAAAACAGCTTTACAAACCTGCACTGACTCTGCCCCTGGTCTGGATGATATTCATTATCAGGTTTTGAAACATTTTCCAGAAAGCTGTCTCCAGACCCTTCTTAAAGTATACAACCATATCTGGACCACAGGGTACTTTCCGCCCTCCTGGCGGAAAGCCCTGATCATTCCAATTCCAAAGCCTGGAAAGGACCTTACCAACCCTTCCAACTATCGTCCAATAGCTCTGACTAGCTGCCTCTGTAAGTTGATGGAAAAGATGGTCAACTCCCGTCTGATGTGGAAGCTGGAAACCAATGGCCTTTTGGCCAGTCAACAGTGCGGTTTCCGGAAATACCACTCGACAGTCGACCATCTAATCCGTCTGGAAACCACCATCCGCAACGCCTTTGTCAATAAACAGCATGTGGTCGCTATCTTTTTCGACCTCGAAAAAGCGTATGACACCACATGGAAATCAGGAATTCTTCTGGACTTGCACAGACTTGGTTTCCGTGGTCACCTGCCTCTGTTTATACAGAACTTTTTGGCTGATCGACAGTTCCAGGTGCGTGTTGGCACCGCACTCTCTGACATCCATGGGCAGGAGTTGGGTGTACCTCAGGGGAGCATCCTTTCTCCTGCCCTTTTCAGCATTAAAATTAACGACATTGTAAAATCGGTAAGCCAGGGCTCTGAGTCCTCTCTGTTTGTTGACGATTTTGCGCTGTACGCAGTTGGAGCTTCTTACGCCAGCGTACAGCGTCGACTCCAACTTTGTGTCAACAAGATCCAGCAGTGGGCCGAGGAAAACGGGTTTACCTTCTCACGTACCAAAACTCAGTCAATCCATTTTCACAATTTTCGTCAGTTTTTTGTTGATCCTGAAATTCGTCTGGACAAGTCCACCATTCCAGCTGTAAAAGAAGCCAAATTCCTAGGAGTTATTTTTGATCAAAAACTCAACTTTCTCAGCCACATTAAAAATCTCAAAACCTCTTGCCAGAAAGCTCTGAATATTCTGCGGGTCGTAGCGCACACTGACTGGGGCGCTGATAAGAAAACTTTGCTGCATCTCTACAGAGCCCTGGTCCGCTCCAAACTGGACTATGGTTGTGCTGTGTACGGCTCTGCAAGACCCTCTTATCTGAAACTCTTGGACCCTATCCACCATCAAGGGCTTGGTCTCTGTCTTGGAGCATTCCGCACCACCCCTGTGTACAGCCTGTACGCAGAGGCAGGTGAACCCTCACTGTCCAACCGCAGGCTGAAAATGTCTCTAAATTACTATATCAGACTGTTCTCAGAACCGCAGAATCCTGCCTATGACTGTGTCTTTGACCCCCAGTTTCAAAACAAATTCGAAAACAACCCTAACTGTATTCCGCCGTTCGGTGTTCGTATGCAGCCTCACGCGCGGAATGCAGGTCTAGACCTAGGAGTTGTGTCTGATTTTTCCAAGTTTCCGGATCGGCCTCCGTGGACCTTTTTCACACCAGAGATTCGTTTTGATCTCGCAGCTTTTCGTAAGAGTCCACCAGCTCTCAGGCATACAAGGCATTGTATGCTGACCTCTGTTCAAAATTTCCATCCTGTCAGAAAATTTTCACTGACGGTTCCAAGTCTGAGGATGGAGTGGCCTGTGCAGCCTATTGCCCTGGTGCTCCTTCTCAGATACTGTTAAAACATATACCTCCAGATGCCTCTGTCTATTCTGCTGAACTTACTGCTCTGGTTCTGGCATTGAAAATAATTTCACAATCTACCAAGAGGGACTTTCTGGTTCTGTCGGATTCGCTGTCAGCTTTGGAGGCCATAGCTGGCCGCAACCTTCAGCATCCAGAACTTTTACATTTCTTTGAACTTTTTAGCAAGTTGAAAGTGGATGGTTACAACATTATTCTGGCTTGGGTTCCTGGTCATGTTGGCATCGGAGGTAACGAAATGGTTGATCGTTTAGCCAAGAATGCTACAAGAGAGAAATTGTCCAACATATATATCCCCTGCTCAGATCTGAAACCCAAAATTAATGATTATGTGAAAGACCTCTGGCAGGAGGATTGGAATACCCAGACGATAACAAACTCTTTCGGATCCGTCCAAACCTTAAGGAGTTCCTCCCATCTACGTCTGGTGGTCGTAAAGAGGAAACGGTTCTGTGCCGGCTGCACACCGGCCATTCGTATTTTACTCATTCCTACCTTTTAAAGAGTGAAGAAGCTCCGTGGTGCATTCCATGTCATGTGCCACTCACAATGAAACATATTCTTTTAGAGTGTTGGGACTTGCACGATGTGAGACACAAACATTTTACAGCAGAGTCCATGAAGATCCTGTTCAGGGATGTCCCGCCTGACGTGATCCTTGACTTTTTGAGAGAGATTAACATTTTTCATCTGATTTAAGATTTTACGGAAGAAAGATTTTTAATGAAGTTTCTGGTGCGTTTCTAGAAGATGTCATTTAAAGAGATGTGTGAAAGTTTTTTTTTTTTTTTTTTTTTTTTTTTTTAATGACTTGTGAGTTGATTTTAACGTGGTGACAGCCCTGATGTGGCCCCTTGCGGTCGGCTGGGCTATAAGCAACATTATCTTATCTTATCTTACGTGATCCTTGACTTTTTGAGAGAGATTAACATTTTTCATCTGTTTTAAGATTTTACGGAAGAAAGATTTTTAATGAAGTTTCTGGTGCGTTTCTAGAAGATGTCATTTAAAGAGATGTGTGAAAGGTGGTTTTTTTTTTTTTTTTTTTTTTAATGACTTGTGAGTTGATTTTAACGTGGTGACAGCCCTGTGTGGCCCCTTGCGGTCGGCTGGGCTATAAGCAACATTATCTTATCTTATCTGGTCACTGACAAACAAGCTGTTGCCAATCTGTTGGCTTCCACCATCCAACAGAACTCCTCATCTTCAAATAAATCTGCAGCATTTTTAAAAAACAAACAACTCGGAGAGAAATCTTTATACAATTTCACATCAGACAACTCTGAAGCCTACAATCTCCCTTTTTCAATCAATGAACTGAAAACAGCTTTACAAACCTGCACTGATTCTGCCCCTGGTCTGGATGATATTCATTATCAGGTTTTGAAACATTTTCCAGAAAGCTGTCTCCAGACTCTTCTTAAAGTATACAACCATATCTGGACCACAGGGTGCTTTCCGCCCTCCTGGCGGAAAGCCCTGATCATTCCAATTCCAAAGCCTGGAAAGGACCTTACCAACCCTTCCAACTATCGTCCAATAGCTCTGACTAGCTGCCTCTGTAAGTTGATGGAGAAGATGGTCAACTCCCGTCTGATGTGGAAGCTGGAAACCGATGGCCTTTTGGCCAGTCAACAGTGCGGGTTCCGGAAATACCACTCGACAGTCGACCATCTAATCCGTCTGGAAACCACCGTCCGCAATGCCTTTGTCAATAAACAGCATGTGGTCGCTATCTTTTTCGACCTCGAAAAAGCATATGACACCACATGGAAATCAGGAATTCTTCTGGACTTGCACAGACTTGGTTTCCGTGGTCACCTGCCTCTGTTCATACAGAACTTTTTGGCTGATCGACAGTTCCAGGTGCGTGTTGGCACCACACTCTCTGACATCCATGGGCAGGAGTTGGGTGTCCCTCAAGGGAGCATCCTTTCTCCTGCTCTTTTCAGCATTAAAATCAACGACATTGTGAAATCGGTAAGCCAGGGCTCTGAGTCCTCTCTGTTCGTTGACGACTTTGCGCTGTACGCAGTTGGAGCTTCTTACCCCAGCGTACAGCGTCGACTCCAACTTTGTGTCAACAAGATCCAGCAGTGGGCCGAGGAAAACGGGTTTACCTTCTCACGTACCAAAACTCGGTCAATCCATTTTCACAATTTTCGTCAATTTTTTGCTGATCCTGAAATTCGTCTGGACAAGTCCACCATTCCAGCTGTAAAAGAAGCCAAATTCCTTGGAGTTATTTTTGATCAAAAACTCAACTTTCTCAGCCACATTAAAAATCTCAAAACCTCTTGCCAGAAAGCTCTGAATATTCTGCGGGTCGTAGCACACACTGACTGGGGCGCTGATAAGAAAACTTTGCTGCATATCTACAGAGCCCTGGTCCGCTCCAAACTGGACTATGGTTGTGCTGTGTACGGCTCTGCAAGACCCTCTTATCTGAAACTCTTGGACCCTATCCACCATCAAGGGCTTGGTCTCTGTCTTGGAGCATTCCGCACCACCCCTGTGTACAGCCTATACGCAGAGGCAGGTGAACCCTCACTGTCCAACCGCAGGCTGAAAATGTCTCTAAATTACTACATCAGACTGTTCTCAGAACCGCAGAATCCTGCCTATGACTGTGTCTTTGACCCCCAGTTTCAAAACAAATTCGAAAACAACCCTAACTGTATTCCGCCGTTTGGTGTTCGTATGCAGCCTCACGCGCGGAATGCAGGTCTAGACCTAGGAGTTGTGTCTGATTTTTCCAAGTTTCCGGATCAGCCTCCGTGGACCTTTTTCACACCAGAGATTCGTTTTGATCTCGCAGCTTTTCGTAAAGAGTCCACCAGCTCTCAGGCATACAAGGCATTGTATGCTGACCTCTGTTCAAAATTTCCATCCTGTCAGAAAATTTTCACTGACGGTTCCAAGTCTGAGGATGGAGTGGCCTGTGCAGCCTATTGCCCTGGTGCTCCTTCTCAGATACTGTTAAAACATATACCTCCAGATGCCTCTGTCTATTCTGCTGAACTTACTGCTCTGGTTTTGGCATTGAAAATAATTTCACAATCTACCAAGAGGGACTTTCTGGTTCTGTCGGATTCGCTGTCAGCTTTGGAGGCCATAGCTGGCCGCAACCTTCAGCATCCAGAACTATTACATTTCTTTGAGCTTTTTAGCAAGTTGAAAGTGGATGGTTACAACATTATTCTCGCTTGGGTTCCTGGTCATGTTGGCATCGGAGGGAACGAAATGGTTGATCGTTTAGCCAAGAATGCCACAAGAGAGAAATTGTCCAATATTTATATCCCTTGCTCAGATCTGAAACCCAAAATTAATGATTATGTGAGAGACCTCTGGCAGGAGGATTGGAACACGCAGACGGATAACAAACTCTTTCAGATCCGTCCAAACCTTAATGAGTTCCTCCCATCTACGTCTGGTGGCCGTAAAGAAGAAACAGTTCTGTGCCGGCTGCACACCGGCCATTCGTATTTTACCCATTCGTACCTTTTAAAGAATGAGGAAGCTCCGTGGTGCATTCCATGTCATGTGCCACTCACAATGAAACATTCTTTTAGAGTGTTGGGACTTGCACGATGTGAGACACAAACATTTTACAGCAGAGTCCATGAAAATCCTGTTCAGGGATGTTCCGCCTGACGTGATCTTTGAGTTTTTGAGAGAGATTAACATTTTTCATCTGATTTAAGATTTTACGGATGAAAGATTTTTAACGAAGTTTCTGGTGCGTTTCTAGACGATGTCATTTAAAGAGATGTGTGAAAGGTTTTTTTTTTTTTTTTTTTTTTTTTTTTTTTAATGACTTGTGAGTTGATTTTAACGTGGTGACAGCCCTGATGTGGCCCCTTGCGGTCGGCTGGGCTATAAGCAACATTATCTTATCTTATCTTGGTCCGTTCCAAACTGGACTATGGTTGTGCTGTGTACGGCTCTGCAAGACCGTCTTACCTAAAACTCTTGGACCCTATTCACCATCAAGGGCTTCGTCTCTGTCTTGGAGCATTCCGCACCACACCTGTGTACAGCCTGTATGCAGAGGCAGGTGAACCCTCACTGTCCAACCGCAGGCTGAAACTGTCTCTGAATTATTATATCAGACTGTTCTCGGAACCAGAAAACCCTGCCTATGACTGTGTTTTTGACCCTCCGTTCCAAAGTAAATTTGAAAACAACCCTAACTGTATTCCGCCGTTTGGTCTTCGTATGCAGCCTCACGTGCGGAATGCAGGTCTAGACTTAGGAGTTGTGTCGGATTTTTCCAAGTTTCCAGATGAGCCTCCGTGGACCTTTTTCACACCAGAGATTTGTTTTGATCTTGCAGCTTTTCGTAAAGAGTCTACCAGCTCTCTGGCATACAAGGCATTGTATTCTGACCTCTGTTCAAAATTTCCATCTTATCAGAAAATTTTCACTGACGGTTCCAAGTCTGAGGATGGAGTGGCCTGTGCAGCCTACTGCCCTGGGGCTCCTTCTCAGATACTGTTAGAACATATACCTCCAGATGCTTCTGTCTATTCCGCTGAACTTACTGCTCTGGTTCTGGCATTGAAGATAATCTCACAATCTAAGAAGAGGGACTTTCTGGTTCTGTCAGATTCACTGTCAGCGTTGGAGGCCATAGCTGGCCGCAACCTTCAGCACCCAGAACTTTTACACTTTTTTGAACTTTTGACCAAGTTGAAAGCGGATGATTACAACATTATTTTGGCTTGGATTCCTGGTCATGTTGGCATTGGAGGGAACGAAATGGTTGATCGTTTAGCCAAGAATGCCACAAGAGAGAAACTGTCCAACATATATATCCCCTGCTCAGATCTGAAACCCAAAATTAACGATTATGTGAGAGACCTCTGGCAGGAGGATTGGAATACACAGACGGATAACAAACTCTTTCAGATCCGTCCAAACCTTAAGGAGTTCCTCCCATCTGCGTCTGGTGGCCGTAAAGAAGAAACAGTTCTGTGCCGGCTGCACACCGGCCATTCGTATTTTACCCATTCGTACCTTTTAAAGAGTGAAGAAGCTCCATGGTGCATTCCATGTCATGTGCCACTCACAATGAAACATATTCTTTTAGAGTGTTGGGACTTGCACGATGTGAGACACAAACATTTTACGGCAGAGTCCATGAAAATCCTGTTCAGGGATGTCCCGCCTGACGTGATCTTTGAGTTTTTGAGAGAGATTAACGTTTTTCATCTGATTTAAGATTTTACGGATGAAAGATTTTTAACGAAGTTTCTGGGGCGTTTCTAGAAGATGTCTTTTAAAGAGAGGTGTGAAAGGTTTTTTTTTTTTTTTTTTTTTTTTTTTTTTTTTAAATGACTTGTGAGTTGATTTTAACGTGGTGACAGCCCTGATGTGGCCCCTTGCGGTCGGCTGGGCTATAAGCAACATTATCTTATCTTATCTTACGTGGGATAAAAGAGGGGGTCACACAGTCAAAATGACTTTGCTCCAGTGTATGCTTTTGACCTCCCCTGGCCAAATTTCACCTGGGCAAACAGAAATGATTTCTGGGAGAAAATTGTTGAAGCAACACTGGTCTCAAACAAAACATGATTTGATTTCTTTGAAAAGTGTTTTTCCAGATGTGCCACACGATATTGATGGGCGAGTTTTGCACATGTCTTCAGCATTGTTAAAGATCTTTCTTTAACCCTTTCCCAGATGCTCTGCTTTGCATAAATCCCCATCGCCAGCCATTTAAAAAAAAATCTCTCATTTCATACCAGCATGTGTGAAATGTGGATATCTCTGGAACTAAGCAACCAATTCTCATGCTTTTTTTTTTTTTTTTTTTTTTCAATTCCACACCACTCCTGTTTATAGCTTGTATGCTGAGGCAGGAGAACCATCCCTCTCAAATCGCCGACTAAAACTTGCCTTGAAGTACTGTCTGAGTCTCTCTGAAGAACCTCAAAACCCTGCGTATGACTTGTGTTTTCGACCCCAAATTCCAAAAGAAATTTGATGACCACCCCAGTTCCATTCCACCCTTGGGGATTCGTATTCTTCCCCATCTGAACAAAGCAGGTATAGACCTTGGAGTAGTTTGTGATTTCTCCAAGTTTCCTGACGACCCTCCATGGACTTGCTTCACACCAGAGATCCGGTTTGATTTAGCCTCATACCGGAAAGATTCCACTAGTTCCTTGGCCTACAAGTCCATTTTTGCTGAACTGTGTTCCAAGTTTCCATCTTTCAGAAGAATTTTCACTGATGGTTCCAAATCTGAGGAGGGAGTTGCCTCTGCTGTGTTTTGTGCAGTAGACTCCCCTCAGAGGTGTACCATACACATTCCCACCGACAGCTCCATCTACACTACTGAGCTGGCAGCCTTGGTCCTGGCACTTCAGATGATCTCCAAATCGAAACATAAAGATTTCCTTATTTTATCAGACTCCCTTTCTGCTTTGGAGGCCATTGCCGGCCGTAATCTCAAGCACCCTGAGCTGCTGAAAGTTCTTGAACGGACACAACATAGTGTTTGCTTGGGTTCCCAGCCATGTGGGCATTCGAGGTAATGAGATGGTTGACCAGCTTGCCAAGAATGCCACAAGGGAAAAGTTGAGCAGGTTGTCTGTTCCTCACACTGATCTGAAACCCAAAACACAGGCCTATGTCAAAGACCTTTGGCAAGAGAAATGGACCTTGCAGACGGATAACAAACTATTTAAAATCCGTCCAAACCTGAAAGAGTTTTTACCATGTTCCCGAGGCGGCCATAAAGAAGAAAGTCTTGTGCCGCTTGCACACAGGCCACTCGTTTTATACCCATTCTTATCTTTTAAGAGGTGAAGAAGCTCTGTGGTGCATTCCGTGTCATGTTCCACTCACAGTGAAACATATTCTTTTAGATTGTTGGGACTTGCATGATGTGAGACATAAACACTTTACAGCAGTCTCTATGAAAACCCTGTTCAGAGATGTCCCACCTGACGTGATCTTTGAGTTTCTGAAAGAGATTAACACTTTTCATCTGATTTAAGATTTTAGGGAAGAAAGATTTTTAACAAAGTTTCTGGTGCGTTTTTGGAAGATGTATTTTAAAGAGATGTGTCAAAGGTTTTTTTTTGTGACTTGTGAGTTGATTTTAACGTGGTGACAGCCCTGATATGGCCCTTTGCAGTCGGCTGGGCTATAAGCATCATTACCTTACCTTACCTTTTTGAGCACCAAACTACAGTTTATCCATTTTCACAATTTTGGTTAGTTTTCTGTCAATCCTGAAATTCATCTGGACAAATCCACCATTCCAGCTGTGAAAGAAACACATTTCTGGGTGTTACTTTTGATCAAAAACTGAACTTTAAAACAGTAAACAAGTGGGGTATTTTTTGCTCCCATAAGAAAACCTAACACAGAGTAACTTTTATTCAAGACTGGCACAGCCTTTTAAACTTGAATAAAGTCAGACAAATACATAGACGAACAATCTAATAGTGGGGGAAAAAAATAAGCGCAGGCCAACAACTGAACTATCTTCATAGTAATGACTTGGCAAAGTCAATCCCTCCCCCCCTCCTTAAGTCCAAATCTTTGCCAAGTCATTACTATGAAGATAGTTCAGTTTTCTTATGGGAGCAAAAAATACCCCACTTGTTTACTGTTTATCGTTTACTGTTCCCTGCCTCATTTCATTTCCGATTTTGAACTTTAAAAGTCACATCCAGTACTTAAAAACTGCATGTCAGAGAGCAGTGAACATTCTGAGAGTTGTGGCACACATGGATTGGGGCACTGATAAGAAAACTCTTCTCCATCTTTACAGGGCTTTGATCTGCTCCAAACTGGACTATGGGTGCATAGTCTATGGCTCTGTCAAGACCTTCCTACCTGAAAAGTGTAGATCCCATCCACTATCAAGGGATATAACTCTGTCGAGGTGCATTCCGCACCACCCTTTTTAATGCTTGTACACTGAGGCAGGTGTACCATCCCTCTCGAACTGTCGGCCGAAACGTACCTTGAACTTCTCTTCTGAACCCCCAAACCCTACATATGACCGTGTTTTTGTCCCCAAGTTTAAGAGAAATTTGAGGACCACCCCATTTTCATTTATCCTTGAGAGTTCGTATTCTTCCCCAATTGAACAATGCAGGTATAGATCTTGGAGAGGTGTGCAATTTGTCAGAAGTTTCCTGATGACCCACTCTGGACTTTCTTGACTCCAGTGATCCAGTTTGATTTAGCCTCGTATCATAAAGATACTACTAGCTCCTTGGTGTACAAATCCTTTTTCGCCCACCTGCGTTTTAAGTTTCCATCCTTCAGAACAATTTTTACCGACAGTTCCAAATCTGAGGAGGGAGTTGCCTCTGTCGTGTTTTGTGTGTCAGGTTCTCAGAAATGTTCTGAACATGCTCCTACTGACAGCTCCATCTACACTGCTGAGTTGACAGCCTGGGTCCTGGCTCTTGAGGTGGTCTCAAATCAAAACATAAAGATTTCCTCATTTTGTCTGACTCCCTTTCTGCTTTGGAGGCCATTGCCTGCTGAAGTTATTTGAACTGTACATCTCTCTGAAATCAGATGGATGGATATAACATAGTTTTTGCTAGGGTTCCCAGCCATGTGGGATTCGATGCAGCGAAGTGGTTGATGAGCTTACCAAGAATGTCACAGTGAAAGAGTTGAGCAGATTGTCTATCCCTCACACTGATATGAAACCCAAAACCCAGGCTTATGTCAAAGACCTCTGGCAAGAGGAATGGAACTCGCAGACGGATAATAAACTGTTTAAAATCTGTCCAAACCTGGAAGAGTTTTTGCCATGTTCCAGGGGCAGCTGTAAAGAAGAAACAGTCTTGTGCCGTTTTCACACAGGCCACTCCATATACACCCATTCTTATCTTTTAAAAGGTGAAGAAGCTCCATGGTGCATTCCATATCATGTACCAATCACAGTGAAACATGTTCTTATAGAATGTTGGGACTCGCATGATGCGAAAAAATAAACACTTTACAGCAGACTCTATGAAAACCATGCTCCGAGATGTCACACCTGATATGATCTTTGAATTCCTGAAAGAGATCAACATTTTTCACCTGATCTAATATTTTACAGAAGAAAGATTTTTTAACAAAATTTCCAGTGTGTTTTTAGGTGCATTTTATCAAAGGGTTGTAGGAATGAGGGGTTTTTTTTTTTTAGACTTGTGAGTTGACTTTAACGTGGTAACAGCCCTGCTGTGGCCCTTTGTGGTCGGCTGGGCTATAAACAACATTATCTCTCCATCTGTTGTGACGTATCTGATTATAATCTGTACCATGTCATCCAAATAATTGATGGGGAAGTGGGGAAAAAAAGTGTTTCAAGTGGTTGTTAAGCAAGTTTTTGTTCAGTGTCTGGTAACATATAATAAAATTTTGATAACTTATGATAAAATCAGCGATAGAAATCATTAATCACGTGAATTATAGCACTGCAAACTAAACAAGGGGATATACACAAAGAGAAACTGAAACAAGGGTAACAAGGCTCATTGATAGGAAAATCATGTTTTTATGAGAAAAAGAAAGTTCAGAAGTTATGCAGCTGAAGAATGTACTATTGTGAGGGATATGTTTGACAGGGAGCGAAACACCAGACCAGAGTGGGCCTGTTGATGTTACTGTCGACCTGGCTGGCGGATTGTCCTGTGTCTGTCACACACTTCCTGTCCAACTCGGCTAATGTGCCGTATGTATCCTTACTGACAGAAGCTAAGACATCAGTGGTTTTTGTTATTGTCATTGTTTTTAAGCTAATGTTCAGAGAGTGTATTTAGAGAAGTCCGAGAGGGTAGCTTTAACTCTCTTGGGATGAAGGGCCTTGTTCAGGGCCCCGACTCGCACACACGTTTTGGACAAAGGACCCTGATCAGGGCCTTTATACGATTTGAATTTTTGGAATGGCATCCGCCTCACAGATGATGTGTTATTCTAATTAGAATATTCATTGACCTTTCCCCTTTCGAAAGCAACCAGGTGAGTGAGCCACAGGGTGTTTATGCTAGTACTGTCCATGTGTTCAATGCATGATAACAGTGGCCTCTCAACCCAGAACTACAGGGCAGCCAAGCTTGGAGAGATGTCATCATAGTTAGTATGTCACGGCGTTAAAAGTGTTAGAATTACTTCAGACAGAAGGTTTGGACATTCATGAAGACTTTGATGACAGTAATGAGAATTTTTATTGAAAGCGGACGTGAGAGAAGTTCGGATTCTGAACTCAAACTGGCAGCACTGATATCTGAGGCAAGTGACAGAGTGAAGAGGGTGGTGGTGATAACGATCACGCAGCACTGGCCGAGTCGACAGGAGAGAGTGTACTGGACATGACAGAGAAAGAGTTTTCACGGTTCGTGATGCAAAACTCGCATCAAGATTTTTAATTTGTTCCTGCTGTGCCACCTTTCACTAGTGAACATGGTTTACTCACATCACAAGAATGCCATACCCCCATTCATTTTTTTTTTTTTCAGCAGAAAACGCATCATCTGCCACCATGTGGTCAAGTCCAGGCTTTCCAGCAAGGTGTACATATTTTATTATGTTATCACCCTATTACTGTTTGTTTTTTTTCATATCGCTCACACACATTATGTGTACATAATCACACACCCACACCCACACACACACACACACACTCTTATGAGAGTAATGACAGTGATAATTACAGCATATTGTCATATTTGTATATTTTCAGGAGACACCGTGGATGAGCAAAATAAAAAGAAAAGCATGTTTTAGATAGAGAATGATCTATTTGCTGTTGTGTCAGGTGCTGTTGCTGTTCTGCAGTGGATGGATAGGAACCCAGTCCGTGTCATCACCACCAAGGTCGGCCCCCCACACCATGACAGATGTGACCACATGTTGTGGGCAGTTCAGGAAACCCCTGGCTGTCCAGGACTACATTCAGAACATGGTTGGGGTGGACAAAAGTGACCAGCTGAGGCGCCGCTAAACTGCAAGACCATGAAGTGGTGGAAAAAGCTTTTTCTCCACCTCTTCACCCAAAATCTCATCCTGTGTGATGTTCGTTATTTGTATAGCAAGCAAGCCGGTGCATACATAGTGGATGGTGTAGGTTTTTAGTTTCTTCTTTTTTTTTCTTATTTGTGTTGGTGTCGATATTAGTAGATCATAAAGTGCCCTATAGGCTATAATATGAATCAAAAATCATATTTGGACATTTCTTGGTTTATTTTGTAAGTGGACAGACTTTCAAAGACATTGCGTTTCTCTGGATAGATATACTATCTGCCTGTATTAATTCTGATAAAGAAAAAAAAAGGGTGTTTTTCACCTGGTTCTAGAAGATGAAAGATGAAGGTAAGAAGTTTGATCTGTTCACCCCAGCTGACTCCATATGTTTTTAACCAGTTCTGAAAGTTTCATGTCCTTACTCCTAACAGGTTTTGTTTTTTTTTTAAGTGATTTTTTTAATGAAATTTACAAATGGTCTGTCCCATGGAAAAAGAAAGGGAGAAAACTGCTAGTACCAAGTGAGTTAAGTATGATAAGCTGGAAGTTTGTTCATTGCTGGGAAAGTGCATGCATAAATGAACACATTCAAGATAAACTGAATTTCTGCCTTGTCACAGATTTATTTCTGCTTTGGCAAGAAAGCTTCATAGGCACTGGAAGGCCATTCAGGAGAGCGCAGGAACTGAGAAACTTACTTTTTTGTTTAAATAATGGAAGAAAACAAAAATTCATCATTAGTGTCACTAAAAAAATTACATGTTGCATGAATATACATTACTTCATGTTTAGTTATCCATTGACTTCACAGTGATCATTACATGCGTAAATTTGTAATTATCTTGCCGGATGGATTCTGTATCTGGTGATTGATGGATCCCCATCACAAGGAATTCCCACCAAAATTTAATGGGTTTCTTTTTTGGCTGGACTTCATCTTTTCATCATGTTTGGTTGAAATTGGTTTTATAGTTTGTAGCTTAATTTAACTATTAAACTAGGCTTATACAAGGAAGGAGCAGTTTAGTTGGAATTAACAGGAGCCTATAGAGATGAAGGGAGAAGTTAGGTGAGTATCAGATGGTAGTGTCGCCGGCAGTATTCAGAGCAGTGTGGCCACTAGACTTAAGATTTACAGGGAGGGTTAGTTTCATTGGAATCATCCATGAACCCATGACTCGGGGAGGGCACATAACTTCTCCTTTTGTCAATATAGGCTCATGTTAATTCCAATTAAACTGCATCTTCTTTGCATAACCCTAGTTTAATTGTTCAGTTATCAGTTGCCTGTGTGACTCGGTACAAAGTCACGTGAGATTTTAGAGAAAAGTGAGTCTAGTGGACACATCCAGTGTATAAGAAAACAGACATGCTTGAATTGTAATTTCATGCTCTGCAATCAAATAAAGATTTTTTTTCTTATAGCCTTAAACTTTGCATAAGTGTTTTCACTTGCCCAGCCGGCAGCCTTTAGAATGGAATTTAGCGGCATTCAACCCTTTTACAAGTGGGCTAATGCAGGGAAGACTGCCCACTGAGTATCCCTCTATTAGGGGTCAGAAGTCAGAAAGAGCACTTTTTGCTGAATTAATAGCACTGTAGCTGGCCCCAGTCTGAAAAAGCTCGGCAAGAAAGTTTTCGGTGTCGTGAGTATGGTGGCTTCAATGTCATGCAGCCAGGTAAACTGCTCCCATGCAGCAGTATAACAGTTGTAAGCTGTGTGCGTTGCTGGCCTCCGTGAGCACTGTGACGGTTTATGTCTTGATGGCTAGGAACGTATGCGAACGTGCGTACCTGTGTGTGATGATATGTGGATTACTAGATAAATCGAGTAATAGTGAAGATAGACAGGATGATATAAGTCTATCACCACAACCACACACATGCGCACCTCTTTTTTTTTTTTTTTTTTTTTCAGAATAAAAAAAAGAACGACTAACGTTAAATCAATTTAATCAGACTCACAACTAGAACAGAGAGACATTCACACAGAAATATAAATGAAAACAAGAGAAAGGATAGATTTGATAGGGCAGGCATTTGAAAGATGCGTCGCGGCTCGGGGCCATGCGATAGGCAAAAAGTTGTCCAGTCAGCAAAGGATGGGCAGAGCCTGACTGGCTTTGAACTAATAAAAGTGTTCTTTCCCCGTGGGGGGGGGGGGGGG
Organism: Conus canariensis; assembly: GCA_033310375.1. Lineage (NCBI taxonomy): Eukaryota > Metazoa > Mollusca > Gastropoda > Neogastropoda > Conidae > Conus > Conus canariensis. The sequence continues at coordinate 77,745,111 of CM065714.1, forward strand.
GGGGGGTCAGAGCTGGCCAGCATGTATTTGCTCTAGAATTAACACCGTTATCCAAGTAGATTTGGATCATCTAAGGAACCTTGACTGATTCAATGAGCCATTCGCGGTTTCACCATACGAGGGTGTGAACTTAGACATGCATGGCTTAATCTTTGAGACAAACATATGACTACTGGCAGGATCAACCAGAATGCAACCTGTGTTCTGCATGTCCTCCTCCTCCTTATCCCTTGTCAGACAGAAGAACCAGCACAGCGGCTGATGCAGGCTTGCCGGTGGGACCGCTCTCACAGATGATGAGTCCGTGGGCGATCTGCGTTAGCGAGCCGGCGCAAACAGCGCGCGGAGTTGGTCTTCACCAGAGACGGCGGCAGCGGACAACAGATTCAGGGCCCAATCGCAAGCGAGAATCCTTTTTCAGTCCGACCGACGCCAGCCCCAGGACAGCTCGCGCAACCTGGGGAGGGCAGGTCTAGTGGGGGGCGGCGGGGAGAACAGAGCCTGTCCCCGAACACCTTGCCCGCTCGTTACCACTTGCCAGACCACGACTCGATGGGACGGGCGCGTCCTTTGCGAGATGAACCAGGCGTTACTCTCCCTGAGGCCGAAGGGGAGGGAGACTCCTGTCCCACACACCTAGGGCCGTCGTTCCGGGCTGGAGAGAATCGGCGAAGTTGCCCTCCGCCCGTCGTCACCGATGGCATGCCACCATCTACGGACCATCAGACACCGACCGCACAGAGACCCAACGTGTCCATCGGAGAAACTGCAGCAACCGTTCAAACTCACACTGGGAGCAGCGCAAGCGGGAAGCGCCGCAGCCGGAGTGGCGGGATCAATCTATCATGCACCCTTTACCGCCAGCACCGACTCAGACCTCGCACACCGATTGCTCGCTAAAATGCCAACAAGAAAGCGTAAGCAAACAGCCGGGCGAAACCTGGCGGCGATTCAGCTCGCCACCCGTCCCCATAGAAAGGATAGATGGAAGTAGAAATGACGGGACAAATACAGACTGATGAAAGGGATAGTCCAGAATGAAATAGGGTTGTCTTAGCTTATTTTTAACTGATGAACTGCTGTTTTTGTCCACTTGTATTTTTCACTGATGAGAAGTTCTGTAACAGAGCCGTAGCGCAGAGGAGCCCAGAATGTAGATGCACAGACTACAGAGCCTTCCTCAGTGAGACACCTCCCCGTCACAGGTCATCAAAAAGCAGGGAAAGACGTGCCGGGTAGCTACAAGGTGATAAAAAGATGGGGGACGAAAGAAGACGACGACGAAGAAGAAGATCCTCCCAGCAAGACCCCCTCAGATTCACGAGAAAGATCTCCTGCGGACTTGGTGGTGCACCACGATAAGAATAACAATAATTTGATGAAAATAACTATTCCTTTTTTTTTTTCACTTCTTCCTGAACAACTGATCGTTTTTAAAGACAACATGAATAATTTGTGTTGAACAGGAAAGGTATAAAAGTAAAATATCGCATGACAGAGTATAAAAAGCGCCTGGCACCCACGATACTAGATTTCAACTGTACAGACGAACGTAATATTTACGATGATGCAGCTTTTTTTCTATTGTATGACGTCTGTGCAATTGCTCATACTTTTCATATCGGTAGCCAACACATTGAGCGCATTAAACTAGATTTAGAGAAATACCCAAGGTTTCCGGAGTTCAATTATCGTGGTTGATCTCTAACTTATCGGAATATATATAGACGCGTGCTGCAAACTATTTCTATTGACTCTGTGATATTAGTAAGATGGTTGCTTAGTGAACACACGCTGGAAGTTGATTCTCGCAGAATGATTACTCTATTTGAAAACTTACAATGCCAGGCAATCAAGACGAAAAGAAAACATCGTCTGCTGTAAAACAGTGGGCCTAATGGAGAAATTTGCGATCTACAACACAGGTGTCGAATCACTCAAATGTATAACATTACCAGCACAGCATTGGGTTTGCTGCATGCTGAGAAAACCCCTCCTGTCTATTGCGCTGCCTGATATCCTGCATCCATCAGCCAGGGGTGTGGAAGGAGGATGTTTCCTCTCAGGTTGGCTTGGTAACTTTAACAGGCATGTGTATGTGTTGGCGGAAAAACTGAGCCGCATGTTCCGAGGCATTTTAGTAGCGGCCACCAAATCTGTGTTTGCCTTTCTGGTAGTTCTGTGACCCCTGATGTTCTCTCCCTCTGCGCTTTCGCCAGTGCTTGGGTTATTACATGGAAAGGGGGAAAGCATAAAACTCAGGTCAGACCAGCAGAGAGAGAAAGCATCAATGGCATAGGTGCCTGGATCAGGTCTGTATGAAATACAGCACTTAAACTGCTTATTCACTCTGGAAGCAGACAGGTCAGTTGTGGGATTTGCTTGCAACTGAAATATAGCATCATATAGAGCTGCTGAGTCCAGTTTCATTCAGCATCAAAATTCTCTGCTCTAGACTCTTCATCTGTTGCTGTGTTCCCTTTGCCTTAAATGAAAACAGCACTCAGCCATACATTCTGATCAACAGACCAATTCCCATATGGTTTTAGTAATTGCATTGCAAGGGTCAGAATGACCAGTACCCAGAATGACCAGTACATGCCACAGTAGTAGTATTATCCATCTTGATGTGAGTATGCTTCCCACTTACTTCTTTCTGAAAGCTTTTCAAAGCAAAGTATGCTGCTCTCAGCTCCAGGTAATTAATGTGGAACATTCTTTCCTCAGGTAACCACTCACCTCCAGCCTGATTTTCTGCACATGTGCAACCCCATTCTGTTGATTGCATGTGCTTTTTTCTTGTATCAGTGCAGTTTTCTTCTCTTTCTATAGCTGCCAAGAGTGCGAAGGTCCATGCATTACTAAAGGAAAAGAAGCCACTATCTTGCCAGTGATTTTTGCCACTTTCCTGGTTGACAGGGTCTTTCCTGGTAGCTGTATGACAGCAGCTAATCAAGTCTTCCACTTTCTCACGAGTCAGTCTGAATGTAATAGTTTAACCCGTTCCCTGCCTGGAACGTGTAACGCACATCCAGAAAACAGAAAATCGCTACGCCCGGGACGTGTGTGTCACGCTGTAACTTCATCACGGAAAGCAGAAAAATCTACTTGGGAGACAACCGTCTAAAATGTTCTCACCTCTTCTACTGGTGTCAAGGAACAGCCCCTTTCCCTTCATGCGAGCAGCCAGCTGACCATATGTTATGCAGATTGCGAGTTGAGAGGTTACAGCTGATAAGCATATTCAAGATGGCAGCTCAACCTAGCACTTCGTCGATGCCTCCCGTTTTCAAGCGTTACACTGCGCTTGATGTTTTAGATGACGTTCTAAATGATAAAGAAAGTCGTGGAAAAGACCTTTGAGGATCGGATCCTGATACTACCGATGAGGAGGAGACGGATGGGAATCAGCACCATTCACTTTTATCGGAGATGCGTGCTGGTGATGACGTGGCTTCATCGTTAGTTGCACATGACAGCAGTGAATACAACGCCGTGAGCGAGGGTGACGAAGCGGAAATAGCCGAACCCGTGCCATCAATGAGCACTGCACGCCCTCGTGGACGTGGTAGGGGCTCAGGACGATGGCGAGGGTCCCGTGGAAGCGGCCGGGGGGGGGGGGGGGGGGGGGGGGTGGTCAGTCCCAGCCTTGGTGGTGTTTTCACTGGGAATCCTGGTCTGAAAGTCAACTGTGCCAATTTTAGGCTGCACAGAGCTCCAGTCTTCAGTTCCTTCATGACCAGAAACTGGATTCAGGCAAGTAGCTCTATTTTTTTTTTTTTTTTTTCATTTTTGTTTGTTACTACTTGATTCTTCATTCCTCCACTATTTATTTTCTGTATTTCTCTTCTTTGCCATATTTCCTACTGAAATCACATAATTATGGCAAATAATGACTGTATGGATAGGTGGGACTGTGTGTGTGTGTGTGTGCGCGCGCGCACATGTGTGCCTAAGCATTGTTTATTTCTGTATGCAAGTTTTCCATATAAGTTTGTTCATTTTGTAAAGCACAGAAGCACTCATCCACAGCAGTTGTTTTTTTTTCGTGCCACTGTGGTGTTTTTACATTCATGTGTGTGTGATACTGTTAGTGTGTGTTTGCGCATATTTGTACATGTGTGTATGTGTGTGTAAATTGTGTGTGTGTGTGTGCCCAGTTGTGGGTCTGCTTACCATGTGGTGTGTGTGTGTGTATGTGTGTTTGTCAGTACAACCTTGAGTTAATCTGACAATAAATTGGTTTCAGTCAGTCAGTCAGTGTATGTGTGTGTGTGTGTGTGTGCCCAATTGTGGCTCTGCTTACTTATCTTGAAACTTTTATTCTGTATTTTCAGATTCTTCTTCAGTTTCTACAGTGTTTTGTGTGATAAAAAATGTGTGTGTTTTTCTTTTTTCTTTTCAACAGACAATTGTTTGTTTTTTTCTTCAGACTTTTTTTCCATGGTTGTCATTTTGAACATTTACCAATAAGTATTATACTATAACAATTTGGGCCACACTGTATACTTACAGTGATGCTGAGTAAACACTAAAAGAAGTTTTTGTCAGTGTTTTACAGGTTTTATGTGTTGTAACATGTGTATGTGTGCAGAAACTGTTCTTTTTTGTTAAAACCGCCATTGGTACATCCCTGTCCATCCCCTAATGGCCAACAAAACTAGATTATATTATATAGCATTGTAGCTTGGGGTAAAAGGAAAGAGAAGCCGTAAAATCTAAGTCATATTTCAACAAATAGATAAGCAGTGATTGAGGTATTGAACCTACCCTAAATAGTAAAATTATGCCCCTTTCTAGTAGAATTGGTGTACCTCCAGTAACATACAGACTGTTACACAGAGGGACATTTATTGACAACAATATGAATCCCAGGTGTTTGTAATGTTGTTGAGCAAACACCAAAAGGTATTTTTGCTGTGTTTATTGTGCTTTTATGAGCTGAATTCTTCTAAAACTCTCAAATTGAAAACAAAAACAAAAACTGTTTTATCATATGTTACTAGTGTGAACCATTATTATCACCAAAAAAATAAATTAGAATGATGTGAAATTGTAAACAAGGGTATAAAGAAGTAATTCACAAAAAATCTAACAAATAACTTAATGAATGGATGAGTAATGTACATGTTAGTGAACATACCGTGAAAAGCATGATTATGCCCCTTTTTACCTAAAAGCTGATACCCCCAATTATGAGTAGATTATCATCAAGAACAACATTCCCTGGGTTTTATATGACTGTCATGTGTTAGTGCTGATGTTGAATAATTAGTCACACCACTTTTTCATTGTTTTCACTGATTTTGTATGATGCAATTTGTTTTTGTATACTTGAAAACTGTTCTTTTTGTAAAACCACCATTCATTATATCCCTGTTCATCCCCTAATGGCCAGCAAAATTAGATTATTGTTATATAGCATCATAGCTTGGGGTATATGGAAAGAGAAGCCATAAATTCTTAGTCATATATCAACAAATGAATAAGCAGTAATTGAGGTACTGAACCTACCCAAAATAGTAAAATTATGCCCCTTTCTAGTAGAATTGGGGGTACCGCCAGTAACATACAGATTGTTACACAGAGGAACATTTACTGACAACAGTATGAATCCCATGTGTTTGTAGTGTTGTTGAGCAAACACCAAAAGGTTTTGCTGCTGTGTTTAGTGGGCTTTTATGTGCAGAATTCTTCTAACACTATCAAATTGAAAACAAAACAAAAACTGTTTTATCACATGTTACTAGTGTGAACCATTATCATCACCAAAAAAATCAAACTAGAATGATGTGAAATTGTAGACAAGGGTATAAAGAAGTAATTCACAAAACATCTAACAAATAACTCAGTAAATGGATGAGTAATGTACATGTTAGTGAACATACCGTGAAAAGCATGATTATGCCCCTTTTTGCTAAAAAATAGTACCCCCAATTATGAGCAGATTATCATCAAGAACAACATTCCCTGGGATTTATACGACTGTCATGTGTTAGTGCTGATGTTGAATAAATAGTAAGACCACTTTTTGAGAGTTTTGACTCATTTCGTTTGGCACAATGTGTTTGTGTCTACTCAAAAACTGTTATTTTTGGTAAAATTTTTATAATTATTTCAATTTCTGCTACACCAATTATCAACATAATCAAGTAATTTTGACAGTACATTATAGATCAATGCATAACAACAAAACATGCCAAAAATCGGAAAGATTTGTCAAGAAATAAGTGAGCAGTAACCATTTTACTGAACTTACCCAAAAAAGCAAAATTTTACCTTGGCACACAGTTATTCAAATGTGCTATTATACTTTGGCAGTGAAGGGGTTAAGAATCAGTGATCACCCCTAAATACTGAATTCTTTGAGTAAGCTCTAACTCTGACTTATCAGGATGAACAATCAAGCCAAGAGATCTCAGCATATGTATTGTGTGTAGGCATCCTTCAGTCTCGGAAGACTATGGAGTTGCGCTCCAGGTGTCTATTCTGGTACAGCGGCGGGTGTGGCTGGCCAGTCTGACACGGGAATGACAGTCCCTGTGGCAGAGGGCACAGATGAAGCCTGATGCTGGTCTGTCTGCCTGGGCTGCAGCCTTTCTTCTCATTGTCTTTTCCCCGTGCTGCTGAGCGAGTGTCTCTTCGTCTGCCTGGGCTGCAGCCTTTCTTCTCATTCTCTTTTCCCCGTGCTGCTGAGCGAGTGTCTCTTCGAACTTGGAGAGACTTTTCTGCACAGTCTGTCTCCAGGCTGACCATTTGAGGGCTGTTGCTTCCCAGTTGTTCTGGTCGATGTTCAAGGCTTTTAGGTCCCTCTTGCACATGTCTATGAATCGCAGCTGTGGTCTGCCTGTGGGATGTTTTCCCTGCACAAGTTCTCCATAGAGGAGGTCTTTAGGGATCCGTCCGTCATCCATGCGCACGACATGGCCAAGCCAGCGCATACGTCTCTGTTTCAGCAGCGTGTACATGCTGGTGCATCCAGCTCTTTCCAGGACAGTGTTTGGGACCTTGTCCTGCCAGGTGATGTCCAGAATGCGTTGGAGGCTACGCATATGAAAAGCATTGAGCTTTTGCTCTTGTCGGGCACGCAAAGTCCAAGACTCGCTGCCATACAGGAGGGTGCTCACGATGCAGGCTCTGTAGATCTAGATCTTTGTGTGCTCGGTCAGCTTGCTGTTGTTCCATGCTTTCTTTGTCAGTCTGGTCATGGTGGTAGCTGCCTTGCCGATGAGCCTGTTGAGCTCTGCGTCAAGTGAGAGGGTGTCTGAGATAGTTGAGCCCAGATAAACAAAGTCATGGATGACGTCCAGTTCATGGTCATTGATGCTGATGACTGGGGGAGAGTCAACATCCTGTCCCATGACCTGTGTTTTCTTCAAGCTAATGGTAAGCCCGAAGTCTTGACAGGCATTGCTGAAGCAAGTCATGAGCTGCTGTAGGTCCTCGGCTGAGTGGGCGGTTACTGCTGCATCGTCTGCAAAGAGGAAGTCACGCAGGCACTTCAGCTTGACTTTTGTCTTGGCTCTTAGTCTGGAGTGGTTGAAGAGCTTTCCGTCTGTCGTGGTTCGGAGGTAGATACCTTCAGCTGCAGGACCAAATGCATGTTTCAGCATCACAGCAAAGAAGATTCCAAACAGGGTGGGAGCCATGACGCAACCCTGTTTCACTCCGCTCCGTATGTTGAAGGCAGCTGATGTTGAGCCGTCAAAGACGACAGTGCCTTTCATGTCTTCATGGAAGGATCTGATGATGCTGAGAAGTTTGGGTGGACATCCAATCTTGGGGAGGATTTTGAAGAGGCCATCTCTGCTGACCAGATCGAAAGCCTTTGTGAGATCTATGAAGGCAATGAAGAGTGGCTGCCTTTGCTCCCTACATTTCTCCTGAAGTTGTTTAAGGGAGAAGATCATATCTATAGTGGATCTGTTGGCACGGAAACCGCACTGCTGTTCAGGATAAACTTGCTCTGCAAGTACTTGGAGCCTCTTCAGTACTACTCGTGCAAAGACTTTCCCAACGATACTAAGGAGGGATATGCCACGATAATTATTGCAATCGCTTCTGTCACCTTTGTTTTTGTACAGTGTGACGACGTTAGCATCCCTCATGCCTTGTGGTACTTCGCCTTCACTCCAACAGAGGCAGAGGATTTCATACAACTCGGTGATAAGTGTCTCTTTACAGCACTTCAGTACTTCGGCGGGAATACCATCTTTCCCTGGTGCCTTGCCAGAGGCAAGAGCGTCCAGGGCTTCGTTGAGTTCCTCTATGGTTGGTTCTCTGTCAAGCTCTTCCAGTTCTGGTAGGCGCTCTATGGCATTCAGGGCATCTTCTGTGACTACATTTTCCCTTGCATATAGCTCAGTGTAGTGTTCTACCCAGCGCTCCATCTGTTGTTCTCTGTCCTGAATCACCTCCCCTGTAGCTGATCTCAAAGGGGCAGTTTTCTTTTGTGTTGGGCCCAATGCCTGCTTGATGCCGTCATACATCACCTTAATGTTGCCTGTGTCAGCTGCGATCTGAATCTGGGAGCAGAGCTGAAGCCAATAATCGTTAGCGCATTGCCTGGCACACTGCTGGACTTTGCTGCGAGCAGCACGGAGAACCTGGAGGTTCTGCTCACTAGGGTTGGTTTTGTATGCTGTCAGGGCATTTCTCTTGGCCTCGATGACTGGTATCATTTCTTCTAAATGGGCTTCGAACCAATCAGCTGACTTGCTGGTCTTTTTGCCCAAGGTGGACATGGCGGCGTTGTAGACAGCATCTCTGAAGTGTTCCCATCGGTCTTGGGCATTTGCAGTGGGTGGGCCAGGGAGAGAATCCTCCAACACGCGTGCGAACTCCTCCACTTTTCTTTGATCGCATGTTTTGCTGGTGTCGATGCGAGGCCGGCCCTCCTTTCTCGTACTGTGCAGTCTTTTCGCGCGGAGCTTCACTTTGCTGCACACCAAAGAGTGGTCAGTGTCACAGTCGGCACTCTGGTAGCTGCGATATGTATTGTATCCCTAACATTACGGGCCCATAAACTACCAGTCTCTGCAGTCAAGATGGAATTTTTTAAAAAGCAGACGAAATATGCCCTTTCTTTCCCAGTGTGGCAACAACTGGTTTGATCAGTTTTGTAAATTTGCGAGGTGCTAAGGCCAAACCATTTGGCATGCAATTAAATTGCCATAATTGATCTCTCCACTGAAATCTTTGGAACTTTTTGTGTCTGTGAGAATCTGGTACTGAGTAGTATGCATGTTTTGAATCAATTGATGCCATGCAGATTCAAGATTCAGTGCACTTTGTAATGTATCCATTTTGAAATGATGATAGTTGATATCTGCGTCCAGTTTTTAAAATTGAGAATCGCTCTAAATGATCCATCTTTTTTGAGTCTCGTAAAGACAGGTGATACAAACTTATGATCCTCTGGTACACATTTTGATATGACACCTTTTTTGTGTAGCTTTTTAGTTTCTGAATCAATGATACATGTAACTGCGGTTTGTGAAGGGAAACTTTAGTGTCTTCCGTATCCAAACAGTCATATTCAGTACAGAATCCTAGGATCTTATCATGCCTTCTCTCGATCTTAGGATCAGATGTTATGCTTTTCGATTTTCTGATAGAAATCTTTTAACTCTTTCATCCCTAGAACCTGGTTTTCCGGTTTGCAGAAATCCTACCCTTCCTTCATGCAGCCTGGAAAACCGGGCAGCACAGAATTCCTCCTTTCATTCCTGCAGCCCAGAAAATCGGTTCTCTTGGTAAGTGCTTTGAACCTACAACGATTCTGCTCCTGGCCTGGATGATATTCATTATCAGCTTTTGAAACATCTCCAGAAAGCTGTCTCCAAACCCTTCTAATGGTCTACAATCATATCTGGACTTCAAAGTACTTTCCACCCTCCTGGCGAAAGGCCCAGATTATTCCCATTCCTAAGCCAGGAAAAGACCGTAGTAACTGTTACAATTCAAAACGAAGACAAGAGAGGAGGAACTTATGCGAAAGACGTCATAGGAATAATGACGAGTTGCAAGCCTTCTTTTACGTATCGCTTTTAGATCTCTGTATTTTTGGTCAGTGAAGTGCTGTTGTTGATTTATTTAAAACATTTGGAATGTGAACCTATGCATAATTGTTCAGTTTTGTTTTCGGATCAATTGATAATGCGATTGGAGTATTCGAGAATATGTCAGAGTGTTTACCAGGTCTCCGTAAGTTGCTAGTGCATTACTGAAGGTTCGAGAATGTTGTAGAAGCTGATCGAATTACATTGGCGTAAGCTTGTCATGGTTTCATTGGTTAAGCTTACCAATATGCAGAATATTCTAGAAAAGAATGATCAAATATGTCCGAGAATATTCTTTAGATAACATATAAAAGGATTAGAGGCTGTGTGACTGAGGGAGAGAGAAATGAGAGTGGCTGAAGAGTTCCAGTCATTGTTGAGCACAGAAATGTTCAAGTCTTCACTGAGTTTGAGTCTAGTCGATGAAAAGCTGCCATTAGTAGGATATTGGCTGCTGCATGTATGACTGAGTTCCTGTAGGACTTATTGAACCTGAAGGTCAGTTGCTTGCTGCTTGTTGTTCCTGTAGTCTTCAATGTTTATAAATAAAAGGATCCTCTTCGTTTCAATACCGCCTGGTGTATTTTGTCGTCTGCAAACTGAACACCTACCACAGGATCTACAACGAACTCTTACAGCTACTGCACTTACCTGTACATGTTCACTCATCTTGTACTGAGGAAGTCAGCCGTCTAGTGTGCAACACCACCTCTTCAAACTATTGTCCAGTAGATCTGACCAGCTGCCTCTGCAACCTAATGGAAAAAATGGTCAACTCCCGTCTGTTGTGGAAGCTGTAAACTGATGGCCTTTTGGCCAATGAACTGTGCATATGTTACAATTTAAAAGGGAGACAAGAGATGAGGAACTTTTCACAAAAGACGTCATAGCAGTAATGATGAGTTGCAAACCTCCTTTTAGTTATTGCTTTTAGATCTCTGTATTTTCGGTCAATGTAACGCTATTATTGATGTATTGAAAACATTTGGAAAGTGAACGTATGCCTACTCATTCAGTTTTGTTTTCGGATTCATTGATAATGCAATTGGAATATTCGAGAACATGTTAGAATGTTAAAGGTCTCTGTAAGTTGCTAGTGCATTACTGAAGGTTCGAGGATGTTGTAGAAGCTGATCGAATCACATTCACATAGGCTTGTTGCGATTTTGTTGATTGAGCTTAGCGATATGCAGAATATTCTAGAAAAGAAAGTTCGAGTACGTTCAAGAATATTCTTTAGATAACAGTAGAAAGAAACTCGTGGAGAGCATGGCAGCAGAGAGTCCTCAGAAGAGAAGCCCCCTTCAAGCAAGTGTTTTGGCCCTTATCTCCTATCTCTGAAAACAGTTCAGCGAAAAAGGACTTAAGAGATAGGAGATAAGTTTCCATCCTTCAGAAGAATTTTCACTGATGGTTCCTGAGGAGGGAGTTGCCTCTGCTGTGTGTTGTGCAACAGGTCCTTCTCAGAGATGGTCAGTACACATTCTCACTGACAGCTCCATCTACACTGCTGGGTTGACAGCCTTGGTCCTGGCTCTTGAAATGGTTTCTAAATCAGAACATAAAAATTTGCTCATTTGGTCGGGCTCCCTTTCTGCAAATGAGGCCATTGCCGGCCATAACCTCGAGTACCCTCAACTGCTGAAGTTATTCGAACTGTACATCTCTCTGAAATCAGATGGATATAACATAGTATTTGCTTGGGTTCCCTGCCATGTGGGCATTTGATGCAATGGGCATTTGATGAACTTGCCAAGAATGCCACAATGAAAGAGTTAAGCAGGTTGCCTATCTCTCACACTGATTTGAAGCTCCAAACCCAGGCTTATGTCAAAAACCGCTGGCAAGAGGAATGGAACTTGCCTATGGATAACAAACATTTAAAATCTGTCCACGTTACCATGTTCCTGAGGCGGCCGTAAAGAAGAAACAGTTTGTGCCATTTGCATACAGGCCACTTCTTTTACACCCATTGAAAAGGTGAAGAAGCACCATGGTGCATTCCATGTGATGAACCACTCCCAGTGAAACGCATTCTTTTAGGTTGTTGGGACTTGCATAATGTGAGACATAAACACTTTACAGCAGACTATCATGAAAACCTTGTTCAGAGATGTCCCACCAGATGTGACCTTTGAATTTTTAAAAGAGATGAACATTTTTCATCTGATCTAAGATTTTACAGAAGAAAGATTTTAAACAAAACTTTAACTGAGTGACATGTTTAGTCTGGTAGCCATTGTGTTTTAAAGGGTTGTGTAAATAAGGTTTTTTTGTTGTTGTCATTTTGTTTTGTGATTTTGTTTTTCTAATAATGACTTGTAGGTTGATTTTGACGCGGTAACAGCCCTGATATGGCCCTTTGCGGTCAGCAGGGCTATAAGCAAAATTACCTTACCTTACAGAATCCAGTCAAGTCAATAAGAATATAAAGCACACTCACCTTGCATGTAATTCAGACAGTCACAATAATTACACACAAACCAACCATTCACACACATAAAAGCACCAATATACAATACTCTGGAACTGATACACTGAAACCACAGAAACCTGTAGAGCTGCAGGTGCACACGTCTGAAGACGGCCAGTTTGTGCGCCTAACTGCCAGCCAGTGCCATTACCGTATAATGCTCATGTGACTTCGTACTGAGTCACATAGGCAAATAATAATCTTGCTGACCAACCAGCCAGCCAGCTGAGTGTTTAAAACATAACCTCCATGAAGTGTGTTAATGGGAACCTTAAATGTACAAAGTATTGCCTACGCTTGTGACCATCCATTACTTGTATTTGAAAATTTCCTGTTACTTAAAAAAATTTGCAGACTGATTTAGACAGTTTTTGTGTATTTACTTTAGTGGTTCTCAGTTTTCCTTCCACCTTCTCATTTTGCATGAAATGAGAATGTCATCTGTGTGATGTGACTTACCTTGACATCGGTGCAGTTGATCTCACAAGTGTCATCTTCAGAAGGAGACGAACTTGAGCTGATAGTGCAAGGGTTGTGTGCCTTTGTTCTGGGCTTGTGTATGGTATCCAATGATGACCAAAACCCAGCCTTTACCAAGTTAGTTGCCGTATTTCTGTTCTTGTGTCTCTTCTATAATGGATAGCCTGTGTGTATATGTGTGTTGCATGTGTGTGTGTGTGTGTGTGTGTGTGTGTTAGAGAGAGGAGGAGGAGAGAGAGAGAACATTTTATTTCTTTTTTGTTTTTGTTTTAGTGATATTCTAATGAATTAACCCCTTCAGTGCCATATTTTGTTTTGGTAGTTTCCGCTTATTTGCCAAGTTATTTTTGGCTGTAGAGGGTAATAATTAACAAAAGATTCTGGCATGGAAACTATAGCAAGAAAGTTTTCATAACCCATACTTTTCTGAAAGGAAAAGGAACAGATTATTCATTTATGACAGTTTTAAGTTTATGTAACATGTTGGTTAGTAAATGAGTCTTACCATAAATGTGAGATAAATAAAGTTTTCATACTGTCAGAACATATAAAGAGTTAGTGAAAACAGAAGAATGAAATCAGAAAGTAAATAGGAAATCAAAATAAATATTTCCCTACCTTTATGGAAACAGAAGTCCTGAATTGTAATCCAAAATTTCAGAATTGTACACACATTCAGTCTAAAATTCACACAGGCTTTTTTTTTTTTTCTTGTTTGCATTGCGGTCAGCACAGATTCTGAAAAGAAAAAGCACTGATTTGAAAAAAACAACTAATGAGATAAAATGTAAAGCACACAAAAATACGTTGCATACAAAACTGAAGTAAACTGCTTTTTTCTGTACTGTAGTATTGGTGGTGGGGTACACTCTGAAGAGACGATGTCATTTAAAGAGATGTGTGAAAGGTTTTTTTTTTTTTTTTTTTTTTATTTTTTAAATGACTTGTGAGTTGATTTTAACGTGGTGACAGCCCTGATGTGGCCCCTTGCGGTCGGCTGGGCTATAAGCAACATTATCTTATCGTACACTCTGAAGCATGGGTCTGGACACAGGGCAGGGTGAGACAGGCATTGTGCACACTCATACTTAGTATACTTAGTCTCCTTCCAGATGCCATGCTTTATGCACACCTTGCACTTCCTGCTAGTTGCCTGGTTGCCTGTCATTTGAGCGATTCAGCAAGGAAAATGCCATTCCATCATACAAGTTGGTTTGATCAACAAAATGCTGAACCAGAGTCTGTCAAAAACAGCTCATAGTGGTGAATTGGCATTGCTCCCTAAGGTCTTTTCTTGAGGCTAGGCTGGCCTGTAAACTGGAAGATCTCAGGTGCTGTCATAGTAGGCTGGACAATAGAATGGTCAAGGATCACCCCTCACCCTCTGCCCCGTTGCTGCACAGGCCATCTGCCGCATAGAACTCTTCCTCTCCTCTCACCTGTGACAGAAAAATGTACATGTAAACCAGTCACAACTCACATCAACATTCTCTCTCTCTCCCTCTCTCTCTCTCTGTTTCTTTCTCCCATTTTTCCACACATGCAACAAAATCTCTCTCTCTCTCTCTCTCTCTCTCTCTCTCTCTCTCTCTCTCTCTCTCTCTCACACACACACACACACACACATACACACACACACACACACACACACACACACACACACACACTTGCTTACTCACTCACTCACTCTCAAACACGTAACACAGTCATGACATCACTATCATGCCTTCTCTCGATTGCACTGTCACGTTCCCTTCTGCCACGCCCACGTCCCCTTCTGCCACTCATGTCGTCATTCACACTCAACATGGAAACCAGTAAAGAAAGAGCACAGCTGCGGTGGAATGGGAAAAGTACTCCTCCCTCACCTGGGGGCTCGAACTAGTACCTTGATTTGACATAATCTCTGTCACGTGCTCTGCCATGAGCTCACTGGCCTTCTCACCACACCCCCTCCTTACTCCCCTCTGTGGCTGATCAGTGGACTGACTATGGCTGGGGTCAAATCTGGGTCAGCCGCAGAGGTGTATTCAGCCTCTTTTTCTGCTCTCTCCTCTTGGCTTGCTTGTTTTCTCACAACACGAGTGATATCTAGCTCTACAACTTTACCACCACTATCCTACAAAGCGCCAGTCTTACCTTTGTCATCTTCATCGACTGAATCTTCTGACTAGGCTTTGCCACACCAAGTACAGTGGTAAAAATTTTCATCCTGGATGATTTTTAGAACTTCTTCATTGTCCTGAGTGACAAACTCACCATAAATTCTTCACTACACACCGTCTCTTTACACCACATGGACCAGGCTTGGTTCGTCATCCGCCATTTTGAAAACTTTGTCTCCAGCTCTCTGAGGGGTGCTATGAATAACACCCTGCAATGACCCAACGAAGCCTGATTGGGTCTTGCCCCTCATGAATAATTCATTTAGATGTATTCAGCTTTCTTATTGGTGCCTGTTAGAGTCCCAAAACTTAAAAATTGAAACAGAAAAAATTCTTAAATGAGGTGGACGTATATATATACCTTTGGCAAACATGCTTGCACTGTACTTAACGTATGTATATGTCCTCAGCACTGAAGAGGTTAAACTGTTTTATATATATTTAAATTGAATTGGAAATCATGAAGGTAATTCTACCATTAATAAATTAGGAATATGGGCAAAAGAAATGGCTCATCATTGTAAATGTGGATCAATGTTTTGCACTTTATCCGATTCTTGTACAAGGTTTTTGATCATTATAACTGCTCTTGTTGACAACAATTTCAGAGCTTCACTGAAGGAAATAATTCAGAACCGCATTGGGCTGGAAATGTTTACGGACAAACTGACCCAGGTGGCCAAGAATGAGAGCTATACCCGCGCTGCCAAGAAACCTCATCTCAGCTACAAGCACCCCAGTGAAATTGTCTTTGATTTTGAGTTTACACGCCTTTTTAAGCATTTGGAAAGTGAGTTTGTACTGCACTGCAACATTTTTACAGTGTGTCTTTATGTTCTTGTCTGCCTTCTAGTCTGAGGTCAGATCACCTCTGTATGCTTTCAGCTGAAAACTGGTATACGAACATAGAAAGTAACATTGACGACAAATTTGCCAAAAAAACTTTTGTAAACATGATTTCAATTAGGTCAGCTTTTATTTAGAAGCTAGTTGTTGGTTTTGGGTTTCACTTATTTTATTTTTATTCCTTGAAAAATTGTGTTTCATAGCTCTGACCTTTTTAGACAACATTTTAAAAGACACTTCTCTTTTCTTTTTGTAGAGGACACATATGAAAATGTTGATACTGTTGTTGGATTTGTGTTTCTTTTTTGAATAGTGTAGAAGATACACATTTGTGCAGATGAAGTACTAGTTGCTGTGTCAGGAGCAGAAAACATGGGTCTGAAGGCAGCCAGTCGACGAGAACATGAAAGTATTGTGGAAAACTACAAGGAACTGATCAAAGAACAGGTCAGCAGTGTGCTCTACCGGTGACATTCATTGATTTATCCCAGCAGAATCATCCTAGGATACAAACTTGATCTAGGTTACTACACCTAAGAGAGTAAGACAGTGGGTTCATGTCTGCTTGTTTCTGCCTTTCAGAATAATTGATTTAGTATCTACTTACTTCTGCTTTTCAGGATACATATTTAAGTAGATGTTGAGATGCATGTACAAATGAAATATACATTAAAGTATGTACGAATTCATGCAATGTAAATAACACATAACGGAAATTTTGAAAGAATCGTGGCATAGGTAATACAATAGATATGGTTTTCTTCTTGATGAATTTCAATAATTCAGTGATTGTGTGTATGATTGTGCAGGATCAGAAATTGAATGACATGTCGCAGGAAGTGCTTGAATTACAATCAAAGCATTCATCGGCCACTACCACAATAGAAGAACTTCGCTCTCAGGTTCAGCAGTTAAAAGATCAAAATGCATTATTGAAAGTACAGAAAGGTGAGTTGTGGGTCTGTGTGTGATTTTGACTTTAGTTTGCAGACATTAATAAAATGATAACAGTGACCAGATATAATTGGTGTAACCTTGTAGGTGTTATAATTCTGTCTTATTCTGATTTGTCCTTTAACTCTATGCTTCATTGGTATACATAAAGCAGAAGTATCAGTCTTGAGACAAATTCCATTATTTAAAAAAAGAATTTGATAAAACCTGACAGACATCATTTCCTTTCTTGGTTATTTCCACAAGATTTTCCGCTTAAAGAAAAAAACAGATGGTGTTTGTTTGAAAACAAACAAATAGAAACATGTTTTGTTATTAATTGTTTCATAGCATTGTAGTAAAAGTTTTTCATTGTGTTTTTTATTTGCAAGCAGGAAAAGGCTTCAATGGCCTTAATTAAGATATCTGTCCTCTTTAATGTTTGTGTTGGCGTGCAGGTGGGGCAGCACAGGGTGTGGTGAATGGAGAGGGGGTGGAGTCATTGCAGAGAGAGATGCAGACACTGCGCTTACAGTTGACAGAGAAAGAGGGACAGGTGGAGAAACTGGTGAGTAACAGCTTGCTGTTCATGCCATGCTTCTCGGGTTTCATAAAATGTTTAAAGAAAAAGCTGATTTGAAATTGCAGCTGGTTTAAAGAAAAATAAAGGGAGTGAGAGAGCTATCCAGGAGGTGACAGAATTAAAGCATCCGGAAACTAGAACAAGGAGGATAGGGACAGACTTATCAAGTTATCTATGGCACAGGAAAGAAATACATAATGTACATAAACCCTGTGCTGGAAATGTGGATATCAGATATTTTAAAGGAAGAGACTCTGTTGATGATCAGAATAAAAAATGAATTGTCTGTCTCTTATTCTGAGCTGCTATCTACTTGAGGAGATTTTAATTGTATCCTAATAGGTTGATTGATTTGCTGTTCGTCCCATAGCAGGATTATGCACAAACCTCTTAGTCTATCTTAACCAGACTTCATTCAAAAACGGAATGTAGCGCATGGACAGAGCCATGCAATTTTTTGGGCAGATCTGTGGTGCAAATCCAGATTGAATAGCAGATCCCAGATCATTCAGCAAAATTGAAAGAAAAATGGGAGTAACTCCTTCAGTCTGAACCTATAATGACTTTCCTGTAGGTGGCAGACCTAGATTCTGTTAAAATTGTTGATAAGATTATACAACCAGGCTGTTCACAGCACATAACACTTATTTGAGAAGAAAAGTGATTACTCATTCTTCATTTTCGTTGTCATGTGTGTTGTTTATCTTGCCTGAGGAAGACCTAATAGGTCGAAACATGTTGTTTTATCTTGTAATTTGTTTGTCCTTGTTAACTGGCAGAATTTTTTCAAATGCCTTTTAAAATTTATGAACACCAAAGTTAATTACGTGAACTGATAGTTGTCCACAAAGTTAAATATTTTTTTCATACTAACTTGTCCAAACAGATGCTTCATTACCACAAGGTGTGGAACATGCTGTACATCAGGATTCTCTTTAAAATTAAAATGGAGAGTGGGAGAGCCACAGACCCAGCTCTTTACCATCAGGCATACAGGAGAAGTCTGCTTTAGTGAACACATACTCAATTTATGTTCATAGCCAGAATTCGGTTTCTCCTTTTCCTTGGCGAGGAGAGACATTCTCTCTTTCGACTCAAGCTTTTTGCTATTATGGATTCTCAGAAGTAATCCCTTTGACTCAGTTTTCACCTCTTCAGAGGAGAATTCGTTTTCTGCAATGCAAACAGAAAATACCAGGAAACTTCTACGTCTGGTCTCTTTTCTGCAAATGCTGACATCACAGGGGGCCTCGGTGTACTCCAGTCTTTGCCCCCCAATTTCCAGAACCTGCAATGCATGTCAGAGACCAGTGCCTGCCCTTGACAACCGCAAGACCTGCATTTTCTGCATGGGCTATGCCCCCTTCAACCACTGCAGCTCATGTGAGTCTTGGTCAGGAGCGATTTGACATTTGGCCCTCGATCCAATGGTCCGCCTGTTCTGGCAAGAGTCTCGGCCGATACTCCCTGCTTCACCATCCCATGAGCAGTCCTGGGTTTAGTGGAGACAGGCCAGCATCTTCCCCCAGCGCGCTCTGCAACCTATACCTTAGGGCATGTGGTTTTGGAAGAACGGCTGGTATCTCAGCTGCCAGCTAGACCTCGGAGCAGTTTGCCATTGTGCCATGGCATCGGTTTGGAGAGCTGCGAGTCAGGGCCGACTCCAATGGGTATGTGTGTGGGGGTTACTGGTGCAATTTGGTGATCCCCAGGTGTAAGCAGGGAGGTCAGGCTCTGACTGCTCACTCACTGTTTGGTATAGTATGGATGTGTACGAATGGTAGCATTGTGAGCAAGAAGAGGCTGACTATGAAGCTGACTTTAATGACGATGAACATGACATGATGACAATGATGTTTCTCCTAGCTTGGAGTTCTCTTTAGCTAGGTCAGCAGTTGGCAGTGTCTGGTCAGTGATTACGAACTCTCTTTCTTACACTTATTCTGATCCCTCAGTTCCCACCTCTTGCAGGGTTTGAGTTCGCTCCTCTTTTTTCGAGGAGTCCAAGGTGAAGATGCTAATTCGTTACCTGGCTCTTCTAAGAAGGTCACTTAACTCTTTCATCCCTGGTTGTCTGTTGGACATTACTTCCCTTATTCCTATGTTTCTTAGTTACAAGCAGTACCCTTCATTCCTGGGTTTCCAGGAAAAAAGTAAACAAAGAATAGGGTGTGTACTTCTGATTCTTTTGTGTGACTGGTGTTTCTACCGAACTATAGCATGTCATACACCGTTGTGTACAGAAATGGTGCCGGCACACTTTGATCCAGTTTTCCGACCCTTTGTCGCATATTTGGTGACACACAGGTGTCAAGACGGTGACAACTACTAATTAATTCAAACTTAAAGAAACAAAATGTTATACAGCGCTCAAAAACATGCGAGCAGCAAAAACCATGCATGTAACTCACAGTCTGATGTCCTCCGGTTAATCCACTTCAAAGAATGCTTCACGAGTGTCTTTGTCACAGTGTCACCATGTCCAAGGAAAAATGCACAGCAATGATAAAAATGTCCCCACAGTACTCCTTCTGCACTATGGTCTTACCGAATTCAGTGGTCTTTGCACAGTATTTGTCCAAAAGTCACACTTCGAGTTAATGTCAACAAACAACACACAATATGTCAGTCTTAGGAAATGATGCACTGCTAGTGTCACAGTGTCAAAGTGTCACACGTGAAACCAGGTGTCACACAAAGGAAACACGGGTGTGGTACACCTTAAAACAATCTTTCTTATTATTACAACACAGATATTCATTGCACTTTTCACACGTCATCGTTGTCTTGCTTTTCTTGAATGGATTGTCACTGTATTTCACACCAGGGTGTGTTGATTCATATTGTATGTGTCGCGCGACACATACCACACAGATGTGATCTTTTCCAACACCTCTCCGCTCGCCTTTGTTTTTTCTGAATCAGTCTGCTGTTTAGTGTTGGCATTGTTGTTTGCAAAACTGACTAGCTTTGAAAGGACTGTATCAGAATAGAACAGCTGAAAATTTTCCACTGCCTTCATTGATGTATCGAGTATGCGCACAGGACCGGGGCGCCATTCGAAGTTTTTCCGAGGTGTGCGTGGTTCAGTGAAATCCCCACCTGTCCAGTCAAATCATGGCCGATTGTAGCTAAGTGGAAGATTTTCATCATCCAATTCATCGCCAGTATCACTGTCATATTCGTTGATGGCATTGGCAAGTTCTGCTCTCTCTTCTTCTGTTAGATCAAACAGATTGAAGTCATCGGCTAAATTGTTGTAACTTTCGTCGTCAGAAAACTGATCGCTGTCTGCGTTTCTTCACCCTCCATCTTCTCAGTAGGCACTAAACAGTGTGCTGTCACGGTCAAGTCAAGATAAAATTTCGGTTCCAGACACTTTCCCACGCTGAGGAAGTAAGCAGGCATGACTTATCTAAACATCCCGCGAGTCCCGTTACAAGGCGAAGGCCGCTATGATGCGCCAACCATGTGACAGGTGGGCGCAGATTTCAAGGCATGAACTGCTGCAGCGGGTTGCCGGATGGAAAGGAATATGTTTCTCTGAACCGCTGAGGCGGTTTTCAGGAATGAAAGAAGATTTGTCAGACCGCTCTAGCGGTTGGCAGGGATGAAAGAGTTAATTTCGTTACATGAAATTCTCCTCAACTCCGGATTTGCACGCTCCAATTGTCCTCAGGTTAAGGCTATTTACCCTGAACATATCCCAATCGTCAAGGATACACATTTGACCTTGCAGACAGTTTATGGTCTGTTGCAACTAGTACTCTTGCAGTTGCTTATTTTGATTTGTCGGCCCCCTCATTCTGCTGGTTTGAGTTTAACCTTTTTTTTTTCTGAAGGGTCCCGTACTATGATTTCATTCGTATTCTGCAAGCGTCTGTGAGGATATTGCAGAACCATGATGCTCTTTTGAAGCCTTTCTTGACTCAGACTTCGCTCGTTCCACCAATCTGTAATTGAGTGCCGTATATCTGGAAAGCATACCAATCATTACATATACACCTTTGCATATACAGGTTGAACACAGTACTCTGGACGTGTACTTTTTGCTCTTATGCTTCCGTCTCCAGTTAAATTTCAAAGCCTCTTGTTTTTGAGACTCATCATACGGAATTTAGTTTATGGTGACCCCATAATTATACTGTTTCCATTCCATTTCTATGTTACTTCATACTTGAGGGGATAAGTGACTGTCTGTACATCCTGCATTTTAAATACTGTAGACATCTAGTTTTTGTGTAGACATTTGTTTTGGTTTTTTTTTCTTTTTCCCACAGTGATGACCTTGGTTGTTAACCTTTATGATATTGACGAGTTTCATCTGCTGCTGAATAGTGTCCTCCTTCGCATCCATTTCTCAAGGTCACGATTATCGTTTTTGTGAATAGTAATTTATTATCACATCAGACGTTGAGGAAGGAGTATGGATATTTAACCTCAGATGAGACTTCTGTCCAGTGTCTTTTCGCCATTCGGGAATTGCCCTTCCGGCAGACTCTGGGAGTTTTATGGGACTGGTCTCTAATTCCCTTTGCGTCTTCTGTCCTCCTTTCTCTCAGTAGGAGGCCATCTCGTCTGACACTTACTGCCTGTGTTTGGGGACCTCAAGGATTTCCTTTTGGCTCCCCTATCAGGGTTTGCACGCTCCTTGAATCTCCTTGAATTTTCAGATATGAATTCAAGTGTCCTTGAAAATCCTTGAATTTGAACTTTTCCTTGAAAACTCCTTGAAGTTAAAATTTTCACTAAGAAAAAATAAAAGTCTGTTTCTGATTGTTTGTGACTGTTTATTTAGACATTGAGTTAAGCGATTGACGATTGAACATGAGTGTATTGTCTGCTAGAGAAAGAATGACCCAAGGGAAGTAACTGAGAACATCGGGTACATCCGGGTTTCGAGCACACGTTGCCGTTGCTTATAGGACGAGGGATATTCAATTGCAAGTTTGCGCAAAAGATTCCAAAATCATGCCCAGGGGAAGTGTATCTTTAACCCCAAGTAGTTAGAGAAAGAACCTTATAGAAAGTGGTTGAAGTGCGTTGTAGATAAACACAAGGCTGTGTGCTCAGTTTGCCAAAAGATGATCGACATCTCAGTGATGGGAGAATTGGCTCTCACCAGCCACATGAAAGGAAAGAAGCATCTAGAAAACGAGAAAGTTAGTAGACCGGTGGCATCAGTTGCAAGTTTTTTTCCACTCGTCACCGGCTAGTTCCAGCACTCAGTCCAGCTGTGCTGATTCTGCTGAATCAGAAAGTTGAATGGGAATTGGAACAGTTCAAAATCGTAGTAAACTACAAATGGCACTATCGTGGGACTTGGAATCATTAGGGATTCCTCCCTCGCATCCTATTTGCCATGTTGCTGACAACAGATATTGTTTACCCACACTTTTTTTTTCCGTCACACTTGACATTTATTTATTCAGTGCTAAGCTAGCATAATTGGGCTCACTCTTCATGCAGTCTAGCTTGCTTCCCCTCCCCACCTCCGCCCCCCATCCTAATGCTTTTATATATATATTTAAAAAAAGAAAAAGAAAAGAAAAACACGAGCAAACTCAGAGCTGATATTTATTCAGTAAAAAGCTACAACAGTTGCATTCAAAACTACACCCAGCCTCTGTATCCGCTCCACTCCAGTGGCCACTGATCGATGTCTTGTCTCAGACGATCTCAGAAGGCTACGTTCAGTTGCCCCCCCCCCCCCCCCCCCCCCCCATCCCCTTTGTTTTTGCCCTTCAGCTTTAGCTGAGCCTGGACTGTTGTCATCAAGTAGCCCTTAAAACTACCTCCATCATCACACATAAGTTTTGTCATAACGCTTTCTGGAGTGCAGCCGTCGTTGGGAAGACTGGAGCCCTGAGCACTTAAATCTGGAGATGCGCACAGTACTACCTGCCTTGCGCAGTTGGTCAAGTCTTGAGAAACAAGACTGCAACAGTGTGCTCTGACAATTCAATAGTGGTTGCATATCTGAAGATCCAAGGGGGTATTCACTCCGGACTGTTTATCGATCTGGCTATCTCCGCCGCTTTCAACCTCTGGCAAGAGGAATGGAACTTGCAGACAAATAACAAACTCCTCCAACTCGGTCCAAACCTGAAAGAGTTTTTATCATGTTCCAGGAGCAGCTGTAAGAAAGAAACAGTCTTGTGCCATTCACACACAGGCCGCTCCTTTTATACCAATTCTTATCTTTTCAAAGGTGAAGAAGCTGCATGGTGCATGTCATGTCAAAGACCTCTCATAGTGAAGCATGTTCTTCTAAAATCCCTCTGTGTGTTGCAACCTTGCCTTGGTCAGAGAGCTTGTGTGGTTCAGTGATCCCTTAGGCTCTGCTGACAGAGGCGTCAAAACTCGACTGGATTGTTAGGTATTGTTAACGCTTCTAGGCCTGTGTAGCCAACTTGCTGACTGGCCTAAGCACTACATGGTAGGAGGTGATGTCCCTGGTAGGGTCTCCAGTGTCAGAAAGACATTGCCATAACCAGTGGGAAAGCTGCAGCAACCTGGTGATGGGCTGAGTGGCTGACCCCAATTCAGGCGTGAAGGTGCACTGTCTGGTGTTCATGCGGGACAGTACCAGGCAGACGGACACCATACTCTGGCCATCCATTGTCCCTTTCCCAGCATAGCAGCTCTCTTGGGTTGACTGTTTATTTCTGCCAGTAGTTAAAAACCTTCATGGTCACAAAAACAGTAAAACTGATACGAGACGAAAACTGGGTTCTGACCCCTCGAGGGACACAGACTCGGACTCAGATTCTGAAGTCCGGAAGATTTAAGGCATTTGGCCTTCTTGGCTGGTGATCCAGTTGGCGGATGGCAAGCAGTCAGTAATCAGGCTGAGTCCCTTTGCTGTTGCAAAGGAGCTAAAAGGTCTTGCAGACGCAGAGCTGAAATCAGTCAAGAGGCTGAGGAATGGTTCCCTGCTTGTCCACGCAGACAACTTGTCAACGAGTCTTGTGGATTATCATATCCGGGTGACACACGCACACGCACACACACACACACACACACACACACACATACACACACACACACACACCCACCCCCAAACTCTGGCCCCCACGGGCCGGCCTTCTCGTGGCGGGGGTGTTTCTCGACTAACCTGAGCCCACCCCTTTTTCTTATCTTTCCTGTTTTTCTGCCTACTGTGTCTTTTACTATCTCTTTTTCCCCCATAAAGTCTCCCCACAGAAACTGCAGCCTCTGTTTCGTCTAGTTTCTGCCTACCTGGCTCTTTACTCTGTACTTTAATCTTTACTTACAAGCCTTCTTTGGAACACTTCTTCTTTTCTCTGCGGTCTTCTTCAGACCCACCGTGTTTGCCGTGCGGTGCGTCCTGTAAGTGGGGGGGAATGAGGTCCTGGTGATTGAGAGAACCTGCTGTTCTCAACACATCACTTTGGCTCGGACCTCCTCTAAGACGGGTGGCATACATTGGCCCGTGTATGTCAATCGGCTGCCTCTACGTGAGGTTGGGTCAAACTGGGTAGTTCTTGGCTGGCCTTGGAAACCTTGTAAGTGTTCACCGTCTGTCCCCGGCAGTGTGTCATGATCTTGGCGGAATAGGTTAGTTATGTTCTATCTGGTGTATATCCCTGCTGAAACCCGGATGGGGTCAAGAGTTGGATTTCCCCTTGACCCTGGCCCCTTGTTGGACCCCATGGTGGGTGGGTAGGCAGGGATGAACTTTAAAAACTCAAAACTATGGCTCACTCCCAACAAAAAAGGAAAAGAAATTATTCCTCAGGCTCGAACTTGGACTCGGACTCGGATAATGAAATAAGGACAGCATCTGGTTTTTGGCCTTGTTGGTTGGTGATGGAGGGTGTGGACGAAGCTCGCCCTCTCTGTGGGGTGAATGGATTGAGTCCTTTTGCTATTTCGAGAGGAGTAGAGGGACTCTCCGGCGTACCCAAATCCATGAAACGGCTACGAAACGGTTCCTTTTTGATAGAATGTGCAAAACAGAAGCATTCTGAGTTGCTTCTCAAGTCGACGACATTGATTGATAGGCCAATCAGAGTGACACCTCACAAAACTTTGAATTCAAGCAAGGGCGTCATCAGGTGCCGTGATTTGAGAGGCGTTTCCGAGTTAGAAATAAAGACGGAACTGGCTTCCCAGGGTGTGACCCACGTTCACCGGGTTCTAGCACGAAAAGATCAAGACTGTGTGCCAACAGATACTTTTTTTCTAGCTTTCTGTACGACAACTCTCCCTGTGTGTGTGAAGGTCGGATATTTGAGGGTTCCCGTCTCTATGTACATTCCTTCACCTTTGCGATGCTTTAAGTGCCAAAAGTATGGCCACATTAAGGACAGGTGTACAGAACAGGAGGCGTGTGGCAAGTGCTCAAAACCAGTGCATGAAGGTCCGTGTGATTGTCCGCCCTGTTGCATAAACTGTAAAGGCAACCATCCTGCTTTTTCAAAGGACTGTC
This sequence comes from Conus canariensis, assembly GCA_033310375.1. Lineage (NCBI taxonomy): Eukaryota > Metazoa > Mollusca > Gastropoda > Neogastropoda > Conidae > Conus > Conus canariensis. The sequence goes on from CM065714.1 coordinate 77,771,107, forward strand.
CAGTCTGGCGCACCGAGTCTGAGATCCAGAAGGTATGCACAGAGAATCGAATTTCGTTCTTTGAGGCAAGGAAACTTGTGCAGAATAGACAGCCCTCCCTCAGCAAGTCATATGCTGATGTCGCCAAGGGGAGCATGGTCAGTGTTGGTGTTCAGACTGAGACTGTTCAACCTCAGGCCGGCTGTCAGCATCATGATCGGCAGACGCAACAGGAGCCTCAACATGTACAGAAAGACAGTGGAAAAAGAAAGCAAACCCCAAACAGTGCCTTGGGTGGAGGCTCAATATCCACCTCTCCCCGGACTCCTCGAGGGTCTGAGCCCCCTTCCTCCAATCCCAGACCCTCTGGGAAGGCTGCACAGGTAGCCTCTTTGTCTGGGGAACACTCCAGAAGTCGACCTGTGATGAAGCCTCCTCTTCCACCTCGTCCATCTGGGGGTGGAAATAAGTATCGTCCTTTGTCAGCCAAGAAGGTGGTACCTCCATCGCCTTCTTCCAATCGCTTTTCTCCTTTGGAGATAGAAGGTGATGAGGACAATGAGATGGAGTAATTTTCTTTTCTTTTTTATTGTCATGGCCCTTATTCAGTGGAATATAAGAGGCATTAATGCCCAATATGAGGAACTCCAGCGGTTGTGTTCTGACCTCAAACCTAGTGTTGTTGCGTTGCAGGAAACATTGTTGAGACCAGGAAGACATTTTTCATTGGCAGGCTTTAGTTCAGTAGGTTTTCCTGCTTTACCTACAGATACTGGCCATGGGGTCACTGGGGGTGTTTCCCTTCTTATTCACAGATCTTTGTTATTCAGTCAAGTTAACTTAAATACCCCATTACAAGCTGTTGCGGCCAGGATTACTTTCAATAAAACAATAACTCTCTGTTCAATTTACTGTCCTCCTTCTGGTACAATATCTAAGCAACAAGTCATTGATCTTATAGATCAGCTTCCACGTCCTTTTTTTATTTTGGGAGACTTTAACGGGCACTCCCCCGTTTGGGGTAGCTCACATTCCTCACCTCGGGTCTCATGCTGGAAGAGATCTTTAACGAACTGGACCTGTGTTGTCTAAATGACAAATCACCAACATACATGCATTCTTCAAATGGTACTCTTTCGTGTTTGGATTTGTCAGTGTGTGATCCTTCATTGGTTCTAGACTATGATTGGTCAGTTCACGATGATCTGCACGGGAGCGACCATTTCCCTGTAATACTTTCTCCAGTTTTGAAGGAAGCTGTTTCTTTTCCTCAGTATTTTTGCTTTAAAAGGGCTAATTGGGATTTCTTTCGTTCAGCCATAACTGATAAGCTAGATGCTGAAATCGTCTTCCGATCAGAAGATCCAGCGGAGTCCTTCACTAATGTTTTGTTATCATGTGCGAGAGATACTATCCCACTCACAAAACCAGGTCCACAATTACCTGGTACACCATGGTTCAACCAGGATTGTAAGAATGCTTGCAACATTCGCAAGAGGGCCCAACGTTCAGTCTTTCAGCATCCTGTGGCCCCGAATGTTCGATCTTATCAGAGGAAAAAAGCAAAGGCGAGGTTTGTTTGTAGAGGAAGTAGACGAGTGTCTTGGAGAAATTTCTGCTCTTCCCTCACATCAAACATATCCAAGAAAAAAATCTGGAGAGTTGTTAAAAAAATTAGGGGCAAGAACAGCTGCCCTTCAATCCACCATTTAAAACTTGATGATACACTCATCACTGACAAACAAGCTGTGGCTAACTTGCTAGCTTCCACCATAGAAACCAACTCTTCCTCTAGTCAAAAATCCACCGCGTTTTTAAAGATCAAAACGCAAGCAGAAAAAAAGAAGCTTGACTTTTCTTCACCCAATCAAGAAGACTACAACTTGCCCTTTAATCTAAATGAACTGAAGTCTGCCTTGCAGGCATGTCATGATTCTGCTCCTGGTCTTGATGAAATACATTATCAACTCTTAAAACACCTTCCTGACTCAGGTCTTAACATTCTGCTTCAAGTTTATAACCAGGTTTGGACGTCTGGGTCTTTCCCAGCTTCATGGAAAAGAGCCCTAATTGTTCCCATTCCGAAGCCAGGGAAGGATCATTCAAACCCAACCAACTATCGTCCAATAGCCTTAACAAGTTGTGTTTGTAAGGTGATGGAAAAAATGGTAAATGGTAGGCTCATATGGAAATTGGAAAGTGATGGGCTTTTAGCCATGGAACAGTGTGGTTTTAGAAAGCATCACTCTACCATGGACCATTTAATCAGATTGGAAACCACTGTTCGAAACTCTTTTTTAGATAAAAAGCATGTTGTTGCCATTTTTTTCGACATAGAGAAGGCCTATGACACGACGTGGAAGTATGGAATCCTGTCAGACCTCCATCGGATGGGTTTCCGTGGCAATCTCCCAGTGTTCATAGAACAGTTTTTGGCAGACAGGTCCTTCCAGGTCTGTGTGGGGACAACATTGTCAGAAATTCATGAGCAGGAAATGGGTGTTCCACAGGGTAGTATCCTTTCCCCAGCCCTGTTTAGTATAAAAATAAATGAAATTGTAAACTCTGTCAACCAAGGTTCAGACTGCTCTCTTTTTGTTGATGATTTTGCCTTTTATGCATCTGGGAAGACATTCGCTGGTGTACAGCGCCAGCTCCAGTTGTGTGTTTATAAAGTCCAACAGTGGGCAGTCGAAAATGGGTTCAAGTTTTCATCAGTTAAAACAGAGTGCATCCACTTTCACAATTTCAGACAACTTTTCCCGCCACCAGAAATTTTCATAGATAAGGCTAAAATTCCTGCTGTCACAGAAGCCAAATTTCTGGGTGTTACCTTTGACCAAAAATTGAATTTTAAAGCCCATATTCAGAAGTTGAAAACATCGTGCCTCAAAGCCATGAATATCCTCCGTGTAGTGGCTCATACGGATTGGGGTGCAGACAAACGCACGCTTCTCCATCTTTTCAGGGCGTTAGTTCGATCCAAGTTGGACTACGGCAGCATCATTTACGGCGCCGCTAGAGCCTCGTATCTAAAAGTCCTAGACCCAGTTCACCATCAGGGTCTTCGCCTCTGCCTTGGCGCTTTTCGTACTACACCTGTTCATAGCCTATATGCTGAGGCAGGAGAGTGTTCCCTCTCTCATAGAAGAGTAAAATTAGCTTTGAATTACTACACACAGCTTTTTTCAGAACCAAACAACCCTGCCTACGACTGTGTTATGAATCCTCATTTCCAAGAGAAATATGAAAGAAGTCCATCCAGTATTCCCCCTTTCGGTATTCGCATCCTTCCATTTCTGGAGGAGGCGGATATTGATGTTGGGGTCATCTCTGACGTTTCCAAGTTTCCTCAACAACCTCCTTGGACGTTTTCGTCTCCAGAAATTAGGTTTGATTTAACCATGCAGCGCAAACAGAACACGAGTTCCTTAATTTATAAACAATTATTTTTAGACATGTGTTCTAACCTTAAAGAACATGTTGTTATTTTTACTGATGGTTCAAAGTCCGATGTTGGTGTAGGGCCCTCCGCATATGTTCCAGCTTCGGGAGAAAAACTGTCCAAACACATTCCCTCTGAAAGCACTATTTACACTGCGGAACTTACTGCACTACTTTTGGCTTTGGAGTTGATCAGGCAGTCCCAGTCTAGGAAATTCCTTATTTGCACAGATTCTCTTTCGGCTTTAGAGGCTATAGGAGCAAGAAACATAAAACATCCGGCTCTTATCAAGTTTTTTACCATGTTTTCTTCATTAGTTTCAAGGGGTTTTGAGATTTTGTTGGCCTGGGTGCCAGGTCATGTGGGGATCAGAGGCAACGAAGAGGTGGATCGGCTTTCTAAAGAGGCTGTCCGTCTTCGTCCTTCTAAACTGCTTGTACCATCCTCAGATTTAAAAGGCAAAATAGCTTCGTATGTCAATTCTTTATGGGAGGAGGAGTGGAGCCTCCAAGAAAACAATAAGCTTCATCAAATATGTCCAGATTTAAAGGAACATCTTCCCATGGCTGCTGGCGGTCGAAAGGGAGAAACAGTATTGTGTAGATTGAGGACGGGTCATGCTTATTTTACTCATTCGTTTTTATTGAAGGGAGAAGACCTGCCTTTCTGTGTTGCCTGTGATAGTCAGATATCTGTCCAACATATTCTTTTAGACTGCTGGGATTTATACGACATTAGAAGGAAACATTACACTGCAGATAATATGAAGATTCTTTTCCGTGATGTTCCCCCTGACAATATTTTTAACTTCCTAAAAGAAGTGAATTTATTTCATCGTGTGTGAATTTGGTGTTGTTAGATTTTCTCTACCCAGTATTGATTTTTGCAGATTACAGTTAGTAATTTCAACGTGTTGGTTTTTAATCCTAGGATTAGTTCTTTTAATCTTGTTTTAATGGGTTGGGTAAGGTTTTGCTTTTAATCCTTTTTTAACATGTATACGTGGTAGTTTGAAACGTGGTGACAGTCCAGAACCTCTGCTGTTGACGGGACTATAATTTTAATCTTAATCTTAATCTTAACCCCCAAACTCTCAACACTTCAAAGGGTGTCATTTGATGCTGCGAGTTATTTGAGATATCTGATGGAGAGATAAAGGCTGAGATGGCTGAGTAGGGAGCTGTAGACGTCAGGAGGGCGACTTTCCACAAAGATGCAGAGAGAAAACCAATACTCTCTTCTTCATCTTTGCAAAACCAACTTTTCCATAGTCCATAAAGGTGGGATACCTGAGAGTGAAAGTAGCCCTGTATGTACCATCACCACTGAGATGGTTTAAGTGTCAAAGATTTGGCCACATTCTGGAGAAATGTGCAGGGTAAGAGGTGTGTTTCACCTGTAACAATGCAGTTCATGAGTGCAGATGTAAATCGATGAAATGTGTGAACTGTGATGGTGACCACCCTTCTCTTTTAAAAGACTGTCCTGTTTGGTGAGCAGAAAGCAAAATTCAGCTTGTGAAAATGGAGAAAAACAATTGTTCTTCGAAGCTGAACCGTTGGTGCAGGAACAGAAGGGTACCCCACATCTTTTTTCGACTGTGGTTAAAAGAACACTTAAGGCAACTCGGGCAGACAGACCCATGTGGTCTGGAGCCGCTGAAATGTTTTCCGGCTCCAGGAAAACTGCAAGGAAAAATGGTTGGTGGGGGCCTTAAACCCACTGAAGGATGCACTTCCAGTGCATCCACTAGGCCTGCAGCTCCCCAGGCTGCCGTGCAAGGGGTTCACCCTGAGATGGCCCCTAAGCTGAGGCCACTCCCAAGGGAAGTGCCCCGACAGTGGCACTGAACAAGGTGGCTTCGGTGGAATCCAAAGGAAAGCCCCCACCAATACCACAAAGATCACTTGTTTCCTCCCCTCCAGGGAAGAAGAAATCATCGCTGCCACCAGAGAGACTGAAAAAAGCAGACCTAGATTTGCAGAATGTTTTTGAAGCTCTCTGTGATGAAGAGAACATTGATATGGAGGAATAGAGTCCTTATCCAAAATTGAAAACAGAATACAATGGAACATCAGGGGTCTGACTTCCAATCACGAGGAATTTCAGCTTTTCTGCTGTGAAGCTAGGCCTGTGCTAGTTTCACTGCAAGAAACTCCTTAGAGGCCTAATAAAACTTTCTCCCTTTTTGGTTACAGCTTCCTGGATCAACCTGCTTAACCTACTGAACATGGAGTTACTGGTGGGATAGCCTTGCTTATTCACAAATCTGTTCTCTAGTGCCCAATAGCTCTGCAGTCTTTGCTTCAGGCAGTGGCAGCTCGAGTTACTCTGCATTAAAAAATAATTATCTGTAGTTTGTATCTATCTCCAAATATCTATGTCACCAAACAGGACCTCATTTCACTCTTGGAGCAGCCTTGCAGACCTTTCTTGTTATTGGGGGATCTGAAGGTCATTCTCCTCTATGGGGAAGCGAGAGATCTTTGCCAAGAGGTCTGCTTTTAGAGGATTTTTTTTTCAGAGCTTGATTTGTGTGTCCTAAGTAGGAAATCCCCAACTACTTTTTACTCTGGTAATGGTACCACGTCTTGTTTGGATCTTTCTGTATGTGATTCTTCATTGTTTTCAGATTTTGTTTGGGAGGTTGATGATAACCTACATGGCAGTGACCACTGTTTTACTTAATTAAGTATACAAATGTAGAATGTGAATCCTTACCAGAATGCCTCAGTTTTAACAAACCAGATTTGGACATCTTTGTTACTGAATTTCTTAATGATCTGGAAGAGGACAAGATTCTGCAAAGTGAAGATCGGACAGGAAGTCTTTCAGATGTTACACTAAATTATGCTAAATCAACCATTCCAACATCTTCAAAGAAACCCAAAATGCCAGAAGTTCCTTGGTTCAACTCTGAAGGTAAGAAAATCTACAAAGTCCACAAAAAAGCTCAACGTTGGGTCTTCAAAGGATGCACTTCCAGTGCATCCACTAAGCCTGCGGCTGTGCGGGCTGCCCAGCAAGGGGTTTGCCCCGAGATGGCTTCTAAGCTGAGATCACCTCCCAAAGGAGGCGCCCTGACAGTGGCTTCGAACAAAGTGACGTTGGTGGAGTGCAAAGGAAAGCCTCCACCAGTGCCACCAAGATCATCGAGTTCGTCCCCTCTGGAGAAGAAGAAATTACCAGTTCCACCAGACAGATTAAAAAAAGCGGAGCTCAAACTGTAGAATGCGTTTGAAGCTCTGTATGATGAAGAGGAAGAGGACGTTGACATGGATGAAGAAAGTCCTCAACCTAAATGGAAACAGTCTTGCATTACTCATTCATAACTCTGTTTTGTACAGCCCAGTATCTCTGCAGACTCTGCTTCAAGCAGTGGCAGCTCGGGTTACTCTCCACAAAACAATAACTATCTGTAGCTTGTATCTGTCTCCAAATATCTGTCACCAAACAGGACCTCATTTCACTCTTGGAGCAGCTTCCTAGACCCTTCCTGCTGTTGGGCGATGTGAATGGTCACTCTCCTCTATGGGGAAGTGAAAGATCTTCACCAAGGCATCTGCTTTTAGAGGAAGTGTTTTTAGAGCTTGATTTGTGTGTCTTGAATGGGAAATCGCCAACTTACTTTTACTGCACTTATGGCACCACATCTTGTCTGGATCTTTCTGTTTGTGACACGTCTTTGTTTCTGGATTTTGTTTGGGAGGTTGATGAGGACCTACATGGTAGCAACCACTTTCCTGTGTTGCTTCAGTATACAAATGCTGAGAGTGAATCCTTACCAGAAAGCCTCAATTTTAACAAAGCAGATCGGGACCTCTTTACCCCTAGGTTTCGTAATGATCTGGAAGAGGCAGGCAGGAAATCTTTCAGATTCCATACTGAATTGCGCAAAGTCAACCATCCCCACATCTTCCAAGAAGCCCCTAATGCCAAAAGTTCCGTGGTTCAACTGTGAATGCAAGGAAATTAAGAAAGCCCACAAAAGAGCTCAACGTTGGGTCTCCTGCAGACCATCGATGCCCAACGTCTGAGCTCATCAGGAACTGAGAGCAAAATCCAAACACATTTATAAAACCAGTAAACGTTTATCTTGGAAACAATTTTGCTCAAGTCTCGCATCCAAAACATCGAAGAAAAAAGTGTGGAAAATCATCAAGAAAATTAAAGAGAAGAACACCTGCCCCACTGTGAATCATCTCAAGTTTTCTGACTCTTTAATAACAGAGAAAAAAGCGGTTGCCAATCTGCTCGCTTCAGCTTTAGAAACGAATTCCTCTTCTAACAAATCAGCCTGTTTTGTCAAAAACAAAGCCCTCAAAGAAAAATTGCCCTGCAACTTTTCATCAGACAACATGGAAGACTACAATCTTCCTTTCACTTGAAACAAATTGAAATCCGCCTAACTTTCTTGCAGCGATTCCTCTCCTGGTATAGATGAAATCCATAATAAACTTTTGAAACATCTTCGGCAAAAAGGTCTTAACATCCTGCTACACGTATACAACCATGTATGGGCCACTGGATTCTTTCCACCTTCTTGGCCTCTCTCTCCTCCCCTCTCACATGCACAGACAGACAGACACACACACATACTCTGTCTCTCACACGCACACGTGCACACACACACATACACACGCACGCGCACGCACACACACACACACACACACACACACACACACACACACACACACACACACACACAACATAACACAATCAATAAGACACAGCATACATTACACATATTCTATCATATACCAACAAGGAAATTTGTCTTAAAGCCGGCATGACACCATCTCGATTAAAAAATACAAACGAAGAAAATATTGAAACTGACAAAGATGTAGTGTGAAGTACATGTATTTCACATAAAATGGGCATCTTTGTAGAGAAAAACATTGCCATTGCATTAATGCCATTCACTCTACACACACACACACACACACACACACACACACACACACATGAGCACACACACGGGCCTGCTCTAGCGAGCATTCGTGCGCGGTTCCCCCTCACCGACCCTTTCTCCTTCCCACCGCTCCACCATCGCCGCACCCACATAGGCACACACACACACACACACACACACACACACACACACATAAACACACACACTCACACTGGCGCAATCACATGCACACATATTTTCACTGACATTCACCCTCCCGCCTCTCCCTGCTTCCTCTCAAAAACAAATCGTCCTTTGTTAGATGACTTGTGAAGTTAGGCATGAATGTTAGGGATCTTACCAAATTTCAAATGCTGTTTAACTATTGTCTTTTTCAAACAGGAAATGTGATATCTGCGTTTTAATTTAAAATCGGGTACTGTACTGTTCTAGAGACAGGACCTGACAGTGTCGGAAGCCAAACTTCTAAGCCAGAGCGGCAATGGTGGTGAAGACTGTAAAGAGAATGGACCCAGCGAGTCAGCACTGTTGCAGGCATCAGTGTCGCGCCTGACCACTGATGTGGATGAACTACGGACACAGTGTGCATGCAAGGATGCTGAGATGGTCAGCCTGCGCTCCCAGCTGGACAGGGCTCAGGCTGATCTTCTGGCTGTAAGGAAACTTTCTGTCATCATTGCCTTTCTGCTGCTGTTCTTTTCCTGTTTTCCTCGCACATCTCCTTGGATTGTGTATGTGTGTTTGTGAGAAAAAGAGAGAGAGAGAGAAGCTGAAGGCAAATGCCTCTTAACTCTCTGTAGAGATGCTCTTGTTCGTTACGTGAAACCTCCCTCCTCCTTCACCCTGGACTGTATTCCCTTGGATTCTTCTTCTTCTGTGCACGCAGGCTGATACTCCTGCGGACACTCCCCACATGGACAGACAAGTGTTAATCCCATCTACCCAACAAAGGGAGTGGAGTTTCGTGTGTATGACCGTTTTTTATCCCACCATTAAGGCAGCCATACTCCATCTTCGGGGAAGGTGCATGCTATGTGTCACGTGTCATTCATACCAACGGCCAAACTGGCCCTCTCCTCCGAAAGCCGGTGATGGGATTTTACGTGTGTGCAAGATGTTATGCGTGCGTTCACACACGGAACCTCGGTTTATAGTCTCACTCAAAGGACTGTATGGGAAATGGAGTCAGAACTAATGTTAACTCCGTGGGAAAAATCCCCCTGTACTGAAATGGCCCGGCGGAGATTCGAACCCGCAACCCTTGGATTACGAGTTCAGCGCTCTACCAACTGAGCTATTCCGGCCCCATTCTCTTGGATAATTTTTGTAAGCTTTCATTTGGTTGGCCAGCTTTGACCAGTTCCACTGTGCTATGTTTTGCTGTCTGCAAGGAACATGAACAATCATGGCCCCTGAATCTCAAGGCAGTAGGCTTTTTTCCCCAGATCCCTGTAACATCCCTGCCATTGGGTGTAATGTCAAGATTTAACTGTTTTTAGCTATACAGTCAAACCTCTATTATAAGACCCTCTGTTAAGAGACCTCCTCTCATTTAAGACTGAATTTTTTTGCATGGATGCATTTTACTATTAAAAGGACCCCTCTTCAGCGACTTACTCTAAAACGCGACTTGCGACCTCCGTTTTGTTGAAATTTACGACCATCGCAGCATTCGTGTATGACCATGAGTCAAGGGACTGCAGACCTGCCCCAATCAAGAGTCGCTTCCCTTGGTAAAAGAAAGATGGCGGAGATCGTAGGCAAAACATGCGGAATGCGAAAGAGAAAGCCACTGAACTTTGAAGAGAGAGTGGAAGTGATTAAAATATTCAAACGCCTAGTCAGTGTGTCATTTTGTGTACATTGTATTTGCATTTATCTGTGAAAAATTATACATGTTTTCAGTATGCATTCAGTGTTCTTGAGACTTTGTGCTTGGAGAATTCATCTGTGAGAAAGTGTTTGTTTGTACAACTGTCAGTGCCTACCTCCATTATAAGACCCCTTCAATTTACGACCAAATTTTCTGGACATTTTGAAGGTCTTATAATAGAGGTTTGACTGTAGTAGGAGTGAATATTTCTGTCTTAAGTTGAATGTCAGAATATGTTTACTTTTTCTTTTTCAACCACCAAAACAAGAGTATATCCATTTTCACAATTTTCGTCAGTTCTTTGCCAATCCTGAAATTTGTCTGGACAAGTTCACTATTGCAGCTGTGAAAGAAGCTAGATTTCTGGGTGTTACTCTTTTTATCAGAAACTGAACTTTAAAAGTCACATCCACCACTTAAAAATTGCTTTTAAAAAGCACTGAATATTCTGAGAGTTGTGGCACACACAGATTGGGGCGCTGACAAGAAAACTCTTCTCCATCTTTACAGGGCTCTGATCCACTCCAAACAGGACTGTGGGTATGTAGTGTCAGCCCTTCTTACCTGAAAAGTTTCGATCCCATCCACCATCAAGGGTTTCGACTCTGTTTGGGTGCGTTCCCCACCACCCCTGTTTATAGCCAGTATGTTGAGGCAGTGAAAAGTCACTTCTGACTATACTAAAAAGTCTCCTCAACTGCAATACATCGCATCCCTCGATACGACTCGTTAAACAGCGTCCTACACCATCGCTCGTTGTCAAGCCTACCCCTCCCCCCCACCGTTTCTTCCTCCACTCCATCATTTCCGGTAATAACTTCCGGCTCGCTATCGAAGCAACACATCTATCAAACTCATCTCTCTTTCTGTTATTTTAAACGCCTGAACAACTAATTGTCTAACAAATAAATTATTGTCTAACAAATGACTAATTGTCTAACAAATGACTTATTTTCCAACAAATTATCTCACTTTAGTGATGCAAATGAATTCAGCAGTCCAGGGAAATCTTTCCTTCTTGAAGAGTTTTCAGCAGTACTGTTGATGAAGCTCCTCTCTTGGTGAGACAGTCTGCCAGTTGTCTATGAGTGCCAGACCACTTCACTTCTTTCACAATGCCTTTCTCCATCAAGTCTTTTATCCCACTGATCTCCAGCCTCAGACGTTTTTCTGTGACATGTTTTGTTGACTGCAGAGCATCATGTAAAGACTTGCAGTCGGTCATGCAGACTAGAGGTAGACCATCCGTGGTTGCTTTTCCTGTTGTGATCTCCATGAACAATGTTGCAATGAATATTGCTTCATCAATTCCTTCTGCCATCACCAGTGTCTCTCCAGCCAACGTGCTTCTGACTGCTCTGTGAATTTTCTTTGAACTCCAGCAAATTGGAATAATGTCTCCTTCCTCGTTTGCTAAGAAGATAATGAATCCACCTTGAGTTCCTCCGTCATTGAGATTTCCAAGCGAAGCATCAGTGTATACGATCAGTTTCAATGGTCCTGATCCCAAATGATGAAACTTCAACTCTGCATGTTCTGACTTGATCCTTTTGATGACTTCATTTGCTTCTGTCAGATGTTCTACTTTTCCATCTTTGATATTTGAAGCAAGCTGACAAGCATCGAATGACACATCAGGACGACTTTGTCGAGCTGTCCATAGAATCTGTCCAACTTTTGATCTGTAAGCCTGTTTCTCATCAGCTGTCATGTCATCCTGTTTTTGTTGAGTTCTTTTCTTTTTTATGGGGATCGGCTCCAAGATATCTGCATACTTGGTTTGCTGTAGAGAGACTTTGTTTCCATCAGATGACAGTTCCAAGCCAATGTACTGGAAAGCTTTGTTTTGTTCCTTTCCAACCTTGAACGTTTTTCTGATTTCATCAGCAACAGTCTTTTCAAAGTGTTTTGTTCCGCCCAGATGAAGTCGTCTACATGGCATGCTAAGACACCTGTAACTTCATTTCCTTTCATCCAGAAGAAGACTGCTGGGTCAACTTTTGACATTCTTCCTCCGAGTTTCAGCAGTACATCTTTCACTCTTTTGTACCATTGCAGAGAAGCATCATTAAGTCCGTATACACATTTTTGCAGATGCCACAACTTTCCTCTGCTATTCGCTTCATTTGGTGGTCTCACAAAAATGTCGCTGTCTATTTCTTTGCCTTGGAAAAAGGCTGTTTTGATGTCCATAGAGCATGGAGTCCACTTCCTTTGTGCAAAGACAGAGAGGATCACTTTCAATGATTCGCTTGTGCAAGTAGGCGAATCCTTCTGCATGTCTTCATTTCCAATTTCTTCAAACCGTCTTGCTACAAGTCTAGCCTTTGTTTTTACTCCGTCCTTTGTTTCTTTGAGTGTACAGATCCATCTGGTGGAAACACATCTTTGTCCATTGTCCTCTATTTCAGTGCCTTTGTTTCTTTGAGTGTACAGATCCATCTGGTGGAAACACATCTTTGTCCATTGTCCTCTATTTCAGTGTACACGTGATTCTTTTTCCAACTTTCAAGTTCTTCTTTCTTTGCATTTTCAAAAGAAACTTCATCCATGATCATAACAGTTTCATCTGAATTTGCAGTTGGTGTTGGTTCTGTATTTGACAGTACAAGTCCACTCACTTTTGTCAAATCCACAGACATTCTTTCACCCTCATATTCTTCTGGTTCCAAACATTGAATATTGTACCAGTTCTTATTTCTCCCTGTTGCTTTTCCAGCTTTGCTCAGCACCTTTGCTGATATTTTTGTTCCAGTGTCCACATAATCATATGCAATGATCTGTCCTGGTTCAATTCTTGCTGGATCAATTCTAGTAGCCACCTCTGTGTCATGTGGATGATGTTCTTCATCTTCTTCCAAGATTTCTGATTCAGTGTCTAGATCTGACGTTGATTCAGGAATATTTTCTTCACTGTGGGAGATTTCTTCATTTTTAGATCCTGTATCACTTCGATGTTGCTGACAATCATGTGCAGCCTCACTCGCCAGTTGAGGGTCTTTCCTTGCCATCTTCTCCTGCTCTAGATCACCTTTGACCTTTTGTAGTCTGCTTTGGTGAACATGAATCAAAGTTCCACCATGACGCACAAAGATGACGCTCCCATCTTGTCCAATGACAGTTCCCGGTCCTTTCCATTCATGACCATCAGGTCGCTTGTAGTACACTCTGTCTCCCATCTGGTACTGACCTGACCATAGTCGAACCTGTTTCCTCAAGGCTCTTCTGATTTTCTCTGAGCTTTCTGTTTCTGTGAAAGCTTTCCTTGTAGCATGCAAACTTGCGATATGCTCTCCGACTGTCCTACTTCTGGTGATTCCCTCCAAAGCAGGTAGTTCATCTGTGAGTGTGGATGGAAAATTTGGATTCTTACCAAAGACCAGCTGATACGGGCTGAAACCATGTGTGTTCACCATGGATTTTTTCACTGCCAGAGCCCAACACAAAGCAGTCTCAAAATCCATGTCTTCCTTGTCTGCCCTGACTTTCTGCATGGTTTGTCAGCGTCTGATCGTGTCTCTCACACAAACCATTGCTCCATGGACTGTATGCAGCAGTAGTTTTGACTTCGATGTTGAAGTTTTCACACATGTCCCTGAATTCCTCATTGTTGAACTCTGAACCATTGTCACTGAGTACAACTTTTGGTGGGCCATGTATTGCAATCCAGTGCTTCATGAAGCTGTCAACAATGACAGAAGCCCATTTGCTCCTGATGATTACTGCAGCACTGGATCTTGTGTATTCATCAATCATGTGGAAGTACCAGACATTTCTATCCAGTTCATGCAGATCCACAGCCACTGTGTGATTATAGTCTTCTGCTAAGGGCATCCCTACCACTGGCTTTGGTGGGGTCTTCTTGTGATGTGCACACACATCACATTTTTCAACAATTTCTGTCATATCACTGTACACTTCTGGATCCTTTATCCCGGCATTTTGCATCAGTTTCTTCAGGTTTGCAGTAGAGGCATGTCCAAATTGCTTGTGAAGCTTCAAAATAGTCTGCTTCTTTTCACTTTCATGCAGTTTTCCTTCCAGCAACAGGATTTCACTCTCCTCACCGTTGTTTTTTTTTTCCTGTTTGCCACAAATGTGGATGCAGTAATGCCCTGTTGATGTGTAGTTCAACTCCACTGGTTGATGAAACACAGTAGCCTTATCATTGCACATGTCCAACACAGCCTCTGCTCTTTTGAGTGAATCCTTGCTCAACAGAAGTGGTAAGTCAATGTCCACAGCTTCAGTTTCAGTGGTGCACTTGCAATTTGTGCTGGTATTGTTGCCTTCATGTAGGACTTGACTTTTGCACCATCACCAAATCTGAAAGTCTTAGCACTTGCACCAGTCTTGATTTGCTTCTTTTTCTTCTGCTCCAGCTGATCAACATATTCTTCATACCATCTTTTTCTACACACAGTCTTGGTACATGCTGTATCAATGATTGCACATCCAAAGGACTCTGTTAAGAGTATCTCATTTTCAGGTTTGTGTTCTTTTGTAAACAAAGCCAAGTGACATTCTTCTTCATTTTCTTCTGCATCTGTCATTTTGATTTCTTCTTGTTTTTGATGCTTGTGGGGGCAATCCTTAGCCCAGTGAAACACACTCTCACAAATAGCACATCTGGTTCTTTTGCCATTCCTGTCTAATGGATTTGTTCCTTTTTGTTCTGCTGTTTTATGTTGTGAACCTGTTTGCTGATATTTGGAAGGTTTCTTTCTGAACTGCTGATATTTGGAACTCTTTACCAGAAATGCTTCTTCTTTTTCCTCTTTGATCTTGATTTCGTTCACTGTGCTTACTGTCGAACTGTCCCCAAATATTCTCTTCAAAGCAGATTTCATTGAAGAAAATTTTCTGTCAGACGCTGCTGTCAGAACTATTTGTCTTTCTTTCACTGACAAACCTGCATTGTCCAGCAGTTTAAATGCAAGCACTGAATCTGGATATTCCATTTTGTATTTTCTGCAAATATTGTATCTTCTTTCATACTCAATGATGAAATCGCACATTGACATGTCTTGTCCTTTCCTCAGTCTTTCAAAGTCTGAATATGCTGTGTAAGCCAAGTCAACCTTATCTTGTAGAAAAAGACTATCAAGTGCAGTCAATAAAATATCCATCCCATCTCCTGTGTTCAACCATGCAACATCGATTTCTAGTGCTTTTGCTCGTGCTTGGCCCGTTAATGACAATGTAACGGCTAGTGCTTGTTTCTCTGGCTTGACGTCCGTTACTAGTTTCCATACTTCCAGTTCGTTTTTCCACGTCTCATAACTTGTATCCGGCCCTAGGCTTAGCGGTGTTTTATAGCTCTGCGCCATGATTTTTACAACTGGTGGACTACTATATGTCCTGCACTTAATGAAAAACACACTAACGTGACTGTGAATTCAACTGAAAAACCCACTCTGAGTCAACAACGTCAGTTGTAGATCTGTAGATTAGTCTACCGATGTAGATTATCTGTAAACCACGCTCTGCTACCATGAAAAGTCACTTCTGACTATACTAAAAAAAAGTCTCCTCGACTGCAATATATCGCATCCCTCGATACGACTCGTTAAACAGCGTCCTACGCCATCGCTTGTTGTCAAGCCTACCTCTCCCCCCCCCCCCCCCCCCCCCCCCCCCACCGTTTCTTCCTCCACTCCATCATTTCCGGTAATAACTTCCGGCTCGCTATCGAAGCAACACATCTCTCAGGCAGAACCATCCCTCTCAAACCGTCAGCTAAAACTCACCATGAACTACTGTTTGAATCTATCTTCTGAATGTCAGAACCCTGCATATGACCGTGCTTTTGACCCCAAGTTTCAAAAGAAATTTGTTGACCACCGCAGTTCCATCCCACCCTTGGAAATTCCTATTCTGCCCCATTTGAGTAATGCAGATACAGACCTTGGAGTGTTGTGTGATTTATCCAAGTTTCCTGATTACCCATTATGGACTTTCTTTACTCCAGAGATCTGGTTTGATCTAACCTCATACCATAAAGTAGGTACCGGCAGCCAAAATTAGCATATTGTTTTTCATACTTAAGATCTGTATCATTGCAAAGTAAATGGAAAAACATACAAAACACAACAAGAATGAAGTCTCTATCTTCAGTCGTTTTCGAGATATTGCAGTTTAAAGTTGCAACGTTTTTATGCATCTGACAAAATGAGATATCTTCCAAGTTTGAAAGCCAATAGGATCATACATGATTGATACATCTGGTTATAAATTGGCGTTCTCAATCTATACAACTTACACTCTTTGAACAAGTAAGTTCCATGGTATCAGTTTGCATGGCTTTTGTGTGATAAAGTGTCAAACTTGTAATAAATCGCAATTCAGCGCTTTTCGAATTTGCATGATGTGGCTACTTTGAAGCACTGCAGCACAGTAAGAATGGACATTTCAGAGTTTCCAGTGGTTTGGACAAACTCTCTAAGTTGTACTAAGCAAAGTCATTTTTTTCTGAGGTATCTGCTATTCTGAGGTATCTGCTATAAAACATTTATGAAAACTTCTGTGCTAAAAACTGGAAATATTGCAATTTGGACGGCGGAAAAATGGGGGTAGAATCGCCCTCCACACTTAAAATTGCTATAACTTCTAAACTACTTCATGAACTGTTTCCAAATTTTGTATACAGTTTCTGTACAGTATTTCCTGTAAATCAAAGTGTACATTTTTGTTATTTTGTACCTAACATTTTATTTCCTGTACTAGAATAGTAGCCAACAGGGGCGGAATGATAATGATGTCCGAATTAAAACTGACAGATTTTTCAAAACTTATTGACAGATTTCAACAGAAATTTGGTACGATGTTGTCTGTATTGTTATTTATAAAATCATGTTATTTTTGCTGTTTCTGACAAGTGTTGGCAGCCACCAAACAAAAGGTCACTTACGATAAGGATGGGAAGTGCACTGTTGCTGACGGGCAGATTGGGTTGACTATGTATATAGTTCTTTTTGTATGCAGCATACTTGAGTCAGAGTTCATTGTTAATTGGAACAGACCAGGTATGGCCAGTAGTTGTTTTGGAGACTATGTTGAAGTCACTGGCAAACACAAATATGCTTTGCACTAAATCAGTCACTGGCAAACACAAATATGCTTTGCACTAAATCTGTGTCTGCCTTGGTTGGCCACACAAGCATGTTGTTTACATGAGCAAATTAATTTCCTCAGAAAATTAATGTCCGCTTTCTCAGGAGAGTGGATCTGTGACACACTGCCAAATCATCATCATAGAAAACTACATTCTGGCCAATTTTGGTAAAGATAAGTCTTCCAGAAGTCAGTCAGTGGCATGTTCACAGATTTCATCATTGATGCAACATGACTGCATCCTCAAAATGGGTGATAACTTCTTATGTCTCCATCTCTTCCTCGGTCACCATCTCTTCATCAGTCCCCAAGCCCAACTGCTCTGCCTCAGGAAAAGTTGAAGTGGAGACACAGCTCACACATCATTCACTTTATCCTGGTCTGGTGGTCCTCCAACTGACAACACAGCCAATAGTGAACACCGACATATGTGGTAAAGACTGTGGCCTATATAAAGGTTTTGGGTGACCAGCCACCCATGAACCCTGGCATGTCGGGTAAAGGCTGTGGCCTATATGAAGGTTATGGGTGACCAGCCACCCACGAGCTCCAGCATGTGAGAATGCTTCTTTAATTGGTATGGGTGACATGCCACCCACAGTGACATGCCACCCACAGTATCTGGCGAGGATTATAAGCTTTTATAATTTTCTCCTTTATTTACCACCAAAACACCACAATATTTAACGGGGGCAAGCACAAATACACAATAAACAAAGTCATAAAACTTTAGTTACATGTTATGAAAACTGAGTGAGTTATGAAGATTTAAACGACAGTCTGGGTAATTTTTCACCCACAAGCTCTGGCAAAGGTTAAACAAATATAAAAAATGTGGATGCGTTTTCTCAGTTAAAGAAAAAACAATGAAAAGAAAGAAAAAACATTAAAGCATGGCACAGGACCACTTAACTGAACTATAAGTGCATGATTTTATGTAAATTTCCCTGTCTGTTTCTTCATCATTGTGCGATATCATGTGGTGTGTGTGTGCGTGTGTGAAATTACTGGGAAAAAAAAAAAATTAAAGCATGGCATAGGACCACTTAACTGAACTATGAGGGCATGTTTTATGTAAATTTCCCAGTCTGTTTCTTCATCATTGTGCAATATCATGTGGTGTGTGTGTGTGTGAGTGTGCGTGTGTGAAATTACTGGGAAAAAAAATTAAAGCATGGCATAGGACCACTTACCTTAACTATGAGTGCATGCTTTTATGTAAATTTCCCTGTCTGTTTCTTCATCATTGTGTGATATCGTGTGTGTGTGTGTGTGTGTGTGTGTTGTTGTTGTTACTGCTCACTGTCCATTCCTTATAATTAAATTTTAGTATCGGTTGTTCTTTGTAAGCAAAAATGTATTGCATGTTCTTTGTAAACAAAAGGTACATCCTCTGCAACACATTATTTTGTCAACAGGGTGTGATTTAAGCATTGCCAATAACATGTTAAGTATTTCATCATTATGATTCTGAATTAACTTGTTGATTTAATCATTGTGAATGTAAAAGAACATAAATATACACTATAATGCTTTTTTTTAAACAAAAGGTAAAATTAAAGAAAGATTTAACTTTATTTTGGACTCTACCTTTTTAATATTTTTATCAACTACTCTGTTTATTCAGTATGTTTGTGCTGTTACAGCAATATCTTACCTTTTTAATATCTTTATCAACTACTCTGTTTATTCAGTATGTTTGTGCTGTTACAGCAATATACATAACTGTGGAGCATAACATACAATCACCATAAATATCATAAATGTTACTGTCACAACAGTGTAATGTCTTGGCAATGCAATGCCACTGTAGTTGAATTCTAGCAGTTTTACTTGAAAGTAATCACTAAGTGTTCAAAGCCTTGCTGTGTTTGCCAGTAAGGAGGGGAGGGGTGGGGGGAGCAAATCTTTATAGTTAAATTACAGAAATTTCAAATACACTAGGAAAAAGATTAGACTGCTAAACCAAACTTCGTTGGGTCGGATGGACTCGACAGTGACCCCCCCTCCATACCCCAACCCCCACTACACCCTCCTTACTGTCCAACTTCAGACTCTGTTCTCTCTCTCTCTCTCTCTCTTTTTTTTTTAATCCCCAAACACGCTTTGCACATCAAGTATGACAGTAATGATCGGTGTTTCCATCGATGGTCATTATCAGAAGACAGTGCTTTCAAAGCCTCGGACCGTCTTGTACGCGCGGTTGTGGCTTCCGGTTTGAATATCTGTCTCAAACAGATGTTTTTAACTACGATTTTCTCTTTAATCATGTAATGGAACCATTAACCAGTTCACTAATACATGAATCGATGTAAGTGAAGCCCATTACTGATATCTATTTTCATTAATTTGTCTTATACAAAAATACGATCGCTTCGAACGGCGCAATGCGTGGGCCTTTTCCGACCTGTTTAATCTCGACGAACACCCGCTGAATTACGAATAAAATAAATAAGCATTGGCACAGTATTAAACGAATTAAAATAACTGAATCGTTTCATTAATGTTCTGGTTTGTTATTATATGCGTTATCTTACCAAGTGCATCTTGCAATTCAGCAACGATAAGCGCATTCGACTCGGTCATTGTCGGAACTCGGCTTCGTTCCGCCATTGTTGAAATCTTTGACAAGGAGCGAATGTTTGCATTTGATACCTTCGCTTTGATTGGCTTGCGCTTTTCGAGCATTCAACCAATCGCTTAGCTTGATACACCAATGAATGCGGGAGAGAACGGCCTTTCTAGCGCATCGTTAATGTGTATGTTTTTTTCGCAACTTTTTTAGCAACGACGTTGGAAAGACAACACGTGTAACAAGCCTCATAAAAACTTCAATTCTAATTAATTTAACCACATCGTACTAAAAAGAAAAATAGACTGAAATAAAGCTTGAAACATGCTCTTTTATTCTGACCTATTTAAACGCCAATGAATGGAATGAACACATTGTATGCGTTGATTTTCGACACCGTGTAGCTTGAACGCTCGGCCAAATGCCGCCTGTGGCGCATTGGGATGTGTGACGCGCTTCGTTTTCGTGTGAACGGATGGGTTATTTGGAATAAAACTATCATCATACCGTATGTTGCAAACACAAATAAACAACACAGAGTTCAAAAGAAAACTGTATTCTTTATTCTTCACAATTTTCATCTGATTCTAAACGCGTTATTCATAGATACTGCCTATTGAAAACACGCAAATTTTTCACTCGGCTGAACTTTCCCATACGCTGAAAGAAGGGCTGCCGGTACCTACATAAAGATTCCACTAGCTCCATGGCATGAGGCCCTTTTTCGCTGAACTGTGTTCCAAGTTTTCATCCTTCACAAGAATTTTCACTGATGGTTCCAAGTCTGAGGAGGGAGTTGCCTGTGCTCTGTATTGTGCAATAGGCCCTTCCCAGAGATGTTCTAAACACATTCCCACTGACAGCTCCATCTACACTGCTGAGTTGACAGCCTTGGTCCTGGCTCTTGAAATGGTTTCTAAATCCAAAGAAAGATTTCCTCATTTTGTCGGACTCGCTTTCTGCTTTGGAGGCCATTGCTAGCTGTCAAGCACCCACAACTGTGTCAGGGTAACCGGTATGGGCAAGTCCATGGGGGCTGTCACTGGATGGACGTGGTGGTGCCCTCCGGATGGAGAGCTCATTCACGCTGGCTCCGCAACTAAGCAATCATTGTCAGTAGGGGGCTTAGTAGGTGGTGTCCTGCATATGTTGGATCAGAACAGGCACCACTGAACACCACCCAAGTGATTAGCAGTGCAGTGTCTCTACTGGTGGGTTGCCCCTTGACAACGTGACATTGACTGCTCCCTATGCATTGCCAGTGTTGGGGCTGCGGTGGGACCATCTGGGCTGTGGCTGTGGACGGGGTGTTGGAATGAGTGGTGTGGGTGCACTGCCATTGAAGTGGCACAGAAGTTGGGACAGGAAAAAAAAAATTGTAACCTGCTTTTTTCCTGTTCTATCTTCTGCTTTCTTTAATGGATCTTTCCTATCTTGGTCTCCCCTTCAAGCTTTCTTTTCCACATTCTTTTTTTCTCTGTGGTCTTTTGCCACGTTTGCTGTACATGTGATGGAGGGGAATGAGATCCTGGTGATTGAGATGGCAGGAGCCCACAACACATCTCTTTGACTTGTATCTCTTCTAGACAGGAAGTACATTCTGGCCAAGTGTTTCAATTGGCTATCCCTGCGTGGGGCTGGGTCAAGACAGGGAGTTCCATAGGTGGCCAAGGTAACAACTGCAGTGCTCAGCTCTGTCCCCGGGAGTTGAGCATGATCAGGGGCGATAGGTTGGTGGGCTCCTGTTGTATACACCCCTCCCAAAGCCTGGAAGGGGTCAAGACAGTGACTTCTTGGCCCTGGCCCCTTAACTCAATGCAGACGTAACTTTCTGCCACAACCGTGACACGCTGAGACGCACTATTTTCGGTATTTTTGCAAAAAATATACAGACAGAACCAAACCGAATACAACAGTAAATATTATGTTTTTGAAAACTTCAAATC
The DNA here is from genome assembly GCA_033310375.1 of Conus canariensis. Taxonomy (NCBI): domain Eukaryota; kingdom Metazoa; phylum Mollusca; class Gastropoda; order Neogastropoda; family Conidae; genus Conus; species Conus canariensis. Next base: position 77,792,950 of record CM065714.1, read on the forward strand.
ATGTTCTTTTAGAAAAAAAATACTACAGTCCTGTGCTCAGTACACACTTCACTCGCCACTGGTTTGAAAAGTGTAGGCAAACAGCTATCGGCAAAAACTTTTTCTCCACGTAAGTATGGATGAAAAATCAATATGATCATAACTGTAGTCAACACAATGTGTAGCAAACACATAAAAACAATGTATCTTTCACACACACAGCTGTGTGCATGGTCTAAACCTCAAACAGAGAGCTGCTGTCACATATTTGAAGAAAAAATGCAAAAATTTCATCATTTGGTATGTGCAACTCACCATCGTCACTCATATCCTCTCTGTCCGATTCGGCAAGTTCGGAAAACAGTTCGGAAAAGTTCGACAAGTTCGGAAAACAGTTCCAGTTCTTCATTTGATTGTTCTTCCATTATTCTTTCAATTACTTCTTGAAATAAGATGTTTCTGTTCGCTACGACTCGCTGACGCTTCGGTGCGGACAACATGATGAACACGGGCAGCCAGAGTTATCTCCAGCTATCCCATAATATGAGCAAAAAAGTAGAATCAAACACGAGATAATACACCAAAGGAGAGTACCACCTAATAGAGGAGATCCTCAGCTTTCTGTAGATACCACGATTGTTTCCCTTAGACCGCACAGCTGCATGCGAAAATTTGAGTAGATCGTCGATCACCCGGTGGGTGACGTGTCTGTGCGAAGCACTCAACCCGCCAGGTGATCAACGAGGTGGCAATGAGTTAATTGGACTCATTGGTAGGTGTGTAAGGGAGATAATAAAAAGAAAGAAAAATATAGCTTCTTCACCTATTTCCAGTTTCAAAAGAATATCACAGGACTCATTGGTAGGTGTGTAAGGGAGATAATAAAAAGAAAGAAAAATATAGCTTCTTCACCTATTTCCAGTTTCAAAAGAATATCACAGGAGTCCGAAGTGGACTCTGATTCTAAAATGGGAAACAAGGAGAGTGACTAATTTTTGGGCTTCATAGTTGATTGTCAAGGGTACAGAACAAGACCAATGGTGCACCATGTTGAGTCCATTTTCCCTTTAGAAGGGCTTCCAGGGACTTGCAGGAGACCCGCAATCAGTAAAGAGACTTAGGAATGGTACCTTCCTCGTCTAGTGTAAATCGTAAGAGACCGTCAGAACAGCTGCCGAGAGCCACAAAACCAGTAGACAGAGAGATCCAGGTTACTGCCTATAAACAGTTGAATATGTCCAAGGGAGTCATAAGATGCCCAGATCTCAGAGGCGCCTTGGAGACTGAGGTAAAAACTGAACTCGCTTCCCAAGGTGTCACTGACGTGCAAATGGTCACAGTTCGCAAAGGAACAGAAAGAGTGCCCACCAACACTCTCCTTTTGGCATTTTGTACCCCTTAGGGGGGCCGGAATAGCTCAGTTGGAAGAGCGCCGGACACGTAATCCAAGGGTTGTGGGTTCGAATCACCACCAGGCCATTTCAGTACAGGGGGATTTTTCCCTCAGAGTTAACATTGGTTCTGACTCCATTTCCCATACAGTCCTTTGAATGAGACGATAAACCGAGGTTCCGTGTGTGAACGCATGCAACATCTTGCACATGCGTAAAATCCCATCACCAACTTTCGGAAGAGAAGGCCAGTTTGGCCGTTGGTATGGATGACACGTTACACATAGCATGCACCTTCCCCGAAGATGGAATATGGCTGTCTTAAAGGCGGGATAGAAAATGGTCATACACATAAAACTCCACTCCCTTTGTTGAGCAGATGGGATTAATACCTGCCTGTCTATACAGGGAGTGTCCGCAGGAGTATCAGCCTGCATACACAGAAGAAGAAGTACCCCTTCATAGCCTCAAGTTATCACAGTGGATTATTTGAGTGTGCGCATTCAACACTACATTCCATCTCCGATGTGGTGCTTTAAGCGCCAGAAGTTTGGGTACAGCAGAGATCGCTGTAAAGATCCAGCCCATTGTGCAAACTGCAATGGCGACCACCCCTATATATTTTTCTTGCACAGTCATGCTCTTTATTCATTAAAAAAAAAATCACAGGAATCAGATTCCAAGTGTGTGTCTTGAAACAAGATCCTGTTTGTTTAAACTTTCATTCTATATGACCGATTTTTCCTGACTTCCTTTCTGACATGCCGTAGGGTGGTGTTATTTGCACGTTAGAAAATACTGAATGAAAAGATATAGCAGTATGAAAATCATCTAGAAGCCTTATTTTGTAGTTCAGTTAGTTTGTTTGTTTTTTGTCCACAATACTCGCTTCGTCTGACATTGGCAAAATAAATTTGTGTCATACACGTAATCTGTGGTGTCCGAAAACATGTGGTCAACACAAAGAGCAGACGACAACATTTGTGGACTTACGTTCACTGGGCATGGGTAAGGGAGTTAGTTATGAATAGAAAGAGTTTAGAGAGTGAAAAAGGAATATCACAGGGTTTGGGTTTTTTTTTTTGGACATTTTAACGAAATTTAAAATGAAATGAGGCAGGGAACAGTAAACAATAAACAGTAAATAAGTAGGGTAACTTTTGCTCCCGTAAGAAAACCTAACACAGAGTAACTTTTATTCAAGACTGGCACAGCCTTTAAACTTGAATAAAGTCAGACAAATACAAAGACGAACAATCTAATAGTCAGAGAAAAAACAAGCGCAGGCCAACAACTCCTCTGTCATCATAGTAATGACTTGGCAAAGATTTGGACTTGGGGGGGGGGAGGGGGGAGGTTGAAGATGAAGAAAATGGGAACTTGAAATTAAGAAAATATATTATAGATATGAAAACTCTTCACAGCTGCATGAGGGAACCATCAATATCCCTTTCGAAGGCAGATCTATTTGTGTTGCCTGCTCCTAGGCCTTTCGTCCGCTGGATCGGAACTTTGAGTATTATTTGCAAAGCACTATCTAATCTGTGTAGAACAGAACAAAAATTACCCAGACTACAAGTATTTCTCAATAAGCTAAAATACAGGTATAAAACTGAAAAGTATATTACTCGAAAGAATTTTGTATATAACAAGTTTCTTTCAAAGTGGCACCCATATATGATGATGTTACCAGACCCTGACTGAATTATGAATGATTATGACCTTGTACATTATATTAGTATAGATATGATTATGTACGGATCTGCCAGACCATCTTACCTGAAAAGTCTAGACCCTATCCACCATCACCCTCCGGGGGTTGCAACCTTGCCGTGGTCGGAGGGCTTGCGTGGTCCAGTGATCTTTTAGGCTTTGCTGACGGGGGCATCAATACTCGACTAGATGGTTAGTTGTTGTCAATGCTTCTAGGCCTGCATAGCCAAGCTGCTGACTGGCCAAGCATTACGTGGAAGGAATTGATGCCCCTGGTAGGGTCTCCCATGTCAGAAAGGTTAGGAGTGAGGGCCCAGACAAATAGTAACCCACCTTTTTCCTATTCTGTCTTCTGTCTTTCTTAACGGTTCTTTTCTTTCTTCGTCTCACTTTCAAGCCTTCTTTTGCACACTCTTTTTCTCTCTGTGGTCTTCTTAAGATCCGCCGCGTTTGCCGTGCGGTGCGACCTGTGACGGAGGGGGATGAGATCCTGGTGATTGAGAAGGCCAACGCCCTCAACACCTCACTTTGGCTTGGACCTCTCCTAGACAGGAGGTACACTCTGGCCCGGGTGTATCAATCGGCTTCCCCTTCATGGGGCTGGGTCAAGACAGGCAGTTCTCCGACTGGCCTCAGCTCTCTGTTCCCGGGAGTTGGGCATGATCAGGGGGGATAGGGTCAGTAGGCTTCTGTTTGTCATATATCTCTCCTGAAGCTTGGAAGGGGTCAGGACAGTGAGTTCTTGGCCCTGGCCCCATAGTTGGACTCCATGGTGGGTGGGTAAGGGAGAGACGAAATTTCTAAACATAAATCATGGCTTTATCCAAAATCACACCCCCCATAAAGAAGAGGAAGGCAGTGGACCCCATTTCCAGTCATATGGATTCAGACTAGTGACTCAGATATGGAGACGAGACAGAGGACAGGTTTTTGGGCTTCCTGGCTTGTGGTTGAAGGGACAGAGCAGGAAAAGCCTATTTCTGCTCTGAGTCCTTTTGCTATTCAGAAGGGCTTCCAGGGTCTAGCACGTGACCCTCAGTCAGTGAAAAGGCTACGGAATGGCACATTCCTCGTCCAGTGCAGATCAAAGAGGCAGTCGGAGCAGCTGCTGAGGGCAACAAAACTCGTGGACAGAGAGATCCGGGTGACCCACCATAAGCAGTTAAATTCGACCAAAGGGGTTATTTGGTGCCCAGATTTGAAAGGTGTCTCGGAAGCGGAGATCAAGACAGAACTTGCGTCCCAAGGTGTGACAGAGGTGCATAGGGTGACAGTTAAAAAAGGTGCAGAAAGAGTGCCCACCAACACCCTCTTTCTGACATTCTGCAACCCTGTGCTGCCTCAGGTCATTAAAGTCGGGTACTTAAATGTCTGTGTCCAACTGTATGTCCCATCCCCGTTGAGGTGTTTCAAATGCCAGAAGTTTGGACATGTCAGAGACTGCTGTTCTGGGCAGGAGGTGTGTGGTGTTTATTGCAAGGCAACCCATGATGGGCCGTATAAAGACCCGGCTCATGCGAACTGCGGTGGCAACCACCCCTCCTCTTCACGCAACTGCCCTGTTTGGATTCAGGAGTCCACCGTCCAAAGAGTGAAGACTGAAAAGAAAATTTTGTTTTTTGAGGCACGCAAACAGGTTGTTGGCAGTCAGACGTCAAGTGTCTTCTTATGCTTCCGCTGTAAAGAAGGTTTCCACCCGTTCAGTCTGCTGCCAGACTGACGATTTTACTTTCACCAAGACATTGCAAGGAAGGATGTTCATCTCTGGTGGAAGCAAGTCCACCACCTCCTGTCCTGGTTTGTCATCAGGACCTTGTCAGTCTGATCGGAGAACTTCCTCGACCTTTTTTGCTGTTGGGTGACTTTAATGGACACAATCCTCTTTGGGGTAGTGTCAGTTCGTCATCCAGAGGTCTGCTTCTTGAGGATGTCCTTTCAGACTTTGATTTGTGTTGTCTGAATGATGGATCTCCAACTTAACTCCACTCTTCCACAGATTTGTCTTTAGATTTGTCGATTTGTGACCCCTCGCTGGTCCTGGACTACCTCCCAACCCAAAGTAGGTACCCCTGTACGCAGAGGCAGGTGAACCCTCACTGTTCAACCGCAGGCTGAAAATGTCTCTAAATTACTATATCAGACTGTTCTCAGAACCGCAGAATCCTGCCTATGACTGTGTCTTTGACCCCCAGTTTCAAAACAAATTCGAAACCAACCCTAACTGTATTCCGCCGTTTGGTCTTCGTATGCAGCCTCACGCGCGGAATGCAGGTCTAGACCTAGGAGTTGTGTCTGATTTTTCCAAGTTTCCGGATCAGCCTCCGTGGACCTTTTTACAACCAGAGATTCGTTTTGATCTTGCAGCTTTTCGTAAAGAGTCCACCAGCTCTCAGGCATACAAGGCATTGTATGCTGACCTCTGTTCAAAATTTCCATCCTGTCAGAAAATTTTCACTGACGGTTCCAAGTCTGAGGATGGAGTGGCCTGTGCAGCCTATTGCCCTGGTGCTCCTTCTCAGATACTGTTAAAACATATACCTCCAGATGCTTCTGTCTATTCTGCTGAACTTACTGCTCTGGTTCTGGCATTGAAATAATTTCACAATCTACCAAGAGGGACTTTCTGGTTCTGTCGGATTCGCTGTCAGCTTTGGAGGCCATAGCTGGCCGCAACCTTCAGCATCCAGAACTTTTACATTTCTTTGAACTTTTTAGCAAGTTGAAAGTGGATGGTTACAACATTATTCTAGCTTGGGTTCCTGGTCATGTTGGCATCGGAGGTAACGAAATGGTTGATCGTTTAGCCAAGAATGCCACAAGAGAGAAATTGTCCAATATTTATATCCCTTGCTCAGATCTGAAACCCAAAATTAACGATTATGTGAGAGACCTCTGGCAGGAGGATTGGAAACACAGACGGATAATCAAACTCTTTCAGATCCGTCCAAACCTTAAGGAGTTCCTCCCATCTACGTCTGGTGGTCGTAAAGAAGAAACAGTTCTGTGCCGGCTGCACACCGGCCATTCGTATTTTACCCATTCGTACCTTTTAAAGAATGAAGAAGCTCCGTGGTGCATTCCATGTCATGTGCCACTCACAATGAAACATATTCTTTTAGAGTGTTGGGACTTGCACGATGTGAGACACAAACATTTTACAGCAGAGTCCATGAAAATCCTGTTCAGAGATGTCCCGCCTGACGTGATCTTTGAGTTTTTGAGAGAGATTAACATTTTTCATCTGATTTAAGATTTTACGGATGAAAGATTTTTAACGAAGTTTCTGGTGCGTTTCTAGACGATGTCATTTAAAGAGATGTGGGAAAGGTGGGTTTTTTTGTGTTTTTTTTTTAAATGACTTGTGAGTTGATTTTAACATGGTGACAGCCCTGATGTGGCCCCTTGCGGTCGGCTGGGTTATAAGCAACATTATCTTATCTTATCTTACAAAACACACACACACACACACACACACACACACACACACATTTAATCATTCTTAAATTTGTTTTGGAGATATATATATAGCTAGATACTAGAAGCAGCTAGATGTCATATGTGCATGCACCCACACATGCACGCATGCTACAACCACGTGTAGACTACTGGATTCTTTCCACCTTCTTAGCGAAAAGCCCTCATCATACCTATTCCCAAACCTGGAAAGGATCTTTCAAAACCCATCAAATTACCATCCGATAGCTTTGACCAGCTAGCTGTATCTGCAAACTGATGGATAAAATGGTCAATGCTAGACTCATGTGGAAACTTGAAACTGACAGCCTTCTGGCGAAAGAACAGTTTGGCTTCCACAAACATCGAACTACAGTGGACCATTTGATCCGTCTGGAATCTATGCTTTGAAAAGCCATTCTAAATAAACAACATGCAGTGGCTATTTTCTTTGACTTGGAGAAGACCTACGATACCACCAGGAAATCTGGGATACTTTATGATCTCTATGATCTTGGTTTTCAGGGTCATCTTCCACTTTTTCTTTAAAAAAAAAATTGGCAGAACGACAGTTTCAGGTTCGGGTTGGCACCACTCTCTCTGATGTTCACGAGCAGGAGTTGGGTGTTCCACAAGGGAGCATACTGTCTCCTGCCCTCTTTAGCATCAAAATCAACAATATTGTTAATTCAGTTCAACAGGGTTCTGACTGCTCATTGTTTGTAGATGATTTTGCTGTCTATGCAACTGGAAGCTTGTACCCGAGTGTTTAGCGCAGGCTCCAGCTTCGTGTAGATAAAATTCATCAGTAGGCAGAAGAAAACAGCTTCACTTTTTCTACTACTAAGACACTGTGCATTCACGTCCATAATGTTCATCAGTTTTTTTGCAGATCCTGAAATCCAAATAATCAAATCTTCCATTCCAGCTGTAAAAGAGGCCAAATTTCTAGGAGTTATTTTTGACCCAAAACTCAACTTTCTTAGTCACATTAAAAACCTGAAAAGTTCTTGCCAGAAAGCTGTGAACATTCTGTGGGTCGTCGCACTCACTGACTGGAGTGCTGATAAGAAAATCTTGCTGCACCTCTACAGAGCCTTGGTCCATTCCAAACTGGACTATGGTTGTGCTGTGTACAGCTCTGGAAGACCCTTTTACCTAAAACTCTTGGACCCTATTCACCATCAAGGGCTTCATCTCAGTCTTGGAGCATTCCGCACCACCCCTGTGTACAGCCTGTACACAGAGGCAGGTGAACACTTGTTATCCAACCGCAGGCTGAAACTGTCCTTGAACAACTATCTCAGACTGTTCTCTGAACCGGAAATCCCTGCCTATGGCTGTGTTTTTAACCCTCAGTTTCAAAGTAAATAAAAAAAAAATCCCAACTGTATTCTGCCGTTTGGTCTTCGTAAGCAGCCTCATGCACAGAATGCAGGTCTTGATCAAGGAGTTGTGTCTGACTTCTCCAAGTTTCCAGATAAGCCTCTGTGGGCCTTTTTCATACCAGAAATTCACTATGATCTTGCAGTTTTTCGCAAAGAATCCACCAGCTCTCTGGCATACAAGGCATTGTTTGCCGATCTCTGTTCAAAATTCCCATCCTTTCAGAAAATATTCACTGATGGTTCAAAGTCAGAAGATGGAGTGGCCTGTGCAGCCTATTGCCCTGGTGCTCCTTCTCAAATATTATTAGAACATATTCCATCACATGCTTCCGTTTACTCTGCTGAACTTACAGCTCTGGTTCTAGCATTGAAGGTAATCTCTCAGTCTACAAAGGAGGACTTTCTGGTTTTGTCTGATTCGCTGTCAGCTTTGGAGGCGATAGCTGGCCATAACCTCCATCATCCCGAACTTCTACAATTTTGAATTTTTTACCAAGTTGAAAGCGGAAAGTCACAACATCGTTCTGGCTTGGGTTCCCAGTCATGTTGGCATCGGAGGGAATGAAATGGCTGATCGCTTGGCCAAGAATGCCACAACAGGGAAACTGTCAAACATATCAATCCCCTGCTCAGATCTGAAACCAAAAGTTAATAATTATGTCAGAGACCTCTGGCAGGAGGATTGGAATACACAGATGGATAACAAACTCTTTCAGATCCGTCCAAACCTAAAAGGGTTCCTGTCATCCACGTCTGGCGGTCACAAAGAAGAAATGGTTCTATGCCGGCTGCACACTGGCCATTCGTATTTTACTCGTTCATACCTTTTAAAGAGTGAAGAAGCTCCGTGGTGCATTCCATGTCATGCGTCACTCACAATGAAATATTCTTTTAGAGTGTTGGGACTTGCATGATGTGAGACACAAACATTTTACAGCAGATTCCATGAAAACCTTCTTCAGAGATGTTCCACCTGATGTGATCTTTGAATTCTTGAAAGAGATTAACATTTTTCATCATATCTAAGATTTTATAGAGGAAAGATTTTTAACAAAATTTCGGGTGTGTTTTTAGAAATGTATTTTAAAGAGTTGTGTGAATGAATGACTTGTGAGTTGATTTTAACGTGGTGACAGCCCTGATATGGCCCTATGCGGTAGGCTGGGCTATAAGCAACATTGCCTTTCCTTACCTTACCTTACCTTACCTTTACTTACCTTATTTTACCTTACCTTGCGCACACACACACACACGCATGCGCGCGCAAACACACACACACACACACACACACACACACACACACACACACACACACACAGGCAAGCACATTTTTACCATTCCTGTGGGTACTCGTAAAGTTGTGTTCTGGTGATGCACACATGACAGACAGTGTAAGTGTGAGGTTTCCTTGTGCCAGCAGAGCAGAAGTCAGGAGACCCAGGATAAGGCAGGCCAGAGTGCTGAGGAGCTGCAGCGACTGGCAGAGGAGAAGAATCAGCTGCAAGAACGCTTGAAGAAATCAAACGAGGAGAATTTAAACCTCTCCAATAAAATGAGGGTACTTTTTGTCTTTCTTTTTGATTCACATTTGTGACAAAGCAAGTCTGTGTAATTATATTGTTTCATGTTTTAATTTTTATTAGCACTTGTCTATGGTAAACTTTTATGTTTGCATTTTTTTCTTTTTTGTTCTTTTTTTTTTTTTTTTGCAGTTGCAAGTGCAAGGCGAACCAGATTATTCCAGAATGGTGCAATCAATAGGAATTTCATGACCATCACTGCATGAAGATGTTGACAAATTTTAAAGACCTTAATCATCTTTTAAAGTTTTCAGCAGTATTCAGTATAACGGAATTGACTTTCTCAACACTTTATGCGAAGTATTGCAGCTCAGATTTCTTGTTATTTTTTGTACACTCAGACAGGAACCCCAGAGGCATTGATGAAGGCTGCGATATGGCGGAGGCTCTTCAGAGATCTATAGTGCTTCTCCTTTGTCAATGTGTCAGCAAGCCAGGTCTCTGCTCTTAGCTTTTGATGTGCTGGACAGTCCTGCAGGAAGTGTTCCATAGTCATTGGGGCTGTACCACATGGGCAACCTGAAGACTCGCCAATGTGGAATTTTGTGAACATCTGGTGTTTGAGTCTGGAGTGCCCTGTTTTCAGTTTCACATTGCTTACTTGGTCTGGTCTGGTCAGCAGGTAGAATGCATCCTTCTTGTTGAAGTCTGAGAGCTGCTCAAACCATCTTTTTTTTCTTCTTCTCTTTGATGATGGTTTTGGCTTCTTCAAAGGAGATTTCCTGCTCCAGTTAGGGCTGCTGTCCTCCTTCCTTTGCCAGTCGGTCAGCTTCCTCATTGCCATACATGTTGCAGTGTGAGGGTGTCCACTGGATGACGGTGTTCTCCATGGACTACTAAAGACTGGCCAGGGCAGAGACAAGGAGTTGAGTTCCTTGTTTCGAAGATTTTAACAGCCTGCAGTATTGACAGTGTTGGAGAAGATGACAACTCTGGGACATGAGGCCCCTCTATTCTCGTACAGTGCTCTGGCTGCTAACTGTAGTGCATCTGCTTCAGCCTCTAAGTTTGTAGAGAACTTGCCTGTCAGGATGGCTTGTCGGACAGGAGTTCCATCCATCAACTTCAGGAAAATTCCACCACCGCCATTTCTGGTGGCCTCTTCTGCTGAGCCATCCGTATATGCATGTGTCCAAAACTGGGATATGGTTGCTCTGTGTAGTCAAAGGTTATTGCTTACCTCTCTGGTTCTGACTGAGTACCCTTTGTAAGAATGTCAGGAATGGTGACTGATTTTTGGGAATTGATCTCTTTGATGGTACTGAACTTTGTGATGGAATTGTTTTGTTCCTTGTTGCAAAAGTTCAGGATCCTGTCTCTCAAGTCTACATGCATTGTGCACAAAGATGTTGCGCTTCAGCACTCAAGATCAGATTATTGAATGCAGTTTCAACCAAACAGTAGTGAAAATGTGAATAAGCATGTCACTGAATACAGGATTAAGACAGGCCCTTCTGTACCACACATTTCATATTCCTCCTTGCCTTACTTTTGCCCCCGTTTTGTGTCTCGTTTGTTTGTTCGATTTTTCTCTTCTTCATAGTTACCTGTCCAAACAAATGCCTTATCTCCACAAGGCATGGAACCTGCTGTACATCAGGATTCTTGTTAAAATGGAGAGCAGGGGAACTACTCTTCCTTTAACCATCAGGTTAGTCTCCCTTAGTGAACACATACTGAATTCCCCTTTACAGCCAGAATTCAGTTTTCTCCTTTTCCTTGGCGAGGAAACATACTCTGTCTTGACTCAAGCTTTCTGCTTTCATGGATTCTCAGAAGTGATCCTTTTGCTCAGCCTTTGCCTCTCTGGAGGAGAGAGAATTCATCTTTGATGCAAACAGAAAACACCAGGAAATTTCAACGTATGGCCTCTTTTCTCAAATTGCCGACAGCACAGGTGGGCTTGATGTACTCCAGTCTAGCCGATACTTCTTCTTAGCCCCCGATTTCCAGAACTTAAAGTGCATTCAGAGAGCAGTGCCTGCCCTTGACAGCCACAAGACCTGCATTTTCTGCATGGGCTGTTCTCCCTTCAACCCCTGCAGCTCTTGCGAGTCTTGGTCAGAAGTGACTTGGTATTCATGTTTGGCCCACGGTCCAATGGTCAACTTGTTTTGGCAAGAATCTTGGTCAAGGCTGTCTGTGACAATGTCCCAGCAGCGGTCCGTGGTTCAGTGGAGACTGGTCAGTCTCCCCCACAGTAAGCTCTGAGACCTCTACCCACGGCATGGTTTTTGAAAAACAGCTGCAATCCCAACTGCCAGGCAGGCTTTTGAGCAGTTTGCAACTGTGGCATGGCGTAGGCTTGGAGAGCTATCAATCCAAGTAGGGTTACCGGTACCATTGGATGATCTCTGGATGTTGTAAGCAGGGAGGACAGGTCACACTCAGACCGATCAGTCAGAGGTTTGTTTGGTGTGGATGTGTGCGAACTGGAGCCTGGCAAGCCAGAAGAGGTTGACTATGATGCTGACTTTTATTACGATGAATAATATGATGATGATGTTTCTCCTAGCATGGAATTCTCTTTAGCTAGGTCGGCAGTCAGCAATGCCTGGTCGGTGATTATGAATTTGCTTTCCAGTGCTTATTTTGATTGCTCTGTTCCTGCATTTCAAGGGGTTCGAGTTCGCTCCTGTTTTTTTTGAGGAGTCTAGTACTGAAGATTCTGTTCGTTACCCCACTCTTCCAAGAAGGTCACTCAATTTTACGATGCCTACAATGAAATTCTCTTGACTCCCAATTTGCACACTCAGTTATTGTCAGGTTAACCCTCTTGCATTTGGATTCTGAGGCAAAACTTTCCCTAGTTTTCAGATTCTTTCTGTGAGTTTAGCCTTAAAATGGGTATGCATGGTTCATGTGTCACCATAACCAAAAACAAACCTGTAGAGTTGCAAAATTTTCCAGATGTGTCATGAGGGTTTCTTCTGTAATATGAACCATATTTTGTCTTTCTAAGAGTGACAGGTCGTGTCAATGTGACCTAAATGCCACCACATGTGTCTTATTTTTATGTTGACCATGTTATTAAGCAGACCAACATGCAGTTTTCTCATTAACATGCGTGTTAGTAGAGTAAGAAGAATAAGAAGAAAGTAGAGGCCTATCTGACATGGTCCATCCTCTGTCCGCCCCTGCAGGTAATCCAACTGCTATCTGTATTTATATTGTGAAAAGTAATTTCAAACAGTTCCAACCATAGTTTCACATTGCTTTTATGCAATTATTTTCCATCCTACAACCACATTTATGTCTATACACAGAGTCTCAGTAGCTGTTCAGTAAGTGACAATGTGTAAAGTGTTACGCTAAATGTCATAGAGCCACTATTGTCATTACAAAATACAGGTGTGCATACACAAAAGGAAAAGGAAAACAAGCAAGCTACATTACTGTTGAGCCCCTCCAGGGATTGTGACCTTGCTGTGGTCGGAGGGCTTGTACAGTCCAGTGATCCCTTAGGCTCAGCTGGCGAAGGCATCAATACTTGGATGGAAGGCTAGTTTTTGAAAACATTTCTAGGCCTGTATGGTCAAGTTGCTGACTGGCCTAAGCACAGCGTGGTAGGAGTTGATGCCTCTGGCAGGGTGTCCCATGTCAGACAGATTAAGGGTTAGGGTCCTGACAAATGTTAACCCGCCTTTTTCCTATTCTATCTTCTGCACTTCTTATGGATCTTTTCTGTCTTCTTCTCCCCTTCAAGCCTTCTTTTCTATATTTTTCTTTTCTCTGCCCTCGGGAGGTTGCAACCTTGCCGTGGTTGGAGGGCTTGCGCGGTCCAATGATCCCTTAAGCTTTGCTGACGGGGGGTATCAATACTCGACTAGATGGCTAGTTCTTGTTAACGCTTCTAGGCCAGTATAGCCAAGTTTCTGACTGGTCTAAGCACTACATGGTAGGAATTGATGCCCCTGGTAGGGTCTCCCATGTCAGAAAGGTTAAGAGTGGGGGCCCAGAAAAATAGGAACCTGCCTTTTTCCTTTTATTATCTTCTGCCTTTCTTACTTGGCTCTTTTCTGTCTTCGTCTCCCCATCAAGTCTTCTTTCCCACATTCTTCTTTTCTCTGTGTGGTCTTCTGCGCTGTACGCAATTGGAGCCTCTTACGCCAGCGTTCAGTATCGACTCCAACTTTGTGTTAACAAGATCAACAGTGGGCCAAGGAAAATGGCTTTGCGTTTTCAAGTTTCAAAACTCAGTCAATCCATTTCCACAATTTTCGTCAATTTTTTGCTGATCCTGAGGTTCGTCTGGATAACTCCACCATTCCAGCTGTAAAAGAAGCCAAATTTCTGGGTATTATTTTTTTTTTAAATAAAAAACTGAACTTTAAAAGTCATATTCAACACTTAAAAACTGCATGTCAGAAAGCACTGAACATTCTGCAAGTTGTGGCACACACAGATTGGGGCACTGACAGGAAAACTCTCCTCCATCATTACAGGGCTCTGATCCGCTCCAAACTGGACTATGGGTGTGTAGTGTATGGCTCGACCAGACCATCCTACCTGAAAAGTCTAGACCCTATCCATCATCAAGGGCTTCAATTGTGTCTGAGTGCATTCCGCACCACCCCTGTTTACAGCTTGTATGCAGAGGCTGGAGAACCGTCCCTCTCAAATCGTCGACTGAAACTTGCCTTGAACTACTGTCTGAGTCTCTCCTCTGTACCTCAAAACCCAGCGTATGACTGTGTGTGTGTGTGTGTGTGTGTGTGTGTGTGTTTTCCCCCTTGCAACGAAGGTTCTCCTTTCCTTTTTGAAACCTTTTACATAAACAATATAATACGACATTCAGTGTATTCACGTGCACCAATTAGTGTAGGCTATACTATCATTCTTTAGTAATTCCATACACAACATTGTCCAAATCTATTTGATATAGCAGTCATTCATTACAGAGAATAAACAAAGGGAAATTCCCATGAAACCGCAGGGGTATTTTATGCTAAGTAGAAAACTGAACAACAAATAAATAAGATTTAAAAGAGAAGAGATAAATAACAACAAAAATAAGAAAACACCACTCTTGACATAAAACAGTAAGTATTGTCTATAGCTGGAGAGGGGTTGACAGGGAGGGGGAGAAGCGGTTGGAAATGGAGGGGGGGGGGGGGGGTAAGCATGAGGGATAAAGAGAAAAGAAAAAGTCACATTCAGCTTTTGCAAATCCATATTTGATCGACGCTCCGTTTCAGGAGCATTAGAATGCTTTTTGTACAATACTGTGTACAGTTTTGTTAGTTACTGTGACAGAAAAACACGCTAATAAGAATGAAAATAGTAATAGTATTTACGGCTAATTTTTTTTATGCGATGTACTGTGTAGCATCTAGTCTGTGCACAGTGTGCTATATGGTAACCAGTTTTTAATAAAATCATGATAGCACATTTCCGTTATATGTGCATGCTTTTCTATTTTGTATCTATGTTTAAGCTCGCATGTAAATTCAGACAGTCTTGGTATTGCAATAGTAATTCTATTTTTATAGACGAAAAACTTTGCCCATAATAAAATAAGATAAAAAATTTGGTCTGTCTTTGTTTCTTCGTCAGTTCCGAACAAGATCAGCTCGACATTCAGTGACGATCTGAAACAATGTTCATGTTTCTGTTTCAGATATCTTTCCAATTCCTTCCAGAATTCTTGTGTTATTGGACAATACCACAAATAGTGATGAATTGTGTGTCTTTCATTTTTGCAAAAAATACATTTATTGCTGTCTGTGAGACCGATTCCTTTTAGTAAGGTATTTGATTCCAAAACTCTGTGGCAGCCTTTCAGTTGAAACCATCTAAATTTTATTTCTTTGATTTTTCGGACATGATTTGATACCATTTCCCAGTTTACCACGGTTTGTAACTTTATTTCCCATTTCACAAAAGACTCTGTATTGAGTACATTTATTTTATCCAGGAGCAAATTGTAGTAAATTTTTTTATCCTTTGGCAACACTTGTTATAATTTTCAAAACTTTGCTTTTATCATTCTTGACACTGTTTTCAGATGTTACGTTTCTGACTGTGTTTTTGACCCCAAGTTCGAAAAGAAATTCGATGACCACCCCAGTTCCATTCCACCCTTGGGGATTCGTATTCTTCCCCATTTGAACAAAGCAGGTATTGACCTTGGAGTAGTTTGTGATTTTTCCAAGTTTCCCGATCCCTCCGGGGGTTGCAACCTTGCCGTGGTCAGAGGGCTTGCGCAGTCCAGTGATCTTTTAGGCTTTGCTGACGGGGGCATCAGTACTCTGTGAACGCTTCTAGGCCTGTATAGCCAAGTTGCTGACTGGCCTCAGCATTACATGGTAGGAATTGATGCCCCTGGTAGGGTCTCCCATGTCAGAAAGCCCTCCGGGGGTCCCTCCGGGGGTTGCAACCTTGCCGTGGTCGGAGGGCTTGCGTGGTCCAGTGATCTTTTAGGCTTTGCTGACGGGGGCATCAGTACTCAGCTAGATGGTTAGTTGTTGTGAACGCTTCTAGGCCTGTATAGCCAAGTTGCTGACTGGCCAAGCATTACGTGGTAGGAATTGATGCCCCTGGTAGGGTCTCCCATGTCAGAAAGGTTAGGAGTGAGGGCCCAGACAAATAGTAACCCACCTTTTTCCTATTCTGTCTTCTGCCTTTCTTAACGGATCTTTTCTTTCTTCGTCTCCCCTTCAAGCCTTCTTTTGCACACTCTTTTTCTCTCTGTGGTCTTCTTAAGATCCGCCGCGTTTGCCGTGCGGTGCGACCTATGTCGGAGGGGAATGAGATCCTGGTGATTGAGAGGGCCAACGCCCTCAACACATCACTTTGGCTCGGACCTCTCCTAGACAGGAGGTACACTCTGGCCCGGGTGTGTCAATCGGCTTCCCCTTCATGGGGCTGGGTCAAAACAGGCAGTTCTCTGGCTGGCCAGGGTAACCCCTGCAGTGCTCAGCTCTCTGTTCCCGGGAGTTGGGCATGATCAGGGGGATAGGGTTGGTAGGTTTCTGTCTGTTGTATATCTCTCCTGAAACCTGGAAGGGGTCAAGACAGTGATTTCTTGGCCCTGGCCCCTTAGTTGGACTCCAAGGTGGGTGGGTAAGGGAGAGACGAAATATAATTACACTAAATATGGCTTTTTCACCAAACAATCCTCCCCCCCAAAAAAGAAAGGCTAATTTAATTTCACGGCGGTTTCCGCAGGAATCTGATCCAGACTCTGATTCCGATATTGAAACGAGGCAGATGTCAGGATTTTGGTCCTCTTGGCTGATTATGGAAAGCAAGGAGCAGGACAAACCACTTTCTGCACTAAGCCCGTTTGCTATACAGAAGGGCTTTCAAGGCATTGCAGGAGACCCACAGTCCATTAAACGTCTCAGAAATGGTACATTTCTTATCCAATGTAAAAGTAAGAAACAATCCGAGCAGCTGCTGAAAGCTACAAAGCTAGTAGACCGAGAGATCCGGGTGACTCCCCATAAACAGCTGAATTCCTCCAAGGGAGTGATTCGATGCCCAGATCTTAGAGGTGTCTCAGAGGCAGAGATCAAGGCGGAACTTGCATCCCAGGGTGTGACAGAGGTGCATAGGGTGACAGTCAAAAAAGGTGCAGAAAGAGTGGCCACCAACACCCTCTTTCTGACATTCTGCAACCCTGTGCTGCCTCCTGTCATCAAAGTAGGATACCTGAATGTCCGCGTACAAATGTATGTTCCGTCTCCAATGCGCTGTTACAAATGCCAGAAGTTCGGTCATGTCAGAGACCGCTGTTCTGGGCAGGAGGTGTGTGGCGTTTGTTGCAAGGCAACCCATGATGGGCCGTGTAAAGACCCGGCGCACTGTGCGAACTGCGGTGGCGATCACCCCTCCTCTTCACGCAACTGCCCTGTCTGGATTCAGGAGTCCAACATCCAAAAGGTTAAAACAGAAAAGAAGATTTCGTTTTTTGAGGCCCGTAAACAGGTTGTTGGCAGTCAGACGCCAACAGCGTCTTCCTATGCTTCTGCTGTAAAGAAAGTGTCGACCCGATCAGTCTGCTGCCAGACTGATGAATTTATTTTCACAAAGTCACTGCAAGGAAGAACGTTGGGCTCTGGTGGAGGCAAGTCCACCACCTCCCAACCCAGAGTGGGTGCCCCTGGTGGAGGCAAGAAATCCGCCGCCCCTCAGACTGCCCAGCAGTCTACTCCATCTGCTGCTGGGCAGATTAAAAAGCCAGCCCTCCCACCTCGAACTCCTGTGTGCAGTGCCCGTGCGGGCAAGGGAGTTCAAGCAAGTGTGGAGATGGTGGAGATGAGAAAGAAACCTCCACCATCCCCAAAATCCAGGCCTTCTTCACCTGTGGGCAAGTCTGCCAGCAGGTCTGAAGACCAACATAGTCCAGTGAAACTAAGCAATAAATTTGCTCTATTGGATGCAGACGTGGATGAGGAGATGACCTGATTTCGCTCCTATTCGTCCTCTGCACCATGGATAGCAAACAAATCCATTGGAATATCCGTGGTCTAAATTCAAATTTTGAGGAGCTGCAGCTTCTGTGTCAAACTATGAAACCTTCCGTCGTGGCTCTTCAGGAAACTAAAATTCAAAGCCAGAAGACCTTCACTCTTTCTGGCTTTAATGTTCTTTCCAAACCTGCACAACCATCCTCATTGCGACTGTCGGGCGGTGTTGCCCTTCTTTTACATAAAACTTTGCTGTTTAGTCCTGTCGCTCTGACTACCCCCCTTCAGGCTGTAGCTGCGAGAGTCACTCTCCATAAAACTATAACAATTTGTTCACTTTATCTGCCACCTTCTGTCCCGGTTTGTCGTCAGGACCTTGTTGGTCTGATCGGAGAACTTCCTCGACCTTTTTTGCTGTTGGGTGACTTTAATGGTCACAATCCTCTTTGGGGTAGTGTCAGTTCGTCATCCAGAGGTCTGCTTCTTGAGGATGTCCTTTCAGACTTTGATTTGTGTTGTCTGAACGATGGAGCTCCAACTTACCTCCACTCTTCCACAGGTTCACTTTCGTGTTTAGATTTGTCGATTTGTGACCCCTCGCTGGTCCTGGACTATGAGTGGTCTGTCCATGACGATCTACACGGAAGTGACCATTTCCCTGTTCTTTTAAAACCTGTATTAACTGAGAGCGCTTCTGTCTCACAACATTTTAATTATAAGAAGGCCAACTGGGATCTCTTTGTAACCAATATTTCAAAAGAATTCCAGGAAGTTGATTTTCTTCAGAGTCCAGACCCAGCAGAATCTCTGACCAATACTGTGATAAACTGTGCTAAAACCTGTATTCCAATGTCCCTCCGGGGGTTGCAACCTTGCCGTGGTCGGAGGGCTTGCGTGGTCCAGTGATCTTTTAGGCTTTGCTGACGGGGGCATCAATACTCGACTAGATGGTTAGTTGTTGTCAATGCTTCTAGGCCTGTATAGCCAAGCTGCTGACTGGCCAAGCATTACGTGGTAGGAATTGATGCCCCTGGTAGGGTCTCCCATGTCAGAAAGGTTAGGAGTGAGGGCCCAGACAAATAGTAACCCACCTTTTTCCTATTCTGTCTTCTGCCTTTCTTAACGGTTCTTTTCTTTCTACGTCTCCCTTTCAAGCCTTCTTTTGCACACTTTTTCTCTCTGTGGTCTTCTTAAGATCCGCCGCGTTCGCCGTGCGGTGCGACCTGTGACGGAGGGGGATGAGATCCTGGTGATTGAGAGGGCCAACGCCCTCAACACATCACTTTGGCTCGGACCTCTCCTAGACAGGAGGTACACTCTGGCCTGGGTGTATCAATCGGCTTCCCCTTCGTGGGGCTGGGTCAAGACAGGCAGTTCTCCGACTGGCCAAGGGAACCCCTGCAGTGCTCAGCTCTCTGTTCCCGGGAGTTGGGCATGATCAGGGGGGATAGGGTCAGTAGGCTTCTGTTTGTCGTATATCTCTTCCTGAAGCCTGGAAGGGGTCAAGACAATGAGTTCTTGGCCCTGGCCCCTTAGTTGGACTCCATGGTGGGTGGGTAAGGGAGAGATGAAATTTCTAAACATAAATCATGGCTTTATCCAAAATCACACCCCCCATAAAAAAGAGGAAGGCAGTGGACCCCATTTCTGGTCATAACGATTCCGACAGTGACTCGGATATGGAGACGAGACAGAGGACAGGTTTTTGGGCTTCCTGGCTTGTGGTTGAAGGGACAGAGCAGGAAAAGCCTATTTCTGCTCTGAGTCCTTTTGCTATTCAGAAGGGCTTTCAGGGTCTAGCAGGTGACCCTCAGTCAGTGAAAAGGCTACGGAATGGCACTTTCCTCGTCCAGTGCAGATCAAAGAGGCAATCGGAGCAGCTGCTGAGGGCAACAAAACTTGTGGACAGAGAGATCCGGGTGACCCCCCATAAGCAGTTAAATTCGACCAAAGGGGTTATTCGGTGCCCGGATTTGAAAGGTGTCTCGGAAGCGGAGATCAAGACAGAACTTGCGTCCCAAGGTGTGACAGAGGTACATAGGGTGACAGTCAAAAAAGGTGCAGAAAGAGTGCCCACCAACACCCTCTTTCTGACATTCTGCAACCCTGTGCTGCCTCCGGTCATTAAAGTCGGATACTTAAATGTACGTGTCCAACTGTATGTCCCATCCCCGTTGAGGTGTTTCAAATGCCAGAAGTTTGGACATGTCAGAGACCGCTGTTCTGGGCAGGAGGTGTGTGGTGTTTGTTGCAAGGCAACCCATGATGGGCCGTGTAAAGACCCGGCTCATTGTGCGAACTGCGGTGGCGACCACCCCTCCTCTTCACGCAACTGCCCTGTTTGGGTTCAGGAGTCCACCATCCAAAGAGTGAAGACTGAAAAGAAAATTTCGTTTTTTGAGGCCCGCAAACAGGTTGTTGGCAGTCAGACGTCAACAGTGTCTTCTTATGCTTCCGTTATAAAGAAAGTTTCCACCCGTTCAGTCTGCTGCCAGACTGACAATTTTACTTTCACCAAGACATTGCAAGAAAGACCGTTAAGCTCTGGTGGAAGCAAGTCCACCGCCTTCCAACCCAAAGTGGGTGCCCCTGGTGGAGGCAAAAAATCCGCCACCCCTCAGACTGCCCAGCAGTCTACTCCATCTGCTGCTGGGCAGATGAAAAAGCCAGGCCTCCCGCCTCGAACTTCCTCGAGCAGTGCCCGTGCGGGCAAGGGAGTTCAACCAAGTGTGGAGATGGTGGAGATGAGGAAGAAACCTCCACCATCTCCAAAATCCAGACCTTCTTCACCTGTGGGCAAGTCTGCCAGCAGGTCTGAAGACCCAAACAGTCCAGTGAAACTAAGCAATAAATTTGCTCCACTGAATGCAGACGATGACGAGGAGATGACCTGACTTCTCTCCTGTTCATCCTCTGCACCATGGATAGTAGTAAACTAGTCCATTGGAATATCCGTGGCCTAAATTCAAATTTTGAGGAGCTGCAACTTCTGTGTCAAACTGTAAAACCTTCCGTCGTGGCTCTTCAGGAAACTAAAATTCAAAGCCAGAAGACCTTCACTCTTTCTGGCTTTAATATTCTTTCTAAACCGGCACAACCATCCACATTGGGACTGTCAGGCGGTGTTGCCCTTCTTTTACACAAAACTTTGCTGTTTAGTCCTGTCGCTCTGACTACCTCCCTTCAGGCTGTAGCTGCGAGAGTCACTCTCCACAAGACGGTTACAATCTGCTCACTGTATCTGCCACCTTCTGTCCCGGTTTGTCGTCAGGACCTTGTCAGTCTGATCGGAGAACTTCCTCGACCTTTTTTGCTGTTGGGTGACTTTAATGGTCACAATCCTCTTTGGGGTAGTGTCAGTTCGTCATCCAGAGGTCTGCTTCTTGAGGATGTCCTTTCAGACTTTGACTTGTGTTGTCTGAACGATGGAGCTCCAACTTACCTCCACTCTTCCACAGGTTCACTTTCGTGTTTAGATTTGTCGATTTGTGACCCCTCGCTGGTCCTGGACTATGAGTGGTCTGTCCATGACGATCTGCACGGAAGTGACCATTTCCCTGTTCTTTTAAAACCCTTATTGACTGAAAACATCTCTGTCTCACAACATCTTAATTATAAGAAGGCCAACTGGAATCTTTTTGCCACCAATATTTTGAAAGAATTCCAGGACACTGATTTTCTTCAGAGTCCAGACCCAGCTGAATCTCTGACTAACACTGTGATAAAGTGTGCTAAAACCTGTATTCCAATGTCTTCCAATAAACTCCAAATGCCCAAAACACCCTGGTTTAATTTAGACTGCCAACAAATTTCAAAAGTTCGCAAACGGGCTCAGCGTCGGGTATACCAACGACCTTCAGGTCCCAACGCTCGAGCCCATCAGAAACTCCGCGCCAAATCGAGACACACTTTCAAAATCAGTAAACGTCAGTCTTGGAGAAACTTTTGCTCCGGGCTGACATCAAAAACTTCAAAGAAAAAAGTCTGGAACATCATCAGAAAAATCAAAGGGAAAAACACCAACCCCTCCATTCATCACCTGAAACTTGCCGATCTCTGGTCACTGACAAACAAGCTGTTGCCAATCTGTTGGCTTCCACCATCCAACAGAACTCCTCATCTTCAAATAAATCTGCAGCCTTTTTAAAAAACAAACAGCTCAGAGAGAAATCTTTATACAATTTCACATCAGACAACTCTGAAGCCTACAATCTCCCTTTTTCAATCAATGAACTGAAAACGGCTTTACAAACCTGCACTGATTCTGCCCCTGGTCTGGATGATATTCATTATCAGGTTTTGAAGCATTTTCCAGAAAGCTGTCTCCAGACTCTTCTTAAAGTATACAACCATATCTGGACCACAGGGTACTTTCCGCCCTCCTGGCGGAAAGCCCTGATCATTCCAATTCCAAAGCCTGCAAAGGACCTTACCAACCCTTCCAACTATCGTCCGATAGCTCTGACTAGCTGCCTCTGTAAGTTGATGGAAAAGATGGTCAACTCCCGTCTGATGTGGAAGCTGGAAACCGATGGCCTTTTGGCCAGTCAACAGTGCGGTTTCCGGAAATACCACTCGACAGTCGACCATCTAATCCGTCTGGAAACCACCATCCGCAATGCCTTTGTCAATAAACAGCATGTGGTCGCTATCTTTTTCGACCTCGAAAAAGCATATGATACCACATGGAAATCAGGAATTCTTCTGGACCTGCACAGACTTGGTTTCCGTGGTCACCTGCCTCTGTTCATACAGAACTTTTTGGCTGATCGACAGTTCCAGGTGCGTGTTGGCACCGCACTCTCTGACATCCATGGGCAGGAGTTGGGTGTCCCTCAAGGGAGCATCCTTTCTCCTGCTCTTTTCAGCATTAAAATCAACGACATTGTGAAATCGGTAAGCCAGGGCTCTGAGTCCTCTCTGTTCGTTGACGACTTTGCGCTGTACGCAGTGGGAGCTTCTTACCCCAGCGTACAGCGTCGACTCCAACTTTGTGTCAACAAGATCCAGCAGTGGGCCGAGGAAAACGGGTTTACCTTCTCCCGTACCAAAACTCAGTCAATCCATTTTCACAATTTTCGTCAATTTTTTGCTGATCCTGAAATTCGTCTGGACAAGTCCACCATTCCAGCTGTAAAAGAAGCCAAATTCCTTGGAGTTATTTTTGATCAAAAACTCAACTTTCTCAGCCACATTAAAAATCTCAAAACCTCTTGCCAGAAAGCTCTGAATATTCTGCGGGTCGTAGCACACACTGACTGGGGCGCTGATAAGAAAACTTTGCTGCATCTCTACAGAGCCCTGGTCCGCTCCAAACTGGACTATGGTTGTGCTGTGTACGGGTCTGCAAGACCCTCTTATCTGAAACTCTTGGACCCTATCCACCATCAAGGGCTTCGTCTCTGTCTTGGAGCATTCCGCACCACCCCTGTGTACAGCCTGTACGCAGAGGCAGGTGAACCCTCACTGTCTAACCGCAGGCTGAAAATGTCCCTAAATTACTATATCAGACTGTTCTCAGAACCACAGAATCCTGCCTATGACTGTGTCTTTGACCCCCAGTTTCAAAACAAATTCGAAAACAACCCTAACTGTATTCCGCCGTTTGGTGTTCGTATGCAGCCTCACGCGCGGAATGCAGGTCTAGACCTAGGAGTTGTGTCTGATTTTTCCAAGTTTCCGGATCAGCCTCCGTGGACCTTTTTCACACCAGAGATTCGTTTTGATCTCGCAGCTTTTCGTAAAGAGTCCACCAGCTCTCAGGCATACAAGGCATTGTATGCTGACCTCTGTTCAAAATTTCCATCCTGTCAGAAAATTTTCACGACGGTTCCAAGTCTGAGGATGGAGTGGCCTGTGCAGCCTATTGCCCTGGTGCTCCTTCTCAGATACTGTTAAAACATATACCTCCAGATGCCTCTGTCTATTCTGCTGAACTTACTGCTCTGGTTCTGGCATTGAAAATAATTTCACAATCTACCAAGAGGGACTTTCTGGTTCTGTCGGATTCGCTGTCAGCTTTGGAGGCCATAGCTGGCCGCAACCTTCAGCATCCAGAACTTTTACATTTCTTTGAATTTTTTAGCAAGTTGAAAGTGGATGGTTACAACATTATTCTGGCTTGGGTTCCTGGTCATGTTGGCATCGGAGGTAACGAAATGGTTGATCGTTTAGCCAAGAATGCTACAAGAGAGAAATTGTCCAACATATATATCCCCTGCTCAGATCTGAAACCCAAAATTAATGATTATGTGAAAGACCTCTGGCAGGAGGATTGGAATACCCAGACGGATAACAAACTCTTTCGGATCCGTCCAAACCTTAAGGAGTTCCTCCCATCTACGTCTGGTGGTCGTAAAGAGGAAAGGGTTCTGTGCCGGCTGCACACCGGCCATTCGTATTTTACTCATTCCTACCTTTTAAAGAGTGAAGAAGCTCCGTGGTGCATTCCATGTCATGTGCCACTCACAATGAAACATATTCTTTTAGAGTGTTGGGACTTGCACGATGTGAGACACAAACATTTTACAGCGGAGTCCATGAAGATCCTGTTCAGGGATGTCCCGCCTGACGTGATCCTTGACTTTTTGAGAGAGATTAACATTTTTCATCTGATTTAAGATTTTACGGAAGAAAGATTTTTAATGAAGTTTCTGGTGCGTTTCTAGAAGATGTCATTTAAAGAGATGTGTGAAAGTGTTTTTTTTTTTTTTTTTTTTTTTTTTTTTTTTTTTTTTTTTTTAATGACTTGTGAGTTGATTTTAACGTGGTGACAGCCCTGATGTGGCCCCTTGCGGTCGGCTGGGCTATAAGCAACATTATCTTATCTTATCTCGTATTCCAATGTCTTCCGACAAACTCCAAATGCCAAAAACACCCTGGTTTAATTCAGACTGCCAAGAAATTTCAAAAGTTCGCAAACGGGCTCAGCGTCGGGTATACCAACGACCTTCAGGTCCCAACGCTCGAGCCCATCAGAAACTCCGTGCCAAATTGAGACACACTTTCAAAATCAGTAAATGTCAGTCTTGGAGAAACTTCTGCTCCGGGCTGACATCAAAAACTTCAAAGAAAAAAGTCTGGAACATCATCAGAAAAATCAAAGGGAAAAGCACCAACCCCTCCATTCATCACTTGAAACTTGCCGATGCTCTGGTCACTGACAAACAAGCTGTTGCCAATCTGTTGGCTTCCACCATCCAACAGAACTCCTCATCTTCAAATAAATCTGCAGCCTTTTTAAAAAACAA
The DNA here is from genome assembly GCA_033310375.1 of Conus canariensis. NCBI lineage: Eukaryota > Metazoa > Mollusca > Gastropoda > Neogastropoda > Conidae > Conus > Conus canariensis. Next base: position 77,818,118 of record CM065714.1, read on the forward strand.
ACAACTCAGAGAGAAATCTTTATACAATTTCATATCAGACAACTCTGAAGCCTACAATCTCCCTTTTTCAATCAATGAACTGAAAACAGTTCTACAAACCTGCACTGATTCTGCCCCTGGTCTGGATGATATTCATTATCAGGTTTTGAAGCATTTTCCAGAAAGCTGTCTCCAGACCCTTCTTAAAGTATACAACCATATCTGGACCACAGGGTGCTTTCCGTCCTCCAGGCGGAAAGCCCTGATCATTCCAATTCCAAAGCCTGGAAAGGACCTTACCAACCCTTCCAACTATCATCCAATAGCTCTGACTAGCTGCCTCTGTAAGTTGATGGAGAAGATGGTCAACTCCCGTCTGATGTGGAAGTTGGAAACCGACGGCCTTTTGGCCAGTCAACAGTGCGGTTTCCAGAAATACCACTCGACAGTCGACCATCTAATCCGTCTGGAAACCCACCACCTTTGTCAATAAACAGCATGTGGTCGCTATCTTTTTCGACCTCGAAAAAGCGTATGACACCACATGGAAATCAGGAATTCTTCTGGACTTGCACAGACTTGGTTTCCGTGGTCACCTGCCTCTGTTTATACAGAACTTTTTGGCTGATCGACAGTTCCAGGTGCGTGTTGGCACCGCACTCTCTGACATCCATGGGCAGGAGTTGGGTGTACCTCAGGGGAGCATCCTTTCTCCTGCCCTTTTCAGCATTAAAATTAACGACATTGTAAAATCGGTAAGCCAGGGCTCTGAGTCCTCTCTGTTTGTTGACGACTTCACGCTGTACGCCCCTCCGGGGGTTCCCTCCGGGGGTTGCAACCTTGCCGTGGTCGGAGGGCTTGCGTGGTCCAGTGATCTTTTAGGCTTTGCTGACGGGGGCATCAATACTCGACTAGATGGTTAGTTGTTGTCAATGCTTCTGGGCCTGTATACTCAAGCTGCTGACTGGCCAAGCATTACGTGGTAGGAATTGATGCCCCTGGTAGGGTCTCCCATGTCAGAAAGGTTAGGAGTGAGGGCCCAGACAAATAGTAACCCACCTTTTTCCTATTCTGTCTTCTGCCTTTCTTAACGGTTCTTTTCTTTCTTCGTCTCCCTTTCAAGCCTTCTTTTGCACACTCTTTTTCTCTCTGTGGTCTTCTTAAGATCCCCGCGTTTGCCGTGCGGTGCGACCTGTGACGGAGGGGGATGAGATCCTGGTGATTGAGAGGGCCAACGCCCTCAACACATCACTTTGGCTCGGACCTCTCCTAGACAGGAGGTACACTCTGGCCCGGGTGTATCAATCGGCTTCCCCTTCGTGGGGCTGGGTCAAGACAGGCAGTTCTCCGTCTGGCCAAGGGAACCCCTGCAGTGCTCAGCTCTCTGTTCCCGGGAGTTGGGCATGATCAGGGGGGATAGGGTCAGTAGGCTTCTGTTTGTCGTATATCTCTCTGAAGCCTGGAAGGGGTCAAGACAATGAGTTCTTGGCCCTGGCCCCTTAGTTGGACTCCATGGTGGGTGGGTAAGGGAGAGACGAAATTTCTAAACATAAATCATGGCTTTATCCAAAATCACACCCCCCATAAAAAAGAGGAAGGCAGTGGACCCCATTTCTGGTCATAACGATTCCGACAGTGACTCGGATATGGAGACGAGACAGAGGACAGGTTTTTGGGCTTCCTGGCTTGTGGTTGAAGGGACAGAGCAGGAAAAGCCTATTTCTGCTCTGAGTCCTTTTGCTATTCAGAAGGGCTTTCAGGTCTAGCAGGTGACCCTCAGTCAGTGAAAAGGCTACGGAATGGCACTTTCCTCGTCCAGTGCAGATCAAAGAGGCAATCGGAGCAGCTGCTGAGGGCAACAAAACTTGTGGACAGAGAGATCCGGGTGACCCCCCATAAGCAGTTAAATTCGACCAAAGGGGTTATTCGGTGCCCGGATTTGAAAGGTGTCTCGGAAGCGGAGATCAAGACAGAACTTGCGTCCCAAGGTGTGACAGAGGTACATAGGGTGACAGTCAAAAAAGGTGCAGAAAGAGTGCCCACCAACACCCTCTTTCTGACATTCTGCAACCCTGTGCTGCCTCCGGTCATTAAAGTCGGATACTTAAATGTACGTGTCCAACTGTATGTCCCATCCCCGTTGAGGTGTTTCAAATGCCAGAAGTTTGGACATGTCAGAGACCGCTGTTCTGGGCAGGAGGTGTGTGGTGTTTGTTGCAAGGCAACCCATGATGGGCCGTGTAAAGACCCGGCTCATTGTGCGAACTGCGGTGGCGACCACCCCTCCTCTTCACGCAACTGCCCTGTTTGGGTTCAGGAGTCCACCATCCAAAGAGTGAAGACTGAAAAGAAAATTTCGTTTTTTGAGGCCCGCAAACAGGTTGTTGGCAGTCAGACGTCAACAGTGTCTTCTTATGCTTCCGTTACAAAGAAAGTTTCCACCCGTTCAGTCTGCTGCCAGACTGACAATTTTACTTTCACCAAGACATTGCAAGAAAGACCGTTAAGCTTTGGTGGAAGCAAGTCCACCGCCTCCCAACCCAAAGTGGGTGCCCCTGGTGGAGGCAAAAAATCCGCCACCCCTCAGACTGCCCAGCAGTCTACTCCATCTGCTGCTGGGCAGATGAAAAAGCCAGGCCTCCCGCCTCGAACTTCCTCGAGCAGTGCCCGTGCGGGCAAGGGAGTTCAACCAAGTGTGGAGATGGTGGAGATGAGGAAGAAACCTCCACCGTCTCCAAAATCCAGACCTTCTTCACCTGTGGGCAAGTCTGCCAGCAGGTCTGAAGACCCAAACAGTCCAGTGAAACTAAGCAATAAATTTGCTCCACTGAACGCAGACGATGACGAGGAGATGACCTGACTTCTCTCCTGTTCATCCTCTGCACCATGGATAGTAGTAAACTATCCATTGGAATATCCGTGGCCTAAATTCAAATTTTGAGGAGCTGCAACTTCTGTGTCAAACTGTAAAACCTTCCGTCATGGCTCTTCAGGAAACTAAAATTCAAAGCCAGAAGACCTTCACTCTTTCTGGCTTTAATATTCTTTCTAAACCTGCACAACCATCCACATTGGGACTGTCAGGCGGTGTTGCCCTTCTTTTACACAAAACTTTGCTGTTTAGTCCTGTCGCTCTGACTACCTCCCTTCAGGCTGTAGCTGCGAGAGTCACTCTCCACAAGACTGTTACAATCTGCTCACTGTATCTGCCACCTTCTGTCCCGGTTTGTCGTCAGGACCTTGTCAGTCTGATCGAAGAACTTCCTCGACCTTTTTTGCTGTTGGGTGACTTTAATGGTCACAATCCTCTTTGGGGTAGTGTCAGTTCGTCATCCAGAGGTCTGCTTCTTGAGGATGTCCTTTCAGACTTTGATTTGTGTTGTCTGAACGATGGAGCTCCAACTTACCTCCACTCTTCCACAGGTTCACTTTCGTGCTTAGATTTGTCGATTTGTGACCCCTCGCTGGTCCTGGACTATGAGTGGTCTGTCCATGACGATCTGCACGGAAGTGACCATTTCCCTGTTCTTTTAAAACCCTTATTAACTGAAAACATCTCTGTCTCACAACATCTTAATTATAAGAAGGCAAACTGGAATCTTTTTGCCACCAATATTTTGAAAGAATTCCAGGACACTGATTTTCTTCAGAGTCCAGACCCAGCTGAATCTCTGACTAACACTGTGATAAAGTGTGCTAAAACCTGTATTCCAATGTCTTCCAATAAACTCCAAATGCCCAAAACACCCTGGTTTAATTTAGACTGCCAACAAATTTCAAAAGTTCGCAAACGGGCTCAGCGTCGGGTATACCAACGACCTTCAGGTTCCAACGCTCGAGCCCATCAGAAACTCCGCGCCAAATCAAGACACACTTTCAAAATCAGTAAACGTCAGTCTTGGAGAAACTTTTGCTCCGGGCTGACATCAAAAACTTCAAAGAAAAAAGTCTGGAACATCATCAGAAAAATCAAAGGGAAAAACACCAACCCCTCCATTCATCACCTGAAACTTGCCGATGCTCTGATCACTGACAAAGAAGCTGTTGCCAATCTGTTGGCCTCCACCATCCAACAGAACTCCTCATCTTCAAATAAATCTGCAGCCTTTTTAAAAAACAAACAGCTCAGAGAGAAATCTTTATACAATTTCACATCAGACAACTCTGAAGCCTACAATCTCCCTTTTTCAATCAATGAACTGAAAACAGCTTTACAAACCTGCACTGATTCTGCCCCTGGTCTGGATGATATTCATTATCAGGTTTTGAAACATTTTCCAGAAAGCTGTCTCCAGACTCTTCTTAAAGTATACAACCATATCTGGACCACAGGGTACTTTCCGCCCTCCTGGCGGAAAGCCCTGATCATTCCAATTCCAAAGCCTGCAAAGGACCTTACCAACCCTTCCAACTATCGTCCGATAGCTCTGACTAGCTGCCTCTGTAAGTTGATGGAAAAGATGGTCAACTCCCGTCTGATGTGGAAGCTGGAAACCGATGGCCTTTTGGCCAGTCAACAGTGCGGTTTCCGGAAATACCACTCGACAGTTGACCATCTAATCCGTCTGGAAACCACCATCCGCAATGCCTTTGTCAATAAACAGCATGTGGTCGCTATCTTTTTCGACCTCGAAAAAGCATATGATACCACATGGAAATCAGGAATTCTTCTGGACTTGCACAGACTTGGTTTCCGTGGTCACCTGCCTCTGTTCATACAGAACTTTTTGGCTGATCGACAGTTCCAGGTGCGTGTTGGCACCACACTCTCTGACATCCATGGGCAGGAGTTGGGTGTCCCTCAAGGGAGCATCCTTTCTCCTGCTCTTTTCAGCATTAAAATCAACGACATTGTGAAATCGGTAAGCCAGGGCTCTGAGTCCTCTCTGTTCGTTGACGACTTTGCGCTGTACGCAGTGGGAGCTTCTTACCCCAGCGTACAGCGTCGACTCCAACTTTGTGTCAACAAGATCCAGCAGTGGGCCGAGGAAAACGGGTTTACCTTCTCACGTACCAAAACTCAGTCAATCCATTTTCACAATTTTCGTCAATTTTTTGCTGATCCTGAAATTCGTCTGGACAAGTCCACCATTCCAGCTGTAAAAGAAGCCAAATTCCTTGGAGTTATTTTTGATCAAAAACTCAACTTTCTCAGCCACATTAAAAATCTCAAAACCTCTTGCCAGAAAGCTCTGAATATTCTGCGGGTCGTAGCACACACTGACTGGGGCGCTGATAAGAAAACTTTGCTGCATCTCTACAGAGCCCTGGTCCGCTCCAAACTGGACTATGGTTGTGCTGTGTACGGCTCTGCAAGACCCTCTTATCTGAAACTCTTGGACCCTATCCACCATCAAGGGCTTCGTCTCTGTCTTGGAGCATTTCGCACCACCCCTGTGTACAGCCTGTACGCAGAGGCAGGTGAACCCTCACTGTCCAACCGCAGGCTGAAAATGTCTCTAAATTACTACATCAGACTGTTCTCAGAACCACAGAATCCTGCCTATGACTGTGTCTTTGACCCCCAGTTTCAAAACAAATTCGAAAACAACCCTAACTGTATTCCGCCGTTTGGTGTTCGTATGCAGCCTCACGCGCGGAATGCAGGTCTAGACCTAGGAGTTGTGTCTGATTTTTCCAAGTTTCCGGATCAGCCTCCGTGGACCTTTTTCACACCAGAGATTCGTTTTGATCTCGCAGCTTTTCGTAAAGAGTCCACCAGCTCTCAGGCATACAAGGCATTGTATGCTGACCTCTGTTCAAAATTTCCATCCTGTCAGAAAATTTTCACTGACGGTTCCAAGTCTGAGGATGGAGTGGCCTGTGCAGCCTATTGCCCTGGTGCTCCTTCTCAGATACTGTTAAAACATATACCTCCAGATGCCTCTGTCTATTCTGCTGAACTTACTGCTCTGGTTCTGGCATTGAAAATAATTTCACAATCTACCAAGAGGGACTTTCTGGTTCTGTCGGATTCGCTGTCAGCTTTGGAAGCCATAGCTGGCCGCAACCTTCAGCATCCAGAACTTTTACGTTTCTTTGAACTTTTTAGCAAGTTGAAAGTGGATGGTTACAACATTATTCTGGCTTGGGTTCCTGGTCATGTTGGCATCGGAGGTAACGAAATGGTTGATCGTTTAGCCAAGAATGCCACAAGAGAGAAATTGTCCAACATATATATCCCCTGCTCAGATCTGAAACCCAAAATTAATGATTATGTGAGAGACCTTGGCAGGAGGATTGGAATACCCAGACGGATAACAAACTCTTTCGGATCCGTCCAAACCTTAAGGAGTTCCTCCCATCTACGTCTGGTGGTCGTAAAGAGGAAAGGGTTCTGTGCCGGCTGCACACCGGCCATTCGTATTTTACTCATTCCTACCTTTTAAAGAGTGAAGAAGCTCCGTGGTGCATTCCATGTCATGTGCCACTCACAATGAAACATATTCTTTTAGAGTGTTGGGACTTGCACGATGTGAGACACAAACATTTTTACAGCGGAGTCCATGAAGATCCTGTTCAGGGATGTCCCGCCTGACGTGATCCTTGACTTTTTGAGAGAGATTAACATTTTTTCATCTGATTTTAAGATTTTACGGAAGAAAGATTTTTAATGAAGTTTCTGGTGCGTTTCTAGAAGATGTCATTTAAAGAGATGTCTGAAAGTTTTTTTTTTTTTTTTTTTTTTTTTTTAATGACTTGAGTTGATTTTAACGTGGTGACAGCCCTGATGTGGCCCCTTGCGGTCGGCTGGGCTATAAGCAACATTATCTTATCTTATCTCCCTGGTCCGCTCCAAACTGGACTATGGTTGTGCTGTGTACGGCTCTGCAAGACCCTCTTATCTGAAACTCTTGGACCCTATCCACCATCAAGGGCTTCGTCTCTGTCTTGGAGCATTTCGCACCACCCCTGTGTAGAGCCTGTACGCAGAGGCAGGTGAACCCTCACTGTCCAACCGCAGGCTGAAAATGTCTCTAAATTACTACATCAGACTGTTCTCAGAACCACAGAATCCTGCCTATGACTGTGTCTTTGACCCCAGTTTCAAAACAAATTCGAAAACAACCCTAACTGTATTCCGCCGTTTGGTGTTCGTATGCAGCCACACGCGCGGAATGCAGGTCTAGACCTAGGAGTTGTGTCTGATTTTTCCAAGTTTCCGGATCAGCCTCCGTGGACCTTTTTCACACCAGAGATTCGTTTTGATCTCGCAGCTTTTCGTAAAGAGTCCACCAGCTCTCAGGCATACAAGGCATTGTATGCTGACCTCTGTTCAAAATTTCCATCCTGTCAGAAAATTTTCACTGACGGTTCCAAGTCTGAGGATGGAGTGGCCTGTGCAGCCTATTGCCCTGGTGCTCCTTCTCAGATACTGTTAAAACATATACCTCCAGATGCCTCCGTCTATTCTGCTGAACTTACTGCTCTGGTTCTGGCATTGAAAATAATTTCACAATCTACCAAGAGGGACTTTCTGGTTCTGTCGGATTCGCTGTCAGCTTTGGAGGCCATAGCTGGCCGCAACCTTCAGCATCCAGAACTATTACATTTCTTTGAGCTTTTTAGCAAGTTGAAAGTGGATGGTTACAACATTATTCTGGCTTGGGTTCCTGGTCATGTTGGCATCGGAGGGAACGAAATGGTTGATCGTTTAGCCAAGAATGCCACAAGAGAGAAATTGTCCAATATTTATATCCCTTGCTCAGATCTGAAATCCAAAATTAACGATTATGTGAGAGACCTCTGGCAGGAGGACTGGAACACACAGACAGATAACAAACTCTCAGATCCGTCCAAACCTTAAGGAGTTCCTCCCATCTACGTCTGGTGGTCATAAAGAAGAAACAGTTCTGTGCCGGCTGCACACCGGCCATTCGTATTTTACTCATTCCTACCTTTTAAAGAGTGAAGAAGCTCCGTGGTGCATTCCATGTCATGTGCCACTCACAATGAAACATATTCTTTTAGAGTGTTGGGACTTGCACGATGTGAGACACAAACATTTTACAGCGGAGTCCATGAAGATCCTGTTCAGGGATGTCCCGCCTGACGTGATCCTTGACTTTTTGAGAGAGATTAACATTTTTCATCTGATTTAAGATTTTACGGAAGAAAGATTTTTAATGAAGTTTCTGGTGCGTTTCTAGAAGATGTCATTTAAAGAGATGTGTGAAAGGTTTTTGTTTGTTTTTTTTTTTTTTTTTTTTTTTTTTTTTTTGTAATGACTTGTGAGTTGATTTTAACGTGGTGACAGCCCTGATGTGGCCCCTTGCGGTCGGCTGGGCTATAAGCAACATTATCTTATCTTATCTTACACAAACATTTTACAGCGGGGTCCATGAAAATCCTGTTCAGAGATGTCCCGCCTGACGTGATCTTTGAGTTTTTGAGAGAGATTAACATTTTTCATCTGATTTAAGATTTTACGGATGAAAGATTTTTAACGAAGTTTCTGGTGCGTTTCTAGACGATGTCATTTAAAGAGATGTGTGAAAGTTTTTTTTTTTTTTTTTTTTTTTTTTTTTTTTTTTTTTTTTTAAATGTGAGTTGATTTTAACGTGGTGACAGCCCTGATGTGGCCCCTTGCGGTCGGCTGGGCTATAAGCAACATTATCTTATCTTATCTTACGCTGTACGCAGTTGGAGCTTCTTACGCCAGCGTACAGCGTCGACTCCAACTTTGTGTCAACAAGATCCAGCAGTGGGCCGAGGAAAACGGGTTTACCTTCTCACGTACCAAAACTCAGTCAATCCATTTTCACAATTTTCGTCAATTTTTTGGTGATCCTGAAATTCGTCTGGACAAGTCCACCATTCCAGCTGTAAAAGAAGCCAAATTCCTTGGAGTTATTTTTGATCAAAAACTCAACTTTCTCAGCCACATTAAAAATCTCAAAACCTCTTGCCAGAAAGCTCTGAATATTCTGCGGGTCGTAGCACACACTGACTGGGGCGCTGATAAGAAAACTTTGCTGCATCTCTACAGAGCCTGGTCCGCTCCAAACTGGACTATGGTTGTGCTGTGTACGGCTCTGCAAGACCCTCTTATCTGAAACTCTTGGACCCTATCCCCTCCGGGGGTTGCAACCTTGCCGTGGTCGGAGGGCTTGCGTGGTCCTGTGATCCCTTAGGCTTTGCTGGCGGGGGCATCAATACTTGAAGATAGGCTGGTTTTTTAAAACTGCTTCTAGGCCTGAGAAGTCAAGATGCTGTCTGGCCTAAACATAACGTGGTAAGGAGTTGATGCCCCTGGTAGGGCTTCCCATGTCAGATAGGCTAAGGGTGAGGATCCTGACTAATAGTAACCCGCCTTTCTCCTTTTCTTGTTTTCTGCCTTTCTTATTTGGCTCTTTTCTATCTTCGTCTCCCCTTCAAGTCTTCTTTTCCACACTCCTTTTCTCTCTGTGGTCTTCTTAAGATCCGCCGCGTTTGCCGTGCGGTGCGACCTGTGACGGAGGGGGATGAGATCCTGGTGATTGAGAGGGCCAACGCCCTCAACACATCACTTTGGCTCGGACCTCTCCTAGACAGGAGGTACACTCTGGCCCGCGTGTACTAATCGGCTCCCCCTTCTTGGGGCTGGGTCAAGACAGGCAGTTTCCCCGCTGGCCAAGTTAACCCCTGCAGTGCTCGGCTCTCTGTTCCCGGGAGTTGAGCATGATCAGGGGGGATAGGGGTAGTGGCATTCTGTTTGTCGTATATCTCTCCTGAAGCCTGGAAGGGGTCAAGACAGTGATTTCTTGGCCCTGGCCCCTTAGTTGGACTCCAAGGTGTGTGGGTAAGGGAGAGACGAAATATAATTAAACTAAACATGGCTTCTTCAAAAATCATCCCCCCCAAAAAGAAGAGGAAGGCAGCAGCCCTATTTCAGGGGATTTCGAATCGGACAGTGACTCAGATATAGAGATAAGAGAGAGGACAGGTTTTTGGGCTTCCTGGCTCGTGATAGAAGGGACGGAGCAGGAAAAGCCCATTTCAGCTCTGAGTCCTTTTGCGATCCAGAAGGGCTTCCAAGGTCTAGCGGGTGACCCTCAGTCCGTGAAAAGGCTACGGAACGGATCATTCCTCGTCCAGTGCAGGTCAAAAAAAACAATCGGAACAGCTGTTGAAGGCAAAAACGCTCGTGGACAGAGAGATTCGGGTGACTCCCCATAAGCAATTGAATTCATCCAAGGGAGTTATTCGGTGCCCGGATTTGAAAGGTGTCTCGAAGTGGAGATCAAGACAGAACTTGCATCCCAAGGTGTGACAGAGGTGCATAGGGTGACAGTCAAAAAAGGTGCAGAAAGAGTGCCCACCAACACCCTCTTTCTGACATTCTGCAACCCTGTGCTGCCTCAGGTCATTAAAGTAGGGTACCTAAATGTCCGTGTGCAATTGTATGTCCCATCCCCGTTGAGGTGTTTCAGATGTCAGAAATTTGGACATGTCAGAGATCGCTGTTCTGGGGAGGAGGTGTGTGTATTTGTTGCAAGGCAACCCATGATGGGCCATGTAAAGACCGGCTCATTGCGCAAACTGCGGTGGCGACCACCCTCCTCTTCACGCAACTGCCCTGTCTGGATCCAGGAGTCCAACATTCAGAAAGTTAAAACAGAAAAGAAGATCTCATTTTTTGAGGCACGTAAGCAGGTTGTTGGCAGTCAGACACCAACAGCGTCTTCATATGCTTCAGCAATAAAGAAAGTAACGACCCGTTCAGTCTGCTGCCAGACTGATGAATTTATTTTCTCAAAGACATTACAAGGAAGACCGTTAAGCTCGGGTGGAAGCAAGTCCACCACCTCCCAACCCAAAGTGGGTGCCCCTGGTGGAGGCAAACAATCCGCCACCCCTCAGACTGCCCAGCAGTCTACTCCATCTGCTGCTGGGCAGATGAAAAAGCCAGGCCTCCCGCCTCGAACTTCCTCGAGCAGTGCCCGTGCGGGCAAGGGAGTTCAACCAAGTGTGGAGATGGTGGAGATGAGGAAGAAACTCCACCATCTCCAAATCCAGACCTTCTTCACCTGTGGGCAAGTCTGCCAGCAGGTCTGAAGACCCAAACAGTCCAGTGAAACTAAGCAATAAATTTGCTCCACTGAACGCAGACGATGACGAGGAGATGACTTGATTTCTCTCCTGTTCATCCTCTGCACCATGGATAGTAGTAAACTAATCCATTGGAATATCCGTGGCCTAAATTCAAATTTTGAGGAGCTGCAGCTTCTGTGTCAAACAGTAAAACCTTCCGTCGTGGCTCTTCAAGAAACTAAAATTCAAAGCCAGAAGACCTTCACTCTTTCTGGCTTTAATATTCTTTCTAAACCTGCACAACCATCCACATTGGGACTGTCAGGTGGTGTTGCCCTTCTTTTACACAAAACTTTGCTGTTTAGTCCTGTCGCTCTGACTACCTCCCTTCAGGCTGTAGCTGCGAGAGTCACTCTCCACAAGACTGTTACAATCTGCTCACTGTATCTGCCACCTTCTGTCCCGGTTTGTCGTCAGGACCTTGTCAGTCTGATCGGAGAACTTCCTCGACCTTTTTTGCTGTTGGGTGACTTTAATGGTCACAATCCTCTTTGGGGTAGTGTCAGTTCGTCATCCAGAGGTCTGCTTCTTGAGGATGTCCTTTCAGACTTTGATTTGTGTTGTCTGAACGATGGAGCTCCAACTTACCTCCACTCTTCCACAGGTTCACTTTCGTGTTTAGATTTGTCGATTTGTGACCCTCGCTGGTCCTGGACTATGAGTGGTCTGTCCATGACGATCTGCACGGAAGTGACCATTTCCCTGTTCTTTTAAAACCCTTATTAACTGAAAACATCTCTGTCTCACAACATCTTAATTATAAGAAGGCCAACTGGGATCTCTTTGTAACCAATATTTCAAAAGAATTCCAGGAAGTTGATTTTCTTCAGAGTCCAGACCCAGCAGAATCTCTGACCAATACTGTGATAAACTGTGCTAAAACCTGTATTCCAATGTCTTCCAATAAACTCCAAATGCCCAAAACACCCTGGTTTAATTCAGACTGCCAACAAATTTCAAAAGTTCGCAAACGGGCTCAGCGTCGGGTATACCAACGACCTTCAGGTCCCAACGCTCGAGCCCATCAGAAACTCCGCGCCAAATCGAGACACACTTTCAAAATCAGTAAACGTCAGTCTTGGAGAAACTTCTGCTCCGGGCTGACATCAAAAATTTCAAAGAAAAAAGTCTGGAACATCATCAGAAAAATCAAAGGGAAAAACACCAACCCCTCCATTCATCACTTGAAACTTGCCGATGCTCTGGTCACTGACAAACAAGCTGTTGCCAATCTGTTGGCTTCCACCATCCAACAGAACTCCTCATCTTCAAATAAATCTGCAGCATTTTTAAAAAACAAACAACTCAGAGAGAAATCTTTATACAATTTCACATCAGACAACTCTGAAGCCTACAATCTCCCTTTTTCAATCAATGAACTGAAAACAGCTTTACAAACCTGCACTGATTCTGCCCTGGTCTGGATGATATTCATTATCAGGTTTTGAAACATTTTCCAGAAAGCTGTCTCCAGACTCTTCTTAAAGTATACAACCATATCTGGACCACAGGGTGCTTTCCGCCCTCCTGGCGGAAAGCCCTGATCATTCCAATTCCAAAGCCTGGAAAGGACCTTACCAACCCTTCCAACTATCGTCCGATAGCTCTGACTAGCTGCCTCTGTAAGTTGATGGAGAAGATGGTCAACTCCCGTCTGAGTGGAAGCTGGAAACCGATGGCCTTTTGGCCAGTCAACAGTGCGGGTTCCGGAAATACCACTCGACAGTCGACCATCTAATCCGTCTGGAAACCACCATCCGCAATGCCTTTGTCAATAAACAGCATGTGGTCGCTATCTTTTTCGACCTCGAAAAAGCGTATGACACCACATGGAAATCAGGAATTCTTCTGGACTTGCACAGACTTGGTTTCCGTGGTCACCTGCCTCTGTTCATACAGAACTTTTTGGCTGATCGACAGTTCCAGGTGCGTGTTGGCACCACACTCTCTGACATCCATGGGCAGGAGTTGGGTGTCCCTCAAGGGAGCATCCTTTCTCCTGCTCTTTTCAGCATTAAAATCAACGACATTGTGAAATCGGTAAGCCAGGGCTCTGAGTCCTCTCTGTTCGTTGACGACTTTGCGCTGTACGCAGTTGGAGCTTCTTACCCCAGCGTACAGCGTCGACTCCAACTTTGTGTCAACAAGATCCAGCAGTGGGCCGAGGAAAACGGGTTTACCTTCTCAACGTACCAAAACTCAGTCAATCCATTTTCACAATTTTCGTCGATTTTTTGCTGATCCTGAAATTCGTCTGGACAAGTCCACCATTCCAGCTGTAAAAGAAGCCAAATTCCTTGGAGTTATTTTTGATCAAAAACTCAACTTTCTCAGCCACATTAAAAATCTCAAAACCTCTTGCCAGAAAGCTCTGAATATTCTGCGGGTCGTAGCACACACTGACTGGGGCGCTGATAAGAAAACTTTGCTGCATCTCTACAGAGCCCTGGTCCGCTCCAAACTGGACTATGGTTGTGCTGTGTACGGCTCTGCAAGACCCTCTTATCTGAAACTCTTGGACCCTATCCACCATCAAGGGCTTCGTCTCTGTCTTGGAGCATTCCGCACCACCCCTGTGTAGAGCCTGTACGCAGAGGCAGGTGAACCCTCACTGTCCAACCGCAGGCTGAAAATGTCTCTAAATTACTACATCAGACTGTTCTCAGAACCACAGAATCCTGCCTATGACTGTGTCTTTGACCCCCAGTTTCAAAACAAATTCGAAAACAACCCTAACTGTATTCCGCCGTTTGGTGTTCGTATGCAGCCACACGCGCGGAATGCAGGTCTAGACCTAGGAGTTGTGTCTGATTTTTCCAAGTTTCCGGATCAGCCTCCGTGGACCTTTTTCACACCAAAGATTCGTTTTGATCTCGCAGCTTTTCGTAAAGAGTCCACCAGCTCTCAGGCATACAAGGCATTGTATGCTGACCTCTGTTCAAAATTTCCATCCTGTCAGAAAATTTTCACTGACGGTTCCAAGTCTGAGGATGGAGTGGCCTGTGCAGCCTATTGCCCTGGTGCTCCTTCTCAGATACTGTTAAAACATATACCTCCAGATGCCTCTGTCTATTCTGCTGAACTTACTGCTCTGGTTCTGGCATTGAAAATAATTTCACAATCTACCAAGAGGGACTTTCTGGTTCTGTCGGATTCGCTGTCAGCTTTGGAGGCCATAGCTGGCCGCAACCTTCAGCATCCAGAACTATTACATTTCTTTGAGCTTTTTAGCAAGTTGAAAGTGGATGGTTACAACATTATTCTGGCTTGGGTTCCTGGTCATGTTGGCATCGGAGGGAACGAAATGGTTGATCGTTTAGCCAAGAATGCCACAAGAGAGAAATTGTCCAACATATATATCCCCTGCTCAGATCTGAAACCCAAAATTAATGATTATGTGAAAGACCTCTGGCAGGAGGATTGGAATACCCAGACGGATAACAAACTCTTTCGGATCCGTCCAAACCTTAAGGAGTTCCTCCCATCTACGTCTGGTGGTCGTAAAGAGGAAAGGGTTCTGTGCCGGCTGCACACCGGCCATTCGTATTTTACTCATTCCTACCTTTTAAAGAGTGAAGAAGCTCCGTGGTGCATTCCATGTCATGTGCCACTCACAATGAAACATATTCTTTTAGAGTGTTGGGACTTGCACGATGTGAGACACAAACATTTTACAGCGGAGTCCATGAAGATCCTGTTCAGGGATGTCCCGCCTGACGTGATCCTTGACTTTTTGAGAGAGATTAACATTTTTCATCTGATTTAAGATTTTACGGAAGAAAGATTTTTAATGAAGTTTCTGGTGCGTTTCTAGAAGATGTTATTTAAAGAGATGTGTGAAAGGTTGTTTTTTTTTTTTTTTTAATGACTTGTGAGTTGATTTTAACGTGGTGACAGCCCTGATGTGGCCCCTTGCGGTCGGCTGGGCTATAAGCAACATTATCTTATCTTATCTGGACCCTATCCACCATCAAGGGCTTGGTCTCTGTCTTGGAGCATTCCGCACCACCCCTGTGTACAGCCTGTACGCAGAGGCAGGTGAACCCTCACTGTCCAACCGCAGGCTGAAAATGTCTCTAAATTACTATATCAGACTGTTCTCAGAACCACAGAATCCTGCCTATGACTGTGTCTTTGACCCCCAGTTTCAAAACAAATTCGAAACCAACCCTAACTGTATTCCGCCGTTTGGTGTTCGTATGCAGCCTCACGCGCGGAATGCAGGTCTAGACCTAGGAGTTGTGTCTGATTTTTCCAAGTTTCCGGATCAGCCTCCGTGGACCTTTTTCACACCAGAGATTCGTTTTGATCTCGCAGCTTTTCGTAAAGAGTCCACCAGCTCTCAGGCATACAAGGCATTGTATGCTGACCTCTGTTCAAAATTTCCATCCTGTCAGAAAATTTTCACTGACGGTTCCAAGTCTGAGGATGGAGTGGCCTGTGCAGCCTATTGCCCTGGTGCTCCTTCTCAGATACTGTTAAAACATATACCTCCAGATGCCTCCGTCTATTCTGCTGAACTTACTGCTCTGGTTCTGGCATTGAAAATAATTTCACAATCTACCAAGAGGGACTTTCTGGTTCTGTCGGATTCGCTGTCAGCTTTGGAGGCCATAGCTGGCCGCAACCTTCAGCATCCAGAACTTTTACATTTCTTTGAGCTTTTTAGCAAGTTGAAAGCGGATGGTTACAACATTATTCTGGCTTGGGTTCCTGGTCATGTTGGCATCGGAGGTAACGAAATGGTTGATCGTTTAGCCAAGAATGCCACAAGAGAGAAATTGTCCAATATTTATATCCCTTGCTCAGATCTGAAACCCAAAATTAACGATTATGTGAGAGACCTCTGGCAGGAGGACTGGAACACACAGACGGATAACAAACTCTTTCAGATCCGTCCAAACCTTAAGGAGTTCCTCCCATCTACGTCTGGTGGTCATAAAGAAGAAACAGTTCTGTGCCGGCTGCACACCGGCCATTCGTATTTTACCCATTCGTACCTTTTAAAGAATGAAGAAGCGCCGTGGTGCATTCCATGTCATGTGCCACTCACAATGAAACATATTCTTTTAGAGTGTTGGGACTTGCACGATGTGAGACACAAACATTTTACAGCGGGGTCCATGAAAATCCTGTTCAGAGATGTCCCGCCTGACGTGATCTTTGAGTTTTTGAGAGAGATTAACATTTTTCATCTGATTTAAGATTTTACGGATGAAAGATTTTTAACGAAGTTTCTGGTGCGTTTCTAGACGATGTCATTTAAAGAGATGTGTGAAAGGTGTTTTTTTTTTATAACTTGTGAGTTGATTTTAACGTGGTGACAGCCCTGATGTGGCCCCTTGCGGTCGGCTGGGCTATAAGCAACATTATCTTATCTGAGATTTTATAGAGGAAAGATTTTTAACAAAATTTCGGGTGTGTTTTTAGAAGATGTATTTTAAAAAGAGTTGTGTTAATGAATGACTTGTGTGTTAACTTCAACGCGGTGACAGCCCTGATATGGCCCTTTGCGGTCAGCTGGGCCATAAGCAACATTACCTTACCTTACCTTACTTACCTATGTTGGCAGGTACTTGAAGATGAGAAGGTGGCAGAGAGTGGGGAGAAAGCAGTATTGCGTGAAGAACTGGACACACTGAAGAAAGAGCAGGATGATCTCTTGGTTCTTCTGGCTGATCAGGATGCCAAAATCAATAAGTTCAAAGACAGACTGAAGGAACTTGGACAGGAGGTGAGTGATCCATACCTGGTGGTAATGTGCACTATATGTGTGGATTACAGATGGCACAGCAGGGAAAGACCAGTAACACAACTAATGGCTCTCCCAAAATGCTGGGGATAGGTCAAACATAAAAAGTTAGTCATGTCAGATGCTGCATTTCCTCAAACAAAAGTTCAAAAACGACAACTGTAATCAGTTACCATCTGGAATCAATGGTAATTTTTCTACACAGTATCACTGATTTTGCAGATCTGTTTACACATACGGTCTCGACATATTTTGTACACAATTGACAAAAATACCACAAAGATGACAGACTGAAACAAATACATAAAAAAAATAATAATTTAGACACAAACTTCTTCAACTGCAGTCAAAGTTTCAGAGTGTAACTCTTTCCCTCTTCCACACCCAGATGTTACAAAAAATTAGGAAGATTTGTATGCACACTTCATAGAAAATAATTCCTTTTTGTGGAAATGACCCTCCGGGGGCTGCAACCTTGCCGTGGTCGGAGGGCTTGCGCGGTCCGGTGATCCTTTAGGCTTTGCTGGCAGGGGCATCAATACTTGAAGATTGGCTGTTTTTTTAAAATGCTTCTAGGCCTGAAAAGTCAAGTTGCTGTCTGGCCTAAACACAACGTGGTAAGGAGTTGATGCCCCTGGTAGGGCCCCCCTCCGGGGGTTGCAACCTTGCCGTGGTCGGAGGGCTTGCGTGGTCCTGTGATCCCTTAGGCTTTGCTGGCGGGGGCCTCAATACTTGAAGATAGGCTGGTCTTCTTTACATTGCTTCTAGGCCTGAAAAGTCAGGATGCTATCTGGCCTAAGCACAACGTGGTAAGGAATTGATGCCCCTGGTAGGGCTTCCCATGTCAGATAGGCTAAGGGTGAGGATCCTGACTAATAGTAACCCGCCTTTCTCCTTTTCTTGTTTTCTGCCTTTCTTATTTGGCTGTTTTCTATCTTCGTCTCCCCTTCAAGTCTTCTTTTCCACACTCTTTTTCTCTCTGTGGTCTTCTTAAGATCCGCCGCGTTTGCCGTGCGGTGCGACCTGTGACGGAGGGGAATGAGATCCTGGTGATTGAGAGGGCCAACGCCCTCAACACATCACTTTGGCTCAGACCTCTCCTAGACAGGAGGTACACTCTGGCCCGCGTGTACTAATCGGCTCCCCCTTCTTGGGGCTGGGTCAAGACAGGCAGTTCTCCCGCTGGCCAAGTTAACCCCTGCAGTGCTCGGCTCTCTGTTCCCGGGAGTTGAGCATGATCAGGGGGGATAGGGGTAGTGGCGTTCTGTTTGTCGTATCTCTCTCCTGAAGCCTGGAAGGGGTCAAGACAGTGATTTCTTGGCCCTGGCCCTTAGTTGGACTCCAAGGTGTGTGGGTAAGGGAGAGACGAAATATAATTAAACTAAACATGGCTTTTTCAAAAATCATCCCCCCCAAAAAGAAGAGGAAGGCAGCAGCCCCTATTTCAGGGGATTTCGAATCGGACAGTGACTCGGATATAGAGATAAGAGAGAGGACAGGTTTCTGGGCTTCCTGGCTCGTGATAGAAGGGACAGAGCAGGAAAAGCCCATTTCAGCTCTGAGTCCTTTCGCGATCCAGAAGGGCTTCCAAGGTCTAGCGGGTGACCCTCAGTCCGTGAAAAGGCTACGGAACGGATCATTCCTCGTCCAGTGCAGGTCAAAAAAACAATCGGAACAGCTGTTGAAGGCAAAAAAGCTCGTGGACAGAGAGATTCAGGTAAGCAATTGAATTCATCCAAGGGAGTTATTCGGTGCCCGGATTTGAAAGGTGTCTCAGAAGTGGAGATCAAGACAGAACTTGCATCCCAAGGTGTGACAGAGGTGCATAGGGTGACAGTCAAAAAAGGTGCAGAAAGAGTGCCCACCAACACCCTCTTTCTGACATTCTGCAACCCTGTGCTGCCTCAGGTCATTAAAGTAGGGTACCTAAATGTCCGTGTGCAATTGTATGTCCCATCCCCGTTGAGGTGTTTCAGATGCCAGCCCTCCGGGGGTTGCAACCTTGCCGTGGTCGGAGGGCTTGCGTGGTCCAGTGATCTTTTAGGCTTTGCTGACGGGGGCATCAATACTCGACTAGATGGTTAGTTGTTGTCAATGCTTCTAGGCCTGTATAGCCAAGTTGCTGACTGGCCAAGCATTACGTGGTAGGAATTGATGCCCCTGGTAGGGTCTCCCATGTCAGAAAGGTTAGGAGTGAGGGCCCAGACAAATAGTAACCCACCTTTTTCCTATTCTGTCTTCTACCTTTCTTAACGGTTCTTTTCTTTCTTCGTCTCCCTTTCAAGCCTTCTTTTGCACACTCTTTTTCTCTCTGTGGTCTTCTTAAGATCCGCCGCGTTTGCTGTGCGGTGCGACCTGTGACGGAGGGGGATGATGAATCCTGGTGATTGAAGGGCCAACGCCCTCAATCACATCACTTTGGCTCGGCTCTCTAGACAGGAGGTACACTCTGGCCGGGTGTATCAATCGGCTTCCCCTTCGTGGGGCTGGTCAAGACAGGCAGTTCTCCGACTGGCCAGGGTAACCCTGCAGTGCTCAGCTTCTGTTCCCGGGAGTTGGGCATGATCAGGGAGATAGGGTCAGTAGGCTTCTGTTTGTCGTATATCTCTCCTGAAGCCTGGAAGGGGTCAAGACAATGAGTTCTTGGCCCTGGCCCCTTAGTTGGACTCCATGGTGGGTGGGTAAGGGAGAGACGAAATTTCTAAACATAAATCATGGCTTTATCCAAAATCACACCCCCCATAAAGAAGAGGAAGGCAGTGGACCCCATTTCTAGTCATAACGATTCCGACAGTGACTCGGATATGGAGACGAGACAGGTGACAGGTTTTTGGGCTTCCTGGCTTGTGGTTGAAGGGACAGAGCAGGAAAAGCCTATTTCTGCTCTGAGTCCTTTTGCTATTCAGAAGGGCTTTCAGGGTCTAGCAGGTGACCCTCAGTCAGTGAAAAGGCTACGGAATGGCACTTTCCTCGTCCAGTGCAGATCAAAGAGGCAATCGGAGCAGCTGCTGAGGGCAACAAAACTCGTGGACAGAGAGATCCGGGTGACCCCCCATAAGCAGTTAAATTCGACCAAAGGGGTTATTCGGTGCCCGGATTTGAAAGGTGTCTCGGAAGCGGAGATCAAGACAGAACTTGCGTCCCAAGGTGTGACAGAGGTGCATAGGGTGACAGTCAAAAAGGTGCAGAAAGAGTGCCCACCAACACCCTCTTTCTGACATTCTGCAACCCTGTGCTGCCTCCGGTCATTAAAGTCGGGTACTTAAATGTACGTGTCCAACTGTATGTCCCATCCCCGTTGAGGTGTTTCAAATGCCAGAAGTTTGGACATGTCAGAGACCGCTGTTCTGGGCAGGAGGTGTGTGGTGTTTGTTGCAAGGCAACCCATGATGGGCCGTGTAAAGACCTGGCTCATTGTGCGAACTGCGGTGGCGACCACCCCTCCTCTTCACGCAACTGCCCTGTTTGGGTTCAGGAGTCCACCATCCAAAGAGTGAAGACTGAAAAGAAAATTTCGTTTTTTGAGGCCCGCAAACAGGTTGTTGGCAGTCAGACGTCAACAGTGTCTTCTTATGCTTCCGTTACAAAGAAAGTTTCCACCCGTTCAGTCTGCTGCCAGACTGACAATTTTACTTTCACCAAGACATTGCAAGAAAGACCGTTAAGCTCTGGTGGAAGC
Source organism: Conus canariensis (assembly GCA_033310375.1). NCBI lineage: Eukaryota > Metazoa > Mollusca > Gastropoda > Neogastropoda > Conidae > Conus > Conus canariensis. The sequence goes on from CM065714.1 coordinate 77,838,601, forward strand.
AAGTCCACCGCCTCCCAACCCAAAGTGGGTGCCCCTGGTGGAGGCAAAAAATCCGCCACCCCTCAGACTGCCCAGCAGTCTACTCCATCTGCTGCTGGGCAGATGAAAAAGCCAACCCTCCCGCCTCGAACTTCCTTGAGCAGTGCCCGTGCGGGCAAGGGAGTTCAACCAAGTGTGGAGATGGTGGAGATGAGGAAGAAACCTCCACCATCTCCAAAATCCAGACCTTCTTCACCTGTGGGCAAGTCTGCCAGCAGGTCTGAAGACCCAAACAGTCCAGTGAAACTAAGCAATAAATTTGCTCCACTGAACGCAGACGATGACGAGGAGATGACCTGACTTCTCTCCTATTCATCCTCTGCACCATGGATAGTAGTAAACTAATCCATTGGAATATCCGTGGCCTAAATTCAAATTTTGAGGAGCTGCAACTTCTGTGTCAAACTGTAAAACCTTCCGTCGTGGCTCTTCAGGAAACTAAAATTCAAAGCCAGAAGACCTTCACTCTTTCTGGCTTTAATATTCTTTCTAAACCTGCACAACCATCCACATTGGGACTGTCAGGCGGTGTTGCCCTTCTTTTACACAAAACTTTGCTGTTTAGTCCTGTCGCTCTGACTACCTCCCTTCAGGCTGTAGCTGCGAGAGTCACTCTCCACAAGACTGTTACAGTTTGCTCACTGTATCTGCCACCTTCTGTCCCGGTTTGTCGTCAGGACCTTGTCAGTCTGATCGAAGAACTTCCTCGACCTTTTTTGCTGTTGGGTGACTTTAATGGTCACAATCCTCTTTGGGGTAGTGTCAGTTCGTCATCCAGAGGTCTGCTTCTTGAGGATGTCCTTTCAGACTTTGATTTGTGTTGTCTGAACGATGGAGCTCCAACTTACCTCCACTCTTCCACAGGTTCACTTTCGTGTTTAGATTTGTCGATTTGTGACCCCTCGCTGGTCCTGGACTATGAGTGGTCTGTCCATGACGATCTGCACGGAAGTGACCATTTCCCTGTTCTTTTAAAACCCTTATTAACTGAAAACATCTCTGTCTCACAACATTTTAATTATAAGAAGGCCAACTGGGATCTCTTTGTAACCAATATTTCAAAAGAATTCCAGGAAGTTGATTTTCTTCAGAGTCCAGACCCAGCAGAATCTCTGACCAATACTGTGATAAACTGTGCTAAAACCTGTATTCCAATGTCTTCCAATAAACTCCAAATGCCCAAAACACCCTGGTTTAATTCAGACTGCCAACAAATTTCAAAAGTTCGCAAACGGGCTCAGCGTCGGGTATACCAACGACCTTCAGGTCCCAACGCTCGAGCCCATCAGAAACTCCGCGCCAAATCGAGACACACTTTCAAAATCTGTAAACGTCAGTCTTGGAGAAACTTCTGCTCCGGGCTGACATCAAAAACTTCAAAGAAAAAAGTCTGGAACATCATCAGAAAAATCAAAGGGAAAAACACCAACCCCTCCATTCATCACTTGAAACTTGCCGATGCTCTGGTCACTGACAAACAAGCTGTTGCCAATCTGTTGGCTTCCACCATCCAACAGAACTCCTCATCTTCAAATAAATCTGCAGCATTTTTAAAAAACAAACAACTCAGAGAGAAATCTTTATACAATTTCACATCAGACAACTCTGAAGCCTACAATCTCCCTTTTTCAATCAATGAACTGAAAACAGCTTTACAAACCTGCACTGATTCTGCCCCTGGTCTGGATGATATTCATTATCAGGTTTTGAAACATTTTCCAGAAAGCTGTCTCCAGACTCTTCTTAAAGTATACAACCATATCTGGACCACAGGGTGCTTTCCGCCCTCCTGGCGGAAAGCCCTGATCATTCCAATTCCAAAGCCTGGAAAGGACCTTACCAACCCTTCCAACTATCGTCCGATAGCTCTGACTAGCTGCCTCTGTAAGTTGATGGAAAAGATGGTCAACTCCCGTCTGATGTGGAAGCTGGAAACCGATGGCCTTTTGGCCAGTCAACAGTGCGGGTTCCGGAAATACCACTCGACAGTCGACCATCTAATCCGTCTGGAAACCACCATCCGCAATGCCTTTGTCAATAAACAGCATGTGGTCGCTATCTTTTTTGACCTCGAAAAAGCGTATGACACCACATGGAAATCAGGAATTCTTCTGGACTTGCACAGACTTGGTTTCCGTGGTCACCTGCCTCTGTTCATACAGAACTTTTTGGCTGATCGACAGTTCCAGGTGCGTGTTGGCACCACACTCTCTGACATCCATGGGCAGGAGTTGGGTGTCCCTCAAGGGAGCATCCTTTCTCCTGCTCTTTTCAGCATTAAAATCAACGACATTGTGAAATAGGTAAGCCAGGGCTCTGAGTCCTCTCTGTTCGTTGACGACTTTGCGCTGTACGCAGTTGGAGCTTCTTACCCCAACGTACAGCGTCGACTCCAACTTTGTGTCAACAAGATCCAGCAGTGGGCCGAGGAAAACGGGTTTACCTTCTCACGTACCAAAACTCGGTCAATCCATTTTCACAACTTTCGTCAATTTTTTGCTGATCCTGAAATTCGTCTGGACAAGTCCACCATTCCAGCTGTAAAAGAAGCCAAATTCCTTGGAGTTATTTTTGATCAAAAACTCAACTTTCTCAGCCACATTAAAAATCTCAAAACCTCTTGCCAGAAAGCTCTGAATATTCTGCGGGTCGTAGCGCACACTGACTGGGGCGCTGATAAGAAAACTTTGCTGCACCTCTACAGAGCCTTGGTCCGCTCCAAACTGGACTATGGTTGTGCTGTGTACGGCTCTGCAAGACCCTCTTATCTGAAACTCTTGGACCCTATCCACCATCAAGGGCTTCGTCTCTGTCTTGGAGCATTCCGCACCACCCCTGTGTAGAGCCTGTACGCAGAGGCAGGTGAACCCTCACTGTCCAACCGCAGGCTGAAAATGTCTCTAAATTACTACGTCAGACTGTTCTCAGAACCGCAGAATCCTGCCTATGACTGTGTCTTTGACCCCCAGTTTCAAAACAAATTTGAAAACAACCCTAACTGTATTCCGCCGTTTGGTGTTCGTATGCAGCCTCACGCGCGGAATGCAGGTCTAGACCTAGGAGTTGTGTCTGATTTTTCCAAGTTTCCAGATCAGCCTCCGTGGACCTTTTTCACACCAGAAATTCGTTTTGATCTTGCAGCTTTTCGTAAAGAGTCCACCAGCTCTCAGGCATACAAGGCATTGTATGCTGACCTCTGTTCAAAATTTCCATCCTGTCAGAAAATTTTCACTGACGGTTCCAAGTCTGAGGATGGAGTGGCCTGTGCAGCCTATTGCCCTGGTGCTCCTTCTCAGATACTGTTAAAACATATACCTCCAGATGCCTCTGTCTATTCTGCTGAACTTACTGCTCTGGTTCTGGCATTGAAAATAATTTCACAATCTACCAAGAGGGACTTTCTGGTTCTGTCGGATTCGCTGTCAGCTTTGGAGGCCATAGCTGGCTGCAACCTTCAGCATCCAGAACTTTTATATTTCTTTGAGCTTTTTAGCAAGTTGAAAGCGGATGGTTACAACATTATTCTAGCTTGGGTTCCTGGTCATGTTGGCATCGGAGGGAACGAAATGGTTGATCGTTTAGCCAAGAATGCCACAAGAGAGAAATTGTCCAATATTTATATCCCTTGCTCAGATCTGAAACCCAAAATTAACGATTATGTGAGAGACCTCTGGCAGGAGGATTGGAACACACAGACGGATAACAAACTCTTTCAGATCCGTCCAAACCTTAAGGAGTTCCTCCCATCTACGTCTGGTGGTCGTAAAGAGGAAACGGTTCTGTGCCGGCTGCACACCGGCCATTCGTATTTTACTCATTCCTACCTTTTAAAGAGTGAAGAAGCTCCGTGGTGCATTCCATGTCATGTGCCACTCACAATGAAACATGTTCTTTTGGAGTGTTGGGACTTGCACGATGTGAGACACAAACATTTTACAGCGGAGTCCATGAAGATCCTGTTCAGGGATGTCCCGCCTGACGTGATCCTTGAATTTTTGAGAGAGATTAACATTTTTCATCTGATTTAAGATTTTACGGAAGAAAGATTTTTAACGAAGTTTCTGGTGCGTTTCTAGAAGATGTCATTTAAAGAGATGTGTGAAAGGTTTTTTTTTTTTTTTTTTTTTTTTAATGACTTGTGAGTTGATTTTAACGTGACAGCCCTGATGTGGCCCCTTGCGGTCGGCTGGGCTATAAGCAACAGTATCTTATCTCTGCTCAGATCTGAAACCCAAAATTAATGATTATGTGAAAGACCTCTGGCAGGAGGATTGGAATACCCAGACAGATAACAAACTCTTTCGGATCCGTCCAAACTTAAGGAGTTCCTCCCATCTACGTCTGGTGGTCGTAAAGAGGAAACGGTTCTGTGCCGGCTGCACACCGGCCATTCGTATTTCACTCATTCCTACCTTTTAAAGAGTGAAGAAGCTCCATGGTGCATTCCATGTCATGTGCCACTCACAATGAAACATATTCTTTTAGAGTGTTGGGACTTGCACGATGTGAGACACAAACATTTTACAGCGGAGTCCATGAAGATCCTGTTCAGGGATGTCCCGCCTGACGTGATCCTTGACTTTTTGAGAGAGATTAACATTTTTCATCTGATTTAAGATTTTACGGAAGAAAGATTTTTAATGAAGTTTCTGGTGCGTTTCTAGAAGATGTTATTTAAAGAGATGTGTGAAAGGTTTTTTTTTTTTTTTTTTTTTTTTTTTTTTTTTTAATGACTTGTGAGTTGATTTTAACGAGGTGACAGCCCTGATGTGGCCCCTTGCGGTCGGCTGGGCTATAAGCACATTATCTTATCTTATCTCCCGTGGTGCATTCCATGTCATGTGCCACTCACAATGAAACATATTCTTTTAGAGTGTTGGGACTTGCACGATGTGAGACACAAACATTTTACAGCGGAGTCCATGAAGATCCTGTTCAGGGATGTCCCGCCTGACGTGATCCTTGACTTTTTGAGAGAGATTAACATTTTTCATCTGATTTAAGATTTTACGGAAGAAAGATTTTTAATGAAGTTTCTGGTGCGTTTCTAGAAGATGTCATTTAAAGAGATGTGTGAAAGGTTTTTTTTTTTTGTTTGTTTGTTTTTTTTTTTTTTTTTTTTTTTTTTTTTAATGACTTGTGAGTTGATTTTAACGTGGTGACAGCCCTGATGTGGCCCCTTGCGGTCGGCTGGGCTATAAGCAACATTATCTTATCTTATCTCACGCGCGGAATGCAGGTCTAGACCTAGGAGTTGTGTCTGATTTTTCCAAGTTTCCGGATCAGCCTCCGTGGACCTTTTTCACACCAGAGATTTGTTTTGATCTTGCAGCTTTTCGTAAAGAGTCCACCAGCTCTCAGGCATACAAGGCATTGTATGCTGACCTCTGTTCAAAATTTCCATCCTGTCAGAAAATTTTCACTGACGGTTCCAAGTCTGAGGATGGAGTGGCCTGTGCAGCCTATTGCCCTGGTGCTCCTTCTCAGATACTGTTAAAACATATACCTCCAGATGCTTCTGTCTATTCTGCTTAACTTGAAGAAAGATTTTTAACGAAGTTTCTGGTGCGTTTCTAGAAGGTGTCATTTAAAGAGATGTGTGAAAGGTTTTTTTGTTTTTTTTTAATGACTTGTGAGTTGATTTTAACGTGGTGACAGCCCTGATGTGGCCCCTTGCGGTCGGCTGGGCTATAAGCAACATTATCTTATCTTATCTGGTGACAGCCCTGATGTGGCCCTTTGCGGTCGGCTGGGCTATAAGCAACATTATCTTATCTTAGGGACTTCAACCAGACTGCGGAATGAGTGAGTGGGGTGAGGGTTTGAGAAAAGAAAGAAAGGGGGGGAGGTAAGACGGCAGTGTAAGCTTTATTCCTTTTGTGAGACAAAGGGAGAGAGAAAAGGGAGATGGTGTGTTTTTTTGTACAAGAGGGTGGGTGGATGGTGTGGTGGTTGTCAATTTTGTCACAGTCAGACACCTACCTCGTCTCTGTCTTGGAGCGTTCCGCGCCACCCCTGTGTACAGCCTGTACGCGGAAGCAGGTAAGCCCTCGCTGTCCGGCCGCGGGCTGAAGGTGTCTCTAAATTACTATATCAGACTGTTCTCAGAACCGCAGAATCCTGCCTATGACTGTGTCTTTGACCCCCAGTTTCAAAACAAATTCGAAAACAACCCTAACTGTATTCCGCCGTTTGGTCTTCGTATGCAGCCTCACGCGCGGAATGCAGGTCTAGACCTAGGAGTTGTGTCTGATTTTTCCAAGTTTCCGGATCAGCCTCCGTGGACCTTTTTCACACCAGAGATTCGTTTTGATCTTGCAGCTTTTCGTAAAAAGTCCACCAGCTCTCAGGCATACAAGGCATTGTATGCTGACCTCTGTTCAAAATTTCCATCCTGTCAGAAAATTTTCACTGACGGTTCCAAGTCTGAGGATGGAGTGGCCTGTGCAGCCTATTGCCCTGGTGCTCCTTCTCAGATACTGTTAAAACATATACCTCCAGATGCCTCTGTCTATTCTGCTGAACTTACTGCTCTGGTTCTGGCATTGAAAATAATTTCACAATCTACCAAGAGGGACTTTCTGGTTCTGTCGGATTCGCTGTCAGCTTTGGAGGCCATAGCTGGCCGCAACCTCCAGCATCCAGAACTTTTACATTTCTTTGAACTTTTTAGCAAGTTGAAAGCGGATGGTTACAACATTATTCTGGCTTGGGTTCCTGGTCATGTTGGCATCGGAGGTAACGAAATGGTTGATCGTTTAGCCAAGAATGCCACAAGAGAGAAATTGTCCAATATTTATATCCCTTGCTCAGATCTGAAACCCAAAATTAACGATTATGTGAGAGACCTCTGGCAGGAGGATTGGAACACACAGACGGATAACAAACTCTTTCAGATCCGTCCAAACCTTAAGGAGTTCCTCCCATCTACGTCTGGTGGTCATAAAGAAGAAACAGTTCTGTGCCGGCTGCACACCGGCCATTCGTATTTTACCCATTCGTACCTTTTAAAGAATGAAGAAGCGCCGTGGTGCATTCCATGTCATGTGCCACTCACAATGAAACATATTCTTTTAGAGTGTTGGGACTTGCACGATGTGAGACACAAACATTTTACAGCAGAGTCCATGAAAATCCTGTTCAGAGATGTCCCGCCTCACGTGATCTTTGAGTTTTTGAGAGAGATTAACATTTTTCATCTGATTTAAGATTTTACGGAAGAAAGATTTTTAACGAAGTTTCTGGTGCGTTTCTAGACGATGTCATTTAAAGAGAGGTGTGAAAGGTGTTGGTTTTTTTTTTTTTTTTTTTTTTTTTTTTTTTTTAAATGACTTGTGAGTTGATTTTAACGTGGTGACAGCCCTGATGTGGCCCCTTGCGGTCGGCTGGGCTATAAGCAATATTATCTTATCTTATCTAGACACCTACCTTCATCCTCTTTTTTCAGATCTGCCATGAAAACAAACTTCATTCAACATTTGTAACCTCCACCCCCCACCCTCACCCCCTACTTCCCAATCCACCTTCCGAGTGCCTCAGTGGGTTTTTGCATGCACGCGTGAGTGCCTGGTGGTTGTGTCACTTGTGTATGAAGGCTGTGTTGATGTGGATAAGTGTGTGCATGTGGGTGTGTGCATGCATGTGTCTGTGGGCGTAGGTGTGTTATCATGCATGTGCATGCATGCGCGTGTGTGGGGGCGGATGCTTTTGTGTAAAGTAAGTTCATGTAATTATTATTAGCTTGTCATGTCTTATTGTATAACTTTATTATGTGTTGGTTGTGTAAAGCGTTTAGAGCCCTAATTTTTAGAGAATAGGTGCTATATACATTAACATTATTATTATTATATTTGTCAATTTGAAGGGAATAATGCACTGTTCATCATAGTCAAGCAAATCTCAAAATTTGTTCTATTATGTGTGCAGGTAGAGGAAGATGATGATGAAGAGGAAGATTTTGAGGGTGAAGAAGAGGATGCATGATTGTAAACACACGGGGTATTTTGATTAGAGAGGTTTTGAGACTGAGATGGAGAGAGAAAGGAAGACTGAACAGGCAGGAGAGAATGTAAGAGAGGTGTCATTGTGCTTGCTGTGAGATAGGTGATCAGTGGTTTGTTTACTTGTATAATGTTCATGTATGATTTCTACTGATGGATGAGGGTATAGTTACAATGTGTCATAAAAGTGAATTCACTCATCTCTGCACCCATCCAATGTCCACAATTGAACAGTTTATTACAAGATATTTGACCAAGTTGTTCAGATGAAGTATTTGAGCATGTACAGCTCTGTTCTCTTTTTTTCTTCTTTTTTTTTGTTTGTGGCAGGGAAAGTAGTTGAAAATAAGCATGTGAAAATAAGATGGAAGGGCAATTGAAAAGTGAGTTTTGTGTTTAACTCTTTTTAGTGTTGCTATGTAAGTATCAGCTACCTGGTACTTGTTTAAACCTTTCACTTTGTGAAGATATTGTCTGCTGTTATGAATATAATGGCGTCTGTCAAAGATTGTGGAGATATTCTCTGATATTATTTAAGAATTAATTTGCCTAGCCCAACTCCTCAGAATTTACCTTTGAACAGTGGAGAAGAATTGAAACAAAGAGGATTTGGGAAAGCTTTATTGAATCTTGTGTGACAGTTGAGCTGTGCGCTTTTTGCCCATTTTCTGTACCATGATTTTTTTCTTTAACAAATCTTAAATAAATGTTAGCGAACCGCCAAGAAAAACGTGGACAAACGAGTCACATGACAAAACACGATGCATTTCGACCTTTTAGGTCTTAGGCGTGGCCTACCTTGTGCTGAAGAAATCAAGCTAAGTAACAAACTTGTTCATTTTCATTGTCCTATTTGTTTTTGTCTTGCCTGAAGAAGATTTATTTAAGATTTGTTTAGATTTCCGCCTGCACTCATCTCACTTTGCAACTAGACCTTTTTTTTTATACTTCAAGGCACTAAGAAGTACAAGGCGCTTGATTTGTAGGGAAAGACCTATGTTATTCATAAAAAGGTGCTTTGGAATATATGTCAGTGCTTTGAGCTGCGTCACTGCAGACTTTTAACACTACTCATTTGCTCTGGTTTGTGTATACTGTTTGGTGCCAAATTTGATCAGTAAAGGGCGCTTTGGAGTATGAGATACCCAGGTCAGAACATAAAAAAAACTGTATTGCCTTGTGACCTGGAAATTAAGGTAACTCTATTCCGTCCTTGTCATTCTCAAAGAAAACTGTTGGTTCTATACTTGTACAGATAAGCGTTTCCTCTGCTGTTTTGTAACATTTTTTTTATGCTCTACCATATGCCCTGGTTCATTTTGGTGTGTTTTCTGGTGAGATGACCACTGTAAACAGTCGCTGATCACTGCCCCTGAATCAGATTTCTTAAAATATGCTATACAAGTCTATTCAGGTCGTCGGAGATCTCGAAACAGGTTTGTTTCTTACAGGTAGTGTCATGTGAAGTCATTGAAAATGGCTCTGCCAGGTTTAGAAGCAAAGTCTTTCAAGAAGGCCAGGAGTTGGACTTTATTTGTCAGAGGTTAGTAGAGATCCATAGCATTGGACAGACAGTAGCAACCATTTAGGAAACTAAAAGGGGCATCAGACCTTTGCTGCCTTGATATTTCCAAGGGAGGGAGCCATTTATTGATGTCAGGTTAGTTAGAAATATGGATGGCATTTTTGTTTTAACAAATAAACAAATTGGGTACAATTAAAAAAACATAAAGCAAAAAAAAGTGCAAATTTCAGTTATCACAAAAGAATTAATTTATGAACTTCTTTCCTTGTGCATGCTTCAGAGAAAACTGTTATGATATAACATGGAACTTCGTTAGTCCTGATTTACATAACTGACATAATGACGTAAGTTATGGATGTGTTAAAAAGTATGCACACCTATACTTTTAAAAATGGCTGATCCATGTTTTTACTGAATATGACAGAGACAAGACAAGCACCATATGCTGGTCTGCTAAATATGTGCACCAATTTACATGTCATAAATAGGAATAGCTTTTGTCTCTCATGATTGGATGTTGTCAGGCATGGTTGGTTTGTGGTTTTGTAATCAGTGTAAACTCAGAGTCAGACTCTAGATTTTAGAATTAAAATCGCATTGCAAGTCAAGTGCCATTCAGCCTTGCATCACATGCATTTTATTTTTAAGATTATGTCTGAGCAAAGCAGATTTGGTAATCATGATAAAATAGAACAAGTTTGGAGAGCTGACGAACATGATGATTATTCTGACCATTAAATGTTCATGACCAAACTGTCTGTACTTCTGTTTTGAGGTCCCGTAATATAGCCAAGTTAGGATTGGTCTCTTCAGTTTCGAGTTTAACACATTTGACTGTATATTTTCATTACATTTATCACACATTTTCATTGCCTGGTGTTGCTTAGTGTCTGCATAAATTTGAAAATTGCTGAAACTAATAATAATAATGACAGTAGTGAGGACAATTTCTATAGTGCCTATCCTAACAACGTAGGCTACAGGGCGCTTTACAAGTTTTAATAATTCAACATCTGAAAAATATAAGAAGAACACACACACACACACACACACACACACACACACACACACAATTCTACATTCACAAGTCATAAACATACACGCATGCACAGAGCACACTCGCGTGCACACACACACACACACGCACACACGCACACACACACACTGGAACATAATGTTGCATACATAAACACACTATATGACACAGTGAACAGCTCATTTGTGCACAAGCAAAGTGTGAAATATGAAATATACTAATATGAAATGAATATAGTAGAAGTCAGAATATGAGAAAATGTACAAAAATATATGATATGCAATACTAATATGAAATGATTATAGTAGAAGTCAGAATATGAAAAAATGTACAAAAAATGGAAAATAACACTTATTTCATTATTAACTCAAAACTGATAAGTGATTTTCAACGGATATGTCTTCTTCAGACTTCACAAAAAGTTGTCATAAAAATGCACAAAACATTATTCTGTTGCTGACAGCCATCTGGGGAGTATTTTATTGTGCGTTGTTATGTTTATTATTTGTGATGTCTGAACAAGAGGCACTTGTTAAAAATCACTTGACTTTTTCGGATTGTATATGAATTAAGTATTATTCTGTAGTGTGTTTGGCGTGGTTACTTGTTTTTTTTTTGCTTTGTTTTCAGAAAAGACAGAGTCTTTTTCAGTATCCTTGATCTCCTTGATCCTGTTTAAAATTTGTGATCATAGTTTAGTAAGAATCATATAGGTTGCAGAATTTTGTGGCACTAGAAAAATAATACCAATGTTGAAATGGATTGTACTTTAACAGTGCTCTCTTAAATAGGATGATGTGTTTCACACTTTTGAATGATTTGCTCAAAATGCTTGACCATAGAATGTATTTTTGAAACAGTTGACTGGCAGTTAAGAAAAATGAAGAAGAATGAAACACAAAAACAGCAAGTGATTACTCAGTGGTCGATCTGATTATATCCACACACTTGAATATGCTATGTGTTTTGTAATTTGACAATTAAAAATAAATCTTGCAGTCTAATTTATCACAGTAGAGTGGACAAGCAGGCAGAATTTCTTGTCTTGTCAGAATAGACCGGATAGTCTGTCTTGTGATTGGCAATGTCAGTAAAGACCAGGCAGTCTGTCTACTGATTGGTCATATTGGAATATAACTGGTTGTCATCTGATTAGTAATATCAGAGTATACCAGGTAGTCTGGATCATTTGTCATATTAGTGTAGATCTGGTTGTCTGTCTTCTGATTTGTCATTTTAGACAAGACAAGGAAGTAAGTCTTATATATAATGTAAGAGTGGCAGTAACAGTCTGCATATTTGTAATGTTAGAAAAGGAACTTTTTTGTTTGTTTGAATAAACCTGGTTATCTGTATTCTGACTTATCATATTGGAAAAGACCAAGCAATTTGTCTTATTAGTCATGTGACAATACAACATGGTAGTCTATCTTGTTCATTAAGTTTTAGTAGAATTAGTTTACTGCCTGGAAATACCCAGAAATACAACTGCTGTAACTCTAATTTTTTTTGCATTTTTGAGAATTTTGGTATGCTATAAGAGTGGGCCAAGGTGCATAACCTAGCCAAGTCCCAGTCACATAATCCTAAAAAAAAGCACGCTGTTATCAAAATACTTGTACCATAACTCAGCTCACTGTGCATCCTGTGGGGATAACTAATCAGTTGTTTTGTCTCCTGTAAAATTTGATTTTCAGACTTACGGCAGTTATATTTCCAGGCAGCAAGTTGTTGGACTTCTTTTTCATGTTGAAATAGACTAGGCAGTCTGCATTCTAATTTCTCCTCTCAGAATAGATAAGGTAGGCAGTCTTATTTTGAAAATGCTTTAATAGAGGTAAAAATGTGTTGCATTTGTTATTTTAGTAGTTTGTCTTGTGATTTCAAAATAGATCTGGTAGTATGCTATTGATCATGGCAGAACAGATCTGGCAGTATGCCATATGATTCATCATGTAACATTAGATGTGGTCTTCCTTATGAGTTGTCATGTCAAAAGAGAACTGTCTCTTAATGTTCAGAATATATCGGGCAGTTTGTTTTATTTTTGTGTGCATGAATAGGACGGTCTTCTGATATGTCATCCTAGGCAGTCCATCATATTCCTCATGTGAAGATTAAAGCTGTGCTTCTTGTCTTCTGATTTGTGACATGAGAATAGACTAGTCTGACTGTCTTGTTTCCTTTTGTGATTTGTCATGCCAGAGTAGATCTGGCAGTCTGTCTTGGAGCTGTAGTTAACATGAGACTTTCCTGCTGTGCTCCCTGGAGTCGTGTATGATTTCTCACATCAGCCGAGCACTAATGTTTCCCTTAACCTTTACCAGCCGAGTCATCCAGTAGTGGACGACAGGATTTCTCTCCCTTGAGCCGAGTCATCCAAGTCCGGACGACGACAGACAGCAGTACAGTCTGCCGTGTCGTCCACAATCGGACGACGGGAACATAAAAAATTCCTACATTTCCATGAAATGATCCAAGGGAAACAAGCTCTGTAACTAGTCTTGGGGATGTTGGAGCGAGTTGTAGACCATACTTTCAGTGGCCTATTGTGAACTTGGCTGACCCCAGGAGCTTTAAAACAAAGAAACTGGCGGCACTGGCACGCCGCGCGTGGCACGTATTTCCTGTGCCAGAAAAAATGTTGGCCAGGCGAAGGGGTGGTAGCGATTTCTCGCTCAATGAAGCGCTTGAAATCATATTACAAAGTGGATCTGGTGATGAGGGGAGTGATAGAGAGATAGAAAACTTTGAAAGAGAATAGGAAAGTGAATTGTTTGAAGATGCAGCCATCCCTTCATCTTCCGATTTGGTGTTGTAAAAGAACGGAATAGAATGCAAACAAAGCATTTTTTCTACTTGTCAGACATGTTTTTCAACGCACAGTCGTGTGTACACATTGAAAGTAAATGATTTGAAATTACTATGTTCGATTAGCTGAGTGTTTGTTCTTTCCTGTGACACCAAACACAAGACCATCAGTTGTTGTCTAGCTACCGTAAAAATAAATTAAAAAGTGGCCAAATATGTGCGTCGGCAGGGGATGAGCGCTGTGCGCAAGCGTGCGGCAGCAGGGAATCGTGCCGTCCGTGCCACTCTCGGCTGGATAGTATTAAGAACCTCCTATGTTTCTGAAAGGACTATGTAGTACTGATCAGTTTTTGCCAGTGACAGCAAATTTTTTAATGATGGACAATTTGACTGATGGCATGGAAATATGGCCTTTCAGACTTCTTTAATGATCATTAGATATGGCGGCTGTACAAGTGAACCACATTTGTGCTTCAGAGTGTATTGATAATGAAATTATACATTAGAATGAATGATCACTGAACCTCTATGCAATTTTTATTGTGCAATGATCAGTTTCAGTATCTAGTGACATACTTTGAGAGTTTTTTTTTCAGCCTCTATGGATCATTGTTCAGGGTTTCTTCTCAAAGAGTGGTGACCCTGTTAATCAATCTTCTGCAGCACTGCAGGGTTGATTTGATGTACATGTTCATATTCATATGTATGTGTGTGTCTTCATGTGTAAATTTGTAAGTGTACTTTTCATATTTGCCTATTCATTATCTGTAGTTGAGGCTATCAGTAGTATAATGAAGAATGTATTTCCCACAGCCAGTTCAGTTCAAGGGCATTAACAGCAGGAAATGTCCATTTTCCATTCATAGCTTGCACTTTCAGAGGTTAATGTTAATGCAAGAACACTATTTACTAGTGCCAGAAAAAAAGGCAAAATTCACTGGTGTAAACAAAATAATTGTAACAAATATTAATGAAACAAACTGTAAAGTTAGTTTTGATTCATTACATCCTTGAATGTTTTTGTGTATGTGAAGTGCTGTGTTCTGAATGACCTCTCTGCTGTGAGGAGACGAGACTTTGCTCGAAGCAAGATTAATGCATTACAAGTTCATGTTCAGAGCTGGAGATGAGTTTGTGCAAGGTTCCAGCTGGACAAATGCTAGAAATCACATGACATCTTGCAGGATGTTTGATCATTCGCCTTACTGTTATAGTACATTAAGGAATTTGTTTTCTTTACTGGGTGACAGCCCTGATGTGGCCCCTTGCGGTCGGCTGGGCTATAAGCAACATTATCTTATCTTATCTTTCTTTACTGGATCCATGTGCAGAAAACTCAATGAAAAAAGAAAAAGGCTCAATGATTAGCTTCGATATTTCTGTCATTTCTCCATTGATATGTGATGACACTGATGAGGTAACATGAGCAGTAGCTTCAGAATTAATATTTGGACACAACAGTACCTTCTGGGCTAAAGAAAAATTCAATATTTTGAAATGACACAAAACATTTTGGAAAAGAAAAGCCTGGAAACTTGACATATTGTATGCTTAAGAGAATTGTTAGTATTCAGTTGGGAATTGAAGACCTTTGGAAGAAATGCCAGGGTTTAGTGGCAGAATCGAAAGATCCGTCCTTAGAAAAAGGATATTGCATATGAACATAGCAGTTCGTTCTACCAACTAGAGCTCACAAGTTCATCATGTGATCTATGGCTTGGGTCTTTGTTTTTTTTTTTCGTATATGCCTGAAGAAAATTTAACGACAAGAGGTTGAAGCAGTGCCAAGACTTGACAAGCTCTCTCTCCCTTGTATTGTGATTGAGAATGTATACCCCTAAGTTTAGAGAAAGAGGGTCATGCTTCTTTATAGTAAAATAAGGATGGATTTTCATATTAGATTTCATTTCTTCCTTAATTTGACATGAATAAGGAAACTGTTTTTGTTTGACACACGAAAACTAAGGAGGAAATGCAGGTCTAACTATTTGTTATGGCAGTGTTTTACCATAAAATGACTTCTTGGACCTGTTGTGGGCCGACTTAAGCGTATTGGACCTGTTGTGGGCTGACTTAAGGGTATATCTGGAACAGGAGAGTTCAACAAGGAGCAGTTTAATACAGTACAAAATGTGGGTGGGTTTGAACACTGAATCTTTTAAGAGATGTATGACAAACATCAAATATTTTTGACCATTGTCAAACTTTTGAAGTATACTTGAAAATGGTTATTGCATGGAGACTGTTAATGCCTTCTTTTTTGTTTAGTTTTTTTTTTTTTTTTTTTTTTGATGACTAATTTTTGTGAATGAAATTGTGTGATTTACAAGTTTACTCTATAGATAGAAGAACCATCGCATGCAGTGGTTATCATTTCTGTGGCAGATAATTGTGCCGCCAATTTTAATACTTGTTTGCAGCTTCATGCATTTATTGTAATATACCAATTCAAAAATTTCTTTTGGACATCACAGCATACATACTTTGGCTTTCATACAAGTGAAAGTGTGGTTTGTGTGTGTATGCATGAGTGCATTATTCTTGGGGTAACAAAAATTTGTTAATGAGCTATAGATTAAGAGCCATAGAGAAAGAACAGCGCCCCCCCCCCCCCCCCCCCCCCCCCCACCCAACTCGCATGATTCTTAATGTGTCCAAATTTGGCCATTGTATGAAGCATCACTGTTTAAGTATATGACATTTATCATGCAGACAAAGAACAGTGTATAATGACTTGTTATTAAATTATCAGTCTTTCTTTCCTGCTTGTGATTTTTTTTTTTCATTTGAGATGATCCTGTGGTGGTTTCCATGTATGATGTGCATTTGATTGTTTATTGTATGTTCAGGTGTGAAATGACTGGTTTGCTGTTTACAGAACTCTTTGCTGGCAGATTGTTGTGATGTCTTTTGTAGGAACTGGTACCAAATGTTTTATGTTCAGTTTTGAAAATTAAAACTGGAAGTTTGTTAATATTTTGTAAGTGTGTATGTTGGTGTGTACATGTATGTGTGTATGTGCACGTGCACACATCTGTAATGAGTTAAGTGGGTTAGATGGTGGTGATGGAAAGGGTCAGTGGGTTGGAAGGTGGTGTAGTGAGTGTGTAACATGTGCTCACAAATTTGTCATTTAGAGGTGTAGTAAACTCATCAGAATATCTCCTAAATGAAAATGTTCTCAGCTATCAAGAGAGTTGAGCATACAGGTTTTGTTGAGTTATTAGTGAGCTTCCACCAATATTTGTAGGCATTTGTGGTTAACGGTTTATCTTGATACCAAGTATGGTGATGGTATTTGTCTGGACAGTGAAGTGTGAGAAAAAAGTGCTTTTATTTCAAAGCACACATTTCTCAAGTTTATACATTTTTTTCTTTATGTGCTGCCATCCTGCCTTCCACTGTTTGTGGGTAGGTTAGTTACAGACGTCCTCTTTAGTTTCCTATTTCCATGACATTCATTTTTTTCCCATTTCCACTTCTTAAGCATTTTGATTCCTTTTTTTTTAATTGTATTTATGAGGGATATAATACCAACAGTGTTATGGCTATGTTTTGCCAAATTTGAATTGAAATTGAATTGGAAAAAAGGAAAATATGAAAGCTTGGTAACACAGGATAGATGTGTTATTCCTAAAGAGAGGCCTGTCCTGTCGTGACAGCACATAAGAAAATCAGGTATTAGTCACTTTCGAACAGAGGAAAAGTGCTAATAGCTATTTTCTACTTGATCCATTTTAAGGTTTGTTGTTATTTATTCGATGTACCTCAAAATGTAAAGTGCTAATAATAGCTATTTTCTGCTTGATCCATTTTTAGGTTTGTTGTTATTTATTTGATGTACCTCAAAGTGTAACTACTTAATTCAAATGCTGGCTATGTTTACTAAATCAATTTTGAGATCCACTGTCGGAACCCCATCTTCCTCTCCCACCCTCCTCCCTCCATCCTCTTCCCCACCCAAAGAAGAATAAATTTCTTAACAATTTCCTCCCAAGGTAACGCTTCCCAAACTTTCTTGATAAAAAGGAAAGACGTGTTCACATACTAAGGCTGTGATTGATGAAAAGAATTCTGAGAGAGGCATTCTTGCATGTCAATAGCATTTTCTTTGAGACTCACAGCTGGTCTGTGGCGTATCTGTGGTAATTCATTGACATCAGTTTCCCTCAGACTTACTGCTGACGTATGTCAAACTGACTGTGAAACCGAAACTATCTTTGAGACTCACACCTGCACTGTGACGTATCTGTGGTAATTGATTGACATCAGTTTCCCGCAGACTTACTGCTGACGTATGTCAAACTGACTGTGAAACTGAAACTATCTTTGCATTCTGTTGTCTTTTTTTTTTCCTAGTGATTTTAGTTGTCCATTGGGGATATAAAACCTTGATTTATACAAAAATTCTTTTATACCTTGTTTTCCGATGTGCCGCAATGGTTTTGAGTGTTTGCCTGTGGGATTGATGGTTTTAAATTCAAGTTGTTCATGGGACCAGATTTGTGTGGCTTGGAAACTTTGCCCACCAAGCAATAAATGGGTATTTGATTCAAGTCAAGGAAGACCAAGATGGCAGAAGTAGAGAGATGGGCTCTACCTTCCATAATGCACACTAAGGCCATGAAGAATTGCTATGGGACTTTAAGCAGTTTTTTTTTTCTTATCCTATGTCTGATACACTTGAATATGACATTATGGTCACTTGAGCACACGGAGCCAAAATCTGCCCAGCAGCAACAAATTCTCAGTCCAGCCCATATCAACTGATCAAGCTAGTAAAGTTTAAGTTTTGAATCTAAGCACAAGATCACTTTGGGGAGAAAAAAAAAAGAAAATATTCAAGCGAAAAACTGATGCAAACAAAGTGTTTCGATTTATTTTAATTCTGTTTAACTTTCCATCGATCCACATTGTAGTTTTGGGGTGAATATTTTTCCAAAATTAATGAACCTGAGTAGTGGGGAAAAAAGATATTTTGACTATACATCCTTTGTTCCTAAAGAGTTCTAAAGGTTCTTCTGATTTTCCTTGAGCTATCACTTAGAAACAAAAAGTGTTTAGATTTATTTCAGTTCTGTATAGCCTGCCAGCAACAGTCCTCTTATTTTAAATGAAAGTACTCAGTTGGTAGAGCGCCGGACTCGTTATCTTGGTGATTCTGGGGTTGCGGGTTCGAATCTCCTCCAAGCCATTTCGGTACAGGGGGATTTTTCCCTCGGAGTTAACATTGGTTCTGACTCCATTTCCCATACAGTCCTTCGAATGAGAATATAAACCGAGGTTCCGTGTGTGAACGCACGCATAACATCTTGCACACATGTAAAATCCCATCACCAACTTTCGGAAGAGAAGGCCAGTTTGGTCGTTGGTATGGATGACACGTATACGTAGCATGCACCCTGCGTAAGAAATGGAAAGAATGAAGAAAGTAAGGAAACTGAGTAAACGATATTGAATGATATGGACTGGATGAAACGGGAAACGACTGAATGAAGCGCCAGCTGGCAGCTCTTCAGTCAGCACTACCCAGGTAGGCAACCCGTTGTGTAAACGAGTGTGGATTGTAAAGCGCTTAGAGCTTGGTCTCTAGCCAAGAATAGGCGCTATATAAATATTCATTATAATAATAATTTGAAAGTATCAACATTTTCTTTCCTATGCATCCTAATACTTAGTCCTGCAGATATCCAAAATGTCCCGTTGATTATTCTTGAGCTTGGGTATGTGTCCTAAACTTTTAAAATTTGAGATAAAAGCTGCTAAATGTTACTGCAGATGTGTCAAAGTGGGCCAATAACACAGGCAACCCACACTAATTTAGCCGCATACAGGATGCTAAACCATCTACTCATATATTTACAGACAGGAATGTACAGTATTCTGAGAAGAGACTTCAAATAATGACAAACAGCCAGAGATCTGGATATAGCAGCATTTTATTTTTGGATTGTAAGAAAACAAATAATCTGTGAAAAATATAACAACCTTGAAAACAAACAGATATAATTATTTACACCAGCATTGTTCATAATGCTGTCCATATTGCTGAGTCATAATTTACTCTGCAATCTTCTTTTTTTTTTTTTTGTTCTTAAATGGTTGAAGGACAGCAATCAAACAGAATTTATCATTCCTGATTGAAGATTATTGTAATAATTTCTTCCCGTTAAAGGTTGAAAAACAAAATAAAAGTGAAACATGAAGTGGAAAAAAGTATTTATGTGATTGGGAAAACAATAAGAGGTATCTGGAAAAAAAAAGATTGCAGGAAAGACAAAAAAAAACTCAACAGAAAATGGTAACTATTTTTGGGAAAAAAAAATAAAAAAAATCTGAAGCAGACAGATATCTGCATTATCACAGTTTATCATTGTAAAATTGTAAGACAGCACAGTCATCCCTCTCCCTTTGAATGAAAGCAGACGAAAGAATATTATGATGTTGATGGGGAGAGGAGTGAGGATATAGATGATGTGTCAGAGTTATGAACAGACAAGACCATCTCATTTTTTTGTTGTTTAAAAAAAAAGAAAAAAAAGATGCTCCACACACTGAATCCCAGTATATAATTTTCTTTTCTTCTGTTTTGAAATATTTTGAGGGACATGGAAAGTGGAGGGGAAAGTTCACACATAAACACAAGGGAGGTTGAGTGCAATCCAAGACTACTACTCTTCAAAGTGCATTCTGCTTTGTTCTTTTGTCACATTCTACCAGTCTTCTCTTCTGTGCATTGCTCATATGCCATCAAAGCAGAGTGAAAGGAACTGTCTCAAGTTGTCGCAGAATACTGGTGGTTTTGGGTGGGGGTCTTCATTAATCGTAGGGTGATGTTGGATCACGAAAAAAAAAGTTGCAGCAGCAATCTCCCCAGATGCTTGGTAAGCTTGGAGCAAGGAAGGGCAAGCGCATTCACGCTACTGTGGCGCAGCGGTAGTTCTGCACATTGATAACTCTGAAACAAAAAGTAAGTGATCCATGAACAATTCATTGTAGGTGAAAGACCAAGGAAGATGTTTACTGATATGGTAGGGGTGGGTAGACTTTCAATATTGATACAGAATTCAGAATAGCAAATTTTTCCTTTTTGTACTCCCAATTCTTATAGAACAGGGAGTACTTTAGAATGGGAACGAAGAAATGCTGTCTGGTCTGTGGCTGTCCGTCCGTGGTCAAAATGTATTCCACTCGCTCCAGACAAAACTACTGGGCCGATCTTTCTGAAAATTTGTAGGTATGTTCATTATGGGTCATGGATGATGCCCGATGTTCAGTTTACCGTTATAGCCGTTACTAACGGCTGTAACGGTTTTTCTTATTTATGGAATATCTCAGAAAGTACTTGGCCGATCTTTGTGAAAATTAGCAGGTATGTTCATTATGGGTCACGGATGATGCCCAATTTTTTAGTTTACCGTTATAGCCGTTACTAACGGCTGTAATGGTTTTTCTTCTTTATGGAGTATCTCAGAAAGTACTTAGCCGATCTTTCTGAAAATTCCACTCGCTCCAGACAAAACTACTGGGCCGATCTTTCTGAAAATTTGTAGGTATGTTCATTATGGGTCATGAATAATGCCCGATGTTTTAGTTTACCGTTTTAGCCATTACTAACGGCCTATAATGGTTTTTCTTCTTTATGGAATATCTCAGAAAGTAGGTGGCCAATCTTTGTGAAAATTAGCAGGTATGTTCATTATGGGTCACGGATGATGCCCGATGTTTTAGTTTACCATTATAGCCGTTACTAATGGCTGTAACGGCCTGTAACGGTTTTTCTTCTTTATGGAATATCTCAGAAAGTAGGTGGCCAATCTTTGTGAAAATTAGCAGGTATGTTCACTATGGGTCACGGATGATACCTGATGTTTAAGTTTACCATTATAGTCATTACTAACAGCTATAACTGCCCATAACGGTTTTCTTCTTTATGGATATCTCAGAAAGTACTTTGCCGATCTTTCTGAAAATTTGTAGGTATGTTCATTATGGGCGATGGATGATGCCCGACGTTTTAGTTTACGGTTATAGCTGTTACTGACGGCTGTAACGGCCCATAACAGTTTTTCTTTTTTAAGGAATGTCTAAGAAAGTACTTGGCTGATCTTTCTGAAAATTTGTAGATATGTTCATTATGGGTCATGGATGATGCCCTATGTTTTAGTTTACCGTTATAGCCGTTACTAACGGCTATAACGACCCATGACTTTTTTTCTTTTTTATGGAATATCCCAGAAAGTACGTGGCCGATCTTTCTGAAAATTTGTAGGTATGTTCATTATGGGTCCCGGATGATGCCCAATATTTTAGTTTACCGTTATAGCTGTTACTAACGGCTATAATGGCCCTTAACAGTTTTTCTTCTTTATGGAATATCTCGGACAGTACATGGCCGATCTTTCCGAAAATTTGTAGGTATGTTCATTATGGGTCCCAGATGATGCCCAATGTTTTAGTTTACCATTATAGCCGTTATTCAGCCCTGATGTGGCCCCTTGCGGTCGGCTGGGCTATAAGCAACATTATCTTATCTAGCTGTTACTAACGGCTATAACGGCCCATAATGGTTCTTTTTTTATGGAATATCTTAGAAAGTACGTGGCCGATATTTCTGAAAATTTGTAGGTATATTCATTATGGGTCACTGATGATGGCCGATGTTTAAGTTTACCGTTATAGCTGTTACTAACGGCCCATAATGGTTTTCTTCTTTATGGAAAATCTCAGAAAGTACTTGGCTGATCTTTCTGAAAATTTGTAACTATGTTCATTATAGGTCACAGATGATGGCCGATGTTTACCAGAACAGCCACTACTAACAGTTACACCAGCCCAAGACAGTTTTTCCTCTTTATGGAATATCTCACGCGTATTCAGGATAAACTGGGAGTACGTTTATATGCTTTGCATCTTGTTTTTTTTTTTTCCATGTGTGCGTTCCGTGTTCCGATTCAGGTTTTTGCGCCACTCGTATTTGAAATCCGCCATCTTGTTTTTAATGCATGAAGACCATAATAAAAAAAATTATCATATTGCTTTATATTTGTCAAAAATGGAGCTGATTAACGACAAAGCAGAGGCACAGAAGATTGACAATGACCTGAAGAAAAACAAGTGGAGAAATGGATGAGATGGACGAATTGAATCGTCTGTTCCAAAAATGGCTGCGGTAAACAAATGAAGTGGGTGCTGCTTGGTGCATACATACTGTTCAGTCGGAAGTTGGTATACAAATCAAATGGAAACAAGATGCAAAGCGTATAAACATACTCCCAGTTTATCTTGAATATGTGTGTACATGTCAAGAGCATGTTTACTATGAAAATACCCATGATCTACCAGTCAGTTCCTAGATCTAAAGCTATTTTAAAATCCGTCAAATACAGTACTTTCACAGATATTTGTCAAATAAAAATATACAGCTTGGGGGGGGGGGGGGGGGGGGGGGGGGGGAGTGGGGCTGAAAACATCGCAATCAAACATGCGTCATAATGTATTTCGTCATCGAGATAAACTGCCATTTCTAGAAGAAAAACAGTTTTGGGCCGTTATTTACGGCTACTCTGGTAAAATAAAACATCAGGCATCATAAAACATCGGGCATCATCCATGACCCATAATGAATATACCTACAAATTTTCAGAAAGATCAGCCCAGAAGTTTTGTCTGGAGCGAGTGGAACACATTTTGACCATGGACAGACAGACACAGGCAGCATTTCTTCTTTCCCATGGTAAAGTACTCCCTGTTCTATAAGAACTGGGAGTACATAAAGTCAATCGAAGTGCATTCCCAGGAGACGAAACGTGGAGAGATTGAAGGCGCTGAAACATACATCAGCTCTTCCTGCTGCTGCTCCAGTAATGGCTCCGGGGTCTAAAGTTGATTCTCAGCTGGACGCCAAGATTCGGACCTGTGCATTTTTAGCCGAACACTGCTTGCCTCTTTCACTGGCGCCTGATTTTGATTTTGCTCAGTGTTTGTTCCAGTCCAGTGCTAGTGCAGACATTGATTCTCTGCTGAATTTAAGCCATGTAAGACTGAAAAAAAAAAAAACAGGAATCCTCATCCTTGAACTTATAAAATAAGTGATTGAAATTTGGCCAGTGCTATCTTCTATTAAAATCACTGGTGAGTAATATTTAATACATTGCATCCTATTTTGTTTCGATGGTTTACTGAATGTAAGATGTATTTTAAGTACTTGGCATATCATTTTCAGTTTAATATTTAAAGCCGTAAGTCATATTTTGTCATATCTGGAGTCTTTTTGAATGAAGTTTATTATTAACTTTGTTTTCAAGGAGAGGCTACAAAAGTGTCTTGGCAAGACACATTTTCTTCAGCATCTGGGGGGCCAAAAGCAGCCCCCTGGACCCCACAGCCTTTTCAGTATAGCAATGGTTTTCTGCTACCACCCTTGCTACCAAACTGAACTGCGAGGTGGATGAGACCTGTTGCATTCATTCTCTTAGCACTCTGCTCCATACTGGGGATCATTTCAGTAAGCCAGATCAAAAGTCATGGTAAAGGTTGCACTGAAAGTGGGCAAGACTCCCTGATGATAGTGACAGCTTACATGACTTACAATTTATGTAGTATCCTTTGCCAATGTAATTTTGTCTTTTTCTTGATTTATGACATATACATTTTTCGCCAAAGTGAATTTTGTCAAAACAGGGATGATGTCAAATCTAGTTCTTTAATGATGCTTATCGTTGCATAGGTTCTTGTTTTTTTGTAAACTGGCACTTGACATTATAAATATGTAACACACAGGTTATAAATACATAAATGGGTACAACAAAATGTACTTTTTCAATTCAGCAATCATGCAGTAGACTTTTTTTTTTTTTTTTTTTTAATACTTGTCCTCTTTTCTAAATTTGGCTTGGTTTCCAGACTAAATGTTTTTCTGCATTTTATATCATACATATTATGTAAATCCTAATATGCTCTTTTTATATATTATCTCACACCTTTCTTTTGCATTTTGGCTCTTTACAGTGTACTCAACAATAATGGTTTAAAAGCAGCACATGACAGTTTTCAGTGCTACAGAAGATTTGTGTGTTTATTTGCTTTAGTTCAAGACATTCAGCTGCACTCGTGTTATGACTAGTAGCATTCAGTACATAGCTGGTGCATGTAGCTTTACTTGCTACTCAGAAATTCAGAACTGGAAACAATTCATCTTTAAATTCATTTCATATCAAGATTTTGATTAATTGATGCAGAATATAACCCAACTGGAGTTGTGCAGCTTTTGCTCTTCTGTTCAGGTAGGGATTATCATTGTATCTGCTTACATCTGGAAGATTTGGAGCTCTGATCTGCATCTTGCAGATTAACATACATCTTTGCCTCATACGTTAATGTCTGAATTTTCAAACAGGCACACACAAAATATCATATCAAAAACTGCATAATTTCTGTGGGCATTGTATTACTTATAAAATTATCCTGCATATGTTTTCTCTTTATGATGGCACCTCCAATGTCTAACAAAATTAAAACAAAGCAACACAAAACAAAACAAACATAAAAGCCCACTTATCAGACCAATGCATGTTAGGCTGCAGTTCTCACAAAAATGAGTGAACTACCCTAGGATCATATTCCTTTTATCAGCAACTTTAAACTGAACAAATGGGTAATGGTGCAATATGGATTGCACTGCTACTTCACATGTGGCATCCTATGTAGTCCATCCTCTGAACAAAGACCTTCTCTATTAATTAGGACTTCCTATTAAGACTTACTTTTCTGGAATTCTACACATATACATTTCCATACAGAATACACAATATTGACACCGGTTCTGTCAGTAATGATACAAGAGAGGATTAGTATTCTTTACCACTATATAAAATATTTGCATGTCATTTACTAGTGATGAGTTTAGCTGGTGTTACAAATAAATATATTCTGTGCATTTAGACATGGGTGTTTTCTGCTAGTATTCAAAATATTTTGATGACTTTGCTCCTTAAATGATAAATTCTACTTTTAAAAGTTACCCCAAAAGACTGTTCTTTACTGAACACACATTAATATTGCAATAGTATAAAGAAACTCGTGGAGAGCATGACAGCAGAGAGTCCTCAGAAGAGAAGCCCCCTTCAAGCAAGTGTTTCAGCCCTTATTTCCTGACACTCTGGGGGGGGTTGGGCCACACCCGGTTCATGACTCCGGATGTCCCTCTGCTGCCCCTTTTCATGACTCTGCTGCCCCTTTTTTTCCCCATCTTGGGACGAGTCATGGCTGGGATTCAAACCCATGACCCTCCGGACATGCTCATTTTCCACTTAATGACTCGCACTCTAACCACTGAGCCACTGGGACACCTGATATTTGTAGGGAAAGTTAAGCCTTATGAAGTCCACTTTTGTTCCTCCTTGACCAGATCCAGCTTGAACACCTCTCTTTCAGGGCTCTGGTTTTTTCCCTCCCTGCAACTGAGAGCTGTTTCATGAGGCTGTATGCAGACGTTCCTACAAACCCCCTAGCTCCAATTTCTGCAGTGAGGACTTTGACCTGATAGCCTTCTCTCCTCAGGCTGTTTGCGATGGATATAGGATGCCCCCTCTCAAGGCCTTCATGGATGACACTACAGTGATTTCATCCAGAGAAGGCGAGACACGTCATGTGCTGGAGAGGCTGGACGACATAGTTGCCTCATCCAGAATGAAGTTCAAGCCAAAGAAATCACGGAGTCTCTCACTGAGGAAAGGAAAAGTGGCCGAATCTGTGGTCTTCAGTGTTGCCAACCAGGCCATTCCAACAGTCACAGAAGAGCCAGTCAAGAGCCTTGGAAGATGGTATGACGATACGCTGAAAGACACACAAAGAGCAAAAGAAACCAAACAGATGTTGGAAGAAGGCTTGGAGACCATTGACCACTGCGGGCTCCCTGGCAAATACAAGGTCTGGTGTCTGCAGTTCATGCTGATACCAAAACTCCTATGGCCTCTGATAATATACGACATCTGCACCAGCATAGTGGAGGCAATGGAAGCCAAAATCAACAAGTTCAGAAGGAAATGGCTTGGTGTCCCACCCTGTCTCCCTGACATAGCGCTGTACTGTCGCCAAGCAAAGCTGAAACTACCACTGAAATCCATCCTGGAGGAATACAAAGCAGGGAAGATCAGACTTCAAAGCATGCTGGAGGACTCAGGAGACAAGGTGGTAGAAGCAATCAAGCCTCAGCTGAAGACAGGCAGAAAATGGAAAGGTCAAGAGGCCATGGATTCTGCAAAAGAAAGTCTCAAGATCAGAGAAATAACAGGACACACACAGACCAACAGACAAGGACTGGGGGTGACCAAAACTGAATGGTGGTCAAAGACCATAGGAAAAGCCAAAAGAGACATGATGATTCAGGAGATGAGAAAAGAAGTAGACCAAAAAAAGACTCCAAAAAGCAGTCCAGCAGAGCCAGCAAGGGCAATGGACAATGTGGGAGAATGCACTCCAAAGAAGTCTCACTTGGAATGACATTTGGCACATGGCCCCTCTCAGGATCAGCTTCATTCTCAGATCTGCATATAACCTTCTGCCCTCAAATGCAAACCTGGTGAAGTGGGGAAAAACAGACAATCCTGCCATGAAAAACAAACAGTGGAGCATGTCCTAAGCTCATGTAAAGTAGCCCTGGCTCAAGGAAGGTACACATGGAGGCACAACAAAGTGCTCAAAGAGATTGTACAAGCAGTCTGTGCTAGTACCAACACCACAAAAGGTCTGGTGTCTGCAGTTCAGGACTCCAAAAGCACCCGCAACATTCTTCATGGCAGGAGGCAGTAAATCATGGCCAAGAACAAAGGTGCCACTCGGAACATGCAGGCAGAGTCTGCTGGACGGGGCAGATGACTGGGAGTGCACTGCAGACCTCCCAGAATGGAAGCGTCACCCAGAGATCATCAGCAAGAGTGGCATGAGACCAGACATAGTAGTCCACTCTCAGTCAACCAAGTCAACCTTGACCATCTAGTTATTCAGTGTCACTGAATCCTTCTATTCATTTATAGTTTTACAATCTTTTACTTCACAGTTCAAGATGGTTGAGTTGCACACAATTCAACAATCCCAAACTTGCCAACAAAAAAGAAGCCCCCATGGGCCGGCCTTCTCGTGGCGGGGGTGTTTCTCGACTAACCTGAGCCCACCCCTTTTTCTTATCTTTTCTGGTTTTCTGCCTACTGTGTCTTTTACTATCTCTTTTTCCCCCATAAAGTCTCCCCACAGAAACTGCAGCCTCTGTTTCGTCTAGTTTCTGCCTACCTGGCTCTTTACTCTGTACTTTAATCTTTTTTTACAAGCCGCCTTTGGACACTTCTCCTTCTCTCTGCGGTCTTCTTCAGACCCACCGTGTTTGCCGTGCGGTGCATCCTGTAAGTGGGGGGGAATGAGATCCTGGTGATTGAGAGAGCCTACTGTTCTCAACACATCACTTTGGCTCGGACCTCCTCTAAGACGGGTGGCATACATTGGCCCGTGTATGTCAATCGGCTGCCTCTACGTGAGGTTGGGTCAAACTGGGTAGTTCTTGGCTGGCCTTGAAAACCTTGTAAGTGTTCACCGTCTGTCCCCGGTGGTGTGTCATGATCTTGGCGGAATAGGTTAAATCTTAAATAAATGTTAGCGAACCGCCCAGAGAACGTGGACAAACGAGTCACAAGACGAAACACAACTAGTTTCGACCTCTTAGGTCTTCATCAGGTGAGACATTAACGAATAAAACAATGAAAATTCACTTAGCTTTGATCGCTTCAGATCACTTGGTAGGGTTCAGCGCAAGGAAGAAGGCGTTGAAGGAATAGGTTAGTTATGTTCTATCTGGTGTATATCCCTGCTGAAACCCGGATGGGGTCAAGAGTTGGTTTTCCCCTTGACCCTGGATTCAGACTCTGGTGATGAAATAAGGACAGCATCTGGTTTTTGGCCTTGTTGGTTGGTGATGGAGGGTGTAGACGAAGCTTGCCCTCTCTGTGGGGTGAATGGATTGAATCCTTTTGCTATTTCGAGAGGAGTAGAAGGACTCTCCGGCGTACCCAAATCCATGAAACGGCTACGAAACGGTTCCTTTTTGATAGAATGTGCAAAACAGAAGCATTCTGAGTTGCTTCTCAAGTCGACGACGTTGATTGACAGGCCAATCAGAGTGACACCTCACAAAACTTTGAATTCAAGCAAGGGCGTCATCAGGTGCCGTGATTTGAGAGGCGTTTCAGAGTTAGAAATAAAGAAGGAACTGGCTTCCCAGGGTGTGACCCACGTTCACCGGGTTCTAGCACGAAAAGACCAAGACCGTGTGCCAACAGATACCTTTTTTCTAACTTTCTGTACAACAACTCTCCCTGTGTGTGTGAAGGTCGGATATTTGAGGGTTCCCGTCTCTATGTACATTCCTTCACCTTTGCGATGCTTCAAATGCCAAAAGTATGGACACATTAAGGACAGGTGTACAGAACAGGAGGCGTGTGGCAAGTGCTCAAAACAAGTGCATGAAGGTCCATGTGATTGTCCGCCCTGTTGCATAAACTGTAAAGGCAACCATCCTGCTTTTTCAAAGGACTGTCCAGTCTGGCGCACCGAGTCTGAGATCCAGAAGGTACGCACAGAGAATCGAATTTCGTTCTTTGAGGCAAGGAAACTTGTGAAGAATAGACGGTCCTCCCTCAGCAAGTCATATGCTGATGTCGCCAAGGGGAGCATGGTCAGTGTTGGTGTTCAGACTGAGACTGTTCAACCTCGGGCCGGCTGTCAGCATCATGATCGGCAGACGCAACAGGAGCCTCAACATGTACAGAAAGAAAGTGGAAAAAGAAAGCAAACTCCAAACAGTGCCTTGGGTGGAGGCTCAATATCCACCTCCCCCCGGACTCCTCGAGGGTCTGAGGCCCCTTCCTCCAATCCCAGACCCTCTGGAAAGGCTGCACAGGTAGCCTCTTTGTCTGGGGAACACTCCAGAAGTCGACCTCTGATGAAGCCTCCTCTTCCACCTCGTCCATCTGGGGGTGGAAATAAGTATCGTCCTTCGTCAGCCAAGAAGGTGGTATCTCCATCGCCTTCTTCCAATCGCTTTTCTCCTTTGGAGATAGAAGGTGATGAGGACAATGAGATGGAGTAATTTTCGTTTCTTTTTTATTGTCATGGCCCTTATTCAGTGGAATATAAGAGGCATTAATGCCCAATATGAGGAACTCCAGCGGTTGTGTTCTGACCTCAAACCTGGTGTTGTTGCGCTGCAGGAAACATTGTTGAGACCAGGAAAACATTTTTCATTGGCAGGCTTTAGTTCAGTAGGTTTTCCTGCTTTACCTAAAGGTACTGGCCATGGGGTCACTGGGGGTGTTTCCCTTCTTATTCACAGATCTTTGTTATTCAGCCAAGTTAACTTAAATACCCCATTACAAGCTGTTGCGGCCAGGATTACTTTCAATAAAACAGTAACTCTCTGTTCAATTTATTGTCCTCCTTCTGGTACAATATCTAAGCAACAAGTCATTGATCTAATAGATCAGCTTCCACGTCCTTTTTTTATTTTGGGAGACTTCAACGGGCACTCCCCCCTTTGGGGTAGCTCATATTCCTCTCCTCGGGGTCTCATGCTGGAAGAGATCTTTAACGAACTGGACTTGTGTTGTCTAAATGACAAATCACCAACATACATGCATTCTTCAAATGGTACTCTTTCGTGTTTGGATTTGTCAGTGTGTGATCCTTCATTGGTTCTAGACTATGATTGGTCAGTTCACAATGATCTGCACGGGAGCGACCATTTCCCTGTAATACTTTCTCCAGTTTTGAAGGAACCTGTTTCCTTTCCTCAGTATTTTTGCTTTAAAAGGGCTAATTGGGATTTCTTTCGTTCAGCCATAACTGCTAAGCTAGATGCTGAAATCGTCTTCCGATCAGAAGATCCAGCGGAGTCCTTTACTAATGTTTTGTTATCATGGGCGAGAGATACCATCCCACTCACAAAACCAGGTCCACAATTACCTGGTACACCATGGTTCAACCAGGATTGTAAGAATGCTTGCAACGTTCGCAAGAGGGCCCAACGTTTAGTCTTTCAGCATCCTGTGGCCCCGAATGTTCAATCTTATCAGAGGAAAAAAGCAAAGGCGAGGTTTGTTTGTAGAGGAAGTAGACGAGTGTCTTGGAGAAATTTCTGCTCTTCCCTCACATCAGACATATCCAAGAAAAAAATCTGGAGAGTTGTTAAAAAAATTAGGGGCAAGAACAGCTGCCCTTCAATCCACCATTTAAAACTTGATGATACACTCATCACTGACAAACAAGCTGTGGCTAACTTGCTAGCTTCCACCATAGAAACCAACTCTTCCTCTAGTCAAAAATCCACCGCGTTTTTTAAGATCAAAACGCAAGCAGAAAAAAAGAAGCTTGACTTTTCCTCACCCAATCAAGAAGACTACAACTTGCCCTTTAATCTAAATGAACTGAAGTCTGCCTTGCAGGTGTGTCATGATTCTGCTCCTGGTCTTGATGAAATACATTATCAACTCTTAAAACACCTTCCTGACTCAGGTCTTAACATTCTGCTTCAAGTTTATAACCACGTTTGGACGTCTGGGTCTTTCCCAGCTTCATGGAAAAGGGCCGTAATTGTTCCCATTCCGAAGCCAGGAAAGGATCATTCAAACCCAACCAACAATCGTCCAATAGCCTTAACAAGTTGTGTTTGTAAAGTGATGGAAAAAATGGTAAATGGTAGGCTCATATGGAAATTGGAAACTGATGGGCTTTTAGCCATGGAACAGTGTGGTTTTAGAAAGCATCACTCTACCATGGACCATTTAATCAGATTGGAAACCACTATTCGAAACTCTTTTTTTAGATAAAAAGCATGTTGTTGCCATTTTTTTCGACATAGAGAAGGCCTATGACACGACGTGGAAGTATGGAATCCTGTCAGACCTCCATCGGATGGGTTTCTGTGGCAATCTCCCAGTGTTCATAGAACAGTTTTTGGCAGACAGGTCCTTCCAGGTCCGTGTGGGGACAACATTGTCAGAAATTCATGAGCAGGAAATGGGTGTTCCACAGGGTAGTATCCTTTCCCCAGCCCTGTTTAGTATAAAAATAAATGAAATTGTAAACTCTGTCAACCAAGGTTCAGACTGCTCTCTTTTTGTTGACGATTTTGCCCTTTATGCATCTGGAAAGACATTTGCTGGTGTACAACGCCAACTCCAGTTGTGTGTCTATAAAGTCCAACAGTGGGCAGTCGAAAATGGGTTCAAGTTTTCGTCAGTTAAAACAGAGTGCATCCACTTTCACAATTTCAGACAACTTTTCCCGCCACCAGAAATTTTTATAGATAAGGCTAAAATTCCTGCTGTCACAGAAGCCAAATTTCTGGGTGTTACCTTTGACCAAAACTTGAATTTTAAAGCCCATATTCAGAAGTTGAAAACATCGTGCCTCAAAGCCATGAATATCCTCCGTGTAGTGGCTCATATGGATTGGGGTGCAGACAAACGCACACTTCTCCATCTTTACAGGGCGTTAGTTCGATCCAAGTTGGACTACGGCAGCATCATTTACGGCGCTGCTAGAGCCTCGTATCTAAAAGTCCTAGACCCAGTTCACCATCAGGGTCTTCGCCTCTGCCTTGGCGCTTTTCGTACTACACCTGTTCATAGCCTATATGCTGAGGCAGGAGAGTGTTCCCTCTCTCATAGAAGAGTAAAATTAGCTTTGAATTACTATACACAGCTTTTTTCAGAACCAAACAACCCTGCCTACGACTGTGTTATGAATCCTCATTTCCAAGAGAAATATGAAGGAAGTCCATCCAGTATTCCCCCTTTCGGTATTCGCATCCTTCCTTTTCTGGAGGAGGCGGATATTGATGTTGGGGTCATCTCTGACGTTTCCAAGTTTCCTCAACAACCTCCTTGGACGTTTTCGTCTCCAGAAATTAGGTTTGATTTAACCGTGCAGCGCAAACAGAACACGAGTTCCTTAATTTATAAACAATTATTTTTAGACATGTGTTCTAACCTTAAAGAACATGTTGTTATTTTTACTGATGGTTCAAGTCTGATGTTGGTGTAGGGTCCTCCGCATATGTTCCAGCTTCGGGAGAAAAAATGTCCAAACACATTCCCTCTGAAAGCACTATTTACACTGCGGAACTTACTGCACTACTTTTGGCTTTGGAGTTGATCAGGCAGTCCCAGTCTAGGAAATTCCTTATTTGCACAGATTCTCTTTCGGCTTTAGAGGCTATAGGAACAAGAAACATAAAACATCCCGCTCTTATCAAGTTTTTTACCATGTTTTCTTCATTAGTTTCAAGGGGTTTTGAGATTTTGTTGGCCTGGGTGCCAGGTCATGTGGGGATCAGAGGCAACGAAGAGGTGGATCGGCTTTCTAAAGAGGCTGTCCGTCTTCGTCCTTCTAAACTGCTTGTACCATCTTCAGATTTAAAAGGCAAAATAGCTTCGTATGTCAATTCTTTATGGGAGGAGGAGTGGAGCCTCCAAGAAAACAATAAGCTTCATCAAATACGTCCAGATTTAAAGGAGCATCTTCCCATGGCTGCTGGCAGTCGAAAGGGAGAAACAGTATTGTGTAGATTGAGGATGGGTCATGCCTATTTTACTCATTCGTTTTTATTGAAGGGAGAAGACCCGCCTTTCTGTGTTGCCTGTGATAGATATCTGTCCAACATATTCTTTTAGACTGCTGGGATTTATACGACATTAGAAGGAAACATTACACTGCAGATAATATGAAGATTCTTTTCCGTGATGTTCCCCCTGACAATATTTTTAACTTCCTAAAAGAAGTGAATTTATTTCATCGTGTGTGAATTTGGTGTTGTTAGATTTTCTGTACCCAGTATTGATTTTTGCAGATTACAGTTAGTGATTTCAACGTGTTGGTGACCTGCGAAGATCCCTTTCTTCCATTAAGAAAGGGTGAACACCGTAGTCGCACCTTCTCGCCACGTTAATGTGGATGTTTCCTCAGGGGGACATGGGGCAGGTTGTTTTCACTAACGCGGCACGGGAGCGGAATACTGGCGCTATATCAAAACTAGATCCCGGCCTCTCCAATCAAGGAAAGCCGCAGGCTAGACCAGTCCAGATGGAGGAGTAAGGCCCCCACCAAAATGGAAGGAACTGAGTGAAGGCGCACCGGCGTGTGGATACGCCCTGACACTGCTCCAAGCCTTACCCCAGCCATGGGTTAAATGGCAAAAGCATCCAGCCTGCCGAAGACGGAGTGTGTCAGCTACGGCGCAGGTCCTGGGGATAAATTAGGACACACACGCATCAACGATTATGGTCATGGGTCAGACTACCTTGTTGTCATGGCGTCGTCCCTATCAGCGACAACCGGGGAGGGACGGAGCCGGGCCCTTAGCCTCAAAGGGGCCCACCCAAGCGACCGGTGCCTCTGTTAACCTGACGGTCGGGGGAAGCTGTCCTACTCACGCAGCTCTACGACACAAAACCTGGCCGGGGGGAGCAGAGTTACAGGCGCAGCTTTGGGGAGCCCGTTCTGACCTGGAGAAGACCGCGGGCTTCATCATGGCGGCCGGGTTACAAGTCTGACGCATCCAGCTTCAATCGAACGCAGAAGAAGAACGTGTTGGTTTTTAATCCTAGGATTGGTTCTTTTAATCTTTTTTTAATGGGTTGGGTAAGGTTTTGCTTTTAATCCTTTTTTAACATGTATACGTGGTAGTTTGAAACGTGGTGACAGTCCTGAGATAACCTCTGCTGTTGACGGGACTATAATTTTAATCTTAATCTTAACAAAAAGAATTGTCAAACATGATATAGGAACTGTTCCATTTGGCGTCATATACTATACCATGTCAGACCATAGCATTCAACGGCAGTTAGCCAGCTCTGTCAGGCCGAATTTTTCCGTGGCCAATGCAGTCATAAGACAGTCACGTGCAGTCACGTGATGTCACCCCACTTCCGGCCCCGGAAGAAGCCAGTGTCAACT
Source organism: Conus canariensis (assembly GCA_033310375.1). NCBI lineage: Eukaryota > Metazoa > Mollusca > Gastropoda > Neogastropoda > Conidae > Conus > Conus canariensis. The sequence goes on from CM065714.1 coordinate 77,873,015, forward strand.
TCGTATACGTCATTCATCTTCGGCCTGCCGTCAAAGCAAGATAAGTCTTGTGCTCTGTCTCGCCTATACTTGCCTTTGTGTTAACATTGCTGTGTTTTGTTTCTATACTTGATTCAGTTGTGGCTTGCACTAGACCCTGAGTTTTTTTGCCGTGTGAGGCTCTTGGTGGGAGCGTATTTATTAAAAGATTTGTCCCTTTTACCGGCACTCTCGCGACTTTGTTACTCGCGATCGTCGGCACCGCTCGCCGGTCGTGTTCCCCCACCATATTGCCGAGCCTCGGGTTCAGCACGCATTTTGTGCTGGTTCCGACTTGCACTAGACCCTGAGTAATTTTGCCGTGTGAAGCTCTTGGTGGGAGCGTATTTATTAAAAGATTTGTCTCTTTTACCGGCACTCTCGGGAGCGTATTTATTAAAAGATTTGTCTCTTTTACCGGCACTCTCGCGACTTTGTTACTCGCGATCGTCGGCACCGCTCGCCGGTCGTGTTCCCCCACCATATTGCCGAGCCTCGGGTTCAGCACGCATTTTGTGCTGGTTCCGCTTATTAAGGTTTAGTGCTCAATAACTATCACACCTGTACTCTTTACCCTTCACAGGTAGAACGTGTTCGAGTAAGGGTGCGTGACACTGATCTGCTTATTAAGATTTAGTGCCCAAGAACTATCACACCTATACACAGTGATACTCCACGTGTAGAGATTGCTATTAATAGCCATACCAGTCACACGACCGGTGGCGTGTACGGGTAGTTCGAGTTTTCAGTCGATCTCTCGAGCACTTTGCACGACACCACACGGACGATCGAGATTAATTGATTTTCTCGATCGGCCACCTTGTCTCCTCTTTGCGGTCGTGTGTTCCGGGTTTGCTCTATCCACCTGTGCCCAACATGGTGAAGGACACCGCCGGGTCGAGCCACTCCACTGCTCGGAGTTCGCTCAATTTCCCGGAGAACCCGCGGGTCGATTCCATCTCGGAGCAATCCGTTCGCACTGATGAACGTACGGTTCGGGTAGACAGAGACGACTTCTCCGCGGAAGGGACGCGTGATCTTTCCTCGTCTACCAAACCGACGGACGCACGACCGCGGCGTCCCAAGGCTGATAGGCAAGCGGCCACCATTTCAAAATGCCTTTCATTTGATCTGCCTGCAAAGTCTAAGGGCAAAGCTCCCCTCAAGGTGCTGCCCAGAAAGTCTAAGGGCAAGGCTCCCCTCAAGGGGCCCGGCCGAGCAAAGACTAGCCAACGGAATTCGCCCTCCCCCACCCCTTCTCCATCGGCCAGCTTGCCCTCTAGCCTACGGACTCGCTCGGAGACTTCTAACTATCATGCTGAGTCACGCGAATCTCGGCCCCCGGGGCACCTTGCCGAGCCGCGGACCAGCACGGGTGACGGATCTGGGATGGAATCACCATCCGTCACTCGCCTTGATGAGTCACGTATCTCTTTTTCCCCCCAAATTGATACGTGCACTCATAGCGCTCGGCCCCACCGGGCACAGGTGCAGCCAACACCTGAGCTCGAGGAGCGCTTCGACTCCGGAAGCAGCCTTATGGTCACCCCGACGCACGACCTCGGTGGTGTCCATAATCCTGGGCGTGCGGGCACGCCGCGCCATGGGCCCGGCCGTGCCCATGCACAAGGACGGTCGACCTACCCCGATCGAACGTCACCTTCTTCCCTAGGGGTATTGGACGTTGGGGAACCGACCTTTTCGGATCCCCATTTGGGCAACGTCCGCGGTCCCGCTCCTCCGGGGGGAGGATCTACCAGCGGGACCAAGGGTAACCTGACATATTCCTCCAGGGGGAGGAACACGGGACCGCATCCTGACCAATCCGCACTTTCGCGGGTTGGGGGCTCGACTTCCGCATCCTCCTCCGTACCATTATGGCCCTCCCAGGCCCATTCCAAGGACGTGTATGGTGCAGTGCACGGACCTGGACGGGGACGACAGGCCACGGCCTCTCAAGACCCCCCCAACAGTGATTCAGGTTACCCGGGTCCCCGGGGACTTTCTGCCTACACCCCAGGGCCGCCACAGCCCGTTTACCTCCCCGGGGACCGGTGGCTCTATGCCCCCGAGAGAGACCAGTGGCTTAACGCCAACACCCAGCACGACCAGCTACATGGTCGAATGTGGCACCCGGCCTCACTTGCCTGGGTCGACCTTGGTCTCCCTCCTCGGGCGCCATCCGATCGGCAGGACGATGTCCCGGCCGCCGATTATAGGGCCACCGGGGACACACTACAGGCACCCCTCGACTTACCTCCTGAAGACGGGTGCTATGAACCCTCTCAGGACCAGTACCTCCCTGAGGCGGACGATACGAGGAGCTAGCCCCCACCTCATTGTACGATGTCCGCACGATAGAACGGTGGCGACCAGACCTCGTTAGGAGGGAGGCCGCACCCGCTGACGAAGTTCTCTCCCTCTCCCAATTCGCCGGTCCCCCCCCGGCCCAGAGATCTAGACCAATCTACCCAAGAACCCCTCAGTCGCCTCCTTGTTTACGGACAATCCCGTGACCAGGGAGATGGGCATTTCCCAGTCGGACCGTCGGTTGATCCCCCACCTGCCCCCCCTACTTCCGGCACCATCTCCTTTAAGAACCTAAAGGAATGGGACCGAGTAGCCAGGATGGGCTTCCTCCACACCACGGCGGGACACACCTACTTGGACATGCCCCTTCAGCGAGCGGAGGCTCTATGGCCGGAGGACGATGGTGCCATCCCAGTACCGGGGGACTCGGGCTCTGAGGCGCACCAAGAGCCTGACCCTCGCTTGTTCAGCGATCCTTTCATGCGACACCTAGTTAACAGGATTTCGCATCACCTTTCGGCTGCGGCGGACAGCGCAGCCAGAAGCCACTTCAACTGCTTGTTGGTCGCGAGAGATGCCATGCTGGCGCGGACCTCTCTCTCCCCGACGCTTAAGGCAGCCCTGCGATGCATCCCGGGCCAGGACCAGTCGCTCTTTGGCGACTACTCGGCTGACGTCATAGCACAAGCAGTTGAGGAACGCAAGCAGGCTGTGTCCTTTGCGCCCAGGCCACCGCCACGCCCTGCTAGACCCCCACTTCGTTCCTTCCCCAGGCACAGACCCTATCCCAGACAATCGCCTTCCCGCACCGCACGGCCCGCCAAGCGACCTAATCTTCTCCCAAGGCCTAAGCCAAAACCCCATCAGCAAAATTTTCGGTTAGGCCAACAGTCACGCTCCCGGAGCTGACTAGGGAGACAGCCCGAGGGGGACTTAGATCAGGTAGCACCCCCCCTCGCCCTATCCCCCACCCACCAGCCCAGACCCTCGCCCCCCCTGGCGGGCAGCCTCTCCCGGCATGCCCACCAGTGGAGACGCATGCGCCTCACCCCTGGATAGTGGCGGTGCTACAGGAAGGGTTTCGCCTTCCTTGGGCCCACGAGCGTCCCCCCCCTCATGCTATCTCCCCCTCCCTCCCCCAACGAACCCTCCCCCGCCAAAGCAGAAGCTCTTCGCACGGAAGTCCAAGACCTCCTCAAAAGAGGGGCCATCTCGGAGGTTTCCCACCCAAACCCCGGCTTCTACTCTCACCTCTTTGTGATCCCAAAAGCCTCGGGAGGATGGAGGCCCATTCTAGATCTTTCGCCCCTCAACAAGTTCCTCAGGCCCACCAAGTTCAAGATGGAGACCCCCACCCAGATCCGAGACTCCATCCATCATCGCGACTGGGCCACATCCATAGACCTGAAGGACGCCTATTTTCAGATCCTGATTCACCCGGCCCACAGACGATTCCTACGGTTCGTCTGGCAGACCCCGGAGAGGCCTGCACGCATAGTGGACCTCATCTCCTGCCTGTCACAGGCACCCCACACCTCGGCCAGAACCCTGTCCTCCCTCCTAGGAATGATGGAGTCCCTGTCTCCCCTCATTCCCCTGGGGCGGGTCCCCAAACGCCAACTTCAGAGGGAGTTCCGCCGACGTTTGTCACAGACCTCCGACCGCTGGGACCAGGTCATTCCCCTCGGACACTGGTTCATTTCGGCGACGGAGGAGCGGCTCACTCCAGCCACTCTCTCCACCGGGGTCCCCATCTCCCTCCCAACCCAACCCAACCACTGGAACTTTATACAGACGCCTCCAACTTGGGCTGGGGGGCCCACGTGGAGGACAGTCACGCCTCGGGGGACTGGGAGCTGGAAGCGGTCAGGCTAGCCCTTCTCCAACTCCAGCACAAGGTCGCGCACCGACTTGTTCTCCTCCTCACGGACAATACGTCGGTAGCTTGCTATGTCAACAAAGGGGGAGGGTCCCGCTCCATAGGCCTCTCCCTCAGAACAGAGGCCCTCCTTCGCTGGTGTCGCGCAACCATTGGTTTGTGCCCATGATCGACCTGTTTGCCACCAGCTTCAACCATCACCTGCCCCTGTACGTCTCCCCCGTTCCAGATCCCCAGGCGGATGCAGTCGACGCACTATCCCTCCCCTGGACGGGCCTACTGACGTATGCCTTTCCCCCCTTCCCCATCCTACACAAGGTGATCAGGAAGGCAAGGCTGGAAAGACCCAGGCTGATCCTCGTAACGCCATGGTGGCCGACCCAGTCTTGGTTCCCGGACCTCAAGTCCCTCACCCACGTTCCCCCCCTCCGGCTCAGCCCTCGCTGGGACATGCTGAGACAACCCCGGTCAGGTCTTCCTCGCTCCAATCCCAAGATGCTTCGCCTACACGCGTGGCTTCTATGCCAGCCCAACTGCGAACATCTGCATCTACCCCCCACTCGGAGAGACCCCAGTCCGTCCTAGACACACTAGCCGGGGCAGGGGCCTCTCAGGGATTACGGGACTTCGCCTCGGCATCTCGCAGAGCCAGCACCGAATCCCTCTACAACTACCATTGGGAGAGATGGATAACCTGGTGCTCAGATAACTCTGTTCCCCATGACTGCCCCTCCAACATCCAGATAGGAAATTTCCTCTCCCACCTATCCTCTTCCCTTAAGCTGTCGGCTGGCTCCATTCGGGGCTACAGATCAGCTATCTGCACCACCATTCGTCAACTGGGGGGCCCTTCTTTTGACAATGACTTTCTCCTCAGAGAGGTGTCTAGAGGAGTTGCTCTACGGGAAGCTCAGTCCCCTAGGCGCATTCCCCTCTGGGACCTTTTTACGGTCCTCGATGCCCTCAGAAAACCCCCTTTTGAACCCATTGCTTCTATTCCTTTTGACCTCCTCTCCTTTAAGACCACCTTTCTCCTCGCCCTGGCCTCGGCCAGAAGACGAAGTGAGATTCACGCCCTCAGCGGTGACCCCACAGATATCGCCTTCCACAGGGACGGCTCAGTCTCTCTCAAGTTCCTTCCGGAGTTCTTGGCAAGAATCAGGAACCGGGCACCCCCTCTCCCTTCCTCGTCATCCGTTCCCTGACGGACATCTTGGGAAAGGGAGAAAAAGATGGAGACATGGACCTTTGCCCCTCCAGGTGTCTCAGGTACTACTGGGAACGCACACGCCCCAGGCGCTCCTCCCAGAGACGACTCCGTATCTCCCTCAACCCCAACAATACTAGAGATATCTCGGCGGGAACTATCTCCAGATGGCTCTCCAAGACGGTGAGATCTACCTACGCTCAGGCGTACAAGGATCTCCCTGTCCTATAACCCAGGGCCCACGAGGTCAGAGCACTGGCCACTTCCACAGCGTTCCAGTACTCTGTTCCCGTGCGCCACCTGCTGGAGGCAGCCTACTGGCGTTCGGAAAATCCCTTCATTAATTTTTACCTGAGGGATATCCGCATGACCAGAGCTGATGGGTCTAAGGGGATTTCCTTTGTGGCGACCAATGCAGCCATATCGGTCAACCCCAAGAACCATTAGGGCGCTCGCCCTCCTCCGATTCCTTTAAATTCTGCTATGGTCTGACATGGTATAGTATATGACGCCAAAATGGGGAGTTTGTGTTATACTCCCTGTTTGGCTAATATACTTACCATGTCAGACTCTAATTCCCTCCCTACCTTCCCCTCTGGCGCCAAGGTTCTCGGGGTTACCATACACACAGGCCTCGCTGAATGACGTATACGAAGTTGACACTGGCTTCTTCCGGGGCCGGAAGTGGGGTGACATCACGTGACTGCACGTGACTGTCTTATGACTGCATTGGCCACGGAAAAATTCGGCCTGACAGAGCTGGCTAACTGCCGTTGAATGCTATGGTCTGACATGGTAAGTATATTAGCCAAACAGGGAGTATAACACAAACTCCCCATTTTTACAGGAAGGGAAGTAACCAATAAAAGCCCTCTACGGACAGAAATCTTTATATTGAAGTTAATAAGTAAGTGAAATTTTGACCAAAAAATTGCTGAATAACTTTCGCAGGTTATTTAAAACAGTTCCTAGCTCAATAGTCTGAATGACTGATCTCTTTAAGCACCCATAAGCACAATTTTGCTGGGTATAGTGATATCTTATATCATTGAATAACATTTTGTTCAATAAATACAAGAATCCTTAGATCATTGCAATAAGATGTTCAAACAAGATGGTTGATCATGGAGTCAACAAAGAAAGAAACTGGGTTTGTTACAAACCTGCAGTCTAGATAAGCAAACTAAAAGTTTGTTCAATTAAGAACAGCCTTCACTATTTCAATGGTATACACTGGTAACTGTTCCATCCTGCAATGTGTAATTTAACATTGAAGACAAAGCCATGAAGCAGTCCTATGTCGACGTATATGCAGAGTAGTTGGGATACTTTGGGAGGGAAATAAGGGGTGGGAGGATCACTCAAACCGAAAGCCCTTCACACTATACAGCCTTTGTCCTTCAACCATGAGTTTGTGGAGAGTTAGACTGTAACAAAACACTTGGTTACAACGGGTATGCCTGCACAGCAAAATACAGCACCATATAATGCACCCCAACCGATCCTACCATACTCCAACAAAGGTTTGTATTTTGTGTGAGTCCTGTGTGGAAAAAAAAAACACTTATAGTTAGTATTCATTCATGTAAACATACATATTTTCATTCATGTCATCGTGACAGTAGTTTCATATATTCCTGTTCTGGCCTTGAAGATAATCTCACAATCTAAGAAGAGGGACTTTCTGGTTCTGTCAGATTCACTGTCGGCTTTGGAGGCCATAGCTGGCCGCAACCTTCAGCATCCCGAACTTTTACACTTTTTTGAACTTTTTACCAAGTTGAAAGCGGATGGTTAAAACATTATTCTGGCTTGGGTTCCTGGACATGTTGGCATTGGAGGAAACGAAATGGTTGATCGTTTAGCTAAGAATGCCACAACAGAGAAATTGTCCAACATATATATCCCCTGCTCAGATCTGAAACCCAAAATTAACGATTATGTGAGAGACCTCTGGCAGGAGGATTGGAATACGCAGACGGATAACAAACTCTTTCAGATCCGTCCAAACCTTAAGGAGTTCCTCCCATCTACGTCTGGTGGTCATAAAGAAGAAACAGTTCTATGCCGGCTGCACACCGGCCATTCGTATTTTACCCATTCATACCTTTTAAAGAGTGAAGAAGCTCCGTGGTGCATTCCATGTCATGTGCCACTCACAATGAAACATATTCTTTTAGAGTGTTGGGACTTGCACGATGCGAGACACAAACATTTTACAGCAGATTCCATGAAAACCTTGTTCAGAGATGTTCCGCCTGACGCGATCTTTGAGTTCTTGAGATTAACATTTTTCATCGGATCTGAGATTTTACAGTGGAAAGATTTTTAACAAACTTTCAGATGTTTTTTTTTTTTTTAATGTTTTTTAAAGAATTGTGTGAATGAATGACTTGTGAGTTGATTTTAACGTGGTGACAGCCCTGATGTGGCCCTTTGCGGTCGGCTGGGCTATAAGCAACATTATCTTATCATATCTTATCATATATTCCTTTTCCTGGGCCTGCACATGTGGTAAGTTTTGAACCTCAACAGATGGAGCTAGCCTAGCTTGAGTATTTTTTGGACCTGTCTGCAACACTGAGAGTGGAAAGTTGACAGAACAGTGTTCTACACGAGTTATCTTTTCCTTTCAGTGTTGCTTGCAACTGTCCAATCAGATTCACTTTCTGGAATCAGGAATAGATAACCCCATGCGGCACATTTCCCTTCTGAAATGGTGATTGTTTTTGCTAATAGCACTTCAACCATAAACTTCATCACACGTAGAGCGTTCATTAATTCAAACACTCAGAAGAATGAAAACAATAAATTCTCTTGCAAAGTTAAAAGCACATCTAACTACACAAAACCAGTGGAGTGGAGCCAGTCGAGTGTGTGCATGTGACACAAGAGGTCAACCAACTTACAGCAACAACCAATCGTGTGCCAGTGAGTTGAATACCAATGTTTATGAGACAGGTATCCATACCAGTATCAAAGCATTATTGCCTTACTGCTTGTGGCTGAACTCGGCCAAAGTTTAATTCACAAATAATGAGTAAGACTTAAATTTCTTTGTTTGAATTGCAAGCATTTGTGACTTCAAGATAAGAGTATGTGCACATATAGCAAGATGAACGAAAAACATGAATAAAAATAGTTAGTTAGTTAGTGTTTATAGGGTCCAGCGGACTACTAGGAGCCAAATCAGGACCTCAGCTATCATATCTAAGTCTCTAGATACAAATACTCACACTAGTATTAACACATCGCTTAAAATTTATGAGGACAAAAGCACAATTATCTGTTCAACTCCGACGACACCTGTATACATTATTAAAACACTGTATTTTATAAAATAAGTTTACCTCTTTCAAAAAAGAAAAAATAAGATCTACTGAAATCTCACGAAAAAGAACTGATAAATCACTGGTGGAAAAGAACTTCTCTCTGATACACATCAAATCAGCACATTCTGTCAAAAAATGATTAACACTGAACAAGCTGTCACACGCAACACGAATAAAAATAACAGACTCAAAGAAATAACAGGCTGGGGAACAGGTGATCCCAAAAATCTCTGAAAATAAGGGCCAGGGTCCAGGGGCTGCCTAGGCCCCGGTGGGGTCCAGGTGGGGGGCCCAAGGGGCAAAGCCCCCCCCCCCCCCACTCTCCAGGTGGGGGGCCCAAGGGGGCAAAGCCCCCCCTCCCCCCCCCCCCCCCCCCCCCCGGCCGAAATTGAATTTGAGCATTTTTGAAGACCCTTTCGTGGCCTCTCGTGATAGGCAAATTACCATGTGGCATGTAAAGAAACCAAACTAAAAACATCTTATTTACTATGCAGCATGCAAAGAAATCATACCAAAAAAACCCAGCTTACTTTTCTCCATTTTCTTGATGTACTGCAGTGCCTTGCTTCAAAAGTCCAATGATTCAGTCTTCACGAACAGAGTCCCAGTAATGTTCAGTGTATGTATCTACTAAATGATGCATCACCTCCCTCCGGGGTTGCAACCTTGTCGTGGTCGGAGGGCTTGCGCGGTCCCGTGATCCCTTAGGCTTTGCTGGCGGGTGCATCAATACTTGAAGATAGGCTAGTTTTTTTTTTTATGCTTATAGGCCTGAAAAGTCAAGTCGCTGTCTGGCCTAAGCATAACGTGGTAAGGAGTTGATGCCCCTGGTAGGGCCTCCCATGTCAGATAGGCTAAGGGTAAGGATCCTGACTAATAGTAACCGTCTTTTTCCTTTTATCTTCTGCCTTCTTATTTGGCTCTTTTCTATCTTCATCTCCCCTTCAAGTCTTCTTTCCCACACTCTTCTTTTCTCTGTGGTCTTCTTGAGGCCCACCGTGTTTGCCGTGCGGTGCATCCTGTGATGGGGGAGAATAGGATCCTGGAGGTTGAGACCGCTGATGTGACTGCGGTGCATCAAGTCAACACACCTCTTTGGCCTGGACTTCCTCTAGACAGGTGGTCGAAGTGGCCCACTTCGATCAAGCGGCTGGTCGTGTGCATTCCCTAGCTCAGGCTAGAAGGCAGCGGGTCGGGTCAAACGGGTTTGGAAACTTCTGTGGCAGGGACGCTTTCAGGCCTGTGTATATCTCTTTTGAAATCCTGGTGCCCTGATATACTGGAATTCTGTATAAAATGGGCATCCCCCTTGTTGGGACTTGGTGGCGGGTGGGAATTGAGAGAGACGAATTTTAATGAATACAACATGACACCAAAAACTAAAAAAAGACACAGGCAAGATTCAGTAACAGATACGGATACGGATTCAGAACATGAGACAAGAAACCTTTCGGGCTTCTGGCCCAGCTGGCTGATTGTTGAGGGGGCGGATGAAGATAGGCCTCTGTCGGGCCTGAGTCCTTTTGCGATTGCGAAAGGAATCAATGGCCTCGGCGGCTAACCAAAGAGCATCAAAAGATTAAGGAACGGGTCACTTCTGGTTGAGTGCTCTTCCAAGCTGCACTCAGAAATGCTATTGAAATCGTCGACGTTGGTTGATCGACCAATCAGGGTGTCTCCACACAAATCTCTCAACTCTTCAAAGGGAGTAATCCGGTGCAGAGATCTGAGAGGAGTGTCAGAGGCAGAAATCAAGTCGGAACTGGCATCACAAGGAGTGACCCACGTTCATCGTGTACTTGTGCGCAAAGGCAATGACAGAATTCCAACTGACACCCTCTTCTTGACCTTCTGCTCTACTTCTCTCCCGGAGTTGATCACGGTGGGCTACCTGAGAGTCTCAGTGTCGCTGTACATCCCGTCCCCTCTGCGCTGTTTCAAGTGCCAGAGGTTTGGCCATGTGAGGGATAGATGTACGGAAGAAGAGGTGTGTGGTACCTGCTGCCAGCCAGTCCACCAGGGTGTGTGTGACGGTCCACCACTCTGTGCCAACTGTGGAGGCAAGCACCCATCATCATCAAAGACTTGCCCAAACTGGTTGAAGGAAAAGGAAATTCAAAGAATTAAAACTGAACAGAGAATCCCGTTTTTTGAGGCGAAAAAGATTGCTGTGAAGAGTCAACCAACTGCTGGGCTCTCGTTTGCAGCTGCAGTAAGGAAGCCAACAACAGTCAGCATCGGCGTGCAGACAGTCGAATCCTCGTTTGCCGAGAGAGAGCCAGAAACCAATTCTGTAGCCTCAGGCACAAATACTGCATGCGACGAACCCCAGCAGTCATCACCGTCAGATGCGACTCAGTCTTCAAAGCCTACTCACGCCCCCAGACCATCAGGGGCAAAAAACCTACAGGCCCTTCAGGGCGGCAGAAAGTGGAAGTTGTTGAAGTTCAAGACAAGACCACCCCCTCAAAATCCTCCAAAGGGCACCCTACAGCTGTCAGCAAGGGAGCTGGCGGTTCTGGAGGAAAGGTAAAATCGCCGCCTAAAAAGAAAGCACCTAATATTTGGTCAGATCGAGAGAAAAAAGCGGAGAGAAACACCAACAGATTTGCAGTTCTCTCGGATCTAGAAGATGTTAACATGGAATGAAAGGAACTTGCTGGTGAAGAGTTACAAGATTTATTTTCGTTTACCATATCTCTTTTATGATGGACACAACAATCTTCCATTGGAACATCCGAGGTCTCCATTCCAATTTTGAGGAGCTTCAACTTCTTTGCCAAGAATTAAAGCCAGCTGTAGTAGCTCTTCAGGAAACGCAGATGCACAAAGAAAAGTCCTTTTCTGTTTCAGGTTTTAATGTGCTGTCTACACCAGCCCAACCTACAGCTCTTGGAGTTTCAGGTGGGGTCTCGTTACTCATCCACAAATCTTTGTTGTTCAGCCCTGTCAACCTTAAATCTTCTCTTCAAGCTTTAGCTGCTAGAATCTCCCTACATAAACCAGTGACAGTTTGTTCCCTGTATATACCTCCATCATCATCTGTCAGTCGACAAGAGCTGGTTAGACTCATGGAATAACTCCCACAACCTTTCTTGCTTCTAGGGGACCTGAACGGCCACTCTCCTCTTTGGGGCAGTGCAGACTCTCCCCGAGGTCTTCTTCTGGAGGATGTCTTCTCTGAGCTTGACCTGTGTTGTCTGAATGATGGCTCTCCAACATATCTACATTCGTCAAATGGCACTCTGTCTTGCATCCCCTCCGGGGGTTGCAACCTTGCCGTGGTCAGAGGGCTTGCGTGGTCCAGTGATCTTTTAGGCTTTGCTGACGGGGGCATCAATACTCGACTAGATGGTTAGTTCTTGTCAACGCTTCTAGGCCTGTATAGCCAAGCTGCTGACTGGCCAAGCATTACGTGGTAGGAATTGATGCCCCTGGTAGGGTCTCCCACGTCAGAAAGGTTAGGAGTGAGGGCCCAGACAAATAGTAACCCACCTTTTTCCTATTCTGTCTTCTGCCTTTCTTAACGGTTCTTTTCTTTCTTCGTCTCCCTTTCAAGCCTTCTTTTCCACACTCTTTTTCTCTCTGTGGTCTTCTTAAGATCCGCCGCGTTTGCCGTGCGGTGCGACCTGTCATGGAGGGGGATGAGATCCTGGTGATTGAGAGGGCCAACGCCCTCAACACATCACTTTGGCTTGGACCTCTCCTAGACAGGAGGTACACTCTGGCCCGGGTGTATCAATCGGCTTCCCCTTCGTGGGGCTGGGTCAAGACAGGCAGTTCTCCAACTGGCCAAGGTAACCCCTGCAGTGCTCAGCTCTCTGTTCCCGGGAGTTGGGCATGATCAGGGGGGATAGGGTCAGTATGCTTCTGTTTGTCGTATATCTATCCTGAAGCCTGGAAGGGGTCAAGACAATGAGTTCTTGGCCCTGGCCTCTTAGTTGGACTCCATGGCGGGTGGGTAAGGGAGAGACGAAATTTCTAAACATAAATCATGGCTTTATCAAAAATCACACCCCCCATAAAGAAGAGGAAGGCAGTGGACCCCATTTCTAGTCATAACGATTCAGACAGTGACTCGGATATGGAGACAAGACAGAGGACAGGTTTTTGGGCTTCCTGGCTTGTGGTTGAAGGGACAGAGCAGGAAAAGCCTATTTCTGCTCTGAGTCCTTTTGCTATTCAGAAGGGCTTTCAGGGTCTAGCAGGTGACCCTCAGTCAGTGAAAAGGCTACGGAATGGCACTTTCCTCGTCCAGTGCAGATCAAAGAGGCAATCGGAGCAGCTGTTGAGGGCAACAAAACTTGTGGACAGAGAGATCCAGGTGACCCCCCATAAGCAGTTAAATTCGACCAAAGGGGTTATTCGGTGCCCGGATTTGAAAGGTGTCTCGGAAGCGGAGATCAAGACAGAACTTGCGTCCCAAGGTGCATAGGGTGACAGTTAAAAAAGTGCAGAAAGAGTGCCCACCAACACCCTCTTTCTGACATTCTGCAACCCTGTGCTGCCTCCGGTCATTAAAGTCGGGTACTTAAATGTCCGTGTCCAACTGTATGTCCCATCCCCGTTGAGGTGTTTCAAATGCCAGAAGTTTGGACATGTCAGAGACCGCTGTTCTGGGCAGGAGGTGTGTGGTGTTTGTTGCAAAGTAACCCATGAGGGCCGTGTAAAGACCCGGCTCATTGTGCGAACTGTGGTGGCGACCACCCCTCCTCTTCACGCAACTGCCCTGTTTGGGTTCAGGAGTCCACCATCCAAAGAGTGAAGACTGGAAAGAAAATTTCGTTTTTTGAGGCACGCAAACAGGTTGTTGGCAGTCAGACGTCAACAGTGTCTTCTTATCCTTCCGCTATAAAGAAAGTTTCCACCCATTCAGTCTGCTGCCAGACTGACGATTTTACTTTCATCAAGACATTGCAGGGAAGGTTGTTAACCTCTGGTGGAAGCAAGTCCACCACCTCCCAACCCAAAGTAGGTGCCCCTGGTGGAGGCAAAAAATCCGCCACCCCCCAGACTGCCCAGCAGTCTACTCCATCTGCTGCTGGGCAGACCAAAAAGCCAGTCCTCCCACCTCGACCTTCCTTGAGCAGTGCTTGTGCTGGCAAGGGAGTTCAACCAAGTGTGGAGATGGTGGAGATGAGGAAGAAACCTCCACCATCTCCAAAATCCAGGCCTTCTTCACCTGTGGGCAAGTCTGCCAGCAGGTCTGAAGACCACCATAGTCCAGTTAAACTAAGCAATAAATCCACTCCATTGGATGCAGACATTGACGAGGAGATGACCTGATTTCTCTCCTATTCGTCCTCTGCACCATGGATAGTAAACTAATCCATTGGAATATCCGTGGCCTAAATTCAAATTTTGAGGAGCTGCAGCTTCTGTGTCAAACTATGAAACCTTCTGTCGTGGCTCTTCAGGAAACTAAAATTCAAAGCCAGAAGACCTTCACTCTTTCTGGCTTTAATATTCTTTCTAAACCTGCACAACCATCCACATTGGGACTGTCCTGCGGTGTTGCCCTTCTTTTACATAAAACTTTGCTGTTTAGTCCTGTCGCTCTGACTACCTCCCTTCAGGCTGTAGCTGCGAGAGTCACTCTCCACAAGACTGTTACAATCTGCTCACTTTATCTGCCACCTTCTGCCCCGGTTTGTCATCAGGACCTTGTCAGTCTGATCAGAGAACGTCCTCGACCTTTTTTGCTCTTGGGTGACTTTAATGGTCACAATCCTCTTTGGGGTAGTCTCAGTTCGTCATCCAGAGGTCTGCTTCTTGAGGATGTCCTGTCTGACTTTGATTTGTGTTGTCTGAACGATGGAGCTCCAACTTACCTCCACTCCTCCACAGGTTCACTTTCGTGTTTAGATTTGTCGATTTGTGACCTCTACTAATGATGCATCACCCTCAAACTTAATGGAAACAGTTTATACTTATCATAGTCAACACTCACTATCTCTTCACACAGCATGGTAATACAACAGGGGTCAAAGAAGGTTTTAAGTACACTATTTAAAAAAAAAAACTGGCAAGAAAAGCCTGTTTTGTTTTTTTTTGGGGGGGGGGGGGGGGGCACCACAGATCCACTTACACATCTTGGCCTCTCTTGTGGTCCCTTGCTGCTTGTCTGCATACTGACTGATGGGCTCTCTTGTGGTCCTTTGCGGCTTGTTTGCATACTGACTGATGGCCTCTCTTGTGGTCCTTTGCTGCTTTTTTCTTTACTGACTGACTCCCTAGCTACAGTCTTAGCCTTTGAGGCTTATTTCAAAAGATCTTCCTTGTTGGCTTTTTTAGTGGCAGGCCCTTCAGCATGTGCACCCAACCGCTTTCGTTTCTCAGCTACTGCTGCTTGGTTGCCCTTCTGCCTTTCCTGCTTGCCCTTGTAGGCATTCTGCATATGGTCAGTCAGATTTTTGTCCACAGGCTCTCTGATTGGGTCCTTCTTGGAAAATGCCTCTATAGCTGTCAGGTTCCTTGCTTTCAACTGTATCTGACTGTTTGAAGTGACTTGTAAGTTTCATCAAGCATACGTCCTGCCTGGTCTTGCATTAGGTCTCCCAAGGCACTAAAGGAGGACTCTATTAAAGGTCCATGAAAACCTGATAATAGTGCTTTGGCAGCCCAGTACTCATCAATCGGCACTGAACTGTCACTGATGCTTCTATCCACATTGTATTGTCGTGTTTCTTTCTCAAGAGCATCCTTGTCTGAGCAGAAGTGTGCTGGAATCATTTTCAAATAAGTAATGTAAAAGGATATTTATAAAGCGCTTTACCTCGCGAGAGCCCAAAGCGCATATTACAGAAAAACATGATAAAATTATAATTCTAATTCAAAGCGAGACATGTCTTGGTCCCCCTTACCTCTGGGTCAAGCGCTGAACACATTTTTAATGCAGCCTTTTGCAGGGGCATCTTCTGCTATAGTGACTGAGCACAGGTGATGTAGGCCTCTCGAACCTGTTTCAGAAAGTCTATTTTGATGCTGGCTCCTGCGCTAGTTTTCATAAGTTCTGCACATGCTGTGCCTGTGAATAGAAGCCTGTCTGTCAACCGGTTCTTGGCATCTGCTACATCAACTTTTTCAGTCCAGTCCCATCTCCATTTGTTGCTAATTGATCCTTCGTCAAACGTCTCGCCACGATTTACGATTAGTGATACGCACGACACTTTGCCGATCAGAGACTCTTCTGAAGCGTTAGACTCTTGTGAAACATGCAGAAAATGATGCGCGCCCGCCTCAGCAATAGTTTCATAAAACACGCAGAAATACCCTCACAACCGCTGGCGGCACTGCCTTGAAAATAGTATGATGAAAACCTGGATTGGAAATACTGAAATATGGAATGGTAATGGACTCATAGTGATCAAGTCCTTCACGATTTTTTTTCTCGGCGGGTTTTTTTTTTCCTCGGACCTGCTTTCTTATGTCTCGGAAGTCACTTTGAAAAATCTTGGGGATCCTCGGATCCGAGGAGAGTTCCCCAGCCTGAAACAAACAGAAAATATGAAGTTGCTAACACAGAACTCCCTGAAGGCAGGGAACCTACTCGTACTGAAAGATTCCTGACATCCTCTTAAGGAACTGTTCAAAATGCATCTCAAACTGAGTTTCTTAAATGTGGGGGATAAAAGAAAAAAAGGGAGGGTGGAGGTGTGAAGGAGGGGACGGGGGGAAGTAGACATGGAAATACCTAGTCCACAGTTGTTGTTTTTTTATCCCTCTGACGGGTCTTCTTATCAGTAACAAATCACATCAAATGAACTGAAAACAAAACTGACAGTTGAGATTTTCAGATAATGGAATCTTGGATGTCAGATGACCTGTGCATTACATGAAGCCACTGAAGTTTTAGCTGTACTTACCGAACTACATTTTGATCCAGAATGGAATGTGTGGGTGTGGACTTTGGCCCTTGTGATGGCATGAAGATCTTGCCGCTCTTGTTGACCACTTGCACATGGCGCTTGATCTTGGTGTTGTAAGGATCCTCTGAATGTTTGGGATAGGGCTCAAATGTTCC
Source organism: Conus canariensis (assembly GCA_033310375.1). Lineage (NCBI taxonomy): Eukaryota > Metazoa > Mollusca > Gastropoda > Neogastropoda > Conidae > Conus > Conus canariensis. The sequence continues at coordinate 77,889,784 of CM065714.1, forward strand.
ATTTTTGCTGCCACCGGGCTGAAATACATACAGATGTACATGCGTTTATACATTTTCATCACTTCTTATTCTTCATTGTTCCATGACTGTAGGTTTTAAGGATCCTGTGATGGCTATCAAAGATCTGCACAGCTATCTATCCTCAGTCTTGTGCAACAAGGCACAGAAGTTATTACCAGCTCAGTTTTTAAGTTATCTATCCAGGACTTCTTTAGTCGCCTGAGAAGTTGTAACCAGACCAATCCTCAAGTTATCTATACAGATCTTTTTCATTTGCATCTGCAGCCCCTCCCACTATAGGATGATGTAAGAGAGTCATGGCAAGATCTCTGCCCATTCCTGGCATAATTACTGTGTCCAACTGTAAGGGCATTTGGGAGAACACAGACCTCTGCCAAGGTTAAAGAGATCCTGGAACCAGATCCTCAACATGGACCCACACTTGGGCCACATTCCATCTTTCTACCATGTTTCATACAAATCAGCTCTGTAGTTTTTGTGAAATCATGCTGAACAAATCATGGATCCACTCTGATGGGGATAAACTCCAAATTCAATGAGACCATACTTAAGCCCACTTCCTACCCAATTCTGTTAAAATCAGTGAAGATGTTTTTGCACAATCTTGTTGAGATCCAGAAAAACAAACCAGCATGCCTGCGTAAAAAGATAATTTCCAGCGCGGTGGTAATGTCTGTGGGAAGAGAGTCATGTCTACAAGCATATGTATGCTCTGGCCGCCTGACGAATTGATTCAAAGCCCTCTGATGTGTTTGCTCTTGCACAATATTCTTTACTCATGATCTGCTGTCAGGATCCAGCTCTCTCAACTACCAGTTGTGGTGGTTCTAGTTTTGAAATGGTATGGCACTGATGTTTTATTGTGTTTATGATAATAATAATGACAATGCCGACATACCACACCAGTGTTGAAGAATGGCAAAAACAAGATTCTTGCTTGCAGAGTACAGTTCTGTAACATGTAGATGCCACTAGCTGTTGGGGGAAATATCATTTCCACTTTGGTGAGTATTACAGTGCGTTTCAATACTGCCATTAAGAAAAAAAATGCATGTGCAAGAACATTGTTTTGATTCTTTGGCGAGTGCTATGGTTTTTCAATATTGCTGTATATATTCACACACACACACACACACACACACACACACACACACACACACACACACACACACACACAGAGAGAATGTGAAGAAGAATAGACAATATCAAGGGCTGGGAAAGAAGACTAATCTTTTCAATCTTATCCACAGCTTCAAGGTATTGTTATATATTCACACACACACACAACACACACACACACACACACACACACACACACACACACACACACACACAGAAAGAGAGAGAGACAGAGAGAGAGAGAGAGAGACACACACACACACACACACAGAATGTAAAGAAGGATAGACAATATGAAGGGCTGGGAAAGAAGACTTATCTTTTCAAACTGATCCACAGCTTCAAGATTGTTTTTGTTTTTGTTGTTTAATTAATTCATAACAAAAAACTCTTGGATCATTATTAATTTTATTTGATATGTCTTGGTATCTGCAGATTAATGGCTTTGAGTGGACATGATCTGCCAATGTATAAATCTGTGCCATTATGTCTTACTTAGTGGTGAACAAATCACTAGGCTAACTTGAACTGGATGGAAGAGATATGTTCGTACATATGGTCTAGATGTTCAGGTCCACAATCATTATGTGTAGATCCTAGTTTTTGATGGACAAAATGTTTGGCAAATTATATGGGATTGCAGTTATTAAGTAATGTGTGTGTGTGTGTGTGTGTGTGTGTGTGTGTGTGTGTGTGTGTGTGTGTGTGTGTTCATTAATTAGTTCAATGTCTTTTCACTTTAAGCGATATTAGACTGATGTACATGTGTGTGTGTGTGTGTGTGTGTGTGTGTGTGTGTGTGTGTGTGTGTTTGTTTTCATCTCTGTTGTTGTTGTTAGTGGTGGTGGTGGTGGTAGCAGTTGTCATACTGTTTGAACTTTAACGAGTGAATAAAAAGAATAAATAGGTTAACACTAAAATAAGAAGTCAAAATAAAGGATGAGAAGGAGGGGAGGAGGGGAACAAAACTATGAACATAGCATGATCAATCAAAAATAGCATAATGTTCAAACATAACATAACTCTAAAATATAACAATGAAGAAGTGTTATTCAGCACAAATTCACAGTAAAACCCTATCAAATTTAAAGGAACGCTCTGAATGGGACTAGGCATCAAAGATTTGGTAATTTTCATCAAAAGAATAGGATTATGCAGTAATTTTTTTTTTCAAGTTTTCTTTTGAATAATGATTTACTGTTAATGAATCTGGCAGAAAAATACATATCCTTTAACAGTGGAATACAATATAATTAATAATCATTTGCTGTTAATGAATCTGGCAGAAAAATACATATCCTTTAACAGTGGAATAAAATATAATTAATAATGATTTGCTGTTAATGAATCTGGCAGAAAAATATGTATCCTTTAACAGTGGAATATAATATAATTACGTGTAATCTGTTCACCACAAAGGCAATTCATATTTTTTGAGAACATCATTGTGACAGCATTAAGTTTTATCCATAAAGTGAGAGATGTTATTAGTCTAGTATAATATAATGGAGAGTTCAACAGTTTTCTTGTTATGATATGCAATGGGAATTTTTTTTTTTTTATCGTTGTCAGTGCTTATTCAAATATTTTCCATGCTGTTGTTTCTGCTGAAGGAAAATATTTAATCCTGTTGTTTTCTCCAATTTCTTAACCTCTTGTTCAATAAACTATGGAACATATCACAAACCATTCGGGGTTCGTAAAAAAGACTCAGAGCTCATTTATTTTTTTGTACTTCTAGATAGGAGAGCTTGAAATAACACTGATCACTATATGGAGATGCAAAACATCCAAAACAAATAACGTGATCTTCAACATTCTCCCCACCTTGGAGTCTCTGTAAAGTCAGTTCTGTAGAGACTCCAACAATAATTGACCTTTTCTTTGAAAACATAGTTCACAGTCCCAACTGCGAAGGAGAGTTGAGGATCCATCTTGATGAGGTTTCTTTTACATATTTATAGTCCCATCAATGAAAATGTATTAATTCAAAGTTATGTTCAGCATATTAGTTCAAAGTTATATTAGTGCACATGTACTGAACAATTAAATTCATATTAAATCTGATACTCTGTTTAACATGGGGGAAGAGGAAGGAAATGGGAGGGGATGGAGAAGGGAGCAGGGAAGGGGGAATGAAATCTGTGTTTGAAAGTTTACAGATTCAATTTCACTGGTCTTTTGACCTGACGTCCATATCTCGTCGCTGAGTCACTGTTTTCAACTGATGAGTCAGAACACAAGATTTCTTCACTGTTCATGTTCTTTGTGCTATGACCGGTAACCTCTGCATCAGGTTCAGGACAAACAATGTCTGATGGCACATGAACATCTAGTGACTGTGCAGAAACTTGTGGAGAGTCACTGAAGGCATCAATCACTTCTAGATCATGAACATGTTGGATAGATCTTTTAAGGATTCCACTGGCAGTTTTCACTTCAACCGACCGAATCAACCCATCCCGACCAGGATACACAGCTTGCACAATCCCCAGAGGCCACTCTAACTTGCTGTGACGTTCATCTTGGACCAAAACAACCGAACCCACTTGGATACCATTTTTGTTGACTGGACCACCTTTGCAAGGTGGGAGATTACGTAGATATTCATTAACCCAGCACAACCAAAATTTGTCCAGTAGTTGTCTTCTCAGCTCCTGTCTCTGAACTAAATCTTGAGACTGTACAGCAAGATTTCCTAAAGTGAGAACAGGTATCAACCCAGAAGGCCTTTTGTCCAGGAGGAAATGAGGAGTCAAAGCAAACCCTGAGTCCACTTCATCACCAACAAATGTCAAAGGACAGGAATTGACACAAGCTTCAACCTCATGAAGAATGGTTTCCAGTTCGACTGATGTCAGTGATCTTTTGCCAACTGATCTCTTCAAAGCTGACTTGATAGCTCTGACTAGCCACTCCCACCAACCTCCCCACCATGGAGCACGTGGTAGAATGAACTTCCAGTCAGGAGCGTACGCGTCTGCACCAAGAACTTTCACCAAATGATCCTTTGCAGCCTTTTGCATTATCCGATATCAAGACTGAAGGCATGCCACGAGGAGCAAAAAATCTCCTCAAGGCAGAGACAGTAGCCTCACTACACATGGACTCCACCAGTTCCAGATGTACTGCTCTGATCACCGCACAGGTAAAAAGAAGAACATAGAATTTCTTTCCAGTGAAATCACAACAATACAAAGGTCCACAATGATCTAATCCTGTAACAGAGAAGGGCGGTGCTTGTTTCACTCTCAACTCCGGTAAAGGAGCCCAGGTCTGTGTACCAGGAGTGGCGTCTTGACGCTGGCATGACATACACTCTCGTTTCACACCTTTGCAGATACGCCTAGCACCTAGAATCCAATACTGATTCCTAAGCTCAACCAACATGCTGTTCACACTTGCGTGCTTCAAGGATGTGTGAACTTGACGAGCTAACAGTATACTGAAATGACCTTTGGGTAAGATGACAGGGTGTTGGGCTTCATAGGGTAAACCTGAAAACTGAAGCCTCCCTTCAACACGAAGCAGACCATCCTTTCCAATGAACGGAGACAGTTTCAGAATAGAAGACCCAAGTGGTACTGTTTGTTCACTTTGCAGCGCTCCCAGTTCCTTTGAAAAGGCAGACTTCTGCACATACTTTAACAGTCTGAGTTTGGCATCACAGAGTTCAGTAAAAGACAAATCACCATGCTGACGCTGCTGTTTCGAGACTTTCATGTTGGACATGAAACACAGTATCCAACCCATCACCTGCAATGCTCTTATCAGACTGATCCACCTTTCAATGTCAAGGATTTCTTTCACCTCAAGATCTGTCTGTGGTGCCCTAGACACAGCAGGCTGTCCTTCCTCCTGAGCCACAGTGATCAGCATGTGCTGTATAACACAAGACCTTTTAGCATCATTGTTCTGAAGCTAACATCAGAAACATTTTGCTGAACTTCCTCAGACTTCCCACCGTTCAAGTCTTCCTTGCCACAAACAGCTTTGTTTGACAGAAAGTCAGGACCCTGAAGCGAGAACTTTGACTTCAACAACATCTCCTCTGCTGAGATTCCACGGGTAAGTAAATCTGCAGGATTATCTTTGCCCGAACAATGATTCCACAGTGCTGGACTAACAAGAGACTGAATCTCAGCAACTCTGTTTGCAACAAAAGGTTTCCACCTATATGGGTCACTCTGGATCCAAGCCAGAGTCACGGATGAGTCAGTCCAACAGTGACAAACCACATCATCATGTAACTTCAAAGTCTGCCTCACATAGACCACCAAACGAGCACAGAGTAAGGCTCCCAATAATTCCAGGCATGGCAAACTCAGTCTTTTGAGGGGAGCTACTTTAGCTCGCACAATCACCATAGACGACTTCCCTTTCCATCCTGCATCTTCACATGCAAGTAGACACAAGCACCATAAGCAGACTGGGAAGTGTCACCAAAAGCTTGTAACTGAAACACAGATATGTCAGTCCATGGAGCTCCTGTGTAATTCCGAGGAATTTTCCACCTTTTCAGATGCTCAAGACCTTTGACCCATACTGTGAATTTTTCTTGTATGCTCACAGGCACAATCTGATCCCAAGGTATCCCCAGCTTCCAAAGTTCTTGGAACATACATTTTGCTGTTATGATGAAAGGTGTGCCTCGCGCTGGGACTGCACGGCGTAGAGGCGCGTCCTCCTGGGTGGCGGATGGGAGGGTACTCCGTAATGGAGTCGTGGACCAACGCAGTCTAGGGAAGGAAAACTCTGACAGAAAACCCTGGTCCTCCAAGCATGGGGGTTGGGCAGGAGGTTAACTACCTACTCCTGGAAAAAAATCCATCAGTTACAGAAACTACGGACGTCAATATGAATCAAGACCAGGGGGGAGCGGGGATCGCCGACACCGGCACCATGACGACGATGGGTCAAAGCCTTCGGGAAGCTCACAGTCCGACGAGATCCTTAGCAAGCCCCAGAACAGTCCTCACCATTGGACATTGGAATGTGAGGACTATGTACAGAGGAGGAGCTGCAGCACAGATCGCGAGAGAGATGGAGGGGTACCAGCTGGACATCCTTGGAATTAGCGAGTGCAGATGGACAGGAGCAGGCAGGATGAGGATGGCTTCGGGACAGACACTGATTTACAGCGGAGACGACGAACTGCACGAGGGTGGTGTTGCCATCATGATTAGCCAGGAAGCAGTGAAGTCACTCATGGAATGGACCCCCATCAACAAGAGGATCATAACAGCCAGATTCTACTCAAGATACAGGAGAGTGACAATTATTCAAGTGGACGCCCCACACAATGAGAGAGAAGACGAGGAGAAGGAAAAGTTCTATCAAGAACTACAGGAAGCAGTTGATGGTTGCAACAAGAATGACATCATCATCATCATGGGGGACCTCAACGCAAAGGTTGGAAATGATAACAGAGGGTATGAGAGGACTATGGGCGTACATGGACTTGGAACACAGAATGGCAATGGAGAGAGATTGTGCGAGTTTTGTCAGCTAAATGGGCTTGTAATAGCAGGAACACTATTTCCCCATAAAGACATTCACAAGGCAACATGGGTATCAGCAGATGGAGGAGTGAGGAATCAAACTGACCACCTTTTGATCAGCGGACAGTGGAGATCATCTGTATTAGACTGTCGAGTACAGAGGGGAGCTGATGCCAACAGTGACCACTTTCTGGTGAGGACTTGCATCAAACTGCATCTCAGCTCACACAGAAATAACAACAAGGTCAAGCCGAGACTAGACGTCAAACGTCTGAACGATGAAGAGACAAGGAAGAAGTACTGTGAGACAGTAAGAGGCAAGCTGGAAGAGACCAGGAATGAGAGTGAAGACGTAGAGGAGGTGTGGGAGCAGCAAAAGAATGCATATGTCAAGTCAGCGGAAGAGGTGCTCGGTTTCAGAAAAGGGAAAAGCAAGCCATGGATCAGTGACAACAGCTGGAAACTCTTTGACGAAAGGAAAGGAATAAAGATGAAGACTGACAGTACCCGCTCAGAGAGAATCAAAAACAGAATGAAGGAGGAATACAAGGAGAAGGATAAAGAGGTGAAGAAGAGTGTGAGAGAGGACAGAAGGGGGTGGATGTCAGAGAAAGCAGAACGAGCACAGAATGCAGCGGAGAATGGCAGGCAGAAAGAACTGTACAGTATAGTGAAGCAACTGACAAGACAGAGCACCAAGCAAGCAGCAGCAGTGAAAAACAAGAACGGAGAACTGTTGAAGAACAAAGACGCCAGGCTAGGGAGGTGGAAAGAGCATTTCCAGGAAGTGCTCAACAGAGATGCACCGGAGGAACCACCAGAAGAAGAGGAAGAGACAGAAGAGCTTGACATCTCAGTGGAAGCACCAACTATTCAAGAGATTAAAACAGCACTGAAGGCCCTCAGAGACGGAAAAGCACCTGGAGCAGACCAAATTTCAGCAGAAATGCTCAAAGCAGACATCAAGCAAACCAGCCAAGAACTCAAACGAACCTTTGACCTCATCTGGGAGAAAGAGACAGTTCCTACACAGTGGACAAAAAGACTAATTTGTAAAATTCCGAAAAAAGGTAACCTTCAGGAGTGTGGCAACTGACGGGGAGTTACCTTGCTGCCACTGGCCAGCAAGGTGCTCAGCAGGATCCTTATCAACAGGATACAGACAGGAGTGGATTCTTCACTCAGGAAAGAACAAGCCGGCTTCAGGACAGGCAGAGGAACTGTCAACCAGATATTCATCCTCAGGAATATTCTGGAACAAGTCAACGAATGGAATGCTACGCTGTACATCCACTTTGTCGACTTCGAAAAGGCCTTTGCCTCCATACACCGTGACAGCCTTTGGAGCATCATGCGTCAGTATGGAGTCCCACAGAAACTGATCCAGATGGTCAAGACCCTTTATGAGGACTTCCAGTGCTCCGTAATTGATGACAATGAAACAACAGACTGGTTCCCAGTGATGACCGGGGTGAAAACAGGGCTGCTGCATGTCAGGATTCCTATTCCTGCTAGTGATTGACTGGGTCATGCGGAAAACCGTAGAGGGTGAGAGAACCGGGATCCGATGGAACTTCACAACTATGTTGGAGGACCTGGACTTCGCGTATGACCTCGCCCTACTATCCTCAACAATGAACCACCTTCAGACCAAAACAACAAAACTTGAAGACAATGCAGCCAAAGTTGGACTGAAGCTGAATGCCAAGAAGTGCAAAGCCATGAAAGCCAACAGCAGGAGTGACGATAAGCTGAAAGTCGGAGGAAGTGAAGTAGAGGAGGTAGAGAGCTTCACATATCTGGGTGCAAATGTGACAAAGGACGGCGGAGGCACAGCTGATGTCAAGAAGAGAGTAGCCTTGGCCAGCGCACAGATGAAGCGGCTATCAAACATCTGGCAAGCCAGCGACATAGGCAGAAAGACTAAAGCTTCCCTTTTCAAGAGCCTTGTCTTGTCCGTCCTACTCTACGGATGCGAGACTTGGAAACTGACTAAAGGAGAGGAAGAAAAGCTCGACACCTTTCAGACCAAGTGTCTAAGGAGGATTTTCAAGATCCGATGGCAACAACATGTCTCCAATAAGACAGTTCTTGAAATGGCAGAAGCAGGAAAGACCAGCGAGGAGGTGAGGAGACGGAGGTGGAACTGGATTGGACACATAATGAGGAAGGAGAGGAACGACGACTGTGCCGTGGCCCTTGGTTGGACACCAGAGGGAAGAAGGAAAAGAGGCCGACCGAAAACAACATGGCGGTGAATGGTGGAGAAGGAGAGAAACGGCGCAGGCTGGAAAACATGGAGTGTTGTACGCCATGCAGCTACAGACCGAACACAGTGGAGGAGAGACGTCCAAGCCTTATGTGCCTCCTGGCACAGAGAGATTTAAGGTTAAGGTAAGGATGAAAGGTGTGAGAAATCCAAGGGGATCAAATAACTTTGAGATTAGACTCAGGACTACCCTTTTCGTGACACACAGATCACTAGAAACTGCAATTCCATCAAAGGAGAAACAATCCTGAGAAACCAACCCTCACATACCCAGCACTTTGAAAGATTCTATTCCCACAGACTTATCTTTGAAGTTCTCTGCAAAGTACATCATCTACCTGTTCACTGTTGGAACCCTATTTTGACAGAGACATGCCAGCTTGACTCATAATCTCATTAGCCTCTCGAAGCATGTCACATGCTTCTGAATGATCATCACACCCAGATAACCAATAATCCATATAGAGACCAGCCGCCGTGGCGAAGTGGTTAGCGTCACGGACTCCCAGCTGGGAGGCTGTGGGTTCGAATCCCATCAGAGTCATGTGGGTTTTTCTGCCCCAACCGGCTCCTACCCAGAGTTGAGTTTGCTGCGGACTCAGTTGGGAAGACTGGGACCACACAGTCGAGTTTCATCCACTTAATGGATGCGTTTCTGAGAGTGTTGCTCAAATTTCCTGACCAACACTGCATGTGCCTGTATCTCTCGGTCCTGGTTGACACCAGGATATATTATGAAAGGAAGCATAGAGTACAGCCCTGTCATGTAGTCTCAGACCGAAATGGAATTCCGTAGCATCATCTTAATCATCCTCATTTTCATCGATCAGCATTAAAAAAAAGTCTCAAAATCTGTGGCCCTTCATGCCCTGCTCTCATGGTGACCTCAGTTTCAATGTCCTCTCCACGTCTGTGGCCTTGGTTTGGTTCCGTCGGGGTCACCGGTATCGGCGAGTCCATGGGGGCTGTTGTTGGACAGAGTGGTGGCGCCCTCTGGAGGGAGAGCTCACTCACGCCGGCTCCACGACTAAGCAATTATTGTCGTCAGTAGGGGGCTCAGTAGGTGGTGTCCTGCATATGTTAGATCAGAACAGGCGCCACTGAACACCACCAAAGTGACTCGGCAGCAGTGCAGTGTCTTCTCCGGTGGGTTGCCTCTTGACGACTTGACATTGACTGCTCCCTGTGGATTGTCGGTGCCGGGGCTGCGGCAGGGCTGACCGGGCTGTGGCTGTGGACGGGGTGTCAGAATGAGTGGCGTGTGTGCACTGCCTCTGAGGTGGCGCAGAGGTTGGGAGAGCAAAATAAAAATTTTTTAAAAATCATCCATATAGAGATTTTCAGAAAGCTCCTCAGTCACACGAGAAGGAGGGAACTGGCCCAAATGGTATTTGATGGTCGCATTGAGCAAGAAGGGACTGCTTTTGTCACCAAAGGGTACAGGAGTGATTCTCATCTGTTTGACATCACCTCAGAAGAATCAATGCACATCCCGATCCTCATGATTCAACTGGATTTGAAGAAATGCTTTTGTTACATCAGCAGAGCCACCTTCCATCGCCTAAACCGTACTAAAATTCCAGGTAAGTCAGGTATCAGACTAGGACCTGTCTCCAAACAATCATTCAATGAAACTCCATTGAACCCACTGAAGCATCAAACACCGGACGGATCTTTGTTGTCAGACTAGACTCCTTGACCACAGGATGATGTGGCAAATAAAATACTGGGTAAGAGCAAACCATCTCATCTTGAGGAACCTCTTCAATCATGTTTTCTTTCAACATATCACAGAAAACCTCATGATATCTAGATTCCAATTCAGGATCCTTGCTGAGTTTATGACTCAAGTGATCCAAACGAGACCGAGCCAGCTTTTCATTGTCAAGAAGTGTGGGTCTCATATCCTCAGCCTTCCATGGAAGAGACACCACAGATCTGTCTCCAGAGAACTGAACCTTTTTGTTGAAATCATCCAACACTGGATCAACTACTGGAGGCATTTTGTCACATATGCCAACTGATTCCAAGTCCCAAAAATTATTCAAACTGGACTCCAAAATCTCCACGCAAAACAATTGATGAGAAATACCAACTTTGTCGGAGACATCTTTGGTTCAGGCAAAGGACCAGACAAAATCCAACCAAACACTGACCGCTGAGCAACCAGACCCTCAGACAAGAACACCATCTCAGGTCTTATCAACTTCCAGTAGGCATCAAGACCCTCGAGAATATCCACTTTTACTTCACCATCCTCATGAACATCAACAAACTCAATGTTTTTGCCAAATGATGTCAGCACATTTTGAGGGATAGCTGGATGGTACATGGGAGCACAAATAGTACTAGGAATCTCAGTAGCCTTCACAGACACATTTCCTTCAGACCCCAGTAAATTTACCTTGTACACATTCCTCTGTTCAGCATTACTGATTTGATCATTGCCAAAGGCAGCATAAGCAAGACTTTGAGACCCAGCCCACTCAGGCTGAATTCTGTCCACTAGATCATTTGAAATGTAAGTTTTATCAGACCTAGTGTCAAAAAGACAACAGCTTCAGTGATTCCACACTTTCCATGCACTAAAACACAGGTAGTTTGCAACAAAACATGGGAAGAAGCCTTTTCAGAGATAGTGTTCACACTTGACAGATTTGCATTAACATTTGACACCATTGTGTTAGATGTGTGTGTGGTTGTACTAGATTGTATTGCATTGACATTAGTGTTACCACTAGAGGGGAAATTTTGTTTTGGAACACACAGCAGAGCATGATGTTTTCCCTTGCATTTAGTACATTTTGCACAGCATTTTTTGTAATTGTGTCCCTTTGTTGTGGCCAGACAACGAAAGCATGCACCTACACGCCATAAAGCATCTTTTCGGTCCCCCACTGGTGCCTTGGTAATGCCATAACAATGTCCCAGTGTGTGGCCATGATGCCGACATGGTTCACAGGTTAGATGAGCAGCCTCAGCTGTGTACAAAGATGCTGCAGTTGCCACAGGAACAAACTTGTCAAACACTGAACTGCTCGCACCATCTCTCAGAAAAGTTTGAGAACGCTCACTACGTTCTATTTCCCGCTGCAGGAAATCTAACAGAAACTGTAAGTCGCTCTCATGCTGAGCACCGTCTCTTGCCCACTCCATGCGCAGCTCAGAAGGAAAGCGAGACAGAATGAGTGGCATCTAAACAACTCCATACTGCTGTCCTGAAATACCCAATGACTCAAGACTGCGAACATGTGCCTGTAAATCATCAAATATTTTCCACAAAACTGAAACTGAAGACCAAGATGATCTACAGTAGGACCTACATAAGCTTGAAAAATGATAAAAGAGTTGGGACATGACTTTCCATCCTGCCAAATGTACAACTCTTCCAGTCATCAGCCCCAAATGAAAGAACAAACTTAGTGTCCCAAGCTACCATCTACACAGCCAGATCTTGACAAATGTCACTTCAATGAAATACCTAGGGATTACCATCTCTCAAGATCTAAGCTGGGACCTACACATAAAAAACATCATCAGTAAAGCAAACAAGTCCCTAGGTTTCCTGAGGCGCAACCTGAAGATCAGTGCTCGCAACATCAAAGAGACTGCTTACAAAGCACTGGTGCGCCCAGTCCTGGAATATGCGTGCACAGTCTGGGACCCATATACAAAAGACCACATCACTGCCATCGAGGCAGTGCAAAGAAGAGCCGCCTGTTTTGTCAACAACAAATACCACCGACATGCAAGTGTTCAACAAATGATCAATGAGTCAGGTTGGACATCATTGCAAAACCAGAGAAAGGTTGCACGGCTCGCCATGCTCTACAAGATCAGACAGGGTTTAGTACATGTGGAGTTTGGAAAGGCCTTGTCTGATGGAAAATCTAAACTCAGAGCTGCAACCTCACGTGACAGAAGACTGCACTCCCATCAGCTAAACCGCCTCCAGTGTGTACGAGACTATAGACTAAACTCGTTCCTGCCACGTACCATCCAGGAGTGGAACAACAACTTGACAAAGGCTGCTGTGACATCAGAGACTCTTGACCTATTCAGCCTCCTGCAGTAAATAGGTGTTGCTGCTGCTGCTGTTGTTGTTGTTGTTGTTGTTGTTTGCGTCAACCTCCCAAAAGTGTCAGAATAATCAACCTGATGATTGTGGACACTCGACGGATGAAAATGAAGATGAAGTCTAAACTTTGCATATTTGTAAGAGACATTTGGGGGCAGTTTAGTATATTTCTTGCCCATAAAAAAAGTTTTGCTCTATTGAGAGTTGTAGAAAGATGAATGAAAGTTTCTGCATCCATCCCCCAAGATAGTTTACTGACAGTTTTTAAAAAGTTTAAACTCCTCCTTTCCTAATTTTGTAGATAATCAAAATAAACATATCATCTCATTTGCAATGTTAATTATATAACTCCCAATAATTTGATACTTTTGTTAATATTCTATTGGTTCCCTGATCAGTTGTAAGGTTGACATCTTGGCTGGGTTACTGCCTGGATTAAACAACATCATATTAGTTCTTTCAGGAGATAAGAATAGCCCATTTTCTAACATGTATCACCCAAATTTACCAAGACTATTACAATCTTTTTATACATTGTTGTACCTTTTGTGGTGTTGAATATCTTAAAGTTACATTCATCCACGTGCATACATCAACTGCACATTAGTCCAGAGTTGCATTGTTTGACACAGCTCTAAGTAGATTATGTATCATGTACATCACTGTAAAAAGGATAGGCGCAGTCACTGAACCATGCTGTATTTCTGTATAAAGCTTTCTGGATGTTGAGTTTGTCATTCCAACTCTAGCTATCGTTGTTCTGTTTGTTGAAAAATGTTTATGTAATCGTATAGGTTTGCAGTTAAACCTGTGTTTAGCAGCTTGTAAAGTAGACAACTCTGTCAAACTTGGTCACAGGTTTTCCTGACATCTTGGTCACTGGCTTACCTGACATAAAAAAGGTTGCCAGAACACTTTGCCTACTGGCAAATGTCACTTTTTATGAATAGATAATTTGACTAAATGTTCATGTTCTATATCAATTTTCATTTCCGGCAACCAGCCTCATTTAAAGTTATTATTTTCTTTCTTTTTACAGTAATGAAGCAGTCTGCTGAAAACAATTTCTTTTTTTGAAAAGTTTGCCACCTGTATGTGTGTGTGCGTGTGCGTGTGCATGTGTGTGTGTGTGTGACTATATTCTACTCTGTTCTGACTACATTTTATTGGTGTAAAAACTTAACAGATTTCAATTCATCATAATTGTAGTCAGAATTACATTAAATAGATTTTAAGTCACTGGCACCATAAAAATCAAACGTTTTTCAATTGATTAAAATAGTGAGTCAGAATTACATGACATAGATTTCAAAGCACTGGCACTGGATGTCTATAATAACTAACTGACATACACACGTTTTCCTGACCTTTTTGCCAGGTGAACTTGGCTTGAACGGTTTCAGGTCCTTGGGTCCAGCAGAAATAGGCTTCTTGACAGGTGGTAAGGGCTTGTCAGATCGGTATGGATTGCCATCAAAGAAATTCTGGGGATGCATGTTGAGTCTAAAGGCTCCTGCTTTCATACTGGCTTTGTGTTGTGTAACTTCTTTCTGCAATAAGCAAATCTTAAATTTTCACAGATCTATGGGAAATAGATGTAAAAATAATATGACAGCAACAGCTGAAAACCTTTCCAAATACAAACTATTGTAAAATAACTACAGAATGGTCAATCTTAAAATGTGGCATCAAGATTTCAGAGAAAAATAAGACATTCATCAACAACCCTTTTCAATTCTAAGGGTGGAAAAATGGTAATTTTGCATGTCTTTTGTTTCCATCAAAGACAAAATAAAGGCATTTGTTCATCCCATTCCTGTCTCCTTGTGGGACTATCCCCATACTATCCAACTCATCCAAACATACACATTCTGCAAGACGTAATGTTCTCTTCACTGCAGCTGACAGAATCAGGAGACATTTACTTTTATTTTTTTCCATCTTTAAAACAGGCTTTTAAAAAAATCTCTAGCTGGCTGCTCCTGCATAAATGGTATGTTCTCAAGTTGATGAACATATAGAACTTGTTTTGTATGTTACCAAACTAGCAAACACATTAAACAAAAGAACCATTTTCAGCAAAGATATTGTAGAACAAATACCTTTTCATTCTGTAAGAATAAGTATTCCAACAGATACATGCAAAAAGGTTTTAAATATCACCATGCCTTGTATATGCATCGGTTGGTATAATGGGTGAGAAAATAATTTTTCACAGAAGGATCCTGTTTCAAAGGAGAATCTGACGGAGACATGGATCTTGCATTTTCTGGCCTTATAAGTTTGATTTCATTGGAACTTAGTTATTTGTAAAGGCTAAACATGTTTTCAAGCATCTTGCTGAACTTCCTGCCGTTTGCTTTCCACTTCAGATTTAAAAATCTGGAAAAACATTTTGTGATGTGTGTTGATATGTATTCTACAATTTAGCATAAAACTGTGGACTTTACTCAGAACAAGAAATATGAAGATTGATACCAGTTTTATCAAAATTTTAAGAGACATACACAAAAGTGAACAAAAGACGCGCTATGGTATTTCATCCATCTCAAAGTGACCAGTCAAAAATTGTGACATAAGAAACTGTCAAAGCAAACAAAAATCTGAATTTTTCTTATTATCTTCCAGCCTTAGTTTAAATTTCCTTTCTTTATATAATCGATGAATACTCTCTGAATTTAATATCAATCTTTCTGATCCCCCATACTAGATGTACAATTTGCAAATGTTATTCTTTTTTGTTTAATCCTTTTTTTTTTTTGGTTATACTTGCATCCAAACTGAATTCCATACTTTCAAGCTGAACACCATTCAAGTTAATTTATGCTTGCTCATTGGTTGGTTGGTTTAAATTTAAGTCTGCCTACATGTGGGTGGTTGAGTGGGTGGATGGGTTGGGGTAAGATGAGGGTGTGAGATGGCATGTGTGTCTGTGTTAGGAGCATTTGGGTTGTTGCTTTTTGTGAATGAAATTGGAAGTACAGTGAATCCTCCTCTGGACTGAACATGGAGAGATGAACATCACTGAGCTTATGTGCTGCTGGTCTAATGTGTTGTCTGTAACATGATTTCTCCTTGACATATACCGAAATTACATGAATGTGTTGCAAAAGAATTTGTTTAATGAAGAAGCAGTTTTCATGTTTAGTGTGTGTGATATAGAATACTTTTAGCCAGACGGTTCTTGACTGTAATAATTTCCACTTTGAAAGAAGAGAACCTTATGAACAGGTGAGTGAAATCCTTTTTCTTGCAAATCTTATGCACAATTAATAAGCACTATTTTAATAGCACTTTAAACAATTATCAATAGTAAACATGCTAAATTCAGGCCAGTTTGACATCATGTTTAAATTTCAGGAGAGACTATCTTTCAGATAAAAAGCTCTATGCAGTCTTAAACTGCTTGGATGAAGAGAAGAAAAAACAATGTAGGGGAAAAACTTAATGATATACCATCATTTCTCTCTCTCTCTCTCTCTCTCTCTCTCTCTCTCTCTCTCTCTCTCTCTCTCTCTCTTTCCACACACACCACACACACACACACACACACACACACACACACACACACAATTACACACACACACACATACACACACACACACTCGTCTAATATCACGATTAGTGGAAAGACATTAAATAAATGACACACACACACACACACACACACACAGACACAAGTGCACGCACACACACATACACACACACATGCACATACACACACACAGATACAAGAGCGTGCGCACACACAAACACACACACACACACACACACACACACACACACACACACACACACACACACAATTTCCTCACAGTGCTTTCTTTTGGCTTTACTTTTTTACCCTTCATTGGCTGCTTTGGGATGCCATTGAATTCTGTTTTTGAACATTCACTGGTGAGGATACCACAGACTTACAGAGTGTGGTATATCTCCATTTGATGCCAAGAGAGGACCAACACTCAGTGAAAGAACCCTTCATATCAGGTGATATGAATGGTCCTGTTCTCAAAATGGACTATATATGCTGCTAGTGAAGGATTTTGCATTTATGATCTATTTCCCCTCTTTAATATTTATGATCTATTTCCCCTCTTTAATATTTATGATCTATTTCCCCTCTTCAATATTTATGATCTATTTCCCCTCTTTTTTCTGTTGTTTTTTTTTTCTCTCACAAATGCTTTTTTTTTAATCTTTGCCAAGTCATTATTGTGATGATGGAGATATTGTTAGCCTGCACTTGTTTTCCCCTGCTACAAATTTGTTCAACATATCATATATATATATATATTTATATGTATATAAATATCCATCTATCTATTTATTATCTATCTTTCTATCTGTTTACCTGTCTGTCTGTCTGTCTATTTTTCCATCTATCTATCTGTCTATAAAACAAACTTTATCAATTGTTTGCACGGATATTCAAAATGTTAAATCAGATCCCATGTATATAATTTTCTGTGATATAAAACAATACATTTCTTGCAGTGCATCCATGCATCCTCCTTATCTTCACACACACTCACACACACACATAAAGTCCTAACCACATATTCTATTTATAGTCACATTAAAAAAAAAACCCAGAGCTACTCAGTACTAGGTTCATATTATTCTTCTCCTCACACACATACACAAATCATGTCTGAACGGCACTGCGACAAGACATATACTGTAAACAAATGCCAACCTTCATTTTCTCCACTCCTCTGTTATACGGATCAGTTGAGTGTGCTGGGTAAGGGCTCAGCGTGATATTGGCATAGCTTTCAGACATCCACCAATATGATTCAAATGAAAAGCAGGAAGCAACACACCACTGAGTGTCAAAATAAATGAAATCAACCAGCCTATTCAGTTATGTACAGTAATTAGTGAGGACAGACTGAAATGGTGCTGAAACACCTCACACAGAAAAATAAGTGAAAAATGGGAAAACTGCAGCAAATCAGCCACCCTACAGCAAGCCATTAGTACAGGTACATTTTTTTTTACTCTGTATGCTTCCTTTTCCAACCTGGAAACATGTACATACAAACAGACACACTCATATATGGTTTTAATATTACATTTGTTATTGAATAATATTTGTTAGTATTGTGCTACTTGGAGGTCAGAAGAGGTAGGTTTTCCCATTTATCTTTTAAAAAAAAAACTATTAAATGATAAAAGTGAAAAGAAAGAGCGCACTGTTAAACTAGCACACAAAAACACACTGAGAATGTACTTCAGCAATACATACAGAGAACAGTAACAATAATCTTCCTCTCCAACACACACACACACACACACACACACACACACACACACACACACTTTTATGCACACACACACACACACACACACACACACACACACACACACACTGAGGCAAACTAGGAGTTTAGGAGCTCTTATTTTCTCATTCACTAGTGTTTAAACAAGTTCATATCTTCTTTCAGTGGAAAATGAAAGTTAATTTATTTTTAACATAATTATCCATATTATTTTATATTGCAAAGAAACAATTCGACCATATATATATTTTTTTATAGGAAAAAGTTTTCCAAAATGACATTACTTTTTGGATTTAAGAATTGAGTCCCTAAATTCCAGCTTCAACCACACAGACAGCAGTATACTATCCCCTTTGCATGCCCCTGTGTGTATATTTGTTGGCTGAGTTATTTTCATCTGTACCTGTGAAACTGTGCCATTTCATGCATGTATGTGGTTAAGTACTATCTATGGTTGCTGCCCCATTGTGTGCCAAATACAAACAGCAAGCGCTGATCTGTAGATCAGTAAGTAATGGAATGCTGAGGCCTATACCAATAGTTTCACGGATGGCCATGTGGAGCTAGAGAAGAGGGCGCGTTTACACTGCCACTTTTTACTGAGCCTGGCCGACCCGTAGGGTAGCGTGAGCATTTGCATTTACACGGACTTCTTCTGTGCCATGCCACCCAGCGCCACAGCTCTGCTGCTGAAGCGGGTCAAGGCAGGGGCTGCCGCGGCATTCCATTCCCACGGAAGATGCAATGGTAAGCTGAGGTCGTGAGGTCAAAATGATGGCTGGAAGAACAGCCACCAGTTTAACCAGAAGGGTCAGGAAGTTCAGTGAAGCGCGAACTAGAGAAGAAAGGGAACAGGATAGAGGAGAGGACGGTGCACGCTGTGAGGTTTGCATGCATGTTGGCGCACACACAAGTACACACTCGCGCATGATCAAAGGGAGAGACACATGGGATGGAGGGGGAGAGTGAGGTTGGTTTGCACGTATGCGCGCGCGTGCGCACACACAAAATCGCATGTGCGTGCGCACACATACACTCTCTCTCTCTCTCTCTCTCTCTCTCTCTCTCTCTCTCTCTCACACACACACACACACACACACACACATAAAAACACACACACACAGAGACTCTCTCTCTCTCTCTCCTTCTCACACACACACACACACACACACACACACACACACACACACACAAACACACACACACACTGACACACTGTGCACGTGCACATGCCATATAGCGAACAGGAAGGGATGGGGAAGGGGAGGGTGCTGTGCGTTTGAATGCTTGTCTCTCTCTCTCTCTCTCTCTCTCTCTCTCTCTCTCTCTCTCTCACACACCCACGCATGCATGCACACACACACACACACACACACACACACACACACACACACACACACACGTGTGTGCGCGCGTGCCTCAGCATGAAAAGGAAGGGATGGGGACAGGGAGGTGGCTGTGCATATGCATGCTTCTCTCTCTCTCTCTCTCTCTCTCTCTCTCTCTTTTTCTCACACACAAACACACACACACACACACACACACACACATACACACACACACACACACACACACACACACATGCACAGGCTCGCATGTGCCCCCACACACATGCACATATACACACACATAAGTGTGTGCGCACACACGCACACATGCACGCACGCAGTGACCAAAGCCATTGTAACCTTCGCCTCGGCCTTTCTAACAGCTATGCTTTCAGTCCCACAGCCACCATGTGTTCACTGTGGAAGTGACCATCTTGCATTCCAGAGATAACATGATGGGGTCAGACGTGCAGTAGCCTGGTTCCAACTATTGCCGTGAAAATGCAAAGCAGTACGTGGGTCGTGCCGCACTACATTGTGCTGCGCTGGCCCCAAGCTCAATGTAAGCGCGCCCAGAGAAAGGAGGACAATGAGAAGTAGGTATGGACTGCCCTCTTTGCATGATGTTACATCTTTTATGGGTTGAGTTATTTTTGACACAGTTGTGAATTTTGGGGTGCTCCTTCTAAGTGGGGCTGTGATTGTCCATCTGCATGCAATGTTGGGGAGGTTACTTTTTATTAATTAAAGAAAATAAACATTAATACTATTCCAGTCCTACTTAGTCATCAATGGGTATGGAGTCCACTAGGTCACACACGTAGGGCCTACACAGAACAGAAGAAACAGAGAGAAAGAGAGAAGAGACTCCACAAACTGAACTACTTTTCAGTGAGAATATGGCACAGCAAACTGTGAGATTTCTTTCACACAGAAAGCATAAACAAAGTTTGCCACTGCAGATCGCATTCTCATGTGAAACTCTGAGACAGCAGAAAGATGTATTATCTGTGCACAAAGTATCAGCTGAAAATGGACATTCTGCCACTGCAAGTCAAAGGTGAAATGCCCTGACAGCAAGCTATATATGAACAAAATCCACTGGGGGTTATGAGGAAGAACAGTGAGTGAAACATTGAAGGCAGGAAGTTACACTGCACACAGAGACATATGGTGACCCACCCTGGCTCGCTCCCTATCATTGTCATAGGGATCAGACATATTGTTCGGGTATTTGGCCAGTGTCACCCCAACATACCTAGAGAAATTTAGTAGTTTTGTTACAGCATCATTCAATTCAACATACAGCGACACAACTCATAATATGACACATGTATCAATATGTGTGGATACTTAAATTCATGAATGGACAATAAAAGCAAATTCATCTACTGAACATGAGTTTGTATGCATATCATTCTCACCTTGTAACTTTTCTTGCAACATTTCTAGTAATTTGTAACTAAGAAAAGCCAAACTGGATGTACAACAGTGGACAGGTATGACAGCATGTGGAATGCCGAGTAAATTAAACACAAATAACAACTCTCCAGCTGAAAACAGAGGAAATAAGTTATTTCAGTTCATTTGTGACCAATAAATAAAGTGTACTTTGCTGCATAGGCCATATGACATGTCCTTATTCGATACTGAGTAGAGTTATGTGCAACTAATATTTTGAACAGATGATACTGCAATGAATGTGTGTCACTGAAAGTTTAAATTTCAAGATAATGGTGATCAATGTAAGTTTGGTATTACTTTGACCTGAGTTGTATGAGTGTTGTAGAAATTCCCTTATCAACCATCACCATACATTGCACTAAATGATCCATAGTCATGATTTTCATTCGATAACTGAGACACTTTTAAGCTATGTCCAAAAAATTTCATGACTTTGTTAATAAAACAAGGACCTATATTTGTACCATCAATTCTTTGTTTTTGTTGACAAACAAAGGAACAAAACAAAACCAAGGCAAGGCTTTACTCCTTGAGTGAAAGCATGGTCCCCTAGAGACCCATGACATACAGCAAGAGTTAAGCCATTCAGAAAAGCATGGGTTCCTGGAGACCCGCAACATATTGTAAGAATTTATTGCTATACAAAATGCATGGGTCCTTGGAGAACCATGACACAAGGTGCACAAAATCACTCAAAGTAACCCTAATGTAGTACAATGCAATGCAAATTGAGTTAGTACAATGCAATGCAAATTGAGTCCAACTGTGCCTGCAACATCATACTTTTTTTTTACACATACATATCATTCATTTAAACATCAGTGAACATATGCACACACATGTGTGCATGCAAACACACACACACACACACACACACACACACACACACACACACACACACACACACACACATTATTCATGTCTACATTTTGAATGCATATGAATTCGCACACTCTCTTCCGCCTTCCCCTCACCAACCTAACACAAAAACAAATATTATCTAAGTAAAGAGTACTAGTTTACACATACATGTGTTTCTTCTTTCCTTCACCAACCTAGCACAAAGCAATTATTAACTAAATAAAAGGTAACGGAGACTGGATGACTTTATTCATATGCATTAAAAAAAAAGTATACATGTAAATCATTTAGCTTATTCATGATCATGAGCTGCGTAAAAAATGATATGGAATAAGTGACTTACCCATATCCGGTGCCATGCCTGCCAGGATTAGTTAGTACATTTTTGCCTGGTGCCTTTCCAGATTTGGGGGGTTTACTAACTGGACTAAATGCTGGTATAGGTCCACTCAGTGTCCCATAATGGTTTCCAAGTCCTGAACTGAAACCATTCAAATCATTGTCATAGACTGTTCCTTTATAATGTGTGAATGCTACAGTAATGGTGCTTTTAAAGAATATGTGTAAGCCTTCATTTTATAATCCAGACTTTCTTCTTCATGAAAATATGATGTAGAATAAAACATTTTCAATTTATGCTAGTACTGTAAAAAGTTAAAAGCAAGACCCCAAATTTACACACACTCAAGATTCAAGATTTAGTTTCCTGCAACCTCCAGTGGCCTTGAAAACAGAAGAAAACAACATTATCAATAATACAACAAGATTTAACATAAAGCTTGCATCAGTAAAGCTCCATTTAATGTTACCAATCATTCATCAGCATGAAAATGTGCTGCCCATGCTTTTACTCAAAATAAAAGTTGTTTATACGTGGAAAACAATTTACACAATGAGAATTATACAACCTTTAGACTTGTATCAGATAACAATACTTTATGTATATTAGGAAAAAAAGATACACTCCATGATAAAAATGAAACTCATCAACAACAGTATTTATGTCATATTTTCTACAAGTATGATCTGCCCATGGAATTCCATTCATTTGCCCTGTTGCAACTGTTGAGCACCAAGTATGTCATGTAAATTTGACTAACCAAAGCATATGCAATACAGGGCAGCTAACAGATATATTTTTCTCTCTTAAACTCCTTTCCATGGTACTCATAAAACATACATGTATTAATTTGTTGTAGTGCGTCCATTTATAGCTTTTCCAGATTATGTATCAAACATGTATTAATTTGTTGTAGTGCGTCCATTTATAGCTTTTCCAGATTATGTATCAAAGTGGTAATAATATTTTGACATAGACAGTTTTCATTTACATATATTCAGAGTTTTCAATCACAATCAAATCCTGTTTCAACTAATAAGTGGTGAATATTACTCATCTATACAACCAATACTTCTACAACAACTACTACTACTACTCTCTCTCTCTCTCTCTCTCTCTCTCTCTCTTTCACACACACACACACACACACACACACACACACACACACACACACACACGAACATGCACACATATGCATTCATGTCAACAGGGATATACACAGATGCTTCGGCATGCAAATATTTTGTAAGTTTTTTGTTGTTGTTGTTGTTTGTATATGTGAGTGGATTAGGAAATGTGTCAAGTCAAAATTATCTTTACTGAGGGTCGAAGAATAAGCTGTCAAGCTTTTTTACATCCTGCCCTCATAAAAGAAACAAACAAATATAGCATGCAACAGTGAAAATTATAAACATTTTCAAAAGCACACAGCTTCAACCATACACATGCACATTACTCATATTCAACATATGAAATAATAAGAAACAAATGCTGGAACATCAATTTCAAATGCAGTTAAAGAGGAGAGAGACAGAGACAGGGAGAGAGACAGAGAGAGAGAGGACCTTTCATTGTTGCATAGAATTTCTATCAGATCCTTTCTTAGTACTTTTGTTAAATGCCCGTTTCGAAGGACATGATTTTAAAGAGGAAAACAAATTATTCCATGCAATCCGCCCAGAGTATACAAAATTTGATTTATAAAGATTACTTCAGGGTCTAGGAAAAGACACTTTATGTGTATGTCTATTTCTATTGATGACAAAGCTTTCAGTGATTTTCTTGGGAGCTCATCCATTCATTACACTGTACATGCCTAAGCATTTGTTGAAGGAGAGTCTATCTTTAAATGGAAGAATATTTAAAGTTTTGTAATCACTCTTTGTCAAGGTACTAGATTTTAAATGAACTAACTTAATGGCCCTTTTATTAAACGACTTACTTGTTTCAGATTAGTTTCACTGGCATTATCCCATAAAGTTGATGCATAATTGATAAGAGAAAGGATATGTGCATGGAAAAATATCTTCCTGGAATGAAGATTTTAAAAAATTTTTAACTTTTGCAAGTTGATACATTCTTTTGGAGATACGTTTTCCAAGGTCAGCAATGTACTAAGACCAAGATGAGTCATTGTCAACGAAAACTATTAAGACTTCATGCAATGTAACCTCTTCAATCTTTTGTCCTTAGGCATACAATGGTTCGAATGAGGAACTTATTTTCTGCTGCTTTTGTCGTGTTGTGATACACATACATTTAGTTTTATTAGCATTGAGGGACATATGATTCATTTCTGTCCATGTAATCAGCTTGTTCATGTTTGTCTGCAGATTACTTACCAGTTCAGTAGGATTACCACTGTGTGACTGTAATGAGGTATCATCAGCAAATATTTCACAACACTGTGCATATGATGGCAAGTCATTTATATAAATAGAAAAGAGGAGGGACCCTAATATTGACCCTTGAGGGACACCAAATTTTAAGGGTAGTAACTTTGATCCTTTTGAATTAATTTCAATGAGCTGTTGGACGATCAGTGAGAAAAGAGGTAATAAAATTTTAAGGCTTGATTCTATACTTTGTAACACAGAAGCTTTTTTTAAAAATAGAACTGAGTGGTTGATAACATCAAATGCTTTTAAAAAATCTACAAAAATAATTCCAGAAAGGTTGTTACTGTTAATATTTGTAAGACATCTCTCAATGAGTTGTACAAGAGAAAAGTGACAAGAGTGATTTTCTCTGAAACCTGATTGATTTTCATGAATGAGATCAAAATATTTTAGATGAGAATACAGGTATGTTTCAACATGTTTTTGAGTGGTGTCAACAAAAGGGATAATAGAAATTATTGAGATAAGACTATAGTTTGAGGGATTAGTGGGATCGCCTGTTTTATATAAAGTTATAACTTTCGCTTGTTTAAATTTTAAGGAAACATGGCTTTTATCAATACATAAGTTATAAACCTAAGTTAGTGTATCAGCAACAACCAGTGAAGCGATTTTTAGTATCTTACCATCGATTCCATCTAATTCTCTAGTTCCAGACTGGTTTAAGCACATTAAACTATTGAGTACTTTCTTTAATGACAATGGTGGTATGTGGAAACATGAAGAAATGTTTTTACCACGACAGTATTTCTCTAATGCATGTAGAGCATTATCATTTGTTTTATCATTTACAACTATATCTTTAGTAATATTTGTAAAATGCAAGTTTAAATCTTGCAATGATATTTCTTTTATTGGGTTTTGTACTCTTGAGTTACTGTTGGTCAAGAGGTTAATAGCTTTCCAAATTAAGTTCGAATTTTGAAAATACAATACTAAATGTTGAAAATATTGTTTCTTAGCTTTTCTGTTCATGGAAATGACTTTATTCCTTTATTTTCTAAATGATACTTTCTCCTTTGAATCGAGTATATGAACTCTTTTGTGTAACTCATTGGCTATGTCCTTTGTTAACAATGGTGGTTTAATGATATGTTTCATTCTTTCTTACGAAGGGTGCATGTTTATCATATACTGTCCTGAATTTACTTATCCAAAAGTTTACAGCATGATCTGGGTTCCTGATCTGATAAATGTAATCTAATTCAGAGTGAAGTAAATTGTTCAGGAAGGCATTTTTATCAAGATGTGTGAAGCATCCATAAAAAAAATTTCCTTATGTTCAGACTTGGGAATTTTGACACCTTCTTCATCCATGTTAGGCATAGAGAAGAATGATCACTACAACCTGTTCGTGCAGAACACATTTTCACTATGTTAGCTTTTGTGTTGATGTAAATGTGATCAAAAGAGTTTTCTTCATTTGTTCTGTAATGCGAATAGAATGATCTATTATTTGTTCTAAACTGTACATAGTATATATACAATTCCATTTTGTCCCAGGCACTGCCAAGTCTATGTAAAAGTCACCAAAAAGAATAGTTTCCTTTGACTCGAGAACTGCGGCATCCATCATCAAGTTAAACCAGTCAGTGGCTTCAGCTGGGTTTCTGTACAGGAATACTATTACAGGCTTACAATGTTTAAACTGAATTCTATCAAGATGGATTCTGTGACGAGTCATTTGACAAGTCCACCCGATCGGTCCCAAACACCTACCCTCTTGTACAAATTGTACACACACACGCCATCCCCCCCCCCCCCTTCCTCTGTCCCATCTGTCTCACACACGGCAGTATATATTTCTAATCTATGCTAACCCCCCCCCCCCCCCCCCCCCTTTCTCTCCTTCCTTCTCTCCCTGATGTAGTGAGTCAAGACAAAAAGTTTGTCACGTCGCGACTACGTCGCCATTCTCTCCCACATTTCCTTCCCCTCTCTACCCCCCCCCCCCCCCCCCCCCCGCCCTCCCCACAGTCATGTGCAAGCATGAGCCACCCGGCTTATGTTACCACAAAGTTTACGTCAGTTTCGGAATATGTTGCCCGTCACTCCCCTTCCCTCCTCACTTAACACAAAGACACGGGGCCCTCTTCTCGCTCACCTCCCTCCTTCCCTACTACCTCCCCTCCCTCCATATCCACTGTCTGCATGCTGACCGTCATGTGCCGGGCGCACAGCTGGTAGATGATACAAGTATGTTAACCAGCGCTTGGCTACTTTGCATGCATTCTTCTGCCATACTTTGTGAATTATCATATGCTGATCTGGGCGCCAAGGCACAGGTGTAGTTCAAATGTTTGCAGTTGGTCCAATCCACAGTAAGAGGTGGGGAATGACAGACAAACCCCCTCCCTCTCATCGTCTTGAGTGACACCCTGATCCAGAACAAACTGGAATAAACAGTTTAGCACACAAATAGAAGACATCTAGTGTCACACACTCACTGTTCCTCAGACCAGCTTTAGGCGAAGCACGAAAAGACAGAAGGGCTAAACAGAGAGAGTGAATGCTTATCTTGGTCTACTCTATCTTTGAGTCTAAGTTTCATTATTTTCCCAGAAATGTAAGTTGAAACTATGTTGTTTTTTTATCTATGCATTGATTATATGTATGCCGTGTGGTTTAGCAGTGTAACTTTGTGACACTTATCAAAATGATGAATGAGTATTCTGTTGTAGTAGTTTGCTTGCCACCATGTGGTAAAAGCTATCACCATGTGGTTAAGATTCTTCATTAACAAGCTGACCAGTATTCTGTGTGTACAATCTGACTTTTGCCAGTTTGCAATTCTATCTGTCAAGATGATAACTGACTGATAACCTTTGATCAGAAAAAAAATATGCCTGTACTAGGTGAAAACTTATAAGTTGAATACTGGTGATACCAGCCGCCGTGGCGAAGTGGTTAGCGTCGTGGACTCCCGGCTGGGAGGTCGTGGGTTCGAATCCCATCAGAGTCATGTGGGTTTTTCTGCCCCGACCGGCTCCTACCCAGAGTTGAATTTGCTGCGGACTCAGTTGGGAAGACTAGGACCACATAGTCGAGTTTCATCCACTGAATGGATGCGTTTCTGAGTGTGTTGCTCAAATTTCCTGACCAACACTGCAGGTGCCTGTATCTCTTGGGCCTGGTTGATGCTGGGATATATTATGAAAGGAAGCGTAGAGTGCAGCCCTGTCATGTAGTCTCAGACCGAAATGGAAATCCGTAGCATCATCCTAATCATCCTCATTCTCATCGATCAGCATAAAAAAAAGTCTCAAATTCTTTGGCCCTTCATGCCCTGCTCTCATGGTGACCTCAGTTTTGATGTCTTCTCCACGTCTGGTCTTGGTTTGGCTCCATCGGGGTCACCTGTATCGGCGAGTCCATGGGGGCTGTCGTTGGACGGACGTGGTGGCGCCCTCTGGAGGGAGAGCTCACTCATGCCGGCTCCGCAACTAAGCAATTATTGTCGTTAGTAGGGGGCTTAGTAGGTGGTGTCCTGCGTATGTTAGATCAGAACAGGCGCCACTGAACACCACCGAAGTGACTCGGCAGCAGTGCAGTGTCTCCTCCGGTGGGTTGCCTCTTGACGACTTGACATTGGCTGCTCCCTATGGATTGCCGGTGCCGGGGCTGCGGCGGGGCCGACCGGGCTGTAGCTGTGGACGGGGTGTCAGAATGAGCGGCGTGGGTGCACTGCCTCTGAGGTGGCGCAGAGGTTGGGACAGCAAAAAAAATAAAAATAAAATAAATAAATAAATAAATAAATAAATAAATACTGGTGATTGTTGGAATGCTTTGTAGTGTATGACTTTAAGTCTATACCACATGTGTATCCAGGTTAATGTAATTTAATCCCTAAGAAACACTGAAGAGTTATTTGACTAAAATTGTTAGCAATGTATTACTGTCTCCTACCCTTTTGTAAACTCCACTCAACCTCTAAACAAAAGTGGAGATTGATGATTATAGCAAAACCATTATATTCATCAAATTCTTTGTTGACTGAGTTCTCACATCTCTTCTGAAAGGTAGAGGGCAAAATTAGTGTGTGAACTCGACAAGCCAGGCTCTCAGCTACTTAACTACAGACCAGGTTCTCTTTATCACAGACCTGGGACCATGGCTACACACACAACATACCATGGCTACGCTACACACTGTAGCTACGCTACATACCCTGGGCAAGACAGGTTGTGAAGACACACCACAGCCCAGCACTACAGCAACAGGTCTACACAGCAGGATCAGTCACCAGCCACAAGAGAGAGATCACCTATCCTCTCCAATATCAGTTAAGTCTGATATTCCAGTGGGACTCAACTCATTCAGAACTTTCCCTCACTTAATGATGAAACAGTGAGAACCAAACCTCAGCCTACAGGACAGACCAGTCTACTGTGCACTAACTTTAACTACTTACCCACATGTAAGCACGTAAAGTTGACTTGTGAAAGTGCACTTAACTTGTGTCAGTTCTTTGTTGTTCAATCAGTATTGAATGTTTGAACTTCTCTCTAATTCTGTCTCCTGTCTCTTGGAGCTACAAGTACTTTTTAGAGTACAAGCCTAAGGAAACCTCTCCCTGAGCCACTATTGTGTATTTTAACAGCCCCGGGAAAAATACAAATGTCTTTTGATGACTAGTACTGGAAAGTTGCTCCTTCCACCACTAGTTAGAGAGAGGGTGGCGGTGAAATTTTAACATAATTCTCAAAGAGAAAATATTTTAAGTCATTCCCTAGAGGACACACCAACCCGCCTCCAACTCTTGTCTCAGATTCAATATTTTTCAAGATGTGTTTATCTTTTGAAGGTTAATGATCTAGTACAGTACAGAAATAATCCTATTGCTTTAGGTGCCTTTGGGTCTAATCAGATTGTCTCATAGTTTGGCATGCATATATCAGAATCTGGAATCATATCAGTTAACCAAGACTCTGCTATGCAAAACACATGAAAGTTATTCCTATTGTTATGGAGAATTGCAGCAATGTCATCCATCTTATTTCTGGCACTGTTATATTTAAATATGCTAAGCAAAGTCCCTCCTGTGAAGGCCAAGTGTCTAAAGTAAATGGCATGATGATTTTAAGTCAGTTGCATACATAAAGAATAGGCGCCTTACATGCAATACTTCTGGCCACAAATTGTAGGCAGTCAATATACAAGAACATGCAGTTACAGACCAATAAATGATTGATAACCATAATATTCACAAGAATTATGACAACAACAATGTTAAATCATAATCTAACAACAAATTCAACAGAAAGCATGAAATCCCTTATCAAACAAGGACAAGTTGTCAGCCAAAAAATTCTAGATCTTTCTGCTCCCTGAAAGAAAAAAGAAAGCAAAATCTTATAAAGAAAAAACAAAGTTGAAAAAAGAAACATGCCTTAAATAAATGCAAACAACAATAATTTCAAATATTCAATATACAAACAGAGAGAGTGGGGAGGGGGGGGGGGAGACAGACAGACAGACAAACAGAGAGAGAGAGAGAAGCCTTTTAACATAGTACGATACACCTGGGAATGTGAACAGCCTCAAAACTCATGTGTACAATAGTTGGGGCTACAAAAGACAATACCAACCAATGAATGAAACAGGACAATAAGATATGCTATGTTGGTCCGGGAGCCTGAAAGCATGGACATGTCAAAGCGCTTGTCCACTCGTGCACACACACACAAACGTGCGCGTGGGCAGGCACGCGCAACACACTCGTGCACTCACAAAGACTCATTTCATACATGCAGACGCGCGCACACACATATGCAAGCATGCACACACACACACACACACACACACACACACACACACACACAATACACACACAAACACATGCACCATGTACACACACAAACTACAAACGCACACACACACACACACACACACACACACACACACACACTCATGTTCACAAGCACTCAACCATTCTTTCATGTGCATACATTTGCATGTGGAAATATTATCACTAAGCGTCAATAACTCAAGTAATGGTAAAACATAAGATGATAAAGAAGGTATCAAAGTCATTGTAGGGGTGGATAATGAAGCACTGACAGTGCTTGAACAACAGATGTGAAGCAGTCCAAAGTAAGTGTTCCGCATTGGGGTGAAAGAGGAGGGTTTATGTCTTGCCTATTCCCTGGTGTGAGGGTCTTAAACAATATTTATTGGAGGGACATTATGATTTCCATGAAAAACAGCAGTATGTTGTAGGCCTACGTTAGACGAGGTTGGAATGATATGAGTGTGATTTTTGGAGGCTAACAATTCTAAAACGCTATCTGTTGGGGACGCTCTGGGGGGAATCAAAATTAATGATGAAATTGGAGGAAAGGTATCTGATGTTACTTCATAGTAAGAGCGTTCATGGCAGGGCTCAGATATATTTCTTTGTTGCATGCCTGCAGAACGTTTTTGATTAGGGAAGCGAGCACTGGAATAGTCATTTTCAGAATGAGGACGACTGTGCCACAGCGCTTTTTGATTTAGTGCAAGTCTGGCAGTGCCCCACGCATTGGGATGGATCGTGCTACTGTATAAACTCGGATCTGAAGAAAAACAGGAAAGTGATCAATGAATCGTTCTTCGTGATGATTGCAAATGTCTCTTAAGTTGTTATTTGACGGAATTATGGTATTGTTAAATGAGTTTGACTTCAGCAGGCAGGATGGAGCTGAAAGTAATGCAAGCACTGGGAAAAGTGTTGCAAGATGAATTCTGACATGAATTCTGACAAGGTATCAAAGGATACAGCACCTGACAGACAAGAGTTCACACCAACATGGATTATTAGTGTAGCCGGGTGCTAACACTGTATATTTCTTGGTCACCCGTCGCAGACGAGATATTTTGTTCATGAGTTATCTTCCCCCTTACCTCCTTTAGTTGAATCTCATTTTTATTGTGTAAATTCTTTAAATCATGAATACCTCAGAACCTACATAGTTGTATATATGTCGCTGAAGTCACAGAAATTAACGTACTCTATTCATTACAACCATGTTGGGCTGAGAAGCCCATATTTTCTCTAAAACTGGTATTTCGCACAATCTAATCTTGGCGCCATTTTGAACTGTCCGACGAACAAACCGTAAATAATTCTTGTTTTCACAAAAAGTATGAGAGAATCCAAAGAATCCATGAATGCGCATTGAAAGTAAGGTCTATAAGCTCTCATTTCGTATGTCGCATGCCTATGATCTTTTCTGTACAAGCTTGCGACTTCCAACACGTGGCAATGCATTCTTGGATTTATTTTTTACCAATTGTCCAGGCGCTTTAGGCAATCAGGAATTAATTGCAGGCCTGGGTGATCATGACATAATCCTCTTAGAGAGCAACTTTCAACCCTTTCGAAGAAAACCCCTAAACGTACCATCAGACTCTGGAACCAAGCAGACTTAACAAAATTACGCAGGGATACTCATGATTTCAGTCGTCTTTTTTTTTTGAGGTCTCATAGTGTTAAAGATAATGTCAATGACCTTTGGAAGTGTATAAAAACTAACTTGGAATTTATTATGGATGACAACATACCTACTAAAATAACTTCAAGCAAGAACCACCAGCCATGGATTAATACAAAAACTAAACGTTTGTTGGGAAGGAAACATCGTTTCTTTAAGAAATTGAAACTACACCCTAATTCAGAAAGATTACTGACTAGGTATAAACATATTAAGAGAAGGTGTCAGAGAGAATGCAGGCTTGCTCATTCCAATTATGTTAATTCGATGATTTCAGAAGGTGATCATCAAAACAAGAAATTATGGTCTTACATAAGGAGTAAGAGACAGGACAACATTGGGATTCCAGACCTGAGAAACAACCAGAATAACCTAATACAGGACCCTGAAGGGAAAGCAAATTTACTAAACAAGCAGTTTTGTTCGGTTTTCTCAAATCCCAAGCCTTTAATCAACGTTAGACTAAAGGATGATAATAAACTCCCTGAAATGCAAAACATCAAAGTAAACAAAGCAGGAGTATTTAAGTTACTGACCAACATCAATGAAAACAAAGCTACTGGTCCTGATGGCGTTCCTGGCAAGCTCTTAAAATTATGTGCCAATGAATTGAGTGAGGTATACCAACTACTTTACCAAGCTTCACTGGACCAGGGAGTAATACCTGATGAGTGGCGAGATGCGAGCATTGTTCCTTTATTCAAAAAGGGTGACAAAACCAAAGCAGAGAACTATACACCTGTATCTCTTACATCCATATTAGCAAAACTACTAGAACACATAATATATAGTAGCATAATGGATCATCTTGACAAATATGACTTCTTAAATAACGCCCAGCATGGCTTTAGACAGCGAAGGAGTTGTGAGACCCAACTTATAACAACTCTCAATGATTTTGATAACTGTCTTAACAACAGACAGCAAATAGATGCAATTTTATTAGACTTTTCTAAAGCCTTTGATAAGGTTGACCATGAGGGCCTTAAATTAGAACACATCGGCATTGGCGGTTCTTTGCTAAAATGGGCTAGATCATTCCTCGTTGGGAGAACACAGAAAGTTGTTGTGGAAGGGTCATCATCCCATTGTAAACCAGTCTTGTCAGGTGTACCACAGGGAACCGTTCTGGGGCCCTTGTTTTTCTTAATTTATATAAATGACATAAGTAGAAATCTCTCTCCTGGAACTACTATAAGGCTTTTTGCAGATGACAGCTTAGTATATAGAACAATCAGAAGCAAGAATGATACACGCATTCTACAAGAAGATCTAAATGGTTTACAAGAGTGGGAAAGAACTTGGAAAATGGAATTTCGTCCCCAGAAGTGCCAAGTGTTGCGTATATGTAATAAACGCTCGCCAGCTAGATCAGAATATTCTATTCATAATACTATTCTTAAAGAAACCAATGCTGCAAAATATTTGGGCGTGATTATAGACAGTCATCTCAAATGGAAAGAACATTACAATTTAGTATGTAAGAAAGTCAAATAACATCTTAGCTTTCTTATACAGGAATATCAACGACTGCCCCCAAAAGGTTAAAGACGACTGCTACAAAACACTGGTTAGACCAGTACTGGAATATGGTTGCTCAGTCTGGGATCCTTACCATCTTAAGGACATTGATAACCTCGAAAAGATTCAGAAGAGAGCAGGACGGTTCGTAACAGGGAACCATATCAGAGAAAAGGGGAATACTAGGAAGAACATGAGGAAATTAGAATGGAAACCCTTAGAAGAAAGAAGAGCTTTTATCAAACTTAATATCTTCTTCAAAGGCAGAGCTAATCTAATTGACATTCCAATGGAACAACTAGTACTGAATAAAAGTAGCACCAGGAGTGGCGGTCAATGTTATACCATACCTGCATCAAATATTGACAGCCACTTACATTCATTTTATCCTAGTTCTGTACGGCTGTGGAACTCACTGCCGGGTGCCATCAAGATTGCCACAAATGCAGTCTCATTTAAAAAGCAAATTGATACGACAGTTTTGAGATCTGCATATTGACGATTTTTTATTTTAACTTCCCAGATATTTTATGGTTACCTGGGCCTGAATCTGGCCATTGCTTTTAACTTCTTGAATATCGAGTGCGACCCCTTGTTGCCAAATTTGCTCCAGAGGCTAACAGACTGAGTCGCACTATTTTATGTTATTTTATTTTACTTTTTAACATGCGCGCTGGTGACCTACTCGTTTTTGAGTGAACCAGTATTTTAGGAAGAAGAAGGACGAAATGACTGACGGCGCCGGTCCCTTCGCCTTCTTTGTTGATTGTCGGAGTTTTGATCTAAATTGCCTTTTACTTTTACTGCATACACGGCCACAATCATCCAATTGATTTTTACGCCGTTTTGTGGGGGTTGCGATGAAAGAAAAACAAATTATAGAAAGCGATAGACCTAAAAGTGAGGATGAAAACCTAGTCCTGCTCTAAGTGGGTTCTCCAGCAGGCTACTGTTACTTCACTTTTCGCCCTTCCGAGCTAGCCGGCCCCTTGCTGATCTAAGACAGCAGGGCCCCAAAAATAAATTTAAAAAAAAAAAAAAAGCTATTGGGGTAAGAGTGGGGACGGGGAGGGGGGGGGGGGAAGGGACCTATTATCTAACTAACTACTGACTGGGGGGCACCCTAGACTTAAAGGTGTCCAAGGTATCCGCAGCCACAGCTGTTTCAGGCAGGTTGTTCCAGTCACGTATCGTTCTGGGGAAGAAGGAAGCTTGTCAATACTGGGTTTTACACTGAATCTGGTTGAGCTGGCGGGAGTGCTTTCTTCTTTGTCTGGGAGGGGCTGGCACGATGCAGCTTTTGTCGACGATCGCCTCTCCGTTCATTATTTTCCGTAGCATGACAAGCCTAGCTACCTTGCGTCTGTGCTGCAGAGTCGGCCATTGCAGTTTGTCGATCATCGCGCTGACACTAGATGTGTTGTGGTTCCTGTTGACCCAAACCGTGCTGCTCGTCTCTGGACAGCTTCAATCTTATTGATGTTGATTTGGGTATGCGGGTCCCATACGGTGCATGCGTACTCCAAGATCGGTCTGACAAAAGTCTTACAGGCTGTTTCTTTGAGGCGCACTGCTGGGATCTTCAGGTTTCTTCAAAGGAAGCCGAGGGTCTTGTTGGCTTTAGAACAGATGGCGTTGATGTGCAGGTCCCAGCTTAGGTCACTTGTGATGGTAACGCCTAGATACTTGGAGGTAGAGACAGTTTCTAGAATATGGTTGTGGAGGGTGTAGTCGGATTTTGCAGGTGAAGATGATTTTGGTAACTGGGAGAGTAGTACATTTTCCAGGATGGAATGCCATGTCCCAGCTGTGCTCCCATGCTTCTAACTTCTTGAGGTCTTCCTGAAGTAAGCTTTGGTCGGTTTTAGAGACCTTCGAACGGTAGACAGCTGTGTCATCAGCAAACAGGCGTGTCAGTGAGGAGAGTTCTTCTGGCAAGTCATTAATATACGCCAAGAAAAGCGCCAGCCCTAAAACAGAGCCTTGTGGGACCCCAGACTGCACACTGACCCAGCTGGAAGCTGCACCATCCACTACCACCGATTGTTGCCGGTCTTTCAAGAATGCTCCTATCCATTTGTTGATCTTTCCCAGGACACCGTAATGTTTCAGTTTGTGGATAAGGAGGCTGTGGTTCACTCTATCGAAGGCTTTCGCAAAGTCCATAATGATGACATCTCAGTGATCTGCCTGATTTCCTTTTTCTAGAGTTCCCAACAGTTCTTCTGTAAAATTAAGTAGTTGTGTCTCACAGGACCGAAACTTGCGAAAGCCATGTTGTTCTGGACATAAGATTTCGTTGGATTCTAAGTGAGACATGAGAGCGCTGACAATGACGTGTTCCAGGACTTTGCAGGGGATAGAGGTCAGAGAGACTGGGCGGTAATTAGATGGGTCATAGTGTTCTCCCTTCTTGAATATTGGTGCAACGTTTGCATATCTCTAATCAGAAGGGACATAACCAGTGTCAAGAGAGGACTGATAGATCATAGTAAGGATTGGGGATATTTCCGGGGCAAGGTCTTTCAGGATGCGAGGACTGATTTTGTCAGGGCCACAGGCTTTATAAGGGTTGAGTTTGGAAAGGAGTTTCTGAATGCCTGACATCAGAGAGGGTTGAGCTGGAAGAAATGTCAGACATCTTGCACTTAGCGCGAAACTCTTCATCTGTCTACTTGCGTCCCTCACTGAACACTGACTGGAACTGCTTGTTGAGAGCCTCCGCCTTTGCGGTGGGATCCGTAACAAGCTTTCCATCGACTTTCAGGGGTGCGACGCCAGAGTTGGAGCTGCGCTGGTGCTTGACGAAGGTGTAGAATCGCTTGTTCAGGGGTGAACCTTCTGCCGACTCAGGGTCACCTGCGACTGACCTATGGACATATTCCCAGTACGAGCGTCTTATCATGCGCTGCTTCTGTCTTCTGAGTTGTTTATGTTGTTCTACTAGTTGAGGAATACCTTGTTTTTTCTTTCTCTTGTAGACTCTGACATGGCGCTTGGCAATCTTACGGATGTCAGCTGTGATCCACGGTTTACAGGCCCTGGTACGTGCTGTTTT
This sequence comes from Conus canariensis, assembly GCA_033310375.1. Taxonomy (NCBI): domain Eukaryota; kingdom Metazoa; phylum Mollusca; class Gastropoda; order Neogastropoda; family Conidae; genus Conus; species Conus canariensis. The sequence continues at coordinate 77,926,497 of CM065714.1, forward strand.
GTGGGGGACATTGGTCTGGACTGTCGCGATGAGGGTGTCCTTGAACTTGGTCCAAAGATCCTCTGGTGAGGTTGTTTTCATCGCTCACCAGCGCCGAGTGCAGGTCCTTCATGTCCTTCCTCATCGCCTCCCAGTTGGCCTTATCGTAGAGGGGGATCTGCCTTGGAGACTGCTTGATACGTGGTGGGCTTAAGGAGAATTCACAATAGGGGATGTCATGGTCCGACAAGCCAGGAATGACTTCAACCCTAGGGATGAGATGCGGGCAGTTGGTAATAAGAAGATCTAGCATGCTATGGGTTCCTTTCTTTTTGTCTATTCTTGTGGTTTCTAGCACTAGTTGTTGCATACCATGGTCATGCAGTAGGTCTCTAAATTTTCTGTGGAGTTCAATACAATTAGTACCAGGTTTGAGTGTCAAAGTGTTCCAGTCCCAACCAGGAAAGTTGAAATCCCCTCCCATAAGGATGTATGCATTCGGGATCCTAGCCGCCCTGTCTAGTGACTCACCCAGTTTCGCAAGGCTGGGTACATCTGCGGTCTTGGGGCGGTAAAACGCTCACAGGTACAGAGTTTTCCTGCCAAGCAGCTTAACACCAACCCATATGATCTCGCAGTCTGTAGACAGTTCTGGGACGATAAAACTCTCCAGGTTGGATCTGACAGCCACCAGGACACCGCCTCCATGTTTATCTCTGTCTTTGCAGTATAAAGTGTACATATCAGGGATGACTTCATTGTCGGAGGTTGAGCTGTCTAACCAAGTTTCACAGCCTATAATAATGTCCGGTTTGGTACTGTCCATAAGATGAATTGTTTCTGCTCGTTTTCCTCTACTGGACTGAAAGTTGATGTTTAGGACACGTAAAGGTCTATTTTTGGATTTGTTCTGTTGGTTTGCTCTCATGGGGGTGGACATGTGGTTAGGCTTGAAGGTGGTTTCAGTTGGCATAGTTGAGGAGATAATCAGAATCATCATGAAGGTTTGAAGTAGAACTGTCAGGCCAATCAACTCCATGAAGGTCAAAAGCTGTAATTCCATTGCGGCTGCCACAAATGGTGCAGTGCCACGAGATGTCCTCATGATGAAGTTCTTCGTATTTCAGTGTTGGGATGCTTTGGCAGCGGGCATGATACCACATGCCACATGTATTGCAGGCAACACCTCTTTCCGACCAGCTGACAGAGATGTCGCAGGTTCCACAGGGATAATGCGAGTCATTCCCACCAGAAGATTGAGACGATGGTCCAGGGTTCGGCTCGGGCGCGCAGGAAAGTAGCAGTAACAGAGTACATAGATATAAGGGCACAAGCTGGTTTTTGTAAGACAGAAATCTGTGGTTGTTCTTCTTCCAGCTGTCTGCAAGAGCTTGAGTGAACAGGCACAATCCAGATGAACAAGTGCGATGACTGTCTTATCAGAGAAGTTGAAGCTCACAACTTGGTCAACATGGGGGGTATAAACATCACGCACAAAAAATTTCCATGAAAAAGCATACAAGACAAGTGTCAGGAGAGTAAAGTTGAATTGTGGCATGATGAATCATGTACAAGTCATGGTTTGCAGAGACGGTAGATGGAAAAATCAATGGCCGACAAATGTAAACAAAGTGTAAAAGTACTCACCTCGTGGAAATTTTGTTTAAGTCAAAATTTTCAGAAAGCGTGGACCAAAAAGAACCTAAACACGTTTTCAGATTAAAAAGGTGTATTAGCTATGCAAAAACTAAACACTGTCATGGTCTAAAAGACACGAAAATTGGCAAAAAACCCGAGAAAATCTGGAGCTCAAAAAAGGATACTGCGTCGTTTTATGAAATTCAGACTTCCCAATCGAAATCTTTTTAATTACTCCATTTCTATGATAGAAGCAACTGAAAATATATACATATAAATTATCATCCGATGGACCATTTCAACAGAATAACATTTTATCGAAGATCGTGTTAGAGGCACATGGCGACGGCCATGTGACGATGAAAGCAAGTTGTGTTTCTGATAAAATTTTAAACACAAAGTTCTCTGCTCAGACAGCATCTTGGATAATCAAATTTATATGTATAAAAAGAGCAAAATGCCAGCTATTCATTCATTACAAAATTATTCATGCTGTTTGGTATTTTTCATCGAAATAGAGGAAAATATGATGTAAACTCGTTAAAGTGTGTTAATTCTCGGACTTTAATCACCAATAACTTTACACAGCCACAGAATTGTCAAATATGACTTATTGCATTTTATTCCTTGGGTTCTGAGGTTTTCATCGATATCAAATATGTTTGCATACTTTGAACGGACGGCGAGCTAGACAACACAGAAGCTGCGACAGATAGCACAAATTTTGTCATTTAGTGTATTGCAAGGCTCATTTGGAGTGCGGCGCTGTGTTGTCTGCTTTGCGGTCCGGGTCGCCTGTAGGCCTATACATTTGAGGCGCTGCGTTGAGAGCGATCAGCCTTCCCGAGAGTGTCACAGAGTGTGCTCAGAGAGTGTCCTGAGAGAGCGCTCAGTGCGCTGAGTGCTGTGAGAGAGAGAGAGAAGTGCTCCCAGGGCTGTTTTCCTGGTTTGAGCTTGTCATGGAACAGAAATAAAAGAAGGAAAGCTCTGCTTCGTCCACTGTGTCTTCTTGACTGGCTGCTGTCCCTTGGTTCCTGCACTTATCACCATCTGCCTGTCTTCACCTGCACACCCCTTACCCCTCCACACCATCACATTAGGTCATTTAAAGATGCTGATGTTGCCATAGACATCAGCAATGCATGGAGACTTTTATTGACATACTAGGGACACATATTTTAAAAAGTCGTTCTTGTCTTGAGGCTAAACATTTTGGGTCAGTGAAACACATGGTGGAGTCCCCTATCAGTAAAACTGTCACTGTATTGAGAACAATCACATGACCTAAAGTTTTCATGGCAGAAGGGTGGGAAGGAGGCTTTGACTTGCCCATCCTCTTTCAACTTACCAGTTGTCAACTGAGATTTTAAGTTAGACACTGTTTCAGTATCAGAGTTAGAAAGAACAGAATAGAAATTGAAAGTCTGTACAGAGGTACGTAAATTCGTATAATCTTCATTGTGACAGGAGGGTAGACGGAGAAGGGGATTTGAAATGTTGTGTTGTCACTGTCGGCAGGAATTCTGGCAATGGATTCAGTCTGGACTTTGGATTGTGTATGGTCAGTCTGATTCAGACCCAGTAAAAGACCCTTATCAGGGAATGTGATTTCTTTGATGGACTGTTTGGTACTTTCACTGACTGGGGTCATAGATGTCCAGCACTGGGCAGATGGGAAGGATTTCAGATGGTGTACTGACACTGTTAGTCTCTGAACAACACCAATGTGTGTCAGTTTGTGAACTGGCATTTTGCTTCAAGGAAGACAGAGACAGACAGTTGTCTTATGTTGTCTAAGTTCCAGTGGTTGCATAAACATTCTGTTTTGATCTGGTTTTCTTCATTTCGTTTAGCAAAGAACCTTGTTGTGATTTTATAGAGTGGTTGTCTTTGGTTAATTGTCTGTTAACAGAATCTAAATTGGTTATAACAGAATTAAGAGCTTCAATTTTACAACATATGGAATATAATTTATCGATAATGTTTCTATGCAGTTCATTTTCAGTGGTGGTTTACACATTTTCAATCACAGAAGTAAAGTCATCATCATCAAAAAGGGAACATGTAGACAAAGAGTTGACAAGAGTGTTCCAGTTGAGTTACTTGTCAGTTCAGTTTGGGAAGAGGGCTGGGAGGAAAAAAAGGGTTAGAAGAATGTCTGTACTGAAGAACAGCAAGTTTTGCAACAGGAGAGGTCTTTATCACTCATCACACTGACAGTAGGGTGAGCAGCAGGTGGTGTAGGGGGAAACAGAATAATGCCATCCTGTCCAATGTCTTTATTCTAGAAGCAAATTTCCATGTGGCATGGGTGACATGCGACTCACTGACTGGTTTCCCTACTGTAAAAGCAGAGGACTAGGGAAAGTCAGTTTATTGGCATATTTATTACACATTGTTTTCAGTTTTCTTGTAACATGTGTTTGTTGATTTTGCAAGTGTATTTTTAATATGTTTAAGATGTTATGGTTTGTAGTTTAACTTTTCTTTTCAGCCATGGTTGTCTTTTCAGGATTATGTGTAGCCATTGATTTAATTGAAGAAATTAATGTGGAGAGATCAGACAGAAAAATCACTATGTTTTGTGTTGTTTTTTCAGACGATTTTTCTTTTGGCTTGAGACCCTTGGTTTTGTTTTTGGTTGTCAGTACTGGTTTCTTATTTAATTCCTAAAGGCTCTTAAGACTCATAAAGATTAAAAACTTCTAAAATCACTTTAAATTCTTTGAAAACTTTGAAACTCTAAATTCTGTAAAACTCTAAAAAGTTTTCCAGATCTCTGAGCTGTTTAAAAAAAAAAAAATTTCCATGTGGTTTTGTATGGATAGGCCATACTGTTGGAAAGGAAATATTTTGGGCTGATCTGGGAAGAGTGTGTTTCTTTTTGTTTTCCTTTATTATTTTGGCTTAGTTAGTCCCTATTATTCAAATAAACGCTTTGTTTTGTTTTTACTCTATTTGTGGACTCCAGTCTGTTATATTGGAAATTGTGTTTGAGTAGTTAGAAACAAAGATACTTAACAATCATGCACCTCACCCAAAATTGTAACCCAAGAAAAGGGAGGGTTATTGAGAGTTCAAGTTCACTGGAACTAAAGAAATTTAAAACCCAAAAGGACACGGGTTACATTGGTATCCCACTCTGGACAGTCAATGCCTTGACAAAGTAGTGTACCACTTGACTGTACAGTGAAATAAAGAGTCATTCATAGTCACAGATTTTTGGCTTTGGAGAAAACACGGAAAACTGATTTAGCTAAGGAGGGGGGAGGAGGCATAGACACAACTGCGGTTGTTGAAGTCAAATAGAACCAGACTGGTCATAGTCAAAGCATTTGAAAGATACATCTTCATTCTCAATAGCAGAGTAACAGAATAACAGAACATTTTTCTAAATAGCCAATTCTTCAATACCACACAAAAACATATTCTTTAATGATATCCAGAGTGGGTTTAAGCTTATTTTGATCATTGTCTGAATCAGACTAAGAACAGGCCACGGTAATAAGCACAGACAGTACGTACACATCACTGCAGACCACTCACAGGCCAGACCAACCATAGTTCAGTGCATGGCAAAACACCTGAGGTCACACACAGGTATCACTCTGGAGAACAACATAATCCAGGTCCACCAATATGTGCAGAAAGAATGACTAATTAATGTGTTAAACACTAGCTGGGAAATAAAGTATGGAATCACCACAGCACTAGTCACACAAAGTAGTCTGTTGAGCTGAACAATCGGTACAGTGCAGTGAAGAAGGAAATCCAAGAGTGCATACAATTACACAAGTTGATCACTTGCACTTATGCACTTTTTTTTTTACGCCACTATGTGCAGAAAGAATTGTAAATTAATGTCTTTGACACTAGGTGGGAAATAAAGTCAGTATAAATGAAAAAAAACAACTAAGGAAATCAATTATTTTCAGCGGAGAGAAACTTGATGCATGCATATGCATGTGCATGTGTGTTTGCATGCTTGTGAATGTGTGTGTGTGTGTGTGTGTGTGTGTGTGTGTGTGTGTGTAAACACATTTGAATATCTTTGTGTTCGCTTGCCAAACTTAAATTGATCTTTAATGGTCTAACGTAAGATAATTAGAAATTCATATAAGCAAATTTTACAGTTAACTATCATAAATTTATTTTCATTTCCTTTATACTAAGGGGTATATTTGTTTCAGAGACTTAGAAAATTTTGTTGTTCCACTCTGTAGTTTGGTATAAAGCCAAATGATGTATCATAATATCTCCTAATACTTGCAATAGACATATACATGTCAATTTAAAGGTAAGTGCAACTCATGCACGTATGCCTGCAAACATGCACACATGCTATCTCTCTCACACGTGCACACACACACACACACACACACACATACACACACACGCACACACACACACACACACACACATTAATATGAATACCTAACACATACACACACACGCACACACACACATACACATGCATGTGCATGCATGCACAGATGCGTACAGCCTCACTCACACTTGCACATATATGCGCCTATGAGCATTTACACACACACACACACACACACACACACACACACACACACACACACACAATACACTTCCATTTGACAGTTGTCAACTCACTTCCAAACAAAATTTGGACATCTCATCCCTGCCTTCCTCCCTCCTCTCTTCACTCTGTCCACAATGAAGTGATCTCACCCTGCAATCCTTTCAGGTATGTAATGACTTGAATAGATGATGACCAGTTTCTATGTTACTTACGCTTTCTTGTCTCCACTTGAAGGCAAAAAAGGTTTACTGAGATTTTTCTTTGACTCCTGTAACCTGTGGAGCCGCCGTCGCTTGATAGGATCAGTATAGGCTTCCCCATCAAAGACTCGACCAAACTTTTCAGCAAAGTAGCCTGACTGCAGGGCTGACCTCTCCTTGGTTCCCCTGGCAACACCTGCTTGCCTTTCCCAGCAGCTTCATTGAATGCATCTGAAAATGTTAAGAAATGCATTAACATGTGTTATTCATAGCATATGGAGAACATTTGGAAATATTTCTGAACTTGAAACGGCCTGAACATAATGCCCCATGATAAGACAGCAACCTGGAAATAAACTTAAAAAGAAAAATTACTGTTCTGCTGAAAGAAAGAGAGAAACAAATTACAAGGCAAAGCATGACACATTTCAATGTCTTTAATCTTCTTCAGGCAAGGCAGTCAAGACAATGAAAACAAAGAATGAACAATCACTTATCTCCTCAAACTGGGCACAAAACAGATGGTGTGTGTGTGTGTGTGTGTGTGTGTGTGTGTGTGTGTGTGTACATGGACATACATGTATGAATGAATTGTGTTCTTACATGTGTGTGTGCACAGAGAGAGAGAGAGAGAGAGAGAGAGAGTTATATGGGGTGAATGTCATAACAATACTTACGGGTTGCGGTAGACTTGTACCTGTCTCCTATTGTCACGTATTGCATCTCCTGGAAGAGACCAATACGCTCCATATCCGTTTTCCCACCCTTGTCACCCATCTTGACTACTTGTTCGCACTTCAGGGGTTTGGGACACGGCAGTCAACTCCACCGAATTCCGCCTTGGCACACACTCTTTAATACCGCTGAGGGACAGCAAAAACGAGAAAGACGGCTTCTACTTATTCATACATTGAATGAGCCGAATGGTCTTTTCCAGGACAGAGAATTATCATAAAGTCTCTGCTGGTTTGAAATTATAGCAGGTGCCCATATAGGTAGTATACGGAATTACCATGGAGACATTTGTATGCGCATATTCGGAAGCGGAAGCTCAAGTCCTGGAGATCCAAACGACAAACTGCCGTGCTGAAACCCATAGGCCTAAGGCCAACTCCCGCCACTCTACGTCGGACCATTACACTGTACGTTTGCCAGAAGCCAAAGTGCGAAAGAACAGATTAAATTTACAAATCACCTGCATAACAATCAGTATTTCTAACTACTGCGTTTAAGTCAAGTTCGTGATACAGGTAATGTATGATTTTTTTTTTTTTTTCGCGATTGTCGCTGAAGTTTAGTTAGTTCGGCCGATCTCCCGATCGAGCCTGTGTGACGTACTCCTTCCACTTGCTCCTGTCAAACATAGCTGCCTTGATCTCATCGATGTTTTCGAGTCCAGTGAAAAGATCAATGAAGTCTGTTGTCTTCCTTCCTCTGTTCGCTCTCCCTCCAGTTGGCTGCCACAGTACAAGTTGTGAAGCAACTTCCTCAGTTGCATAGTGACCGAAGCCTACGTGTTCTTATCTTGTCTTTAACTTTAGGCAGGTATCCCTGTAAGCTCTTAGTCATGTGCTGCTTCCAAGAGACATTCAGTGCATGCGGGTATACGTCCCATCAAGAGTCATCTCCATCTGCTTTGTTATGCTAAGAAAACGAAAGTGATGATGTACAACGGAAGTAGTGAAAACGATATGAAATCGATCAATGGGGAGACATCGAGCGGATGGAGAGCAGTCAGAAAGATATCTCTGTTCGAAAAGCCCATGCTTGGTCTGCATGCCATAAGCTGAAGATGATATGGACTTCTAACCTGAAAAAAGAACTAAAGATTCGTCTCTTTATATCCACTGTTGAGTGTTTGTTGCTCAATAACTCGGAAATATGAAGTTTAAGGAATTGCTGAAAGTAGATATTTTCTGATAAATCATAAATGCAACGATTTTCTGTTAAAATTTGACATGTATACTGTAATATGTTGTCGTCGTACACATGACAGGAATCAGTTCAAACTCATAAGCATTTAATACTTTTTCATATTACAAGCTAGAAGGTTAAAAGCCATAGCATTGGCCGTTGGCTGGATTCACAGAAAGCAGTGTGCATGCCTGAACTTTATAGTCATTGTTAGATATATGAGTGGTAGCTGTGCAACATCGCATTGGTACTGTATGTACTATAGAATGGAATACTATTACATCCCTCTTTTCATAATAAACATAAGATTTTTATACTCTGGATGTGACTCAGAAATTGGATAATTCTGGCAGTTATATTTTGCAGATTTATGTGCAATTATATATACTGGACATGTCTTTATGGGCATATTAGAAATTGAAATATTCTGACAGTTACAGTCAATGGATTTAGACTTTTTTTTTCAATTGTTTTTTAAGATGTCTATATGTGTGTACTAACATAAATATGTGTGTGTTCAATGAAATGGCCAGTTCAAGTGATTTGTGAATGACTGATTGTCTTGGACAGACTAGAGGTCCAATCTGCTGGGTCACTTCACAATGCGTCCAGTACGGGTGGTGTATTTGTTAAGTGTGTGTGAGTGTGGTGGTTTGGAGTTGATGGTTTGCTGTTGATGGTTTGCTGTCCCGTGGTCTCCATGGCCCGGTGCCTCAATCGTGGCTGGTGGTACTGCGGCTGGCGTTCCGGTGTCTTGGTCTGCATTGTCCTCGTCATCAGCCCATCTGACCAGTGTTCTGTGTGGAGGGTTGATCTGCATTAGGTGTCTCCTGTTGCGGCAGTACGTGGTCCCGTTTGAAGTTTGGACCATGTATGACCTAGGTCCGCTGGCTTCGTTGAGGACAGTCGCTGGTATCCATCTTCCCGTTTCTTCTTTCTTCATCAGGATGTGCTGACCCTTTTGAAGTGTTGCAAAATCATGAGCGTGTCTGTCATGGTATTTCTTCTGTGAAGTCTGGCGTTGCTCCAGGTTCTTTTTGGTGTTTCTTGGATCAGGAAGGGAGTTGGGGATTTTGGATGGGAGGTTGGTTTGGGGTTTCCGGGAGTATAGCATTTCAGCAGGAGAGGGCAAATTATGATCAGTGGGGGTAGATCTGAAACATAGCAGTGCCATGTAGGGGTCGGAGTAGCTTTCTTTTGCTTTGCTGAGAATGTTTTTCACAGTTTGTACATTTCGCTCAGCAAATCCATTAGACTGAGGGTATCTGGGGGAACTGGTTGTATGCACAAAATCCCATTCTTTCGTGAATCTTTGAAATTCAGCTGATGTGTACTGGGAACCATTATCAGTGACTAACTTTTCTGGGATTCCCTGCTCTCCAAACAGCTGTTTCATGTATGTCACGACTCCTGATGTTGTAGATTGTCCAGCACTGGCTATCTTGCGGATGAAAGGCATTTTTGAGTAGTAGTCCGCAACCAGAATGAAGTCACTGCCATCAAACGTGAAAATATCTGATGCTAGGACTTGCCATGGTCTGGACGGAATTTCATGCTGGATCATAGATTCTGCAGGTTGGTTGTTCTGGTGTGCTTGGCATGTTGTACATCTCTGGACAGTTTCTTCGATGTCTCGGTTTATGCCATGCCAGAAAATGTATGACTTGGCAAGTAGTCTTGTCTTCTCAATGCCTTGGTGTCCAGAGTGCAGATTTTGGAGAACGTATGATCTCATTGTTTTAGGAATCATAACTCTTTCTCCTCTCAGAAGGATTCCATCTTCAATGGTGAGCTCGTCTTTGTATGACCAATGGTGCCTGATGGATTTTGTCATTTTTCTTGCTTGGTTTGGCCATCCATTGATGATGAATTGTCCGAGTGTTGTCAGTTCATCATCATTTTCTGTTTCTTCTTTCAGTTGCTGGAGCTTGCTTGCAGAAAACTGAACTGTGTATATAGATTGCTCCAGATCAATCTGATCATCAGGTGTGGGATTCAGCCTTGACAGTGCGTCTGCGAGTACCATCTCTTTTCCTGGTCTGTATTGAATGTTCATGTCATATGGTTGAAGACACATCATCATTGTAGGCGAGGTGGGGTGTTGGCAAGGCTTTTCTTTTGAATCTGTTCCAATGGCTTGTGATCAGACTCAACAATGAAGTACTTCCAAAATACATATGTGTGAAAACACTCACACCCGAAGACAACTGCTAAAAGCTCTCTTTCGATATTTGCGTATCGTTGCTCAGTTTCAGTGAGAGCTTTACTGGCAAAAGCGATCGGCTTGCCATCCTGGACCAGTGCTGCTCCCAGTCCTATTTTTGAAGCATCGACTTGAATGACTGCTGGTTTCTTGACATCAAAATTATAAAATATCTGAGTGATACATCTTTGCATATGAATTTCTTCACTCTCTCGAATGCTTGCTGATGTGAGGGGTTCCATTCCCAGTGGACATCTTTCTTTGTCAGATTCCTCAGCGGTGCTGTCTGGTCTGCCAGTTTGGGAATGAATGGTGCCATGTATTGGACCATTCCGAGGAATTGTTGCATTTCTGTGATATTCTTTGGCGATGGTATATTCTGTATTTCTGTACATTTTTCTGGATCTGGATGAACACCATTCTTGTCGTAGACCATTCCAAAGAATTTCACCTCTGGGCGCTTGATATAACACTTTTCAATGTTGAATACTAGGCCGCTCCTCTTGGCAAATTCCATAAGGTGATGAAGATTGGAGTCATGTTCTTTGTCATCTTTGCCATAGACGACAACATCATCAGTGATTCCAAGACTGCCAGGGCACTGGCTCAGTATCTCGTCCATTCTTTGTTGGAAGATATCCTGTGAGACGTTGAGACCGAATGGTAGTCTTTTGAAACGGTATCTCCCGCATGGACTGTTGAAAGTAGTCATGTTGCTTGATTCTTCATCTAGTCTGACTGACCAATAGCCATGTCTTGCATCTAATTTGCTGAATACTGTGGCTCTGCTGAAATGATTGGTGATCTCTTCCACAGTTGGAGTTTTGTGGTGAGTTCTTTTGATGCACCTGTTCAGGTCTTTGGGGTCTAGGCATACTCTAAGTTTTCCACTAGATTTCCGGCTGAATGCTAGGGAATTCACCCAATCTGTTGGTTCACTGACAGGTTCTATCACATCAGGGTTTTGCATCTTTTCTAGTTCCTCCTTGATCTCTGGAACAAGTTGAATAGGGTATTTTCTGGGTGGATGGATGACTGGCTTTGCTGTCTCTGTCAAAGTGATGTGGAATTCTCCTGGGAATTCTCTGATACCATCAAATCTGTCAGGATAGAGATTGTAGAGCTGTTCTTCGTCTACAATCACAGGCATGTTCTGACTGACTGTTGTAGCCATGATGGGACAGTGTAGTGTTACAAGTTCAAGACTTCTGCTAGTGGGAAGTCCAATAATAGCAGATCCATCTTCATCTGTGATGAAAAATTCTGCCGGTTGCCATTCTGAATCCTGGTATTGGCATGCTAAACTGATGGTGCCATACTGTTTGATGGTGGTACCATTGTAGGCAATCAGAGTGGTCCTTTTCTTAGTAGTAGCTCCAATTTTGGGAAATCCTTTTGCGTCCAAATTACCGGGATACATTCTGCAATAGATTCTGAGTGGTAAGATGTTCCCTTGGGCTCCTGTATCGATTTTTGCTTTCAGTTTGGCAGGTTGATCACTGCTGAGTTTAATGTTGATGTTTGCAAAAACTTCACTACGTTGATCAGTGTCATCTATGGTAGATATGCTGATCGGTTCAAACTGTAGGTTGTCAAAATTTTCTGCCAGTTTCTTCTCCATCCTCTTGAGCTGTGATATCACAATGACGTGTATATCTGTCTCTGTTTCGCCTGTTCTGGCTCTGTGGTCTTGATGGTCTTCTTCTGTAGTCAGAGAATTGTGCGGGGTTTAGAGGTTTACTCTTGTGCGTGCTCCTGCACATTTTGCTCCAGTGACCTTTTTTGCTGCATGTTGATCCATATGCAGGACAGTTTCGTGGTGCATGGCTTCCACCACAGTTTCCACAGTTCTTGTGGTACTGATGTTGTTTACGAGATTTAACTGCATCAACTGAAGAGGCTGTAGAATTCAGCTTGCTCATCTGCATCATGTGAGCTATACTGGCTTCATGCGCTCTGCATATGCAGACCTGCCAACCATTACGCATTTCACGGAATTTATTACGCCCAAGTGATAATTCTTACGCCCTTACGCAATTAGCCAAAAAATTACGCATTGAAAGTTTTCAACAACAAAGAAAGAAAAAAAACCGAAAAAATCGGCTTATGTACAGACACGGACGGCGCCGTACATATAATCAGTAATCTTCAAGAAGCGTTTCCGGTCATGCGCAGTTTGTTTCACCATCTTTACCATTCAGCGAAGTTGGCGTCCTTTTGAAGTTTTAGCTACGAAAATGTCGAAACGTGGAGTAGAAAGTTTTGGACAAGATGCGAAAAAGAAAAAACTTGGTCAAAAGTTCCGAAAAGAATACTCGGAAAAGTTCCCCTGCATACAACCTTCAGCTAAAGGTGTAAACTGTGCACGGTGTACCACTTGCGAGTTGGACTTCACAATTTCCCATGGCGGGATGGTCGATGTGAAGCGTCACCTTGAGTCACGCAAGCACATTGATTCCTCTAACGCGCCGAATTCTTCCAGCATCACACAGTTTTTTCAGACTGTAGACACCTCAAAAGAGGATGAAATTAGGAAAAGGGTAATTCAGGCTGAAGCACTGGTGGCCGGATTTTTCGTCAAGCAGAACATCGCTCTTAGCGCAGCCAACCATGCATCCCAGCTTTTTAAAGAAGCGTTCTCAGATTCGGAGATCGCCAAACAGTTCAAGAGCGGTCGAACAAAGACAACACACATTGTGAGGACCCTTGCCATGGAAGCCCAAACTGCTGCTGCATCTCAACTGCAGAATGGACCGTTTGTGTTGGGGACTGATGGAAGTCAGGAAGGGGGGCGGGGGGGGGGGGGGGGGGGGGGGACAAATTCTTTCCTGGGGTGGTGCGATACTTACAAAATGACACAATCACCACTGAGCTGATAGCCAACCCCACATGCACAGAATCAGCAACAGGGGAGAACATTTTTAAGGTTGTTTCTGGCGCACTATGAAGCCTTGGTGTGCCATGCCATGATGGTGTAGGGGATTTGTGTGTGTTTCCAGTGTATTCTACATTTTCATAATTTGTAAAGATTTCTTGTGACACTTAAAAGAAAAGTTGTTTTAAAGAAAAGTAAAGTTCACAAAAATTGTGCAAACAATTTCATCGCATCGTGTTTGTTTGAAAAAAGCTAAGTGTCGCACTTGATTACTCTTAGCTCTCAGAAATTACACATTTCTGCCTCACTGAGCTTCAGTTCTTACTCATTGGTCTCTTAGGGGGTTGGCAGGTCTGCATATGTCCTTGGCTTCTTCAAGAGTAAGTTTTTCATCTTTGGACAACAATTTTTTGTATGTTGTTGTCGTACACATGACAGGAATCAGTTAAAACTCATAAGCATTTAATACTTTTTCATATTACAAGCTAGAAGGCTTGAAGCCATGGCATTGGCCGTAGGCTGGATTCCCAGAAAGCCATGCGCATGCGTGAACATTATAGTCATTGTCTATATGAGTGGTAGCTGTGCAACATCGCATTGGTACTGTATGTACTATAGAATGGAATACTATTACATCCCTCTTTTCATAATAAACATGATTTTTACACTCTGGATGTGACTCAGAAACTGGATAATTCTGGCAATTATATTTTGCAGATTTATGTGCAATTATATATACTGGACATGTCTTTATGGGCATATTAGAAATTGAAATATTCTGACAATTACAGTCAGTGGATTTAGACATTTTTTTTCAATTGTTTTTTAAGATGTCTATATGTGTGTATTAACATAAATATGTGTGTGTTCAATGAAATAGCCAGTTCAATTGATCTGTGAATGACTGATTGTCTTGGACAGACTAGAGGTCCAATCTGCTGGGTCGCTTCACAATGCGTCCAGTACGGGTGGTGTATTTGTTAAGTGTGTGTGAGTGTGGTGGTTTGCTGTTGATGGTTTGCTGTCCCGTGGTCTCCATGGCCCGGTGCCTCAATCGTGGCTGGTGGTACTGCGGCTGGCGTTCCGGTGTCCTGGTCTGCATTGTCCTCATCATCAGCCCATCTGACCAGTGTTCTGTGTGGAGGGTTGATCTGCATTAGGTGTCTCCTGTTGCGGCAGTACGTGGTCCCGTTTGGAGTTTGGACCATGTATGACCTAGGTCCGCTGGCTTCGTTGAGGACAGTCGCTGGTATCCATCTTCCCGTTTCTTCTTTCTTCATCAGGATGTGCTGACCCTTTTGAAGTGTTGCAAGATCATGAGCGTGTCTGTCATGGTATTTCTTCTGTGAAGTCTGGCGTTGCTCCAGGTTCTTTTTGATGTTTCTTGGATCAGGAAGGGAGTTGGGGATTTTGGATGGGAGGTTGGTTTTGGGTTTCCGGGAGTATAGCATTTCAGCAGGAGAGGGCAAATTATGATCAGTGGGGGTAGACTAAGATCTGAAATATAGCAGTGCCATGTAGGGGTCGGAGTGGCTTTCTTTTGCTTTGCTGAGAATGTTTTTCACTGTTTGTACATTTCGCTCAGCAAATCCATTGGACTGAGGGTATCTGGGGGAACTGATTGTATGCACAAAATCTCATTCTTTCGTGAATCTTTGAAATTCAGCTGATGTGTATTGGGAACCGTTATCAGTGACTAACTTTTCTGGGATTCCCTGCTCTCCAAACAGCTGTTTCATGTATGTCACGACTCCTGATGTTGTAGATTGTCCAGCACTGGCTATCTTGTGGATGAAAGGCATTTTTGAGTAGTAGTCCGCAACCAGAATGAAGTCACTGCCATCAAACGTGAAGATATCTGATGCTAGGACTTGCCATGGTCTGGACGGAATTTCATGCTGGATCATAGATTCTGCAGGTTGGTTGTTCTGGTGTGCTTGGCATGTTGTACATCTCTAGACAGTTTCTTTGATGTCTCGGTTTATGCCATGCCAGAAAATGTATGACTTGGCAAGTAGTCTTGTCTTCTCAATGCCTTGGTGTCCGGAGTGCAGATTTTGGAGAACGTATGATCTCATTGTTTTAGGAATCATAACTCTTTCTCCTCTCAGAAGGATTCCATCTTCAATGGTGAGCTCGTCTTTGTATGACCAATGGTGCCTGATGGATTTTGGCATTTTTCTTGCTTGGTTTGGCCATCCATTGATGATGAATTGTCCGAGTGTTGTCAGTTCATCATCATTTTCTGTTTCTTCTTTCAGTTGCTGGAGCTTGCTTGCAGAAAACTGAACTGTGTATATAGATTGCTCCAGATCAGTCTGATCATCAGGTGTGGGATTCAGCCTTGACAGTGCGTCTGCAAGTACCATCTCTTTTCCTGGTCTGTATTGAATGTTCATGTCATACGGTTGAAGACGCAACATCATTCTTTGTAGGCGAGGTGGGGTGTTAGCAAGGCTTTTCTTTGAATCTGTTCCAATGGCTTGTGATCAGACTCAACAATGAAGTACTTCCCAAATACATATGTGTGAAAACGCTCACACCCGAAGACAACTGCTAAAAGCTCTCTTTCGATATATGCGTATCGTTGCTCAGTTTCAGTGAGAGCTTTACTGGCAAAAGCGATCGGCTTGCCATCCTGGACCAGTGCTGCTCCCAGTCCTATTTTTGAAGCATCGACTTGAATGACTGCTGGTTTCTTGACATCAAAGTATCTGAGTGATACATCTTTGCATATGAATTTCTTCACTCTCTCGAATGTTTGCTGATGTGAGGGGTTCCATAATAGTAATAAATAAAATAAAAAAATTCTAGTCTAACTTACAAGACTAGAATTTTTTAAAAATTTATTATTCTTTTTGTATGTCCAGTCAAAACTAAAAGTCAAAAACTGGAATCAGTCCTCTCTATAAATTAAATGGAGAAATGGCAACAACAGATGAGGACAAAGCTGAAGAATTAAATTTTTTTTTTTCAAGTGTATTTATTCAAGAAACTACTTTTAACTTGCCAAATGTTGAAGTAGGAGAAAATTCAGGTGGTATAACTATTACTGATAAAGTAACGCCCAAAACACTTGAACATAAATTGCAAAATATTAACCCTAATAAAGCCCAAGGACCAGACTTCATTCCCCCTAGAGTATTAAAAGAATTAAGCCAAGAGCTAAGTTGGCCTCTGTGTATATTATTCAATGAATCTCTTGACTCAGGTGAACTTCCAATTGATTGGAAAAATGCAATTGTGATGACAATTTAAAAAAAAAAGGTACTAGATCCAATGTTGGAAATTATAGACCTGTAAGTTTGACTTGTGTTACCTGTAAAATATTAGAATCTTTAGATAGGGATGCTTTGATACAATACATGGAAGACTATAATCGTTTTTCACCTTGTCAGCATGGCTTTCGCAAACATAGATCATGTGTATCTCAGTTATAAAAGTAATGGAAGATTTTACTCAAATTATTGATGGAAATCAAAGTTTGGACGTTATCTACCTAGATTTTAAGAAAGCTTTCGATTCTGTACCACATAAACGTTTATTGCAAAAACTAAGCTATGGTATAACAGGATCCATTTATAGTTGGATTAAAGACTTTCTAAACTCAAGAACACAACAGGTTAGAGTTGGTATGGAATATTCTTCAGAAGCTAAAGTACTAAGTGGTATTCCACAAGGCAGTATTTTAGGACCTATTTTATTTACTCTTTTTATAAATGATTTACCTGAAGGCATACAGAGTTGTTGCAAAGTGTTCGCTGATGATACAAAAATATAGCTCAACTAAAAATAGTAAAATCTTACAAAATGATATTGACAAACTACATGAATGGTCAGATAAATGGAATTTATATTTTAGTGAAACCAAATGCAAAGTACTTCATATAGGTAATAATAACCCACATGAGATATGCGTACAGCTCAGATCCTGGGTACATTCAGTACCAACCCTTTTCAACATGATGAATATGCTCTAAAAACACTTCAGGGCATTTCCCATATCATTTTCCAATAAAGTAATAAACAAAGAACCTGATGATAGCAGTTTTTTTCCTAAGCCATACGTAATTTGTAACCATGAAGGCATTTTGTACCGAAAAAGCAGGAATTTGGCACCACCATTTTGTTACACCCTGATAGTACTGATCTCTAGTTTTGGTTTGTCTTCATTTCCAACTATTTTAACTTAAACAGCAGACTTTCTTATGTTCAGTAGGTAATGAACAACACGTAGACGGACTTTGCCGAAATTGCACTTTCAATTTAGTTACTTATAGTGTTGACAAAATCTTGGTGCCGCATATAACGCATCGTGTCTATAAGATTCGTGAGCTTTTCTTATGCAGAGGTATTTTCCAGTGTCACACTTAAGAATAAACCATATATCAAATGATCGTTCGTTCTGTTGTGTGTATTTTCGCGTTGATAAAAATCAGAAAATCACCTTCATGACTGAACGAGCGTTGTTTCTTTCCTTACACTACAGTTGGTGTCTGATTGTTATATGCGGAACTTCGAGGTGGTGTGATTAACAGCACTTAGTGCAGGATAAGTTTCCAACATAAAATGTCACTACTTCAGGGCACGCTTCTTGTGACATCATCACTTCGTGTGTATATGTTTACTTTTGTCAGATTCCGCGGGAAAGTTGGTGTCTGCTATTTTGCTGGTGAGTTATATGCAAAACCAATTACCACATCAAATTTGTTTGAGGTGATTTTCTTTGTTCGTGCTGTAGGAAGACATAATTATGATGCAAGATATTAAACTCTAACACTTTCTTTTAACGCATTTTAGTTGTTTGGTAAGATGCATTTCTCGATAAATTTTCAGACATGAATTTTTAACTCGAGAGGCAATGTTGATTTTTTTTTTCCACCAGTCAATGTTTTGAATGAAAGGCAAACAACAGCCTCTAAATGTTGCATGCTAACATTGCCAATGCATGATATAAGTGTCTTTCATGTCAATACTCTTATGTTTGTTGTTGTTTTAATCAGGAATGGTCAGTAAATCAGTAATGGTCACACATATAACAGGGTTCGTACGCTCCTTGAAACTCCTTGAATTCTGACAGGGAATTTCAAGACCTTGAAAACCTTTGAAAATCAATAAAATGTGGTTCTGTTGACCAAACCTCCTTGAAAAACCTTTGAAAATCAAGCCATCTTGTCCAAAAATCTTTATTGTGGCAAAAAGTAATGGCAATTTGATTTTTCTGTGTTCAGATTATGAAAAACTATTTTAAAACAAATATTTACAAACATCGTCACGATCCTGGATCGTCTGCGATTTTACCAAGGGAGATAATTTGTAACTTCATCAAAATTGATGACGCTACATATTATCTCCCTTGGTTAAATCACCGACGACAATCCAGGATTGCCACAATGTTTGTAAAAATTTGTTTTAAATAATTTTTTTCATCAACCTGAACACAGAAAAATCAAACTGGCATTTCTTTTTTCAATTTTTATGCAAGTAGTGTAGAGGGGTGGCTCGAAAATTTTACCATTTTCTTTCAAAAATCGTGTTTTGGGTTTGATGTGTCTTTGTGCTCAAGAAAGTCTGTTGAATCCATCAGTGGTGTTCATTTTGTCTATTTTCACATTTTTCTTAGTAAAAAAAAACTTTATTGAAGGAGGTGTGTGTGAAAATTGCTTAACTTCTTTATTTTCAAATGCCGTTTTTTCAAAATCACTTTTTTCAACAACAGTTCATGTGCAAGGAGTACAATAGCTCTGGATCCAGACTTGCTAGCTTGGTAAATTTTTTTTCTTTTGATCAAAAATGATTTCTGCATGCAATTATATTTTATTTATAAGTCAAAACAGCACGTATCATTTGCTATTTCTATTGGAATAATTCGAAAGCAATGAAACGCGAAGCCTGATGGCCACTATATGGAAAAAAATTATTGGAAAAAAAAGCAGTTTAGATAAATAAAAATCCTTTTGTAATTGCATTACTTTAGCTCAGCAAAACAATATATAAAAATCCTTTTGTAATTGCATTCCTATAGCTCAGCAAAACAAGAAAAGTCATGTTTCAAGTGCCTAACATGTCTGCTATGAATCGTATGATACAAATACAGTTCTTGTCATGAACCTTTTTTTTTTTTTTTCATTTTTCATCATTTTGCCCCCATTTGTGGTCCCCAAATCACACAGGAGCTTTGAAATCACCCAAATATGTTTTTTTCCGTGTGTGTGTGTGTGTTTTTAAACATAAACAATAGAAAAAAAATGAAGTTTTAAAAGAACAGTGGTTTAATTTTGGTGCCACCTCTTGCCTTGATGCTCCTTGAAAACTCCTTGAATTTTGTTCTTGGGAGTCTGTAGGAACCCTGTATAACGAAGACACCAACGTTTTCTGATTAGCTTTTATTTAGCATGATGGAACTGATCTGGCCCAGTTTTCATAATACTGAAGAATTTGTTCTTTTTTCTTTTCTAACAGGCTGTAAATAAATAAAAATCTCAACTGAATCTGTTTTGGTCATGCTGATAACCCAGACACAACCTTCTGATGTCTTTTGTTATATGCAGGACACTTCTGCTTTACAAGTAGGATCAAAACTCATTTCATAACTATCCTGCTTTTATTATACTTGAATTTTCATTTTCATTTTAATTGTGTTAAAGCCTTTGGGCTGTAAGTGTAAGCATAAAAAAAAAGTGCCTTTAGTCTTTTTTTTTTAGGGGGGGGGGGGGGGGGGGTTAAATTCCAGTTGTCATTGCATCCAGCTTGTGCTCATGTATTATTAATAATTTTTATGTGTTTAAGTGCTTTAATATGCATGTCAGAACAGACAACTAATTCAAGACAGCTTTGATTTGTTTTTTTTTCATTGAGTGTCTTTGTTATATGCGTTACTCAAACATAGAAACGTAAATTTAATTTTAAGTGTAAAAATTTCCTTGGTATCTTTATCTACCACCACAATGCTGTGTTTTGCCTATTTATAGCAAAGGCCTTCTTTTTCGTGTTATTACTATAGTTTGTTAAAAACAAAAACTGTAAATTTGACTTGTTACGCAGATAACGGTGTCCGTTTAAAAAAATTTTTTTTTATTGATCTGTCTAAATTACGATTTTTGTTGAACAAAATTCCAACATACAGGATTAATAACAGAATTGTGAACTGAAAGCTGTTTCTTTATCATTTTGTATAAATGTTCCATTGTGTACTTAGTATTGTCAAGAAAAAGACACCATGTTACATGCAACACCATTTAAAGCTTCAAACTTTGAAAGCTTCTCAAAGTCAAGATACTACTCATACAGGTCTGTCAGCATCAGACCATAAAATATAAGGTTTAACAATATCACTGAAGTAAATTACATGACCTTTTAACATATTTTTTATTTTTGCTCTGGTATAACACTTTCCCAGGATCTGAGCTGTACACATATATACTATGAGAGGTGAAAATGGTATGCACATGATCACAGAGTGTGAGGAGGAGCAAGATTTAGGTGTGATTTTTGATTAAAAAAAAAAAAAATTTGATTCACATATTTCAAGTGCTATAAAGAAAGCCGATAAAACTCTTGGAATAATTAAAAGATCCTTTAATTCGCTTGAAAAAGATATTTTTCTGTGTTTATACAAATCAATGGTGCGACCCATTTTAGAATATGGTAATACTGTTTGGAGTCCATACTTAAAGAGGCAATCCATAGCTATAGAGAGAGTACAAAAATGGCAACTAGATTGATACATAAAATTAAGAATTGGGAATATAATTATACAGAACGACTGTCATATTTAAATTTACTATCTCTGAAGTACAGGCGTTTCAGAGGAGATCTTATTCAGGTGTATAAAATAATAGATAATTTAGATGATTTAAATTTTAATAAGTTTTTCAGTATTGATACTGCACGATTAACAAGGCACTCTGACTTCAAATTATTTTTTAATTACAGCCATACTAACCTTCGAAAATATTCATTTAGCAATAGAGTTGTTCAACATTGGAATGCACTTTCAATAACTACTAAAAATGCACCAGATATTAATCAGTTCAAAAATCTACTAGATAGAGACCCAAATCACTTAGGAAATTTGATGTTGATTAGTGTTGGAAAATTTGCATGTACAAAGCAGACCTATACACTTGTTATGATAAAGATGGGACGTATAAAGGCTCGTGAGAGCCTAACCGAAGTCCCTATTTTACTACTACTACTACTGTTTTTGGTCATGGCCTGGAAACACTCACACACACACACACACCACACACACACACACACACACACACACACACACAAGCTTTAGTACAGTTTGCTGATGACATATGTCTGTGGATAAAGTCACTATGAAAAGAAAAACCCCATTAAGATCCTTAAATTAAATAAAGATCAAATATCAACATGAATTAAACAAAATCAGTAGTTTCTTACATGAAAATGGATTGACACTGTCGACCGAAAAAACAAATCTAATGCTTTTTAACTCTGGATATGACCCAGAGAAACTTCCACAATTTACCCTGAATGGGTCGGTCTTACAATACATCAAATCTGTTAAATTCCTAGGAGTGTATTTAACATCAAAACTGTCATGGAGCCAACATATTCAATATATTTTGAATAAAGCAAGAAAAAGTTTAAACTTTCTAAAGATCATAAGCAAACAAAAATGGGGACAAGATAAAGAGAGCTTAACACTCCTATCTTCTGCTCTTGTGCGGTCTAGATTGATTTATGCTCAAGAAGTCTTCTTCAGTGCTCCACAGCATTTACTTAATAAGTTACAAAGTGTAGATTGCAAAGCATATAAACTTGCTCTTGGAGTTCCCACACATACATGTAACATTGGGACGTATAATGAAATTGGAATCTTACCTTTGAACGAGTTTCGAAAAATGTCCTCCTCTAAATTTGTTTTAAAGAACCTTTCACAGAAAAGTTTCTGTACAAATGAAGTATCTCTCAATTCAGAGACAGATTTTGCTAAAAGAGCAAAATACATAAAATCAACTAAATCTATTCAGTCATACACATCTACTCTTCTTAAAAAAACCAACATTAACCAAAGTGAAATAGCTGTCAATTCGTCTTTTTCACCCATTCCCAAATGGAAACAAACCAAAGCAAATTATGACACAAACTATACTGAACTGAACAAAAACGACCCTCCATATCTTTTAAAATATTATGTAAATTCTCATTTGGAAAATCAATATAAGGATCATCTTCAAATTTTTACAGATGGCTCAGTGTTAGATGACCATAGAGCAGGAGCAGCTTTTATAATACCAAAATTAAAAGTAGAGAAATTATATCATCTTGGCATACACTTGTCAATTTTTACTGCAGAATTAGTTGCTATTTTAATGTCCCTAAAGTATGTTTTGAATTCTTCCATAGAAAATTGTCCACTTTTACTGTGCAGTGACTCAAAGTCAGCTCTTTCTGCCTTACAGTCTTTAAATCCAAAGATTCGTTGTAAGACAATTACAGAAATCAATTACGTGACACATCTCCTATCGATGAAAAGAATAAATGTGACGTTCTGCTGGGTGCCCTCACATTGTGGAATCTCAACAAATGAGAAAGTTGATCAAGCTGCCCGGAGAGCAGCTCGAAATATTGAAGACATGACTGCACTGAACATTCCGTTAGATCTATCAGAATGTTATACTTTGATTAATGAAGCATCCTTTAACAGTTTCAAAAAGTTATTGAGGGACACAGGTAGTCAATATTTTCACAATTGTATACAACCAAATCCTGACATTCACCCCAAGACTAAATTAGACAAATTCAAAAGTCCGATGTCTAGACAGGTAGTAACCTTAATTCATAGGATGCGTTTGAATTCACTTCGAACCAAATACAGCAAAAATGTTAAGTGCATATGTGGGGAAATTCTTAGTGTAAGTCACCTATTACTAGACTGTCCAATAGCAAAGAATACAGTGCACAAGGCTGGTACAAATATTTCACATGATAGATCGACACCACTGACATTACCCAAAATGTTAAATAATTATGCTTTTCTTTGTTCGTTATGCCCACATTTATTACGCAGTCCAGTAGGAATTTATCTTTAACTTTCAACAACCCCTCACTTGTTAAAAAAAAAAAAAAAAAAAAACGCGCGCGCACACACACACACACACACACACACACACACACACACACACAAGCGCGCACGCACACACACTCACACACACACACACTCGTGCGCGCGCACGCACGCACGCACGCGCACACACACACACACACACACACACACACACACACACACACACGCACATCATTACACAATCTGTCTGCAATCACGTTAAGTGGGAAGACGTTAAATTGAAGAACAACAAGAACAACACACAAGCTTTGCACTCACTAATTCAGTAATTGAGAGATTCAAGCACAATAATTGGGATGATTTTAACTTATAAATGGTCTAAACTCTAATTTTCCGTAGATAGAATAGCTGCACGATCTGCAGTGTAACATTTCAGATGTGCGTGAATCTTGCCTGAGGTTAATGCATATTTTGTGTGTGTGTGTGTGTGTGTGTGAAAGAGAGAAAGTTATTTCTCATATCCTGCATGCAGCTCCACATACAGCTGCATTTCCTTTGCTAACTGTAATTTTCAGACAACTTTTTCGTTGTTGTTGCTTACAGCTTTGTTTCCCTCCTGGGGTTGCAACCTTGCCGTGGTTGGAGGGCTTGCGCGGTCCAGTGATCTTTTAGGCTTTGTTGACGGGGGCATCAATACTCGACTAGATGGTTAGTTGTTGTGAACTCTTCTAGGCCTGTATAGCCAAGTTGCTGTCTGGCCTAAGCATTACGTGGTAGGAATTGATGCCCCTGGTAGGGTCTCCCATGTCAGAAAGGTTAAGAGTGAGGGCCCAGACAAATAGTAACCCACCTTTTCCTATTCTATCTTCTGCCTTTCTTAACGGATCCTTTCTCTCTTCGTCTCCCCTTCAAGCCTTCTTTTCCACACTCTCTTTTCTCTGATACTTGAGTCGCTGCCATAAGCAGCGGGGAAGCCCAAGCTACAGTTACCTGGCGAGGGGCTGAGTGGCTGATCCCAATTCAGTCGCGAAGGTGCACTGTCTGGTTTTCATGTGGGACGGTACCAGGCTCAGAGACGCCATACTATGGCCATCCATTGTCCCTTCCCCAGCACGGCAGCTCTCCTGGGGTGACCGTTTATTTCTGCCAGTATTTAAAAACCTTCATGGCCTCAATAAACACTAAAACAGGAAAGAGAAGAAAATTGGGTTCTGACCTTTCCAGGGACATGGACTCAGATTCGGACACAGAAGTCCGGAAGATGATAGGTGCTTGGCCCTCTTGGCTGACAAACCAGTCGGCGGATAGCGAACGACCCATTACCAAGTTGAGTCCTATTGCTGTTGCAAAGGGGCTAAAAGGTCTCTTTTTTTTTTTTTTTTTTTTGGTCGCAACTTCTGCGCCACCTCAGAGGCAGTGCACACACGCCGCTCATTCTGACACCCCGTCCACAGCCACAGCCTGGTCAGCCCCGCCGCAGCCCAGGCACCAGCAATCCACAGGGAGCAGTCAATGTCAGGTCGTCAAGAGGCAACCCACCGGAGAAGACACTGCACTGCTGCCGAGACACTTCGGTGGTGTTCAGTGGCGCCTGTTCTGATCTAACATACACAGGACACCACCTACTAAGCCTCCTACTGACGACAATAATTGCTTAGTCGTGGAGCCGGCGTGAGTGAGCTCTCCCTCCGGAGGGCGCCACCACATCCGTCCAACGACAGCCCCATGGACTCGCCGATACCGGTGACCCCGACGGAACCAAACCAAGGCCACAGACATGGAGAGGACATTGAAACTGAGGTCACCATGAGAGCAGGGCATGAAGGGCCACAGAATTTGAGACTTTTTTTAAATGCTGATCGATCAGAATGAGGATGATTAAGATGATGCTACGGATTTCCATTTCGGTCTGAGACTACATGACAGGGCTGTACTCTACACTTCCTTTCATAATATATCCCAGCATCAACCAGGCCCGAGAGATACAGGCACCTCCAGTGTTGGTCAAGAAATTTGAGCAACACTCTCAGAAACGCATCCATTAAGTGGATGAAACTCGACTGTGTGGTCCCAGTCTTCCCAGCTGAGTCCGCAGCAAACTCAACTCTGGGTAGGAGCCGGTTGGGGCAGAAAAACCCACATGACTCTGATGGGATTCAAACCCACGACCTCCCAGCCGGGAGTCCGCGACGTTAACCACTTTGCCACGGCGGCTGGTGGCTAAAAGGTCTTGTAGGCGCAGAGCCAAAATCAGTGAAGAGGTTGAGGGATGGTTCCCTGCTCGTGCAGGTTGACCAAAAAGCCCACTCGGAGAACTTATTGAAATCAGCAAGTCTTGTCAGTTACCCGATCCAGGTGTCCCATCACAAAAGTCTAAACTCCTCGAAAGGTGTCATCCGTTGCCGAGAGTTGTTTGGGATATCTGAGGGAGAAATAAAGGCTGAGTTGGCTGATCAAGGAGTGGTAGAGGTCAGGACGGCGACTTTCCGAAAAGGTGCAGAGAGGAAACCGACCAACACTCTGTTCCTCACCTTTGCTAAACCGACTCTTCCAGAATCCATAAAGGTGGGGTACTTAAGATTAAAAGTAGTCCTGTATGCGCCATCCCCACTGAGGTGCTTCAGATGTCAACAATTTGGACATGTCAAGGAGAAATGCCTGCGGCAAGAGTTTTTGATTACCTCGGATGTCTTCAGTAATGCTAATTTTTTTTAATTTGATCGCGTTCACTGGTTTAAGGCCTGTTGCGTTAAATTCTTCATTGTTCATGGCGCATAAGACTGCTGGCAATCTCCTAACCCATTCTATGTTGCGTGTTTTGTCCATAAGGTCTGTGTGATATTGATAGGTAAACAGACGTTCAGCTAGATTCTTATTAAAGTTTTCTACGAGGGCTTGGGAGCGATGGTTGCCTGGAATCCCTCTCTTAACTGTAACCCGGTGTTTTAAAAACAGTTGGTTTACAGCTCCTTTAAACTCTTTCCCATCATCAACCTGAATCATCCTAGGATACTTTAATGGGCCTCGCATGTATATTTGTTGTAAAGCCACAGCAGTTGCGCTTTTATCCGTTAAAGGCTCAGCGTCTTTATACCTTGAAGCCATGTCAACAACTGTAAGAGCATACTTAAACTTTTTTCTTCTAACTTTGTCATGTGGAAGATACAACAAGTCCATCTGGTGGGTGTCATTAGGAACTGAGTTAACAAATCGAGGCCTTATTATTCTTTTTGGGGCAGGCAGATATATTTGCCAGATCGCTTGTTTTGAAAGCCAGTCTTTTGCTTCTGATTCAGACACCCTAGCAGCTTTACTCAGTTTATCAATAGCAGTCTTTCCTTTCCAATACCCTCTAGGAGAATAATATATTTTGTCCATAAGAAGGGACTGTTTTTTTTATTACATTTTAACTATGTTTTTTAGATTGAATATGCAAGAAGAAAGATTGCTCCCATAGCACCTATAATAAAGCCTATTTCTACCATTTTCTGATCCTCAGATGGTTCATAAAAGTCGGACAGTTCTGGCAGTGACGACGTTAGAAACCTCTTTCCTGTCACTAAGTAATATTCATTCATTGCGTCATCAGCATCTGTAAATGTGTGCTCTGCATGTCCCTGTTCTCTTAACTTTTTATTAATAAAGTCTAAGTGAGCAATTCTCCTTTTCTCGTAAGCGTCTTTTGCCTTAGCTAACTCTTCCATTGCCTTGTTATGGCGTTCTCTTTCTTCACCCTCCGGGGGTTGCAACCTTGCCGTGGTCGGAGGGCTTGCGTGGTCCAGTGATCTTTTAGGCTTTGCTGACGGGGGCATCAATACTCGACTAGATGGTTAGTTGTTGTCAATGCTTCTAGGCCTGTATAGCCAAGCTGCTGACTGGCCAAGCATTACGTGGTAGGAATTGATGCCCCTGGTAGGGTCTCCCATGTCAGAAAGGTTAGGAGTGAGGGCCCAGACAAATAGTAACCCACCTTTTTCCTATTCTGTCTTCTGCCTTTCTTAACGGTTCTTTTCTTTCTTCTTCTCCCTTTCAAGCCTTCTTTTGCACACTCTTTTTCTCTCTGTGGTCTTCTTAAGATCCGCCGCGTTTGCCGTGCGGTGCGACCTGTGACGGAGGGGGATGAGATCCTGGTGATTGAGAGGGCCAACGCCCTCAACACATCACTTTGGCTCGGACCTCTCCTAGACAGGAGGTACACTCTGGCCCGGGTGTATCAATCGGCTTCCCCTTCGTGGGGCTGGGTCAAGACAGGCAGTTCTCCGACTGGCCAAGATAACCCCTGCAGTGCTCAGCTCTCTGTTCCCGGGAGTTGGGCATGATCAGGGGGGATAGGGTCAGTAGGCTTCTGTTTGTCGTATATCTCTCCTGAAGCCTGGAAGGGGTCAAGACAATGAGTTCTTGGCCCTGGCCCCTTAGTTGGACTCCATGGTGGGTGGGTAAGGGAGAGACGAAATTTCTAAACATAAATCATGGCTTTATCAAAAATCACACCCCCCATAAAGAAGAGGAAGGCAGTGGACCCCATTTCTAGTCATAACGATTCCGACAGTGACTGGGATATGGAGACAAGACAGAGGACAGGTTTTTGGGCTTCCTGGCTTGTGGTTGAAGGGACAGAGCAGGAAAAGCCTATTTCTGCTCTGAGTCCTTTTGCTATTCAGAAGGGCTTTCAGGGTCTAGCAGGTGACCCTCAGTCAGTGAAAAGGCTACGGAATGGCACTTTCCTCGTCCAGTGCAGATCAAAGAGGCAATCGGAGCAGCTGCTGAGGGCAAAAAAACTCGTGGACAGAGAGATCCGGGTGACCCCCCATAAGCAGTTAAATTCGACCAAAGGGGTTATTCGGTGCCCGGATTTGAAAAGTGTCTCGGAAGCGGAGATCAAGACAGAACTTGCGTCCCAAGGTGTGACAGAGGTGCATAGGGTGACAGTCAAAAAAGGTGCAGAAAGAGTGCCCACCAACACCCACTTTCTGACATTCTGCAACCCTGTGCTGCCTCCGGTCATTAAAGTCGGGTACTTAACTCTTTCATCCCTACAACCCGGTTTTCCGGTTTGCAGAAATCCTACCCTTCCTTCCTGCAGCCCGGAAAACCGGGCAGCACAAAATCCCTCCTTTCCTTCCTGCAGCCCGGAAAATCGGTTCTCACGGTAAGCGCTTTGAACTTCGCGCGAGTCGCGTCATTGGTACACGTCATGACCGGGTCGCTCGCGCGGCAGTGTTTATGAATGGAATGGATGCCAGATGGCCCCTACAGAGTGGGAAAGATGTTGCCGCTGTATTCTGGCCGGTTTGCTACTGCACACGTCGCAGTTCTCACTTTACACTTCTTTTTCTTTTCTCTAAATCCAGGAATGAAGGGAATACTCGTATTATAAGAATCTAGGAACAAGAGGAAGTAACGGTTCATAGAAAAGTAGGAATGAAAGAGTTAAATGTACGTGTCCAACTGTATGTCCCATCCCCGTTGAGGTGTTTCAAATGCCAGAAGTTTGGACATGTCAGAGACCACTGTTCTGGGCAGGAGGTGTGTGGTGTTTGTTGCAAGGCAACCCATGATGGGCCGTGTAAAGACCCGGCTCATTGTGCGAACTGCGGTGGCGACCACCCCTCCTCTTCACGCAACTGCCCTGTTTGGGTTCAGGAGTCCACCATCCAAAGAGTGAAGACTGAAAAGAAAATTTCGTTTTTTGAGGCACGCAAAGAGGTTGTTGGCAGTCAGACGTCAACAGTGTCTTCTTATGCTTCCGCTATAAAGAAAGTTTCCACCCGTTCAGTCTGCTGCCAGACTGATGAATTTATTTTTTCCAAGACATTGCAAGAAAGACGGTTAAGCTCTGGTGGAAGCAAGTCCACCACCTCCCAACCCAAAGTGGGTGCCCCTGGTGGAGGCAAAAAATCCGCCACCCCTCAGACTGCCCAGCAGTCTACTCCATCTGCTGCTGGGCAGATGAAAAAGCCAACCCTCCCGCCTCGAACTTCCTCGAGCAGTGCCCGTGCGGGCAAGGGAGTTCAACCAAGTGTGGAGATGGTGGAGATGAGGAAGAAACCTCCACCATCTCCAAAATCCAGACCTTCTTGACCTGTGGGCAAGTCTGCCAGCAGGTCTGAAGACCCAAACAGTCCAGTGAAACTAAGCAATAAATTTGCTCCACTGAACGCAGATGATGACGAGGAGATGACCTGACTTCTCTCCTATTCATCCTCTGCACCATGGACAGTAGTAAACTAATCCATTGAAATATCCGTGGCCTAAATTCAAATTTTGAGGAGCTGCAACTTCTGTGTCAAACTATAAAACCTTCCGTCGTGGCTCTTCAGGAAACAAAATTCAAAGCCAGAAGACCTTCACTCTTTCTGGCTTTAATATTCTTTCCAAACCTGCACAACCATCCACATTGGGACTGTCGGGCGGTGTTGCCCTTCTTTTACATAAAACTTTGCTGTTTAGTCCTGTCGCTCTGACTACCTCCCTTCAGGCTGTAGCTGCGAGAGTCACTCTCCACAAGACTGTTACAATCTGCTCACTGTATCTGCCACCTTCTGTCCCGGTTTGTCGTCAGGACCTTGTCAGTCTGATCAGAGAACTTCCTCGACCTTTTTTGCTGTTGGGTGACTTTAATGGTCACAATCCTCTTTGGGGTAGTGTCAGTTCGTCATCCAGAGGTCTGCCTCTTGAGGATGCCCTTTCAGACTTTGATTTGTGTTGCCTGAACGATGGAGCTCCAGCTTACCTCCACTCTTCCACAGGTTCACTTTCGTGTTTAGATTTGTCGATTTGTGACCCCTCGCTGGTCCTGGACTATGAGTGGTCTGTCCATGACGATCTGCACGGAAGTGACCATTTCCCTGTTCTTTTAAAACCCTTATTAACTGAAAACGTCTCTGTCTCACAACATCTAATTATAAGAAGGCAAACTGGAATCTTTTTGTAACCAATATTTCAAAAAAAATTCCAGGACACTGATTTTCTTCAGAGTCCAGACCCAGCAGAATCTCAGACCAATACTGTGATAAACTGTGCTAAAACCTGTATTCCAGTGTCTTCCGACAAACTCCAAATGCCAAAAACACCCTGGTTTAATTCAGACTGCCAACAAATTTCAAAAGTTCGCAAACGGGCTGAGCGTCGGGTATACTAACAACCTTCAGGTCCCAACGCTCGAGCCCATCAGAAACTCCGTGCCAAATCGAGACACACTTTCAAAATCAGTAAACGTCAGTCTTGGAGCAGTCTTGGAGAAACTTTTGCTCCGGGCTGACATCAAAAACTTCAAAGAAAAAAATCTGGAACATCATCAGAAAAATCAAAGGGAAAAACACCAACCCCTCCATTCATCACTTGAAACTTGCCGATGCTCTGATCACTGACAAACAAGCTGTTGCCAATCTGTTGGCCTCCACCATCCAACAGAACTCCTCATCTTCAAATAAATCTGCAGCCTTTTTAAAAAACAAACAACTAAGAGAGAAATCTTTATACAATTTCACATCAGACAACTCTGAAGCCTACAATCTCCCTTTTTCAATCAATGAACTGAAAACAGCTTTACAAACCTGCACTGATTCTGCCCCTGGTCTGGATGATATTCATTATCAGGTTTTGAAACATTTTCCAGAAAGCTGTCTCCAGACTGTTCTTAAAGTATACAACCATATCTGGACCACAGGGTACTTTCCGCCCTCCTGGCGGAAAGCCCTGATCATTCCAATTCCAAAGCCTGGAAAGGACCTTACCAACCCTTCCAACTATCGTCCAATAGCTCTAACTAGCTGCCTCTGTAAGTTGATGGAAAAGATGGTCAACTCCCGTCTGATGTGGAAGCTGGAAACCGATGGCCTTTTGGCCAGTGAACAGTGCGGTTTCCGGAAGTACCACTCGACAGTTGACCATCTAATCCGTCTGGAAACCACCATCCGCAATGCCTTTGTCAATAAACAGCATGTGGTCGCTATCTTTTTCGACCTCGAAAAAGCGTATGATACCACATGGAAATCAGGAATTCTTCTGGACCTGCACAAACTTGGTTTTCGTGGTCACCTGCCTCTGTTTATCCAAAACTTTCTGGCTGATCGACAGTTCCAGGTGCGTGTTGGCACCACACTCTCTGACATCCATGGGCAGGAGTTGGGTGTCCCTCAGGGGAGCATCCTTTCTCCTGCCCTTTTCAGCGTTAAAATTAACGACATTGTGAAATCGGTAAGCCAGGGTTCTGAGTCCTCTCTGTTCATTGACGATTTTGCGCTGTACGCAGTGGGAGCTTCTTACGCCAGCGTACAGCGTCGACTCCAACTTTGTGTCAACAAGATCCAACAGTGGGCCGAGGAAAACGGGTTTACCTTCTCACGTACCAAAACTCAGTCAATCCATTTTCACAATTTTCGTCAATTTTTTGCTGATCCTGAAATTCGTCTGGACAAGTCCACCATTCCAGCTGTAAAAGAAGCCAAATTCCTTGGAGTTATTTTTGATCAAAAACTCAACTTTCTCAGCCACATTAAAAATCTCAAAACTTCTTGCCAGAAAGCTCTGAATATTCTGCGGGTCGTAGCACATACTGACTGGGGCGCTGATAAGAAAACTTTGCTGTGTCTCTACAGAGCCCTGGTCCGCTCCAAACTGGACTATGGTTGTGCTGTGTACGGCTCTGCAAGACCCTCTTATCTGAAACTCTTGGACCCTATCCACCATCAAGGGCTTCGTCTCTGTCTTGGAGCATTCCGCACCACCCCTGTGTACAGCCTGTACGCAGAGGCAGGTGAACCCTCACTGTCCAACCACAGGCTGAAAATGTCTCTAAATTACTATATCAGACTGTTCTCAGAACCGGAGAATCCTGCCTATGACTGTGTCTTTGACCCCCAGTTTCAAAGCAAATTTGAAACCAACCCTAACTGTATTCCGCCGTTTGGTGTTCGTATGCAGCCTCACGCGCGGAATGCAGGTCTAGACCTAGGAGTTGTGTCTGATTTTTCCAAGTTTCCGGATCAGCCTCCGTGGACCTTTTTCACACCAGAGATTCGTTTTGATCTTGCAGCTTTTCGTAAAGAGTCTACCAGCTCTCAGGCATACAAGGCATTGTATGCTGACGTCTGTTCAAAATTTCCATCCTATCAGAAAATTTTCACTGACGGTTCCAAGTCTGAGGATGGAGTGGCCTGTGCAGCCTATTGCCCTGGTGCTCCTTCTCAGATACTGTTAAAACATATACCTCCAGATGCTTCTGTCTATTCTGCTGAACTTACTGCTCTGGTTCTGGCATTGAAGATAATTTCACAATCTACGAAGAGGGACTTTCTGGTTCTGTCGGATTCGCTGTCAGCTTTGGAGGCCATAGCTGGCCGCAACCTTCAGCATCCAGAACTTTTACATTTCTTTGAACTTTTTAGCAAGTTGAAAGTGGATGGTTACAACATTATTCTAGCTTGGGTTCCTGGTCATGTTGGCATCGGAGGGAACGAAATGGTTGATCGTTTAGCCAAGAATGCCACAAGAGAGAAATTGTCCAATATTTATATCCCTTGCTCAGATCTGAAACCCAAAATTAACGATTATGTGAGAGACCTCTGGCAGGAGGATTGGAACACACAGACGGATAAAAAACTCTTTCAGATCCGTCCAAACCTTAAGGAGTTCCTCCCATCTACGTCTGGTGGTCGTAAAGAAGAAACAGTTCTGTGCCGGCTGCACACCGGCCATTCGTATTTTACCCATTCGTACCTTTTAAAGAATGAAGAAGCTCCGTGGTGCATTCCATGTCATGTGCCACTCACAATGAAACATATTCTTTTAGAGTGTTGGGACTTGCACGATGTGAGACACAAACATTTTACAGCAGAGTCCGTGAAAATCCTGTTCAGAGATGTCCCGCCTGACGTGATCTTTGAGTTTTTGAGAGAGATTAACATTTTTCATCTGATTTAAGATTTTACAGATGAATGATTTTTAACGAAGTTTCTGGTGCGTTTCTAGACGATGTCATTTAAAGAGATGTGTGAAAGGTGTTTTTTTAAATTTTTTTAAATGACTTGTGAGTTGATTTTAACGTGGTGACAGCCCTGATGTGGCCCCTTGCGGTTGGCTGGGCTATAAGCAACATTATCTTATCTTATCTTATCTCTTTCTTCATCAGTCCGCAGTTTACTAAACACATAATTTCCGCCAGAGAAAGCCAATGCATTAACAATAGCTCCCTCTACCATCAGAACTAATTTGGACATCTTTTTATAAATGAATGAATCTTTTCTAGAATTAACCTTTTTATAAATCAATCTGCCTATGCATTAATCTTTTTTATAAATCAGTCAATCTTTCTATGCATTGATGTTTTCTGGGATAATTCCCTGTGTAACAAGAAAGTCTTTTGAGGCAATTCCTGCAGTTATTACAACTATAACCTTAACAACACCCTCAATGTCTAACCTTCCTAGATCGGCTGGCTTCATTTTAAACATGTTTTTTGCTAACACGCTATACCCTATACTAAGACCGCTAATTACAGCAGAGTGGTAAATAGTATTGATGATCTTTGCGGTGCTCATGTTTTTTATTAACTAAAAAAATAATTAAAATAACCATAATATGAAAGACTGTCTATGTGCTTTTTAATCAGATAATCTTTTGTTGCTAGAGCTAAAAATAAGGTTACAACTAGTTTCGGTGAATCTTCTATCTTTCCCATGTTGGGCGGTTTTAGCAAACATTTTGCAAGGGTTGAATAAACTATAACACCGACAATAGGCACTGCATAATTAACCAACGTTAAACTCATGGTTTTGAAAAGGTTTTATTATTTTTATTGTTTTAAAAAATGGATTGTGACGAGCTGTTAAAGTGTGAGGAGCCAGCAGACCCAGACCTCTGTCATAAAGAAAGATTATACTCTCTGGCTGCATGTGGAAAAACTAGACAGTATTTAGGTGTTGAACTAAGTATTGAACAGATTCAGCAATTGTCTACATCGGACGTTGAGAAGTATTACGCTAGGTACGAAGCACAGCTAGGATCAAAAATGGTTAGATCAGAAGGACAGACAATGATTAGTTTATATGCTAAATTAGTAGGCAAGATAGCGCCGATTGATTCAGAAGAAGATTTAAAATATGATTTAACACAAGATCCAGTTTTAACCAAGTCCCTAGAATCTCTTGCATGTGACATGTATTATAAATTTGGGACGTTGTTATGCCCATTCATCATGGGATTAATTACTTTTAATCATATTAATTTTAATCATATTAATTTTAATCATATTAAAAAAAATGAGCGATCAGGAGAAGAAGATTCTACAGGAGCAGAATGCCCAAGTGAGTGTCCCACAAGTGAGTGTCCCACAAGTGAGTAGTGTTACTAAGTCTAAAAATCCTGGGCGTGTTGAGGCCGGTCGTAACCTAGCTGAATGGAACAGACTGCAAAAAGCAAACCAAGCAGCAAAACAAAAATTATTAGATAGTAATACAACATCGCTGCCAGCACTGCCACCACCACCAACAACAACGCAATCAAACTATAAGATGTATTATGTACTTGGGTGTGTTGTTGGTGGTGGGTTTTTTTTAGCATACAAGTGTCTAAAACCATACTTAGCAACAAAGTCGCGCCCTCCGGGGGTTGCAACCTTGCCGTGGTCGGAGGGCTTGCGTGGTCCAGTGATCTTTTAGGCTTTGCTGACGGGGGCATCAATACTCGACTAGATGGTTAGTTGTTGTCAATGCTTCTAGGCCTGTATAGCCAAGCTGCTGACTGGCCAAGCATTACGTGGAAGGAATTGATGCCCCTGGTAGGGTCTCCCATGTCAGAAAGGTTAGGAGTGAGGGCCCAGACAAATAGTAACCCACCTTTTTCCTATTCTGTCTTCTGCCTTTCTTAACGGTTCTTTTCTTTCTTCGTCTCCCTTTCAAGCCTTCTTTTGCACACTCTTTTTCTCTCTGTGGTCTTCTTAAGATCCGCCGCGTTCGCCGTGCGGTGCGACCTGTGACGGAGGGGGATGAGATCCTGGTGATTGAGAGGGCCAACGCCCTCAACACATCACTTTGGCTCGGACCTCTCCTAGACAGGAGGTACACTCTGGCCCGGGTGTATCAATCGGCTTCCCCTTCGTGGGGCTGGGTCAAGACAGGCAGTTCTCCGACTGGCCAAGATAACCCCTGCAGTGCTCAGCTCTCTGTTCCCGGGAGTTGGGCATGATCAGGGGGGATAGGGTCAGTATGCTTCTGTTTGTCGTATATCTCTCCTGAAACCTGGAAGGGGTCAAGACAATGAGTTCTTGGCCCTGGCCCCTTAGTTGGACTCCATGGTGGGTGGGTAAGGGAGAGATGAAATTTCTAAACATAAATCATGGCTTTATCAAAAATCACACCCCCCATAAAGAAGAGGAAGGCAGTGGACCCCGTTTCTAGTCATAACGATTCCGACAGTGACTGGATATGGAGACAAGACAGAGGACAGGTTTTTGGGCTTCCTGGCTTGTGGTTGAAGGGACAGAGCAGGAAAAGCCTATTTCTGCTCTGAGTCCTTTTGCTATTCAGAAGGGCTTTCAGGGTCTAGCAGGTGACCCTCAGTCAGTGAAAAGGCTACGGAATGGCACTTTCCTCGTCCAGTGCAAATCAAAGAGGCAATCGGAGCAGCTGCTGAGGGCAACAAAACTCGTGGACAGAGAGATCCGGGTGACCCCCCATAAGCAGTTAAATTCGACCAAAGGGGTTATTCGGTGCCCGGATTTGAAAGGTGTCTCGGAAGCGGAGATCAAGACAGAACTTGCGTCCCAAGGTGTGACAGAGGTGTATAGGGTGACAGTCAAAAAAGGTGCAGAAAGAGTGCCCACCAACACCCTCTTTCTGACATTCTGCAACCCTGTGCTGCCTCCGGTCATTAAAGTAGGGTACTTAAATGTACGTGTCCAACTGTATGTCCCATCCCCGTTGAGGTGTTTCAAATGCCAGAAGTTTGGACATGTCAGAGACCGCTGTTCTGGGCAGGAGGTGTGTGGTGTTTGTTGCAAGGCAACCCATGATGGGCCGTGTAAAGACCCGGCTCATTGTGCGAACTGCGGTGGCGACCACCCCTCCTCTTCACGCAACTGCCCTGTTTGGGTTCAGGAGTCCACCATCCAAAGAGTGAAGACTGAAAAGAAAATTTCGTTTTTTGAGGCCCGCAAACAGGTTGTTGGCAGTCAGACGTCAACAGTGTCTTCTTATGCTTCCGTTATAAAGAAAGTTTCCACCCGTTCAGTCTGCTGCCAGACTGACAATTTTACTTTCACCAAGACATTGCAAGAAAGACGGTTAAGCTCTGGTGGAAGCAAGTCCACCGCCTCCCAACCCAAAGTGGGTGCCCCTGGTGGAGGCAAAAAATCCGCCACTCCTCAGACTGCCCAGCAGTCTACTCCATCTGCTGCTGGGCAGATGAAAAAGCCAACCCTCCCGCCTCGAACTTCCTCGAGCAGTGCCCGTGCGGGCAAGGGAGTTCAACCAAGTGTGGAGATGGTGGAGATGAGGAAGAAACCTCCACCATCTCCAAAATCCAGACCTTCTTGACCTGTGGGCAAGTCTGCCAGCAGGTCTGAAGACCCAAACAGTCCAGTGAAACTAAGCAATAAATTTGCTCCACTGAACGCAGACGATGACGAGGAGATGACCTGACTTCTCTCCTGTTCATCCTCTGCACCATGGATAGTAGTAAACTAATCCATTGGAATATCCGTGGCTTAAATTCAAATTTTGAGGAGCTGCAACTTCTGTGTCAAACTGTAAAACCTTCCGTCGTGGCTCTTCAGGAAACTAAAATTCAAAGCCAGAAGACCTTCACTCTTTCTGGCTTTAATATTCTTTCTAAACCTGCACAACCATCCACATTGGGACTGTCAGGCGGTGTTGCCCTTCTTTTACACAAAACTTTGCTGTTTAGTCCTGTCGCTCTGACTACCTCCCTTCAGGCTGTAGCTGCGAGAGTCACTCTCCACAAGACTGTTACAATCTGCTCACTGTATCTGCCACCTTCTGTCCCGGTTTGTCGTCAGGACCTTGTCAGTCTGATCGAAGAACTTCCTCGACCTTTTTTGCTGTT
The DNA here is from genome assembly GCA_033310375.1 of Conus canariensis. Classification (NCBI taxonomy): domain Eukaryota; kingdom Metazoa; phylum Mollusca; class Gastropoda; order Neogastropoda; family Conidae; genus Conus; species Conus canariensis. The sequence continues at coordinate 77,963,964 of CM065714.1, forward strand.
GGGTGACTTTAATGGTCACAATCCTCTTTGGGGTAGTGTCAGTTCGTCATCCAGAGGTCTGCTTCTTGAGGATGTCCTTTCAGACTTTGATTTGTGTTGTCTGAACGATGGAGCTCCAACTTACCTCCACTCTTCCACAGGTTCACTTTCGTGCTTAGATTTGTCGATTTGTGACCCCTCGCTGGTCCTGGACTATGAGTGGTCTGTCCATGACGATCTGCACGGAAGTGACCATTTCCCTGTTCTTTTAAAACCCTTATTAACTGAAAACATCTCTGTCTCACAACATCTTAATTATAAGAAGGCCAACTGGAATCTTTTTGCCACCAATATTTTGAAAGAATTCCAGGACACTGATTTTCTTCAGAGTCCAGACCCAGCTGAATCTCTGACTAACACTGTGATAAAGTGTGCTAAAACCTGTATTCCAATGTCTTCCAATAAACTCCAAATGCCCAAAACACCCTGGTTTAATTTAGACTGCCAAGAAATTTCAAAAGTTCGCAAACGGGCTGAGCGTCGGGTATACCAACGACCTTCAGGTTCCAACGCTCGAGCCCATCAGAAACTCCGCGCCAAATCGAGACACACTTTCAAAATCAGTAAACGTCAGTCTTGGAGAAACTTTTGCTCCGGGCTGACATCAAAAACTTCAAAGAAAAAAGTCTGGAACATCATCAGAAAAATCAAAGGGAAAAACACCAACCCCTCCATTCATCACTTGAAACTTGCCGATGCTCTGATCACTGACAAACAAGCTGTTGCCAATCTGTTGGCCTCCACCATCCAACAGAACTCCTCATCTTCAAATAAATCTGCAGCCTTTTTAAAAAACAAACAGCTCAGAGAGAAATCTTTATACAATTTCACATCAGACAACTCTGAAGCCTGCAATCTCCCTTTTTCAATCAATGAACTGAAAACAGCTTTACAAACCTGCACTGATTCTGCCCCTGGTCTGGATGATATTCATTATCAGGTTTTGAAACATTTTCCAGAAAGCTGTCTCCAGACTCTTCTTAAAGTATACAACCATATCTGGACCACAGGGTACTTTCCGCCCTCCTGGCGGAAAGCCCTGATCATTCCAATTCCAAAGCCTGCAAAGGACCTTACCAACCCTTCCAACTATCGTCCGATAGCTCTGACTAGCTGCCTCTGTAAGTTGATGGAAAAGATGGTCAACTCCCGTCTGATGTGGAAGCTGGAAACCGATGGCCTTTTGGCCAGTCAACAGTGCGGTTTCCGGAAATACCACTCGACAGTTGACCATCTAATCCGTCTGGAAACCACCATCCGCAATGCCTTTGTCAATAAACAGCATGTGGTCGCTATCTTTTTCGACCTCGAAAAAGCATATGATACCACATGGAAATCAGGAATTCTTCTGGACCTGCACAGACTTAGTTTCCGTGGTCACCTGCCTCTGTTCATACAGAACTTTTTGGCTGATCGACAGTTCCAGGTGCGTGTTGGCACCACACTCTCTGACATCCATGGGCAGGAGTTGGGTGTCCCTCAAGGGAGCATCCTTTCTCCTGCTCTTTTCAGCATTAAAATCAACGACATTGTGAAATCGGTAAGCCAGGGTTCTGAGTCCTCTCTGTTCGTTGACGACTTTGCGCTGTACGCAGTGGGAGCTTCTTACCCCAGCGTACAGCGTCGACTCCAACTTTGTGTCAACAAGATCCAGCAGTGGGCCGAGGAAAACGGGTTTACCTTCTCACGTACCAAAACTCAGTCAATCCATTTTCACAATTTTCGTCAATTTTTTGCTGATCCTGAAATTCGTCTGGACAAGTCCACCATTCCAGCTGTAAAAGAAGCCAAATTCCTTGGAGTTATTTTTGATCAAAAACTCAACTTTCTCAGCCACATTAAAAATCTCAAAACCTCTTGCCAGAAAGCTCTGAATATTCTGCGGGTCGTAGCACACACTGACTGGGGCGCTGATAAGAAAACTTTGCTGCATCTCTACAGAGCCCTGGTCCGCTCCAAACTGGACTATGGTTGTGCTGTGTACGGCTCTGCAAGACCCTCTTATCTGAAACTCTTGGACCCTATCCACCATCAAGGGCTTCGTCTCTGTCTTGGAGCATTCCGCACCACCCCTGTGTACAGCCTGTACGCAGAGGCAGGTGAACCCTCACTGTCCAACCGCAGGCTGAAAATGTCTCTAAATTACTATATCAGACTGTTCTCAGAACCGGAGAATCCTGCCTATGACTGTGTCTTTGACCCCCAGTTTCAAAACAAATTCGAAAACAACCCTAACTGTATTCCGCCGTTTGGTGTTCGTATGCAGCCTCACGCGCGGAATGCAGGTCTAGACCTAGGAGTTGTGTCTGATTTTTCCAAGTTTCCGGATCAGCCTCCGTGGACCTTTTTCACACCAGAGATTCGTTTTGATCTCGCAGCTTTTCGTAAAGAGTCCACCAGCTGTCAGGCATACAAAGCATTGTATGCTGACCTCTGTTCAAAATTTCCATCCTGTCAGAAAATTTTCACTGACGGTTCCAAGTCTGAGGATGGAGTGGCCTGTGCAGCCTATTGCCCTGGTGCTCCTTCTCAGATACTGTTAAAACATACCTCCAGATGCCTCTGTCTATTCTGCTGAACTTACTGCTCTGGTTCTGGCATTGAAAATAATTAAACAATCTACCAAGAGGGACTTTCTGGTTCTGTCGGATTCGCTGTCAGCTTTGGAGGCCATAGCTGGCCGCAACCTTCAGCATCCAGAACTTTTACATTTCTTTGAACTTTTTAGCAAGTTGAAAGTGGATGGTTACAACATTATTCTAGCTTGGGTTCCTGGTCATGTTGGCATCGGAGGTAACGAAATGGTTGATCGTTTAGCCAAGAATGCTACAAGAGAGAAATTGTCCAACATATATATCCCCTGCTCAGATCTGAAACCCAAAATTAATGATTATGTGAAAGACCTCTGGCAGGAGGATTGGAACACACAGACGGATAACAAACTCTTTCGGATCCGTCCAAACCTTAAGGAGTTCCTCCCATCTACGTCTGGTGGCCGTAAAGAAGAAACAGTTCTGTGCCGGCTGCACACCGGCCATTCATATTTTACCCATTCGTACCTTTTAAAGAATGAGGAAGCTCCGTGGTGCATTCCATGTCATGTGCCACTCACAATGAAACATATTCTTTTAGAGTGTTGGGACTTTAACGATGTGAGACACAAACATTTTACAGCAGAGTCCATGAAAATCCTGTTCAGGGATGTTCCGCCTGACGTGATCTTTGAGTTTTTGAGAGAGATTAACATTTTTCATCTGATTTAAGATTTTACGGATGAAAGATTTTTAACGAAGTTTCTGGTGCGTTTCTAGATGATGTCATTTAAAGAGATGTGTGAAAGGTTTTTTTTTTTTTTTTTTTTTGTGTTTTTTTGTTTTGTTTTGTTTTTTTTTGACTTGAGTTGATTTTAACGTGGTGACAGCCCTGATGTGGCCCCTTGCGGTCGGCTGGGCTATAAGCAACATTATCTTATCTTATCCAACAAAGTCGCAAATCCCCACAAAAATAGTAAAAGAAGAAGAACCAGCTTCTGCAAAAAAAGCACAACCTCCTGCTGTAAACCCATTATTTTTACTGAATTAGTTTTTTAATGTGTTGTTAAGTACTGGTTAAGTACAAGTAAAGTGAGTTATAACAAGTTAAGTTCTTAAGTAAAGTACAAGTCGTGTTAAGTACTAGTTAAGATCTTAAGTAAAGTACTAGTTAAGTACTAGTTAAGATCTTAACTTAAGTCAGTTCTGCAATGGCCTATAGCGCATGAAAACTCAGGATTAACGTAAGTTCGCTTGTTATTGTTAGAGACTAGTGATTTTTTATTAACAGCAGTTGTGTTTACTTGATGAAGAGTAGAGCGCAGATTAACATTTGTGTGATGAAATACTTTGCCTTCAAAGAGAGCCTGCTTGTAGTTGTCGTGACTTATATATTTTTTTTACAACTTCTTTACCTACACCCTTAGCTTTCTTCATTTCAGAGGCCTGGCTGGCAACGCTATACATCTTTGACCGCAAACCAACATATTCTTGTATAACTGTCCCATTAAGTTCGTCTTTAAACTTTCCAATTACTTTCTTGTTTACGGTTGAATGTAAAGGGCTGTCTTTTGGGTAGTCACATGTGTCGTACCATCCATCAGCTCCTTTGGCTACTTCTGCTTCTAAGTCTTTGTAAAAGTCTTCTGTGGGGATGTCTAGAATAAAAGAGTCAGTGTCTGTGTAAAGGACTCTAGAATCTGGGTACAGGGGTTTAAAGTAGTCATACAAAAATTCTAACATTAACAGCTTTGACAGCTCTAACACAGTAAACCCGATAAACATCGGCTTGTCCAACCTCACATTATGTTTCTTCATCATAATGCCAACCAGGCTGTCGCTAAATCTTCTTAAGTCTTGGTAGTTAGGTTTAGAGACCAGCTTAATTGCTTGTTTTTCTTTTGTAACTAATCTTACATCTTTACGCTTGTGTGGGTTTTCCATGGTTTTGCCAAAACAACTGTTGTTCATTAGTTTAAAAAAGTCTTTTTCTGAAGCATCAGTAGCCGCAGTCCTCAGCTGAGTATTCTTCATGATGTATGGCCTCATAAAGGGCTCTTGGTCAAACTCTGTTATTCTGTGAACAGCGGTAAGTTTTAGTCCGTGTCTTAAGTAAAACTGTAGCAGCCTGTAATGACATACATACTTAGTCTTGTGACGAAGATTGGGCACGAGTTTGGGCGGTTCGGTGGGGCTCATCTTTACTCTTTCTGCTGCTAGGGGATAATCGTTATGGAGGTCGTGCAATTCTTTAGGGTATTCTAAGTCTGCCTCTAAGATTAGTCCTATTGGATAGTCGGGTGTAAGACACGGTAGATAACTTAACATATTATTAACGTCATGAGGTCCTACGAACATTCTAAAGTTTTTTAATGGCAGTGCCTGGCTCATGGCCCACCCATACAGATTGTTGGCGTCTAAGTACATTAGATAGTTGGATGGTTTAGTTGGGTCATAGTCATCTAAATACTTGTTGTTGGCTTTGCAGTAAGAGTGCGAGGCCATGCTAATGCCTCCCCTCAAACCGCCTTCAGTCATCTGGAGGTAGCCAGATCAGATATTAAGTCAATCTCGATGTCTGTAGACTTTAAGAATGCGCCCCAAGACAACCCCGGGGCAGAAATGTAATGTGCTGAATCTAGGCCGTAATGTTTTATGCATGTAGATCTGTAATTCTGAAAGACGTCTGCCAATAAACACACGTCAGCCATCAAGTATGCATCGTGATAATCGCCCATTGTTCGGCAGTGTAATTCTGTCCAGGCCTCCTTTGCATATTCATAGTCGGCGTCGGTTATGCCTTTGCCTGTAAGACAGCTGTAAAAGTCTTCCTTTGCTGGCAAGGCCGGCTCATCAAATCTCTCCCACGAGTCCATGTATTCATAAGGGTAAACGCCTTTACATACTAAAGCTGAGTCAAAATATTGTTCAGTTATTGGAAAGTCTTGTAGAGATTCTGCTAGTTTGCTTAAACTCCCCATCAGATGTTGAGCCGAGTCATAGAAGGATAAACAGTCTACAGTAAAGGCCATGTACTTTTCTGATGACTGTGCAATACAGCTAACCCTCTTGCATTCAGAAGTTATTGCTTGCATGATGAAATGAGAATCATAGCCCTGTAAGTTACGAAAGAAGATTGGCAGCTTCCATTTTTTGGGGTCAACCTTAAGCTGAAGATTACAACTCTTGTGTGCTGCTCCTCTGAATTTGCCAGTAATGTGATCGTGGTCTCTTACTGTCGCGTCTTTACTATTAGGTGTTAGCTCTAAGCCGCAAATCCAACAGTGAGTGGCTAATTTATATATTTAACATCACTTTCACTGGTGGCTTGATTTGAAGAGACTCCGGGACTTTAGAGATAGCATGTGCTACGCTTTCATGGACTTCTGTGGGGTTAATAATGTCCATGTTTAATTCACTAAACATATCGCCCACCTGTTTGGCAAATATCTCATCCGTCGCTTTTGTGATCGTCATTTTTAAGATTAAATATATAGGTAATACAAAAAATAGATAATAAAATTTAGTTAATATTTATTAATTTGAGGTAATACAAAAAAAATAAATAATAAAATTTAGTTAATATTTATTAAATCGAATAGCTACTCCTTCAGAGTTAGTAAAAATAGACAATTCAGCATCATCAGGAGCCATAATATTAACTAAAATTGCAATACACTTTATAACTGGGTTGGGCCAAGAATCTGGCATTTTACTGATTACGTTGGTTACACTTTCACGAATATCTGTGTGCTCAAAAAGATCCGTAATTAATTCGTCAAACTTGTTTCTTAACTCTTCTCTATTAGCCCCCCGCTTCATCATTAACTCTAAGGTGTGGCATATATTTTTAAGCTCTGTAACTACTTTGCTCGTCATTTTTAAGATCAAATATATAGGTAATACAATAATTAAATCAGGCTCATTTTTTAACCTATTTTGGGTTTAGTTGAACGTTTGCAAGGTTCTGCTTTGCAATGTTCTTTCTGATTGCTTCAGTGTCTACCTGTTGTGAAGTAAAAGTCTTTCTCCATTTTTTTTGGAGGCCAATTTTTTGTCGTCTGTAATCATCACCGTCAGCCATGGCTCGTTTAAATTCTTCGTCTGTTACTTTTCCATCCAGTAATGTATTGCTTATAATCAACCTTAATGAATGAAGTTTTGCTGTTGCTAGGGCTACAATGGCAGTGTGCTTTTGTAATTTGGGTGTTAGCTTTTTTTTAAAACAGCACTTAGAATTGTGGACATAGCACCTAAACCCAAACCAACACTCCCAAAAGCTATAGACATTGGTGTCCCAACTCCAGTAGCTAAAAGAGCAACACTAGACCCAGTTCTTAAGCTGGCTACAACTGATGAGCCAGTGATTATATAAGAAAGGACATTTAAAGCTTTAGCATATTTCTTTCTAGTAACCCTATACTTATTTAAGTCACTTTCTATTTCCTCTTCAGGCTCAGTCATGTGCTTTAGTCTAAACTGTTGACTGTCTTCCATTTTAAAACAAATCATTTTAAACAGTAAACAAGTTGGGTAGTTTTTGCTCCCATAAGAAAACCTAACACAGTAACTTTTATTCAAGACTGGCACAGCCTTTTAAACTTGAATAAAGTCAGACAAATACATAGACGAACAATCTAATAGTGGGGGGAAAAAACTAGCGCAGGACAACAACTGAACTATCTTCATAGTAATGACTTGGCAAAGATTTGGACTTAAGAGGGGGGGGGGGGGGGGGGGGGGGGGGGGGGGGGGGGGGGGGGGGGGGGGGGGGGGGGGGGGGGGGGGGGGGGGGGGGGGGGGGGGGGGGGGGGGGGGGGGGGGAATCTGAAGATGGAGAAACTGGGAACATGAAATTAAGAAAATATGTTACAGATATGAAAACTCTTCACTAGCTGCATAAGGGAACCATCGCAATCCCTTTTGAAGGCAGATATATTTGTATTGCCTGCTCCGAGGCCTTTCGTCCACTGGGTCGGACTCATCAGGGAGACACGGCTGGTTGTGTCTGCGCTCCTGGCGTCAAATAGAGACACACCACAGTCCATAATACTGTGGTGTTCTCACACCAAGAGTGCAAAAAAGAATCCCAATAGCACCCCCAAAGCAGCCAGCGAAGAGTAGTAAATGAAACCAAAGGAAAGTGTGGGGAGGAAAAAAGTTGCTGAAAAACTGAAGACATTATGCAAACACTATAAAATATAGGGGACAATCTTTGAGCCTACGCTTGAGGATCCACCCAAAGATGCAAGGGAGATCAAGAGACAAACACACAGACGGACAGAAACAAATACAAATAACCTCAATTTAATCAAAACAAAATCGGAAATGAAATGAGGCAGGGAACAGTAAACGATAAACAGTAAACAAGTTGGGTATTTTTTGCTCCCATAAGAAAACCTAACACAGAGTAACTTTTATTCAAGACTGGCACAGCCTTTTAAACTTGAATAAAGTCAGACAAATACATAGACGAACAATCTAATAGTGGGGAAAAAACAAGCGCAGGCCAACAACTGAACTATCTTCATAGTAATGACTTGGCAAAGATTTGGACTTAAGGGTGGGGGTGGGGGGGGGGGGGGGGGGGGGGGGGGGGCAGAATTTGATGGAGAAACTGGGAACATGAAATTAAGAAAATATCTTACAGACATGAAAACTCTTCACTAGCTGCATAAGGGAACCATCGCAATCCCTTTTGAAGGCAGATATATTTGTATTGCCTGCTCCGAGGCCTTTCGTCTGCTGGGTCGGACTCATCAGGGAGACACGGCTGGTTGTGTCTGCGCTCCTGGCGTCAAATAGAGACACACCACAGTCCATAATACTGTGGTGTTCTCACCACCAAGAGTGCAAAAAAGAATCCAATAGCACCCCCAAAGCAGCCAGCGAAGAGTAGTAAATGAAACCAAAGGAAAGTGTGGGGAGGAAAAAAGTTGCTGAAAAACTAAAGACATTATGCAAACACTATAAAATATAGGGGACAATCTTTGAGCCTACGCTTGAGGATCCACCCAAAGATGCAAGGGAGATCAAAAGACAAACACACAGACGGACAGAAACAAATACAAATAACCTCAATTTAATCAAAACAAAATCGGAAAATGAAATGAGGCAGGGAATAGTAAACAATAAACAGTAAACAAGTTGGGTATTTTTGCTCCCACAAGAAAACCTAACACAGAGTAACTTTTATTCAAGACTGGCACAGCCTTTTAAACTTGAATAAAGTCAGACAAATACATAGACGAACAATCTAATAGTGGGGAAAAAAACAAGCGCAGGCCAACAACTGAACTATCTTCATAGTAATGACTTGGCAAATATTTGGACTTAAGGGGGGGGGGGCGGCGGAATCTGAAGATGGAGAAACTGGGAACATGAAATTAAGAAAATATGTTACAGATATGAAAACTCTTCACTAGCTGCATAAGGGAACCATCGCAATCCCTTTTGAAGGCAGATATATTTGTATTGCCTGCTCCGAGGCCTTTCGTCCGCTGGGTCGGACTCATCAGGGAGACACGGCTGGTTGTATCTGCGCTCCTGGCGTCAAATAGAGACACACCACAGTCCATAATACTGTGGTGTTCTCACCACCAAGAGTGCAAAAAAGAATCCAATAGCACCCCCAAAGCAGCCAGCGAAGAGTAGTAAATGAAACCAAAGGAAAGTGTGGGAGGAAAAAAGTTGCTGAAAAACTAAAGACATTATGCAAACACTATAAAATATAGGGACAATCTTTGAGCCTACGCTTGAGGATCCACCCAAAGATGCAAGGGAGATCAAAAGACAAACACACAGACGGACAGAAACAAATACAAATAACCTCAATTTAATCAAAACAAAATTGGAAATGAAATGAGGCAGGGAACAGTAAATGATAAACAGTAAACAAGTTGGGTATTTTTTGCTGCCATAAGAAAACCTAACACAGAGTAACTTTTATTCAAGACTGGCACAGCCTTTTAAACTTGAATAAAGTCAGACAAATACATAGACGAACAACCTAATAGTGGGGAAAAAACAAGCGCAGGCCAACAACTGAACTATCTTCATAGTAATGACTTGGCAAAGATTTGGACTTAAGGGGTGGGGGGGGGGGGGGGATTTGAAGATGGAGAAACTGGGAACATTAAATTAAGAAAATATGTTACAGATATGAAAACTCTTCACTAGCTGCATAAGGGAACCATCGCAATCCCTTTTGAAGGCAGATATATTTGTATTGCCTGCTTCGAGGCCTTTCGTCCACTGGGTCGGACTCATCAGGGAGACACGGCTGGTTGTGTCTGCGCTCCTGGCATCAAATAGAGACACACCACAGTCCATAATACTGTGGTGTTCTCAGCACCAAGAGTGCAAAAAAGAATCCAATAGCACCCCCAAAGCAGCCAGCGAAGAGTAGTAAATGAAACCAAAGGAAAGTGTGGGGAGGAAAAAAGTTGCTGAAAAACTAAAGACATTATGCAAACACTATAAAATATAGGGGACAATCTTTGAGCCTATGCTTGAGGATCCACCCAAAGATGCAAGGGAGATCAAAAGACGAACACACAGACGGACAGAAACAAATACAAATAACCTCAATTTAATCAAAACAAAATCAGAAATGAAATGAGGCAGGGAACAGTAAACGATAAACAGTAAACAAGTTGGGTATTTTTTGCTCCCATAAGAAAACCTAACACAGAGTAACTTTTATTCAAGACTGGCACAGCCTTTTAAACTTGAATAAAGTCAGACAAATACATAGACGAACAATCTAATAGTGGGGGAAAAAAACAAGCGCAGGCCAACAACTGAACTATCTTCATAGTAATGACTTGGCAAAGATTTGGACTTAAGGAGGAGGGGGGGGGGGGGGGGGGGGGGGGGGGGGATTTGAAGATGGAGAAACTGGGAACATGAAATTAAGAAAATATGTTACAGATATGAAAACTCTTCACTAGCTGCATAAGGGAAACCATCCAATCCCTTTTGAAGGCAGATATATTTGTATTGCCTGCTCCGAGGCCTTTCGTCTGCTGGGTCGGACTCATCAGGGAGACATGGCTGATTGTGTCTGTGCTCCTGGCGTCAAATAAAGACACACCACAGTCCATAATACTGTGGTGTTCTCACCACCAAGTGAGCAAAAAAGAATCCAATAGCACCCCCAAAGCGCAGACACAACCTGCCGTGTCTCCCTGATGAGTCCGACCCAGCGGACGAAAGGCCTCGGAGTAGGCAATACAAAATATATCTGCCTTCAAAAGGGATTGCGATGGTTCCCTTATACAGCTAGTGAAGAGTTTTCATATCTGTAACATATTTTCTTAATTTCATGTTCCCAGTTTCTCCATCTTCAGATTTCCCCCCCCCCCCCCCCCCCCCCCCCCCCCCCCCCCCCCCCCCCCCCCCCCCCCCCCTCCTTAAGTCCAAATATTTGCCAAGTCATTACTATGAAGATAGTTCAGTTGTTGGCCTGCGCTTGTTTTTTTCCCCACTATTAGATTGTTCGTCTATGTATTTGTCTGACTTTATTCAAGTTTAAAAGGCTGTGCCAGTCTTGAATAAAAGTTACTCTGTGTTAGGTTTTCTTGTGGGAGCAAAAAATACCCAACTTGTTTACTGTTTATTGTTTACTATTCCCTGCCTCATTTCATTTCCGATTTTGTTTTGATTAAATTGAGGTTATTTGTATTTGTTTCTGTCCGTCTGTGTGTTTGTCTTTTGATCTCCCTTGCATCTTTGGGTGGATCCTCAAGCGTAGGCTCAAAGATTGTCCCCTATATTTTATAGTGTTTGCATAATGTCTTTAGTTTTTCAGCAACTTTTTTCCTCCCCACACTTTCCTTTGGTTTCATTTACTACTCTTCGCTGGCTGCTTTGGGGGTGCTATTGGATTCTTTTTTGCACTCTTGGTGGTGAGAACACCACAGTATTATGGACTGTGGTGTGTCTCTATTTGACGCCAGGAGCGCAGACACAACCAGCCGTGTCTCCCTGATGAGTCCGACCCAGCGGACGAAAGGCCTCGGAGCAGGCAATACAAATATATCTGCCTTCAAAAGGGATTGCGATGGTTCCCTTATGCAGCTAGTGAAGAGTTTTCATATCTGTAACATATTTTCTTAATTTCATGTTCCCAGTTTCTCCATCTTCAAATTCCGCCCCCCCCCCTCCTTAAGTCCAAATCTTTGCCAAGTCATTACTATGAAGATAGTTCAGTTGTTGTCCTGCGCTTGTTTTTTCCCCCACTATTAGATTGTTCGTCTATGTATTTGTCTGACTTTATTCAAGTTTAAAAGGCTGTGCCAGTCTTGAATAAAAGTTACTCTGTGTTAGGTTTTCTTATGGGAGCAAAAAATACCCAACTTGTTTACTGTTTATCGTTTACTGTTCCCTGCCTCATTTCATTTCCGATTTTGTTTTGATTAAATTGAGGTTATTTGTATTTGTTTCTGTCCGTCTGTGTGTTTGTCTTTTGATCTCCCTTGCATCTTTGGGTGGATCCTCAAGCGTAGGCTCAAAGATTGTCCCCTATATTTTATAGTGTTTGCATGATGTCTTTAGTTTTTCAGCAACTTTTTTCCTCCCCACACTTTCCTTTGGTTTCATTTACTACTCTTCGCTGGCTGCTTTGGGGGTGCTATTGGATTCCTTTTTGCACTCTTGGTGGTGAGAACACCACAGTATTATGGACTGTGGTGTGTCTCTATTTGACGCCAGGAGCGCAGACACAACCAGCCGTGTCTCCCTGATGAGTCCGACCCAGCGGACGAAAGGCCTCGGAGCAGGCAATACAAATATATCTGCCTTCAAAAGGGATTGCAATGGTTCCCTTATGCAGCTAGTGAAGAGTTTTCATATCTGTAACATATTTTCTTAATTTCATGTTCCCAGTTTCTCCATCTTCAAATTCCGCCCCCCCCCCCCCCCCCCCCCCCCCCTCCTCCTTAAGTCCAAATCTTTGCCAAGTCATTACTATGAAGATAGTTCAGTTGTTGGCCTGCGCTTGTTTTTTCCCCCACTATTAGATTGTTCATCTATGTATTTGTCTGACTTTATTCAAGTTTAAAAGGCTGTGCCAGTCTTGAATAAAAGTTACTCTGTGTTAGGTTTTCCTATGGGAGCAAAAAATACCCATCTTGTTTACTGTTTATCGTTTACTGTTCCCTGCCTCATTTCATTTCCAAAATTATTTTTGTTTAATCTTGTACATATCTTCTTATTAACCCTTCTGGCAGCACTTCATCAACAGAGTAAAACCCAATAAAATCAACATACTTAATAAAAATAAAATCAAGTACTATTAGTTTGTCTTTGTCAACCATCACAGTAACTTTGTCAGAAGGTACAAAAGTGTTTATTTGATCCCCATTTTTAGTAATAGCAATAACAAGCCTGAGAGGTCCGTCCAAGTTTTCAGACTTTATTTGTACCCCTCTGATTAACGTATGTTCTGGCAAACTAGGATCAGACTCCCTCGGAGTAATAAATAAGCGAAAAAGCATTGTCATTTTTCTAGGTAGTGGTTCTAGTTTTGGGTTAAATTCTAAGCCAACAGTATCATCCCCCACTTCAGCTAAGGACTTCTTTCTCTGCAGCATATATTCAGGGCCCTGCTTAGTTATTTCAATCTGCTTTTTCTGTTGTGTTCCTGGGACTAGGCTAACAAGAAGGTGTCCTGCATTCAAAGCTTTTCTAAAATTGTTTTTCTTATCAAAGTATACATTGGGGCTTCGTAGTTCAATCAAACTTTAAATCCCAGTTAATTTTAGGAAGCAACGCCCAGACATTCTCTCGTTTATGAAGTTTTATTCATGTTTGCCAAAATCGTTTGCTCTTAGATTTCTTATCTCTTCAAGGGTAGGATATTGCTGCCGTTTTTTGTCTTCAATTTCTGTTCGTTTGTAAACACCATCGTCGGTGTACTCAAATCCATAAACATTTCCTGGCACTCCTATTAGATCAAACTCATCTGTGTCTGCTAGGTCTTTTAGCTCTACTGAATCGCATTTAGGAGCTAGCTGTACTTTTGGTTCTGGCCCTCGAGACATTCTTTTTAATATAAAAATTATAGTAAACAATTTGTTATAAACAATCTATAATAGTAAACAATTTGTTATAAACAATCTATAGTAAACAATCTATAATAATAAACAATTTGTTATAAACAAACGTATTGAACTGGTGGGTCGGTCCGTAAGCATAGTTTAGCGTGCTTAGATTTTTCTAACTGTTCTTTTATTTTTTTTAGTTCATCCTTGTCCCTGATTATATAATTTTCACTTAAACATTCTTCAAAACTATCCCTTTCCTTAGTATAGAATAAGATGACTGATTTTAACTGCGATCTGAAGTCTTTTAAGACAGCATTGTATTTTTGAGTTAAGAGCCAAACAGAAACTAATGCGTGTCTTCCGCTAAAGGCTAGCTTTGAGAGAGTCTTTCTTTTTTTAACAATGTCTCGTTCAGCTGAACAGTCATCAATAATAAACAGTGTTTCAGTTCCCTCAAATAGCCTATAGTAATGTTCTAAACAGTCGCTTAGCTTGTCAGTAGGATCAACTAAAAATATATTCTCGTCTGTCCAAACAAACTGCCTTTCATTGTAAGACTTGTTATGCTTAATGGTTGTGCAGAATATAACAATGTACTCGTAATGAAACCTGTAGACAGTTTGTAACAAATCAAGCACAAAGACAGTTTTCCCACATCCAGTAATCCCACAAATAAGCGAACAGTGTGGGTCTTTGGGCAAAAAGTTCAAACTATCCATCTGTTTTTAATAGGCTATTTCTTTCAGTCTATTTTCTTTGATGTTTAACTGGGCGTCACAGACCACAAAAACGTGCATTTGTAACGGACCATTCTCCTCCTTTTCCTTGTTAATCTGTATGCTTATGCCATCTGACCCTACCCTTCTTCCACTTCCATGCAGTCTGTTGTCATATGTGAATCTAAAATCCAGTCATAGTCCATATTTGTCTGTTAGATAATCTTTAAGTCTTACATCATGAAATTGAAGTTTTTTACACACATGATCGGCTGTGGGGCTTGTTTGTCTGCCTCCAGCAACAACTTTCTTGCTTCATTAAAGTGTTGGTGAGGTAAAAGTCCAGCTGAATACAACTGATAAGGCTTACCCTCTATTGTGCAAGATACTTGCTCAATCTTTGGGTTGTAAAACACCTCAGATTCTCTCTGAAAAGGCACTACCGGGTTAGTAAATAGCAAGAGAACTCCCTTTAAGGACTTCAGAGAATAACTTAGAGCTATGTTCCAGACAGTGTCTTGCTTGTTTTTGTTTTCTGCATTGTGATACACAACTCTTTCAAAGTAAATAACTGTCTTACTTTTATACTGGTTTAAGACAGTTCTAGCCAGTTCAGGTTTAGTAGCAACATCAAACTCAAGAGAGATGTTACTGTGTATTTGGCTTCAGGGTCTTCAGACAGAATAACAGACCCGCTGTCATTGAATGTTAGTTCGTAAGTGAGTTTATCTCTTTGTGCGCCTTGGTTGTATGGCTGGTGGGTCTTTAACAGTTCAAAATCTAAAGGGATGCAAAATCTGTTGCCGTATGCTCGTGCTACTGCATGGTCTTTAATATTATCCTTTGCATCCTCAGCAGTAAGCCTGTGCTTAAGACCGTTTGGGCTCTGGATTCCTTAATAGACTTTGTTTTTTCTTTCTGTTCTAGGCAGCCACAGGTCCGAATAGAGATTAAAAATGTCTGCGCTTTGTAACGAGAAGACTTCTCTGCCCTCCAGTTTAATTCACATAAATTTAATGATGGCCCTGCCCAGGTTAGCAACGACAGTAGCATTAGGATCCACTGAATCAATATTTATTTTGAATGATAGCATAGCAGTGCCTGGCATTATAACGTCGTCGGCGCCAAGGTTAGGAAATTTTACTGTTAACGTTTCATTGGGCTCAATTGTTGATGGATTATTTACAACAAATACAGTCTGTCTTATACCTTTTATGCCATGGGGCTCCTTCGCTTTTCTGTATGGATCAAGGTCGCAGCCGTATGAGTTCATTTTTTATAAAACAAAAAATAATAAATATATAAATATGGCTGATGAAGATTATGATGCGGGTCCTGTTAGGAGAGAAGATGAAGATGAAGAAGCGAGTCCTTTACGCCCTTCATTGCAAGAAGAACTTGAAGAAGCAGGTTCTTCAATCCCTTCATTAGAAGAAGGAGTATAAACACCCCCTTCAGTTAGTTCTGCACGAGCTGCACTATTAACAAATAAAATTAACTCATTCTATAGAAGCATAGGACCAGTGCCACCAGAAGGCCACAGTCCTTTTGATTTTAAGATAGATAAAAGTAATCATCTGTATATAAGAACTAGTAAAGGCCTTGTACGACTTACTACAATACCAGACCCAACCAAGTTTTTAAGCAAGAGCACAATTCTTAGAGAGCTCCCAGTTGCTGACCAAAGGCGATTAAATATTTCAAATCTAAGGTCTGGGGCTGTTAGTCTTTTACAGACCTTGGAGCAAAGGTTGCCAACACAATCTGAAATACAAAACATACCTCTTCAAGAATTAAGTCAACAGGCAGATGAACTAATAGCAGAAATTGAAACGAGTTTTAATGAGGAGACACAATTAAAAACAATTGATGATTCTCCATTGCCTATGCGTGAAATCATGAGTCTTAATACTGCTCTAAGGACAATAAGGGGCGAACTAACAAACAATTTAGCAAAACTTGGTGAGCTAGATAGATAGAAGAAGAAAAAACTAGACTGGCTAATGCAGATGATAACAATTTAGGGTGAGAAGAAAAAGCTAGAATACAACAGAAAATACGAGATTTAATGCTAGAAAGAGCAGCCAGGTTAGAAGTGCTGTCTACCAACAGAACACAGCTAGCATCACAAACAAGCAGAATCAGAGAAACTATAAACAGAATACTTTATGAAAATACTACGCTAGCAGAAAGAATAAGGACTCTGTTCAGAGAACAGGGGATTACAATAGTTAGTATAATGACAGCCATTGGTTTTGCTATCTCTACACTGGTTTATGCATTAACCGGCAGTGTGCCAACAGGGCCAGTAGCGCCTCCAACGCCTCAGCCTGGTAAAAGTTGGATTAGAAAACAATTGCACCATCTAGCAAACTTATTAAAGAAGTTAGCTGCCAAAGCGCTTGATGCTCTGCCTGGCATAATAGGCAGTGTTATTAGTTAGGTTTTGTCTACTATAGGCAAAGTGGCCGGCTATATGGCTGACCATCTGTGGACTTTGGGGGCGCTGGCTGCTGGTTTAATTTTTAGAGAAATAAGTATAGCCAGTCCAGTAAAAGTTAAAAACACAACAAGGGCTGTCTTTTCGCTAGTGTGTCTGTCAGGGTGAAGTATATTAACAGGTGTTGGTGGGCTGCTTTCTGGTGGTGGGCTGCTTATAGCCGGTGGTGGGTCACTTTCTGGTTGTTCAGGGCTAGATGCTTTTTTTAAAATGGCTGGTGCGGGCCTTGTGTTTAAGCCTTGATTGTGCCCTAAGTTTTGGTCATCTCCAGCTATGAGGATTTCATTATTATAATTCTGTATCATGCCAATCTGTAGTCTAAGGTAGGGTAGCATGTATAATCCATGGCCCACAACAAAGTCAACCTTTGACCTAGCATGTGCAAGAACGTTTTGGTACCTTTGTATGCTGGAAGGCAAATCAACAGCAGAGTTAATAGCATCTTCTAAATTGGCTAGAAATTGTTTTCTGGCGTCAAAGCCTGTAGATTGATCCACTATGCTAGACTTGGTCTGTGCTTGTGCTCCTAATAGACACAAACGTACGTCCGTATGGAGTCATTGAGTCTTTGCACTCCTGGCATTGTTAGGCCTTTACTTTCATCTAAGATAAATGTTGCCCAAGCATTGGGGTGTTTTTGTTCTGTTGATCCTAATCTAACTTGCTTGTTTGGTTGAAAAGAGGTGTGGCCGGGCCAGTAGTCAAAATCATATTCTCTATGTTGACCCCACAAATACAGTGTGCCTAACCCGTGATTGCGGTCTAACTTTTGTCTAAAGTCAGTTGAAGGTTTAATGTTAAATTCGTTGCAGATTCTTTCATATGCATTATTGTCCATTGAGCTGAGAAATGATTAAACGCGTTGTCGTTGGGGAGGCGTACTTGTAGTTCAGTTAGTATGCGCCTATACTGGTAATAAACATGAAAGTTATATACTGACCTTACTAAGAGATTGGAGTGGTTTAAATGGTTTGCATATGAAACACCGCAGCCAGTGGTTGAGCAGTAAACTGCAAAATTTAACTGATTCTGGTAAAAAGCCATAGGGTGAGTTGACCATGCTGATGGCACACTATCGCTTTTTATTGGAGGATTTAAATATCTAGTTAGTGGGTTTACAAGTCTGACTTGGAAGCCATATGATTCATCTACTGCGATGGTTAGGACACTGAAGTCCAAAGATTTGGGCTCATAAACCCCTCCTACATTGTAAGCGACACTTTCATTATATTTAAAAGGTTCCATTTTAAATAGATTTTTTAAAAAGGATGCACATTTATATAACTAAACAAAACACGCGTGTGTTCTTAAAGTATCCAATTGACAATAGACGCGGTAATAGTAGGGTTGCTCTTAGAGAAATTGGTTTTAAAGTTAAGTGGTTTAATATATCTGAAGAAGCTAAGAATAACTGGATTAATATTAGTAACGAAGAAGGCAATCAAATAACTCATGAAAAAATACCAGAAGGTTATTACAACTTTTGTTCTTTAAAAGAAGTACTTAGCGAATTTGGCATATCGCTAAAAATTAACGAAGCAAACCTCAAAATTACTATGCATTTTCCATTAGAAGAAAGAAGAGAATACACTTTTCTTAAAGGACTTGCTAAAATCTTGGGCTTCCACAGTACTAGCAGATCTTATAAATTTAGTACAAGAGAAGACATCTATCAATTTGAAAGTAATGAACCATCTGATTTTCTCGTGAACCCAATGTTGTATGTCCATTTACAAGAGTTAAAAACAGACTAATTTATTTGATGGCCATCCATCTACAGTTCTAAGAGTACTACCATCAATTAAGGCGGGGTTTTGCGATTATCAGTTAAGCACATTTGGTGAAAACAGTCAATTTAAAGAATTAGTTGGAGGATCTATAAATTCAGTGTGTGTAAAAATAACTAACCAAGACGGAAAACCAGTTGTTTGTTCTGATTTATTAGTAGTGCTTGAGGTAGAAGAGCGTACTAGAAAAATAGTAAGGTCTCAATCCCGCGGGCGTTAACTGGTTCAGTAAAGTCAGTTATAACAAGTTAAGTATAAGTCATGTTAAGTACTAGTTAAATAAAGTACAAGTCATGTTAAGTACTAGTTAAGTACTGGACTAATTCTGTAAACCATTAGATTTTTATGCTGCGGGAGAGACAGATAATATCTGCCTTCTACCCCAGCTCATTTTATTTTGCCCTGCAAACCCCGCTTTTCACATGATTAAATTTCTTCAATTTTTTGTAGGTTTTTAGCTGTTTTTGGATTTTAAGATGGGGTTTAATCATGTGAAAAGCGGGGTTTGCGGGCAAAATGAGATGATCGTGAACCAATATTTAGACAGTCACTACCCTCACTGTCCAACTGCAGGCTGAAACTGTCTTGAATTACTATATCAGACTGTTCTCAGAACCGGAAAACCCTGCCTATGACTGTGTCTTTGACCTTCAGTTTCAAAGCAAATTCAAAAACAACCCTAACTGTATTCTGCCGTTTGGTCTTCGTATGCAGCCTCATGCGCAGAATGCAGGTCTAGACCTAGGAGTTTTGTCTGATTTTCCAAGTTTCCAGATAAGCCTCCGTGGACCTTTTCCACACCAGAGATTCGTTTTGAACTGGCTGCTTTTCGCAAAGAATCTACCAGCTCTCTGGCATACAAGGCATTGTATGCCGATCTCTGTTCAAAATTCCCATCCTGTCAGAAAATTTTCACTGACCGTTCCAAGTCTGAAGATGGAGTGGCCTGTGCAGCCTATTGCCCTGGTGCTCCTTCTCAAATACTGTTAGAACATATTCCTTCAGATGCTTCCGTTTACTCTGCTGAACTTACAGCTCTGGTTCTGGCGCTGAGGATAATCTCACAATCTATGAAGAGGGACTTTCTGGTTCTGTCAGATCCGCTGTCAGCTTTGGAAGCCATAGCTCGCCGCAGCCTCCATCATCCAGAACTTTTCCACTTTTTAAAAAACTTTTTACCAGGTTGAAAGTGGAGGGTTACAACATTGTTCTGGCTTGGGTTCCCGGTCATGTTGGCATCGGAGGGAATGAAATGGCTGATCGCCTGGCCAAGAATGCCACAACAGGAAAATTGTCTAACATACCTGCTCAGATCTGAAACCAAAAATTAATGATTATGTTAGAGACCTCTGGCAGGAGGATTGGAATACACAGACGGATAACAAACTCTTTCAGATCCGTCCAAACCTAAAGGAGTTCCTCTCATCTATGTTTGGTGGTCGTAAAGAAAAAACAGTTGTGTGACGGCTGAACACCGGCCATTCGTATTTTACCCATTCATACCTTTTAAAGAGTGAAGAAGCTCCATGGTGCATTCCATGTCATGTGCCACTCACAATGAAACATGTTCTTTTAGAGTGTTGGGACTTGCATTGGAAAGGTTTTTTTAACAAACTTTCGGATGGGTTTTTAGATGATGTATTTTAAAGAATTGTGTGAATGAATGACTTGTGAGTTGATTTTAACGTGGTGACAGCCCTGATATGGCCCTTTGCGGTCGGCTGGGCTATAAGCAACATTATCTTATCTTACAGCTTTGTTTCGCTCTCTTCAATCCCCATCAAGTGTGAACTAATCTTCAGCAAGTCAGATAATTAAATATGTTCACCAGAAAGAAAAAGATGATAAACATGAAAATGTTATAAAACTATGGGAAGAAAGGATCATTTCTGCCAAAGACATACAAAAAGACTTGGGGCTTGGTGCCAGACAGACTAGTAAAGAAATACCTTCTTTGCACTTAGCACAGTTTATACTTCTAAAGATTAAACCCCAAAAATCACTGGAGTCATATTCCAGTGGGTTTTTTTTTCTTTTTTAGCCAGTTGTGTTGGTATCCTTTAGAGTAGTGGGGATTCTCCCAGTCACTATCAGACTGCAAAGAAATCCTTTGGAGTTATGTGGGTTCTCCCTCTCCCAGTTATCGTCAATTTAGAAGGAAGTCCTTTGGAGTGTGGGGATCATCTCTGTCATTGTCAGTTTGGATAGAAGTCCTTTGAAGCTGTGGGGATTCTCATGATCGTTGTTAGTTTGAAAGGAAGTTCTTAGGAGGAAGGAAGTCCTGTGAAGTTATGCAGGTTCTATCAGTATGGAAGATTAGAAAGTCCTTCAACGTTGTGGGGATTCTCCTCGTGATTGAAGTGAAATCTGTGGAGATTCTCCCTGTCACTGTCAGTCTGAAAGAAAAGTCAGTGGGGTGTGAGGATTCTCTCAATCAGTGGCGTTGTGAAAGAAAGTTTTTTTGTATGATTTTTTCTTTTTTTTACAGTTGTTTGCAATCCTGTCAGTGACATTAATTTCTCTACCTTCCAAGTGTGTGTGTGTGTGTATGTTTTCTGATATTGATCTCATTTTATGTATTGATAGGGGCTTTATCATTCTTTTCTTGAACATGATCCTGTTTCTTGAGATTGAATTTTTATTAGTTCCTATGGTTCACGGTCAGTAGCTCATCTGTTCAATTGCACAGTAACTGTTTGAGGCCTTATTTTGTTAACAGAAAATTGCTGTCTTAAATGCATTTTATTACTCAAGGAAGCATTCCAATCAAGTATTGCAAGTTTCAGCATTGCAGGCGTAACCTGAAATCAAACACCAGAAAACAAACTTCTTTGAATAAAAAGTCAAACGAAAGCAATTTGCACTGTTCCTTTTTATCTTTTGTATGTTTCATTGTAATTTAGTCAATCTGCACACTTTTTCCTCTTGAGATCTAGACTGAAAAGGTTACATTCCTTTGGACTGGCATTTGAAAAAAAAACAACAACAATGCAACAAGTAATGATGGTCAAAGCCAAATATTTCAGGATCAGAAGTGTTTCAGTTTATAGAAATTTAGATATTTCAAAAGTGTCTGAGGTGCTGAATTTTATTGTGAGTAGTAACTAAAAAATTATGTGCTCCTGTTTTTGTTGTGATACTAGTAGGTGGCAGCAGCTAAAATTTTTAAAGGGAGAAAGAACTGAATTTTTTTTCATATTCTTATACAACTTAAAACTCTGATATTTCACAAAGAAAAGTAAATGAATATCTTCATTATGTCCGGAGTTATAACCGTTTAAAGATAGGGGGTGGCGAAAATGATCCTGAAAGTGAAATATGGCCCATTTTTAGCCACTCCAAAATCATAATTCGTTTTCACTGCCAAATCCAGTCTTAATAGGACAGCATTTCCAATACCTGGAAAAGCTATGTTTCAAATTTCAAGCAAAATTTCCTTTATTTAAAAAGTATGTATGAGTCAAAGTTGGACAAAATCACGATTTGAAAATGGTCAAAACTGGACCGAGAGCCGTATTGAAGGCACTACAATTTCAGAACAGTACCATTGAAGAGAGTCAGTATTTGCAGTTTGACTCCCCTATATATGTTGTTATGCACTATTTTTTTTCTCTCACTGGTCTGAATTTATTTTAATGGTAAAACCAGCCTTCAAACTTCAGAGAAATGCAAATCTGTCAGTTTCAGACATGATCAGCATTATATGCACCAACAAGGTTAGAAGAAACATCATCACTTTTGAATTGTTTGACAGATTTGAAAGAAATTTTGGCACATGGAAGACAGCAATGCTTTTTATTTAACATAAGTGTACAGTCCATATTATGGAATGTGATAATTTTATACATAATTTTTTTTACTGAACATTTCAATGTGCAACATGTTTACATCATGCATTTGACACACTGCGTTGTCCATAGCTCACCAGCTATTACAGTAGAAGAACAGTCCTAACTATGCTTTGACACAGAATGCTTTGTATTCCATGTTAATCTTTTTCTCATTGATCCAAAGATATTTTCATGTTAAAAATAGCTTTCAGATTTCAGTAAAAACTAGTTTACTGGTGCAGATGTGGGCAACGTGAAATACCGAAACATGGTTAGAAACAAAATCTATCTTTTAAACCATTTGATTGATTCAAATGAGATTTGGATACATGCAAGATGGTGCAATTCTTGTTAATTTTTCAAAATGTGCAAAGCATCAAAAGAATGTGATGTTCTCTCTCTCCTCTCTCTCTCTCTCTCTCTCTCTCTCTCTCTCCTCTCTCTCTCTCTCTCTCTCTCTTCTCTCTCTATTTAGTGTGTGTGTTCACTGTTGTGTTTGGGTAGGATGGGGGTTGGGGTTACAGAACATTTCAATGTGTTAGATGTCAGTAACACACCAGCAACTAGATGATGTAGATCAACTCTAATTATGTTGTAACAGAAAGAGTGATGTCCAAATACACAATCACTCGCCCCTTCTTTTGAATGTTTCAGAGTTGTAATTTTCCTAACAGCCTTTTGCTATCTGGAAGACTTTGTAATTACCAGCAAATATATCATCTTCTGAAATAACAAACATGAATAACAAATAACTAAGTTATCATACACGTAGAATTCATGAACAAACAGATGGGTTCATACAAGGCTGATCTGTATGAAAACTTGTTCGTTCTGTTTGATCACACACACAACCTTGACAGCTTCTTTTGTGTGTAACTAAACACAGATCTAAAATCTGAGTCACAGCTCACAATGAAATCTTGCACGCATGCATACACACACACACACACACACACACACACACACACACACACAGTGGAGGAATGCTACATATTGAAAACTAGATATATCTTTATAGCAGTGAAAACAATTTTCCATCTAATTCCTTCAAACATTTTCAGATCTTCTTGATCTTGATGCATAGTCGACAGGGCCACACTGTGGCATAACATCGACAGATATATGCTTTTACCATGTTCTGTTTTGTTTTTGTTTTTTTCATTTTATTTCTCTTTTACCTGTTATTTGTCAAAATTATGCATTGTAATGGTCTCCCCTGAGCAGACGATCTTCCGATAAGACATTTTAGAGTGACTTCCCTTGGCGTAACTTCGTTCACCAAGAAAGTATTATTTCAAGATATAAACAGGCGTATTATATTTGCGAAACTTAAAAAATGTAAGTTTTGTTCTGTTACAAAATCAATCTATATATCAATTTTTGGGTAACAAAACTAAATTTAGTTTAATCTTAAATAAATGTTAGCAAACCGCCAAGAGAAATGTGGACAAAAGAGTCACAAGACAAAACACGACGTTTCGACCTCGTAGGTCTTCTTCAGGCAAGACACAAACAACGAAAATGAACGAATTTGGAATTTGAAGAGATCAAAGCTAAGTACCAAATTCGTTCATTTTTGTTGTTTGTGTCTTGCCTGAAGAAGACCTAAAAGGTCGAAACGTGTCGTGTTTTGTCTTGTGACTCGTTTGTCCACGTTTCTTTTGGCAGTTCGCTAACATTTATTTAAGATTTGTTTAGATTTCCGCCTGCAGTCATCTCACTTTGCAACTAGATTTAGTTAAATTGAACACATCTCAAGAGACCTCTCCAGCATTGACTCAGTCTGGCCAAATCTGCCGACCGGGAATCGTTTGATACGATTGGCGACAAAGTTAAGCACTCTGTACCGACTAGAACTACTTATTTTTGTTTCTTACATGAAGAATTGGCACTCAACACACATAATCATAATTTTTATGGAATAACTCGCCTAGAAAGATCGGAATTCTGTCGATATTGAGCGTCCCGTTGTCAGGCTCAGCGACAGCATTGTGCAAGTTTTACTTTCTCAAGTGGCCAATGGGTGCCTGGCTTTTCAGTGTGAAGGGAAAATCCCTGAGTTTCGTTCAAGCCTCATTTGCATACCATTGAAAAGAGAAAAAATTGAGCTTTTGAACGAGTCCAGTGTATGTTGGTGTTTTAAAAACGAAAGTCGGTGTAAATCAGGTTTAAAATTTTCAACTTGAAAAAACATCAAATGATTGATAAATATTCGCGCCTCGCTGCATATTATCATTGTTAAGAGCACGATCTTAGCTTTCCAATGATACTGTTAATTTTTTAACATGTAGGCTGCGTAGGAATTTTCCCCGACGCGATTGAGTTGAACTGTTTCAGACTTCGGCACGGATCGTATGCCAGGGTGCGTTGAACACAAAATGTACTTATATTTGTACCGGCGCTTCCCTAACTCACTCCTCACAAGCAGTAAAACAAATATAATAGATTTGAAAGTATAAACCTTCCTCTTTATTTTGCATAGATTTAAAAGTATAAACCTTCCTCTTTATTTTGCATTAAGTTTTGTGTCTGTAGGTGCATGCTTTTTTGAATGAGACACTTGAGAACATGAGTAGAAGTTGTATGCTGAGCGCGTGGTGAGATCGCTGACGGCTGCAGCTACCCAGTATTAGTATTTGAAATATTACAGAAATGTTTAAAGGATCCTAGATGGACTGAGGCCTTTTTATCTAATCAGTAAATCATTGGAATGAAAATGAATCAGATTTCTAACAGCACAGAAAGTTGGCAGTTCAGTTAGGGGATGGCCACAGGGGGATTTTTCCCTCGTAGTTAACATTGGTTCTGACTCCATTCCCCATACAGTCCTTCGAATGAGACTATAAACCGAGGTTCCGTGTGTGAATGCACACACAACATCTTGCACACACGTAAAATCCCATCATCAACTTTCGGAAGAGAAGGTTTGTTTGGCCGTTGGTATGGATGACACGTTACACATAGCATGCACCTTCCCTGAAGTTATGGCTGCCTGGATGGCGGATAAGAAATGGTCATACACACAAAAGTGTCAGAATAATCAACATGATGATTGTGGACACTAAAAGAAAGAAGAAGAAGAACCCCCAAAACTGGCATGAAGTTAATGGATGGAGTCAGTGTGTGTGTTTCCAAGGTGGTGTCGGGTTGGATTTGCTTGTTCTATTTTGCTCTGACCTGTGTAGTGTTTGGTACTTTTCCTTAATATGTTGCTGATTTGTTGTGCTGGTGTGATGTGGCATGGATTAGTTCAGTCAGACACAGGACGCAGACTAGAATTAGAAAAATGCTGTCTTCAGGAATTCTTATCTCACATGGGTGTTGTTGGAGCAGGTTCCATCAGAATGTGAAGATGCTTTTTGTGTTCTATGAGGAAAGGCGCAATCCATGGGTGTGTGTGTGTGTGTGTGTGTGTGTGGACAGATGCCATAAATGTTCAGCATGTGTAAGTTAGGAAGCTATGAATAACAGTGTCCCTTGATCAGTGTGTTTGTTTGGAACTTGTACTCCATACTGTTAGAAAGTTCTTCAGCTGCATTTCTCAGGGTCTGCCTTGTCATATCTTGTGGCGCTGAGAAGTGAGAATGGAGTTTGTAATGATCAAAGTGAGTCAGAAAATGATAGACAACTGACATTCTGCTAGCGCTGAAATATTTCCAGGATGTAAACAATGTCAGTTTTATCATGGTTCAGACAACCACACAGGGCTTTTTAGAGTTGCAAAGTAGTGATCAGTAAAAAAAAAAAAAAAAGAAATCAAATTAAACTGTTCACACTAAAAATGGGGATGTATTGACTGGCACATGAATATAGTTAAATAAGTTTTATTTCTCTCTTTTCATTTGCTGGCTAATCTTTCTTGCTTGCTCAACGTCTCATTGGCATTATTCCTAACACCGGCTCTGCTCATTCTGACTCCCCTATAAATTGGCCCAGTACTAAAACCACACACAGGTCATATAACAGAATACAGAGCTTTGCAAGCACAGTGCCAATAGCACAATTCACAGGAACTGCTGCTGAGTCAGCTTTGGTGGTGCTGTCATAGTGTGTACAGTGGGGAGAAGAGAGACATGGGTGGATGGAAGGGGGTGGGGGGGATTCTAGATAAATATTAGAATCACGGATTAAAAAATTAGAAATGACAAGCTATTCCATTCCTTTCATTATTGTCTGGATGTTGGTATTACTAGTATTAGATAAAACTTCAAGCATTCTCATTTTGTGAACAGATGTTATATGTAAGCTATGTTATATAGTTATTGTATTATCTTTATGAATATCAAAAGGAATTTTCCTACTAAAAGTAGTTTTATGATATGCTTACCTGTCCAAACAAATGCCTTATCTTCACCTAATGTGGAACCCGTTAACATCAGGAATCTCCCCAAAAAAAATTGCATGTAGAGCAGGAAGCTAACTCTACCAAATTTACAGGAATACATGAGTGGTCTACTATAGCAACACAAAATCAATTCACTTCCCCAAAACAATTCAGTTTTCTCCCCTTTTCCAAACTGTGGGGAGGAGGGAAGGTCTTTTAGTGTTTTGACAGGTAGGATTATCATAAAACTACTTTTAGTGGGATTTTTTTGTTTGTTTGTTTGTTTATACTTTCCTGTCCAAATAAATGCCAGAATATCAAAAAAGGATGGTGGGAATCTCACCAGAGAGACGGGAAAGTTCAGACTCAAAGCACAAGTCTGACCTCAAACGCATCCCAGACCTCGGTGTCAGATCCAAAAATAGTTATAGATAATCATTCCTGGAGGTTTAAAGGATTGTCACTGCTCTTCTTTATGTAATGATCAACATAATACTCATATTTATGAGCAAGAAAATGTCGGGGATCAGGAAAAGGAGAAGACCTGAAATCAACATAGCAACACAGGGTCTCAACCAGTATCAAGTAGGCTAATAATTGTTCATACCGAGACACAATATGTAGCACAAAAATCTTTAGAGCAGTATACAGTCACACTAACCTCGAGTTAATGTGGTAAACAGGGCCCAATCAGTTTGTCGCCAGTATTACATTGCCATAGAAAAGGAAATACATGGGGTTTTTTTTGTTTTGTTTTTTTAAATGTATATGGGCGTGTCCAGGCACAAAAATCCCGGAGGTAAATTTGCCACATCCCATTTTGAAGCAAGTAATAGCCAAACGATAGTGTCCAAATATAACTGTACATAATCGGAAATGAAATGAGGCAGGGAACAGTAAACGATAAACAGTAAACAAGTTGGGTATTTTTTGCTCCCATAAGAAAACCTAACACAGAGTAACTTGTATTCAAGACTGGCACAGCCTTTTAAACTTGAATAAAGTCAGACAAATACATAGACGAACAATCTAATAGTGGGGGAAAAAACAAGCGCAGGCCAACAACTGAACTATCTGCATAGTAATGACTTGGCAAAGATTTGGACTTAAGGAGGAGGGGGGGGGGGGGGGGGGGGGGCGGAATTTGAAGATGGAGAAACTGGGAACATGAAATTAAGAAAATATGTTACAGATATGAAAACTCTTCACTAGCTGCATAAGGGAACCATCGCAATCCCTTTTGAAGGCAGATATATTTGTATTGCCTGCTCCGAGGCCTTTCGAAAGGAAGTTGGAAGTGAACAGGTTGGAATCAGAAAGAAGATAGATAAAAAAGCTGGAGGACATGGTTGAGGGACCTCCACTGTCATTCCTCTTTTGATCAGAGTTTGAACTTCCCCTAGCAATACTTTGGCTTTGGAGGGATGGTAGAGTATTTTTGTCTAAATAGGGGTAGGCAATAGAGGAGGGGATGAAAACAAAATCTTTAGACTGTCCCTTACTGGTGCCAGGATCCACTCACGTGAAGTGAGTTTCTCCCAATGCTGGTAAAATGCCTTCAGACATAACTTAACCGGCAAAGGAGAGGGATGAGGATAGTCAAAATTGACGACCTTGCCCTCGGCCCCACACACATGTTTTTCCAACAGACTTTGAGTGGAAAGGACAAAAAGAAATGCTTTGACTGGATGAACCCAACTGACACCCATGAAAGACGGGGCGACGAAAATTAAATGCAGCAGGGGGTGTGTTTGTGAAAAACATAACTTTGAAGAAGAAGGCTTATCCTTAAACCTCTCTGAAAAGCGTGCCAAAGAATCTACAAAAAAAAAAAAAAAAAGGGGGGGGGGGGGGGGGGGGGGGGGCTAAATTGGTGCCTGACGCAGTACTGCTTTAATTCATACGAAGATTCTCCAGTAAATTGTCCCTGTGAGTCAGAGACAAGTGGCTCAAAATGGAGAGGGAAGAGAAGAGAGCTGAAGAGAAAATAGAAGCAGAACCTTTGGCCTAATACCAAATCTGAGCACTGTAAATCTTCTTCCAAAATATGTTCCTGTTTTTAGCATCGAAAGAGGGGAGAGCAAGGACAGCTCTAAGAAGGAAGTGGAAGCGACAAGGCATGTCATTGGAAAGAGCGAGTTTCGAAAATGATGGTTTCAAAATTTTCACTTGAGATGGAGCCTGAATAGGTAGGTAATGTGTATCTGGGTTTGAGCGTTGCGTGTGAAATGAAGAATGTGTTTTCTTGATAACTTGCCTTAACTGATGGAACACCAGTATGAGCATAACAGGAGTCGAATAGAGCATCATTCAAGAAACCATTATACTGTCCCACTTTTTTTTTAGAAACGAGGTAATCAATCTGTATCCTTGGAATTGGTTTCTTTAAAAAAGGAGGAACCAAGCCAAGCCTTTTGAGAGACAGGAGCAGGAGCATCGAAATAGACCAAGCATTATCAGTAGCAATTTTAACGAGAGTAACCTCAGTGGCAGAAGGAATGTCATCATCATAATACTCATAATATCCTCGTTGTCAAGCTCAAAATCCTCTCGCTCGTCCATCTCCCATATGCTCACATTCATACCAAACCTACCTCACAATAGGTCTAAGTGCAACCTGTCCTCCTTGCTAAAACCGCCTAGGGAGCGCTCACACATACCGGTTACCTCCACCTTGGAGCCGTGTCTTCCAAGCAACTCTCCAACTTGGTGCCATTCGCAAGTGTCCTCCTCCTTTGAGGCCAGCTTGGAACTCCGGAAGCCAGCTGCTCTTCATAAACTGTTTGTCCAAGGGTAACGATCATAGATCATAGAGACGCAGGCCTGTCTTCACCACACCCGGGACCATGTCTGAAGCAGTGGAGCATGGAGCTGGTACCCTTGCCGAAACTGGATGACTGTCATAACAGGGCTACAGGGTGTGAATGGTGAGCAGCCAGTGCAAATGACACATTCCATGCTAGTCGAGTGTAGAAACCGGTCATGGACATAAACTGCAAATTCTGACAACTGGAGGCGAGGAAACGTTGGCCTGGTTGGGTAATGCCAAGGCGCCTTGAAAAGATGGCGACTGTAGTGCAGAAGCTAGATGCAAGATCTCTCTGGAATTTTCATCCTGCGAGGGCATGGTCTCTTCATGAGAGGTAAAGCAGGGTTCGTACGCTTCTTGAAACTCCTTGAATTCTGTCAGGGAATTTCAAGACCTTGAAAATCTTTGAAAATCAATAAAATGTGGTTTTGTTGACCAAACCTCCTTGAAAACCTTTGAAAATCAAGCCACCAGCTCCAAAAATCTTTAATGTGGCAAAAAGAAATGGCAGTTTGATTTTTCTGCGTGCAGGTTAATGAAAAACTATTTTAAAACAAATTTTTACAAACATCGTCACGATCCTGGATCGTCAGCGATTTTACCAAGGGAGATAATTTGTAACTTCATCAAAGTTGTTGAAGTTACAAATTATCTCCCTTGGTTGAATCACCGACGACAATCCAGGATCGCGACGATGTTTGTAAAAATGTTTTAAAATGATTTTTCATCAACCTGAACGCAAAATAATCAAACTGCCATTTCTTTTTTCAATTTTATGCAAGTAGTGTAGAGAGGTAGCATGAAAATTTGACCATTTTCTTTCAAAAATTGTGTTTTGGGTTTTATGTGTTTTTGTGCTCAAGAAAGTCTGTTGAAACCATCTGTGGTGTTCATTTTGTCTGTTTTCAGATTTTTCTTAGTAAAAAATGACTTTATTTGCAGGAGGTGTGTGTGAAAATTGCTTAACTTCTTTATTTTCGAACGCCGTTTTCTCAAAATCACTTTTTTCAACAATGGTTGATGTGCAAGGAGTACAATATCTCTGGATCCAGACTAGCTAGCTTGGTAATTTTTTTTTTTCTTTTGATCAGAAATGATTTCTGCATGCAATTATATTTTATTTATAAGTCAAAACAGCATGTATCATTTGCTATTTCTATTGGAATAATTCGAAAGCAATGAAACGTGAAACCTGATGGCCACCATATGGAAAAAAATTATTGAAAAAAAAGCAGTTTAGATATATAAAAATCCTTTTGTAATTACATTACTTTAGCTCAGCAAAACAGTATATAAAAATCCTTTTGTCATTGCATTACTATAGCTCAGCAAAACAAGAAGTCATGTTTCAAGTGCCTAACATGTCTGCTATGATAAAAATACAGTTCTTGTCATGAACCTTTTTTCTTTTTTTTTTCAATTTTCATAATTTTACCGCCATTTGTGGTCCCCAAATCACACAAGAGCTTTGAAATCACCCAAATATGTTTTTTCCTTCTTTTTTTTTTAACATAAACAATAGAAAAAAATGAAGTTTTAAAAGAACAATGGTTTAATTTTCATGCCACCTCTTGCCTTGAAATAAAATAAACGCTCCTTGAAAACTCCTTGAATTTTGTTCTTGGGAGTCTGTAGGAACCCTGTAAAGGCCAAGTCGTATGAACGCTTCTGCTGATCCATGGTCAAGCACTCAAACTGGGGAAGTGAGTTGATTATGTGTCGCTCAGGGGAGACCACTCATATATTCCTGTAGGTTTGATAGAGTTAGCTCCCTGCTCGCCATGCAATTTTTTTTTGGGGGGGGGGGGATTCCTGATGTTTAATGGGTTCCACGATAGGTGGAGATAAGGCATTTGTTTGGAGTATGAAAAAATGTACCTTTGCGAATGAGCATGTACCTGTTGGTATGTATTCATTTGATACATGTGTTATTTCTTGTTAATTGTGATTGTTACATATTTTGTTCCTTCAATTCAATTATTGTGTAGTCATCATTTCTTTAAAATACTTTAAAAAAAAAAATGATAAATGATCTTTTTCTTGCTCTGTTCAGCAGAGCTCTCTGACATCTGAACTCATCACATTGAGAAAGATCAACCACCAAATCTGCTGTTGATATTTAAAGTCAAGCAGGAAATGTAAGCTGCGGGTCAGAAGCAGTGTATCATCAGCTGATAAGTGATAGAAGAAAACCTTGTGGACTTGTATTTCTACAAGTCTTGATCATCCTGTTATCACTGCAATGCCGAGAGACAGCAACAAGGATGATACAAACACTTTTCGCATATTGTTAGCCACAGATACACATTTGGGATATGGTGAGCGAGATGCCATCAAGAGGAACGACTCATTGGTTACTTTCGAAGAGGTTCTAGAAAATGCTCAGAAACACAATGTGGACTTTGTTCTCCTTGGTGGGGACTTGTTTCATGAGAACAAGCCATCTCGGCGCATTATGCATGGCTGTCTGTCTCTGCTGAGGAAGTACTGTCTTGGTGATAAACCTGTACAGTTTGAATTTCAGAGTGACCAGTCTGTCAATTTTGAACACTGCCAGTTTCCCACTTTGAATTACGAGGACCCCAACTTCAACATTTCCATTCCTGTGTTTTCTATCCATGGCAACCATGATGACCCAACAGGGCCAGGCAACTTGTGTTCTTTAGATATCATCCATTCTGCAGGTTTCCTCAATTATTTTGGAAAAACCACATCCCTGGAGAAAATTACCTTGTCGCCCCTACTTATGCAGAAAGGGTCCACAAAATTAGCGATGTATGGGCTTGGATCGATAAGAGATGAGCGTCTACATCGCTTGTTTCTCAAGAAAAATGTAGCCATGCTGCGTCCAAGAGAAAATCAGGATGATTGGTTTAATCTGTTTGTTTTGCACCAAAATCGTGCTAAACACTCTGACACAAACTACATCCCTGAACAGTTCTTGGATGACTTCTTGGACTTTGTGGTGTGGGGCCATGAGCATGAATGCCGCATCATCCCAGAATTCAACGGAATTCAAAATTTTTACATCACCCAACCAGGCAGTTCCGTGGCTACATCCCTCAGCGAAGGGGAGACAAGGCAAAAGCACATCGGTTTGCTGCAGATTCGTGGTAAAGACTTCAAAGTGACTCCAATTCCACTGCAGACTGTCCGGCAGTTCTATCTGGAGGACGTAGTGCTGAGTGATACGAGCCTCAGCCCCAGTGATCCCAGTGTCAGCAAGAAGGTGGAAGCCTTCTGTCGGGAAAAGGTGGAAAGACTGCTGGAGAAGGCAGGTCAGTGGATGAGAATAATTTGATACAATATTTTAGAGTTATGTCATTTTTCTGTTTAAAAGAAATGGTATTAGTTCCACCACAGGATACAAACAGATTACAGGACAAAACAATTCATTTCGACCTCTTGGGTCCTCTTCAGGCAAAAACAAACAACATTAAGGACAATGAAAATGAAGAACGAGAAATCACTTAACAAATTTTAAATATAATTAATAGCGAACCGCCAAGAAAACAGACAAATGAATCACAAGACAAAACATGACGTGTTTTGACCTCTTAGGTCTTCTTCAGGCAAGATACAAAACACTCAGGACAGCGAAAATGAACGAGCAATCACTTACCTTCGTTCACTTTAGTGCAAGATGGGCGTTGAATCACATATCTTCTCGTATTCGGCACAAAATGGCTTTTGGATGAAAATGAGGCCTTTTTTCTGTTGTCTGTCATTCTGCATTTATCTTTTCTCCAAGAGTGATGTTAGTTAGGGAGAGGGGGAGGGGGAGATGTTTTTGGGAGTGTAGAATGGGAGTGTAGAATAAGTATGATATTGTGCATACTTGTGTTTTGTATGCGTGTGTTGTGTGTGTGTGTGTGTGTGTTTGCACATGTGTTTGAGTGTGTCCTTGTCTAATCTGTAAAGTAGGTTTACCAACTGGTCAGACACCAGGAAAGTGATTCTGTTTCCGTAAACCCACTATTTTCAGAAACTGTGGAGGGGGGTAAAGGTTGCATAGGTCCCAGCATAGTTTATAGACAGACTTTAAATAATTGAGACCTTCTTAATTGTTGATTTGTAGGTGCATTTGAAAAGTTGCTAAACCCAGTTTAGTGTGTGCGTTTCTGTGTGTGTGGAGAGAGAGAGAGAGAGAGAGAGTGAGTACCAGTGCATATATTAATGGTATTAAACATTAACTTGATGTGATTTTAAACAGAGCTACAACTTAACGATGATTTCAAACAGAGCTACAACTTAACAACCATATAAAACCACAGAATGGAGAAGTAATGTCCAATACATCAGTAAGTTATTTATTCATGGGACTGATAAATGATCTAAAGAAAACATACACTCATGTTGGCAAGTTACAATGTGGTGACTGTTGATAGGTTTATGCTGCTTTTGGATCGTCCCAAAGATTTTGTGTGTGTGTTTCATTATAAAAGCATCTGTTGTTGTTTTTTTACCTATACTGTTGGAAAATAGTTTTATGTTTAGACCAAAAAAAAAAGCTTTTGAGCTAACAGTTTTGAAAATTGTTAAGTCATGATCAAATCCTATCTGTCAGTTTGGAAGTACTCTGTTTTCTGTGGTAATTTCAAGACTGCTGGCCTAATGCCATTATTATTTGTATGCATTTGTATGAAGATGTGTTTGTTTTGTGTACATTATATGTTGAGTGTTACTGGAATGAATCACGTGATTTGCTTCTATTCTAAGGCTATCAGAAGCTGTATGACATAACTCTGGTACATATATTTGAATCTTGTCCTTATCCTTGCACAATGCCAGGGCTCAAGGACAGGGTAAGGCTGCAAATACAGTGAGAGTAAAAATGGTTTTACACTTAGTTAAAAGCACAGTAAAAGTGGAATGAGCAAATGAGTTACAGCTTACAGGAACAGAAAAAAAGTTGTTAATGAAGATTGTCCTTTTAGTTTTTGCTTAACATGGTTCTTGATTTCGCTGTAGAGCATTACAAACAGGTATGGAAAAAATATTTGCCCGCATCTCATCTTTTGTTTACTTCCAATAAAAGGTAGAATTACATTAGTAAAACTAAAACTTTTTTCCTTGCTTCAGAATCGGAGCACTCTGGGAACCGAAAACAGCCAAAGGAGCCGATGATTCGTCTCAGGATTGACTACACTGGTTTTGACACATTCAGTATATACAGGTCAGTGTTTCTTTCTGCTTTATATGAAACACTCAAACAGTTTGGTTTGGTGATAAAATGTGTGTGTGTGTGTGTGTGTGTGAGAGAGAGAGAGAGAGATTTAACTTCTGTTGGTTACATAATGAAGAAATTCCCTACAACATGCATAATCAACTACTGCTCATTTGTGAGTGATAGATTTTCATGTTTATTTTCTTTATTTTAGTAAAAGTGGTAAAAGTATATATATATATACTTTTTTTATTTTGTTCCATCTCACTTTGTGCGTGTGTTTTTTTTCTTATTTTTTCCAGATTTGGACGACATTTTATGAACAGAGTAGCAAATCCTGAACAAATGATTATTTTCCATCAGAAACGAAAGATGGGGGCTAAGGAGATTGGCAGTGAAGGTGAGGAATGAAGACCAAAAAAGAAGTCATGAGTGTGAGTGCTATAGCTTAGACAAGAAGTATCAGGACCACTTTCCAAAGCATCTCCCCCCACCTTTATCCCCCCATTGGTTATCTTTGTTAGCCTATGTTAGACAATATAGCATCAATTTGTTGTATTATTTTGATGTGTGATATTTAAATATAAAATTCAGATGGCAATAAAATCTGCACGGAAAAAAAATCACAATTCAAGACCACTCTTGTCAACTTATCACTTTCCAATTATTCATAGAATCTAGTACAGTGGAACAATAAACTAAAGTTGAAGATTTGTATGTGAAACAGGATTGAACACAAGCAGATTTGTCTTCTTTACACAGACAAATTTACTTCTGGGCTCAGAAACTGACAACAACTACAATAGTTTTATACGGTAATATAAAAGACATGTAGAAGAAATGATCGTTTGATTTCAAAGTGTGAAATGTTATCAATGACCAGCAGACTTCCAAATGTAAAATATCATTAGTGAACTGGCATTTTACCATGATCTTCATCACAGTAACTATGGTGCAATGACATTGTCATGTTTCGAGTCCCATAGTATCCAGTATATTCATTGGGGATTTTTCAGGCTTAGTTGGTTGATGCTCTAGTTGTTGAGCAATCTGTGAGGGCAATAGGGATGAGTAGAACCACACAGTTGAATTTTATTCACATATCTGAATGAGAGACATGACTCTCGATGAGTGTCGCTCAAATTCCTGATCAATTCTCCATGTGTAGACCTGCTTCTCTCAGGCTTTGTTGACAGCAGGATGATATTATGAAAGAAAGCATAGGAGCATGTAATTTTTTATTAAAATGGCACCCCAAAGCATCATAGTTGTCACCGTTCTCATTCATCTTTGCAAGAAAAGGAAAACAGAAGAATCAAGGTCTGTGACTTTTCATTCCCTGCACCCATAGGGACTTAGCTTTCATTTCCCCTTCACAACCATGCCTGTGGTGAAATTGTTTGTTCGAAGTCTTTGATGTTCCCTCCGGAGGGGTATACAAATTAATTCTGGCTGTAATTACTTATTGTGGTTAGTACATGGCATCCATTGTATGTTGGATCAGAACAGGTACCACTGAGTACCTACAGAAGTGACTCAGTCACAGAACAATGTTTCCTCTTATGGATAGCCTGTGAGTAACCTGATACTGATACAGTGGAGTGCCAGAAATGAGTCAGGTCTTTGCTGAATGGGTTAGGTTTTTGCTGAAGTTGATAACCAGAGTTTGAAAAGATATGTTACCATTGATTTTCCTCATGCTGTACTATTTATAAGTGATTTGATTTTTTGAATCAGCCAGCTGAGCAGCCACCAAGAAACAAATGCAAACATTCCCTTGACAGACACCACTGGACCTTGATTCCATGCATTGAAAAGTCCATGTTGTGTATCTGCAACATAACTTATGCTACGCTTTATTTTTAAAACAAGCCAAATGCTAATTTGTTTAAAGTCAGGGGACAGTTGAGAGAACCAGACTTTTGTTTTCCCATTTTCCAATCTGGAATTACTTGTTACTGTATTATTGTCATACTATGGTATTTTTTTTTAAAAACTGTTTTGTTGCACCCAGAAGCTGAAAGATGGGCTTGTGTCAATACTTTTCACAAGACATTTTCTGAGAACAAATGTTTAATATTCTGTATTGAACTAGAACAGTCAAGCTCAAGTCATCATTTCATCACTGAATAGAACAAGCTTCCATTTTGCCAGTTCCAGTAAACTGAGATGTACATCATAGAAATTCCTCTTCTCTGTTCTCATCTAT
Organism: Conus canariensis; assembly: GCA_033310375.1. NCBI lineage: Eukaryota > Metazoa > Mollusca > Gastropoda > Neogastropoda > Conidae > Conus > Conus canariensis. The sequence goes on from CM065714.1 coordinate 78,000,924, forward strand.
CAACCCGACTTCTCTGACTCTTCAGTGATTAAATCCAAGGTATACATCTGTGAAAAAGAGGTTCCTCCCTAGCTTCTTAAGTTTCTTTAGGGAAATAAAAGCTATGTCACAAAGATCTTGGTTTTGAATCAGACTTATCACAACAGCAAACTTTTCAAGCTGGGCATTCAGACACTTTCGGAAATTTACCAGTTCTGGGTCAGTTTTGTATGAATTCACTTTCTCAAGATCTTTTGAAAAATCTGGAAATTGTACTTTCCTTTCACTGCACTATCTCTGCTGTGCATATTGTATGATGGCATTTTTCTGCTCTGGTGTTATCTTCCCCTCATATTTCACACAATGTACATCTGTCATGGTAAATCTGACAGGAATGAGCAGAAATGGGTTGTCTGTTGACAAACCATCTCTCATTGGGTTTGTTTCCCGCTGGCTAATGTGCATTGTGTTTAATATTTTTGGTCAGATCAGAGGTTTGCATATTTCTTTCATTTCACAGCATTACTGATAGGAAAAAGTTAACTGACCTTTGTGAGTCTACCTGTTGTGAGCAAACACTGCATGTAATGGCTCAGTGTGTTGCTTGTTGCGATCATATTTGAGCATTGAGTGAGATAGTTAACTTGGTTTTAAGTAAAGGTTGGCTAACAGGTGTCACAGTCTGAAAAACTTGCTATTTTTCAACTTTGGCTCAGAGCAGTACAATAAGAGAGTACTTTTTTTTATTTCGCTTCTTTCATCATTTGTGCCCCCACAGTGCCATTACACTTGTGCTGCTTGGGCACCCTGGAAATAGTTCATCATTGTCATCATCATCATCATCATCATCATCATCATCATCCTCGTCATCATCATCATGTACATTGATCTAAAAAGGAGCAAGTCTGACACAAATGTCAACAAAATACGGGGGACAAATCATGACAGAGAATAAAAATGCAGTGACAGTTCTTTGCCTTTTGTTTTGGGGGTTACCCTGTCTGTGTTGGAAAGAGTTTGATTAATCTGTCTGAACATTGGATTTAGAGAAGATCTCACATCCAGCTTGTTAGAAGCATAATACAGATTTGTGATGATGGCCTTACTTTTCGCGTTGCATCAAAGTGTGTGTGTGTGTTTAAATGAAAATAACTTTGTGTACTGAATGTTATCCATCCCTTCCTAGTTGCTGCTATCCTCTTTTTCTAACTGGAAGGTGGACCCTCGCTCCGAATCCTTTCACTTGGGTATGAAAACCCTTTCAGTTAGTTTCAGTGCATTTGATAGGAAATCCCTTTCTTCATATTTACCTGCCCAAGCAAATGCCTTATCTCCACTAAGTGTGAAACAATGCCATACATCATGATTCCCACAAAAAGATTAAGCATGGAGAGCAGGGATCCGACTCTTCCCTTTAACCATCAGGCCAACAGGAGAAGTCTCCCTCTGTATGTTCATACTCGGTTCCCCGTGACAGCTTAAATTCAGTTTTCTCCTTTACCTCGGCAAGGGAACATGCCCTTGACCAGACTTCTCGAGTTCGGTTTCCATCAAAGATTCTCTGAAAGGGTCATTGTAGTTGGCCTTCCCCTTTCAGGAGGAAAACACTTCGTCTCAGCTAATGGAGAATATACCAGCAAACTCCACTTGTCTTGGCCGTTACAGTCACTGTTGTCATGGAGTGCCTTGGTGTTGACCAAGTTGACCAGTGTTTCTTCACCTCCTTGTACTTCCAGAGCCTGCTTGTCGAGACGGAAAAGTGTCTCCAACCTCAACCCTCATGAAACCTGTGTCAACTGCTCCGGCTCTTCTCCATTACTTCCATGCAGCTTGTGCAAGAGTTGGACCAGTTCAACATGGCGCACAGTTTTTGGCTCTTGAATGCATTTGGCTTTTGAAAATCTCAATGGTCTGCTGGTTTTTAACGAAGGCAGTGACTAATGCTTTCTGCTTCACCATTCAGCCTATTCCTGGGTCCATTAGTGACAGGCCAGTATCTGCCCACAGCACGCCCTGCGCCCCCTACTCCTGTGCACCTTGTGATAAGGAGCGGCTGGTATCTGAACATTTGCCAGGTCGGCCTCTGTTGAGTCTGCCACCTTGGCAAGGCACTGGCTTGGAGACTCCAACGAGGTCAGTGGTGTGGAAGAGTGAACCCTCGGCTTTTAAAAGGACTGGTCGCACTCTGACCATCAGTATTTAGGCATGTTTGGTGTGTATGCGAGTGAATGTGGATCTGTTGAACAAAATGAGAATGGGTTTTGTGCTGACGAAGGTTATGATGATAATGTAACGGCCCCAAGCTCAAAATTTTCTCTGACTAGAGTAGTGGTCGGCAATACATGGCCTATCATGACCAGTACTATTGCAAGTTTTTATTGTAATTTGACGCCCCCTCGTCCCTCTGGGTTTGAGTTTAACTCTCTTTTTTTTCAAAGAGTCTGGTACTATGATTACATTTCTCTTCCGCAAGCATCCGAGAGGGTGTCACAGTATCACTATGCATTCTTGAAGCCTTTCTCAACTCCCGCTTTGCTCGTTCCAGCTATCCACAAGTGAGTGCCATGTATTTGGAAGGCACACCAATTATTAAAGGTCCATTTTTGCCTTTATAGGTTGAACACCGTCATTTGGACGCACACTCAATGCCCTGTTGTCTCCATCTCCACTTAAATTTCCGAGCCTCTTGTTTTCTAGACTCATGTGGAATTAGGGTATTTGGTGACCCCATGTACCGCTTCCATTCCATTTCCATTTTGCTGCTAACTCGAGGGGATGTGCGACTGTCTGTACATCCTGTGTTTTAATACTGCAGATGTCTGGCTTCTGTGCCTTATTTTATTTTTGCTGTTCAACAAGTTTGTGAGCAGTCTATCCTTTGGAGTTTCCTGCAGCGGTAAGGTTGGTTGTAACCTTGATTATGTTGACAAGTTTTCTTCTCTTGCTGAGTATTTTCTCCTTTTCGTGCTCTCCTCTCAGGTCATGATTCGAAGAATAATTTATTATGACATCATTGTCACATACCACATTTGCATGTACGTGGTCACAAACACAAGCATGTTCACTTCATACGCAGGCATCTATTCCATTCAGCTTTGTCTTTGATGCTGCCATCAACAACGCTTTTATCCTGTACAACAAAAGTGTGCCAGTGGAGCCAAAGACACACTACAGTCTCCTGGACTATAGGCTTGACCTTGCTGGTCAGCTGATTGGAGGGTTCTCTTCAAGAAAAAAGAAAGCTGCCAAGAGGAACAGCCAGCTGGTGAATCCAGAAAATGTACAGTCATACAAGCTGATCGAGGGCAGAAAGAGGGCTTGTGTGACGTGCAAAGTGAACCAGAGACGCACTCCAGCAGGATGCGCCATAGAATCCAGTTATGACTGTGATGTGTGCCAAGTTAATTTCCGCAAGGACACTTGCTTCCCACATCACCTGGGTGTTTGTGTGATCTGGTTGTGGATTGCTAATGATTCATTCAAAAACAAAGAAGAAACCAACAACAGGTAGGAAGTATATAATTCTTTATTCAATTCTGCATGTTTTACTTTTTATTTGAATGAAATGCATGCTTTCTTTCCAAGGATATTGCCTTTTTAACATACACACTCACAGACACGCCCATTTCAGCCATTTTCTCTGCCATGTAGGAAGTAAACAAACAGCCATGCTGTGCTCAGCAAAGGGTTAAAATGCACTCCAGTGGGTTCTTGTACTGAAGTTTCATGGATCTGAGATGTTCAGTGAAACGGTTGTTGAGTGAGCGATAGGTTTCTCCAGTGTACAGTTTGTTGCAAAGTGTGTAGGTTATGATGTAGACCAAATTGGATGACTGGCAAGTGAAAGAAGATCTTACTGTGAATTTTCCAAGTGGGCCTTTGAGGGTGATGGTAGAGTTGAGGAAGGGGCAGGTTTTATAGTTCTTCTTGTGACAGGGTTGATTTCTGGGAGAAGGAAAAGAGCCACTGGAGGGACGCTGGCTGATACTTTCACAAGAAGGTCTTGAAGATTTGTATCTCTATGAAATGCAATCAACGGTGGTTGGGAAAATGTGGTTTTGAGCACTGGATCTTTTTGCAAAACATGGAAGTTTCTGAGGATAATATTGCGGACAGCAAGGGTGGTAGGTGATCACTGTAACTGTTCTGTCATCATGGCTTTTAAAAGGTCTGGAACTGAGGGCTGCTGAGTGTGTGACTTTGCATGCATGTTTAAGTGCTTCATAAACGATGTTCTCTTGGTATTGATGAGAAGTGGAAAAGGAACACATTTTCAATGCTTCATTTTCAAAGTCAGTAGCATCACTACAAATCCATTTCAGTCTCAGAAGCTGTGAATATGGTATACTGTTTTTGGCAGTGGCAGGATGGCTGGAAGAGTAAAGTAGATAAGAGTGAGAGTCAGTAGATTTATAAAATACACTGGTCTTAAGGTTGTCCTGGTCAGACTGGAGAAAAATAATAATGTCCAAAAAAAAGTGACAGAAGGAGATATATTGCATGTGTACGGGAGTGATGGGTGAAAATGAGACAGATGGTGGATGAACTGGAGTAGGCTATCTCTGGAGAAAGTGGCAATACCCAGGCAGTCATCAGTAAAACATTAGAAAAGAGATGGGACTGGACCCAGATGCTGTTTGAAGGCCTGTTCTTCAACATAACCCACAAACAGACAGGCATAACTGGGTCCCATTTTTGTTCCCATGGCGACTCTTTTTGTTTGTCAGAGGTTTCCCTGGCGAGGAGGAGGAATTGAGTGTGAGAGCAAGTTCACTGAGGCAAAGAATGGTGGGGATGTGAATATTGTAGTTGCTTGTGTACAAAAAGTGTTTCACAGCAATCAAACCATCTCTGTGAAACAATGTCCATGGTGAACAAAAAATGTTCAGTTCCACAGTCAGAGGAGAAGGAAAAAACATTGATAAGTTGCAGAGTGTGGTTGGTGTCTTTGATGTAGGTAGGAAGGGCAGAAACAAGCGGCTAGAATATGGAGTCAAGAAAGGAGGAGATAAGGATGGCAGGGCATACACAAGCGGAAACTACGGGTCTTCCTGTTTGTGAATTTTGGGGAAGAGATAGAATTTGGATTCCCTTGGTTCACTTTTGATGGCACAGAAGGCTTCAGGGGGAAGATTTCCTTCAGATATAGCTTCCTTGATGGTGCTCCTGACAAGAGAATTATCCATTTTAGTGGTAGATTGAGGGATTGGTGTGTAGAAGGAAGAATCAGACAACTGATGTCTGGCTTCTTTTAAGTATAGGTCTTTTTGCCAGACAGGTCCTTCTCAGAGATGTTCTAAACACATTCCCACTGACAGCTCCAGCCTTGGTCATGGCTCTGAAATGGTCTTTAAATCAAAACAAAGATTTCCTCATTTTGTCGGACTCCCTTTCTGCATTGGAGGCCATTGCAGGCCATAACCTGAAGCGTTCTTGACTGCTGAAATTATTCGAGCAGTACACCTCTTTGAAATCAGATGGATAAAACATAGTTTTTGGGGGGGGGGTTCTCAGCCATGTGGGCATTTGAGGCAACGACTTGGTTGATCAACTTGCCAAGAGTGTCACAAGGAAAGAGTTGAGCAGATTGTCTATCTCTGACACTGATCTGAAACCCAAAGCCCAGGCTTATGTCAGAGACCTCTTGCCAGAAGAATGGAACTTGCAGGCAGATAACAAACTATTTAAAATACGTCCAAACCTGAAGGAGTTTTTACCATGTTCCTGAGGCAGCCATAAAGAAGAAACAGTCTTGTGCCATTTGCATACATACATATTTATCTTTTAAAAGGTGAGGAAGCTCTGTGGTGCATTCCATGTCATGTTGGGACTTTGCATAATGTGAGATATTTAACATTTTACAGCAAAATCCATGAAAACCTTGTTCAGAGATGTCCCACCTGATGTGATTTTGGGGTTTTTGAGGGATGTTAACATTTGATCATCTGATCAAAGATTTTACAAAAGAAAGATTTTTAACTTAATTTCTGGTGTGTATTTAGAAGGTGTATTTTTAAAAGTTGTGTGAATGAGATTTTTGTTTGTTTGTTTTTAATATGACTTGTGAGTTGACTTCAGTGTGGTGACAGCCCTGATATGGCCCTTTGCAGTCGGCTGGGCTATAAGCAACATTACTTACCTTACCCCACCCATATTCTACTACCTCCCCCTCCCCCTGAGATACAGGGTTGCAGGCTGAACTTCCTGCTGGAATAAACAAGACTATACAAATTTTCGGTTGAAGTGAAAAGAAGTCTGGTTTTCCATACAAGGGAATTCTTCAAACACCAGATGCACACATTCTGGTCACCACAAACTATTTCTTCAGTTCAAACTGCAAGCTGTCTTCATAAGTTTCAGAAGTGGTTACTACAAGTCATAGTCAATGAAAATTATTGCTTCCTCCAGTTTCTTGAATTAATGAACTCCACTGCATACAGGTCAGTAACATTAATGTCGGTTTTAGTGGTAGTCTTGTGGATAAGATGGTAAAAGGGAGATAAGGTGTCTCCAAATGCCCAGATCTTACCTATCAAAGGTGTAGAAACCCTTCAGCTTCCTGGCCGTCCTGCTTTTCATTTTTTCCTGGTTTCACCCATGCCCATTGTATTACTGTCATCTTGCTCTCAGCCATTACTATATTTCTTGACATTCTTATATGTCTCAGTGTGTGTGATGCCTGCCTGATAGGCAGCATCCTTGAATAGGCATGTAAGCTCTGATTGGTTGGATCTTCTCCTTTTGGATCTTTTCCTGATCCTGGGTCATTTTATTTTCTCATATTCAACTCATACAACTGGAGCCATGAGGGAGAGTGGGTACAATGCACTAAGTAACCTTGAGGAGACAGCCAAGACTTAGGGCCAATTGGCTGCTTGGCATGAAACTCTGAGATAAGTTATGGTCAGCCTGGACTGATGATTGGACTGGTATCTCAAGCGAGAACTCCCACCATCCTTTTTGACATTCAGGCATTTGTTTGGACAGGCAAGTATGAAGAAAAGGAAGTTTACAACTAAGAACAGTTTTATAATATACTTACCTGTCCAAACACTCAGGTACCCTCCCCCTTCCCTGCAGTGTGGAAAAGGGGCGAAAACTGAATTCAAGCTGTCAGGGTGAATTGAAAGTGAGCTATCCAATCCATCTGCTCCAGAGATACCAGCAAATAATCATCTTCAGACTGAGAACTGGCCACTGCCGACTGCTGAGCTACCTCAGCCGAATTAAGATTGCCCGCACAGATGAATGTCTGTGTAGCACTTGATCTCTGTCCCTAGAACACATCCTCCAACACTGTCCAGCCCATTATGTTGTATGACATCAAACCTGGCCAGAGGGTGTAGAACTGCAGATGCAGCTTTGGGGCAGCTGTCAATACCTCGAGAAGAATGTGGGTTTCATCATGGCAACAGGATTGAAGATCTGATGCAACCAAAACAATCAACCGCAGAAGAGAGTAAACTAAGGGTCCTGTTGGCCTGATGGTTAAAGGGAAAAGTTGGATCCCTGCTCTCCATTTTTAATCATTTTATGGGAATCCTGATATATGGCGATGTTTCATGCACAGTGGAGATAAGGCATTTCTTATGACAGGTAAGTGTATCATAAAACTACTTTTAGTAGTACAGTTCCTTTTTTTTCTTAATTTTTTTTTGTTGTTGTTTACTTTTTTTTAATTATTAACTTTGGTTTGGAAACCTTCATTCAAACATGGAGCTTCACGAACCTGAGCACATTATTTTCCCTCCCTTTTGGGGGAGTGCACCATTCACAATGAATGCAAACTCAGGTTTATGGTATTTCAGATCTAGATCTGTTGGCAAATATACGCCCCCAGTCCCTGGACGCTGCCCGAGTGGAGGACATGGTCAAAGACTACTTCAGCAAAGTGGATGCAGTAAGGTTGTTTTTTCTTTGATTGATGATGAAGAGAAGCTTGTGGGGAGGGCGGGGGGGGGGGGGGGGGGGGGGGGGCGCAAAGAAGAGACCTTACATTGTGAGATTTTAAAAGTTTTAGGTAGTTAAAAATAACTTTAATTCTCTGTAACAGAGATCCAAGTTTTTGTTTGATTGTGTGTTGCATCGTTCAGTGTTTATGAATAATTTTCTTTCAGTTGTTGGTTTCTGTTTGCATCTGCATCTTAGCTGGAAGAAGATCATTGAAAAAGAGAGAAAAGAAAAGGTTATGGTGTTCAACAAATGTAAAGTCGGGAATTGGGTGTGAAGAGAAAATCTTTTATAATATTTCATTTCCACAAAATCCTTTATGATATTTCATTTCTAATTGCTCAGCCTTTTTGCATTTTCTTTTAACTCTGTCAAGTTTAAATTAGGAATTTTTCCCATATCCTCGTCTCATCATCCTGGTACCCACCACCACCACTGACACCACCACCACCATCACCACCACCGCCCCACCCACACTCAAAACAGCCTTTCTTTTCAGGCTAATATTTGATTATTTTTTAATGTCTACTGATGTGTTAGAAATCGGTGATGTGTTTAGAAAGCTTGATTGTCTGTTCCTTTACCAGTTCGGTTTTTTGTAAAACAGGAAGTTATGTTGTTCGCAGCTTTGCTAACAGTCAAGGGCATATGTGGGCTGTCGTAGAGATAGACAAGTGTGACAGAAATCAGTGATAAAGCTATATATTTTAACAGCCGACTCTGCTTTAAAATGTTTCTGTTGATAACGCAACCAGTACCAGCAAGTAGTATCGTAATAACCTTTGAATCCCCAAGGATGGAGGTAACCTTTGAATCCCCAAAGATGGGAGTTCAGTATCATATGCACACATGCACAATGCACTCAAGTCATTACGGAGGGATTGGCAACAGTGTTGATTGAAGCTGTCCATTTTAAGAAATGGAGAGGGATGGTGGCAGGATTGAAGGGGAGGGGAATATGGGCCAGTTTTGTTGAAATTGACTGTACTGGCAGCCTGATTTCATTCAGTTTTACACCTTTTGAAATAGTGTTTTACCAGCTGTCCCTGGTCATTGCACCTATAGTAAATGATGAGGGGAGGATAACTAGTGATGGCCTAAGGTCATCGATGATTGTGAGATGAATGACGACTGTGTCGTGATGACTGATGAGGCAGTGATGATGATGAGGATGATGTGTCTTTGGCAGTCCAGTCAACTGCAGGTGTTGACAGAAAAGGGTATGGGTGAAGCTGTCAAGGAATACGTAGACAAGGAAGAGAAGGAAGCAATCTCTGAGCTTGTCAAGTATCAGCTCCAGAAAACGCAGGTATGGGACGTCTCAAAGGTGTAGCTATTTTTTTTAAAAGAAAAAATGGAGTGGTACTTTAGGAAAATATTGATTTCATGTCTGAATTTCATCTTAGATATGTGTGTGCATGTGTTTTGTTGTTGAAATGCTAGCTTCATGTAGGTAGCGGTAGCCATCAGCGATCTGACCACGCACCCAGCTGAAAGAGCAAATTCTACTCATGTTCTCAAGTGTCACATTCAACAAAGCATGCACCTACAGACACAAAACTTGATGCAAATAAAGAGGAAGGTTTATACTTTAAATCTATTGTATTTGTTTTATTGCTTGTGATGAGTGAATTAGGAAAGCGCCGGTACAAAAATAAGAAAGTTTCGTGTTCCGTGCACCCTGGCATACAATCCGTGCCAAAGTCTGAAAACAGTTTGTCAACTCAATTGTCTCGGAGGAAAATTCCTACACAAGCTACATGTTCAAAAATAGTATCATTGGGAAGCTAAGATCGTGCTCTTTACAGTGATATGCTGCGAGGCGCGAATATTTATCAATCATTTGATGTTTTTTCAAGTTGAAAATTTTAAACCTGATTTACACCGACTTTCGTTTTTAAAACACCAACATACTTTGGACTCGTTCAAAAGCTCAAATTTTTCTCTTTCCAATGGTATGCAATTGAGGCTTGTACGAAACTCAGGGATTTTCCCTTCACACTGAAAAGCGAGGCACCCATTGGTCACTTGAGAAAGTAAAACTCGCACAGTGCCTGTCGCTGAGGCTGACAACATCCCACTCAATATCGACAGAATTCCAATTTTTCTAGGCGAGTTATTCCATAAAACTTATGATCATGCGTGCTGAGTACCAATTGTTCATGTACCCCTTTACCTTTACCTATCCCTTGACATCGTCTGTTGTCGTTGGGGCACCCCTGATGATCTGGCCTCCGTTCTCATCCATCTGTCCCTGTCTTCCACCGCTCGCTGAGGTTCCACCAGGTTTATTCCAGTCCACTCTCAGATATTGTCTTCCCACCTCATATTTTGTATTCCTCTATTGCGGCTTCCTCTGACTGTTCCTTGCAGGATTGTCTTTGCAACATCATGAATGTTTCTTCATGCAAGAAACAAGAATAGATAGTTCAAGTCGGTATAAAGTGCTTAATTTTGTCGCCAATTGTATCAAACGATTCCCGGTCGGCAGATTTGGCCATGACTGAGTCAATGCTGGAGGGATCTCTTGAGATGTGTTCTATTGAACTAAATCTAGTTTTGTTACCCAAAAATTGATACAAAGATTGATTTTGTAATAGAACAAAACTTATAGTTTTTAAGTTTCGCAAATATAACATACGTTTCTATATTTTAAAATAATATTTTCTTGGTGAACGAAGTTACACCAAGGGAAGTCACTCAGAAATGTCTGTTATGAGAAGATCATCTGCTCAGAGAAGGAGACCATTACAATGCATAATTTTGACATATAACGTAGGTGTAAGAGAAATAAAATGAAAAAAAAACAGAACATAGTAAAAGCATATCTGAAAACGTTTGAAAGAATTGGATGGAAATTTGTTTTCACTGCTATAAAGATATCTTGTTTTCAATATGCAGCATTCCTGTCTTACCTGTCAATTATGAAAAATGCCCGTGAACATTTTGATTGGTCTTTTTTTAATAAATTTTTTGAAATTATGCTTTCCACTCCACACACATACGCATATACAGAGTAACACACACACACACACACACACACACACACACACAACACACACACACAAACACACAAACACACACACAGATTGAGTTTTAATATTCAGCAGTTTTATGCACATGATATAAATAGGAGACAAAAGAAGAAAACGGGAAAAAATAAAACAAAGAAAAGAGAGAAAGAAAGCACAAAAAAGAAAGCAAAGAAAAAGAAGCCTTAAGCTTTCAATGTGTATGTGTGTCACTTGTGTGTGTGTGTGTGTGTGCGCGCGCGCATGCGTGCGTGTGTCCATGCGTGCAAGAGTTCATTGTGAGCTGTGACTTGGATTTTAGATCTGTGTTTGAGTACACACAAAAGAAGCTGTCAGGGTTGTGTGTGTGTGTGTGTGTGTGTGTGTGTGTGTGAACAAACAGAACAAACAAGTTTTCATAGAGATCAGCATTCTATGAGCGCACTCATGTGTTCATGAATTCTGCATGATAACTTAGTTATTTGTTATTCATGTTTGTTATTTCAGAAGATGATAATTATATTTGCTGATAATTACAAAGCCTTCCAGATAGGAAACTGCTGTCAGGAAAATTACAACTCTGAAACATTCAAAAGAAGGGATGTGTGATTGTGTATTTGGACATCACTCTTTCTGTTACAACATAGAGTTGATCTAGTTGCTAGTGAGTTACTGGCAACATTTAACACATTGAAATGTTCTGTAACCCCAACCCCCATCCTACCCAAAAACAACACACACACACACACACACACACACACACACACACACCCACCCATAGTGATATGTATATATATGAGAGAGAGAGAGAGAGAGATCATCACATTCTTTTGATGCTTTGCATATTTTGAAAATTAACAAGAATTGCACCATCCTGCATGTATCCAAATCTCATTTGAATCAGTCAAATGGTTTAAAAGATTTTTTTTTCTTTTTCTAACCATGTTTAGGTATTTCACGTTGCCCATGTCTGCACCAGTAAACTGGTTTTTACTGAAATTTGAAAGCTATTTTTAACATCAGTTTAACATCTTTGGATCAGTGAGAAAAAACAACATGGAATACAAAGCATAGTGTCAAAGCATAGTTAGGACTGTTCTTGTACTGTAATAGTTGGTGAGCTATGGACAACACAGTGCGTCAAATGCATGATGTAAACATTTCACACATAGTCATGTGGGTTTTTTCTGCCCCGACCGGCTCCTACCCAGAGTTGAGTTTGCTACGGACTCAATTGGGAAGACTGGGACCACACAGTCGAGTTTCATCCACTTAATGGATGCGTTTCTGAGAGTGTTGCTCAAATTTCCTGACCAACACTGCAGGTGCCTGTATCTCTCGGGCCTGGTTGACGCCGGGATATATTATGAAAGGAAGTGTAGAGTACAGCCCTGTCATGTAGTCTCAGACCGAAATGGAAATCCGTAGCATCATCTTAATCATCCTCATTCTCATCGATCAGCATTAGAAAAAAAAGTCTCAAATTCTGTGGCCCTTCATGCCCTGCTCTCATGGTGACCTCGATTTCGATGTCCCCTCCACATCTGTGGTCTTGGTTTGGTTCAGTTGGGGTCACCGGTATCGGCAAGTCCATGGGGGCTGTCGTTGGATGGATGTGGTGGCGCCCTCCGGAGGGAGAGCTCACTCACGCTGCTCTGCAACTAAGCAATTATTGTCGTCAGTAGGGGGCTTAGTAGGTGGTGTCTTGCGTATGTTAGATCAGAACAGGCGCCACTGAACACCACCGAAGTGACTCGGCAGCAGTGCAGTGTCTCCTCCGGTGGGTTGCCTCTTGACGACTTGACATTGACTGCTCCCTGTGGATTGCCGGTGCCGGGGCTGCGGCGGGGCCGACCAGGCTGTAGTTGTGGATGGGGGTGTCGGAATGAGCGGCGTGGGTGCACGCCTCTGAAGTGGCGCAGAAGTTGGGACAGCAAAAATACAAAACAAAACAAAACAAAACAAAACATTTCACACATTGAAATGTTCAGGTAAAAAAAAAAATGTATAAAATTATCACATTCCATAATATGGACTGTACACTTATGTTAAATAAGGAACATTGCTCTGTCTTCCATGTGTCAAAATTTCATTGAAATCTGTCAAACAGTATAAAAGTTATGATGTTTATTCTAACCTTGTTGGTGCATAATTATGATGCTGATCATGTCTGCAACTGACAGATTTGCATTTCTCTGAAGTTTGAAGGTTGGTTTTACCATTAAAATAAATTCGGATCAGTGAGAAAAAAATTAGTGCATAACTACATATATAAGGAAGTCAAACTGCAAATACTGACACTCTTCAATGATATTGTTCTGAAATTGTAGTGCCCTCAGTATGGCTCTCAGTCTGATTTCGACCATTTTCAAATCATGATTTTTTCCAACTTTGACTCATACGTACTTTTTTAAATGAAGGAAATTTTGCTTGAAATTTGGAACATAGCTTTTCCAGGTATTGGAAATGCTGTCCTATTAAGACTGGATTTGGCAGTGAAAGCAAATTATGATTTTGGAGTGGCTAAAAATGGGCCGTATTTCACTTTCGGGATCATTTTCGCCACCCCCTATCTTTAAACGGCTGTAACTCCAGACCTAATGAAGATATTCACTTACTTTTTTGTAAAACGTTAGTTTTTTTAAGTTGTATAAGAATTTAAAAAAAAAAAAAAGTTATTTTCTCCCTTTAAAAATTTTAGCTGCTGCTACCTACTTCTTGTGATTCGTTTTTTTAATGCACAAAGGCACATACTACAACAAGAGAAAAAAAGAACAATATAATTAATTTGCCTGTTCCAACCTTAGTTCTCCAGGCCTTCCAGAACAAATCAGAAGCCCAGGAAAAATTGTTTCAATAGTTTCTTGTTTGGAAAGAATGTGTTCCAGTATTTTCATGATTGGCAAGAATTTCCTTCTAGGGGTTGCAACCTTGCCATGGTCGGAGGGCTTGCACGATCCAGTGATCCCGTAGGCTCTGCTGGCGGGGGCATCAATACTTGAATGATAGACTAGTTTTTAAAAATGCTTCTAGGCCTGGAAAGTCAAGTTGCTGTCTGGCCTAAACACCTCTGGCCCAGGTGTATCGATCGGCTGCCCCTGTATGGTGCATGGTCAAGACAGGCAGTTCCCTGGCTGGCCAGGGTAACCCCTGCAGTGCTCAGCTCTCTGTCCCCGGGAGTTCAGCATGATCAGGGGAGATAGGGTTAGTGGGCTCATGTTTGTTGTACATCTCTCCCAAAGCCTGGAAGGGGTCAAGACGGTGACTTCTTGGCCCTGGCCCCTTAGTTTGACTCCATGGTGGGTGGGTAAGGGAGAGGTGAAATTAAAAACAAAGAAATGGCTTCCTCACCTAAAATCCCCCCCCCCCCCCGCAAAAAAAAAAAAAAATCATCCCCCCCCCCAAAGTCAACTCCAACTTGAAAAGAATGCCGCAGGAGTGTGACCTGGACTCTGATTCCGAAACTGAAACAAGAAAAATGACTGGATTTTGATCCTCTTGGCTGATTGTCGAGAGTGCAGAACAGGACAAACTGATTTCTGCGTTAAGCCCATTTGCCATTCAGAATGGCTTCCAAGGAATTGCAGGAGACCCTCAGTCCATAAAGCGACTAAGAAATGTTACCTTCCTAAGTCTAATAGACAATCAGAGCAGCTGCTGAAAGCCACAAAAGTTGTAGAAAGAGAGATCCAGGTGACCCCACATAAACAGCTGAATTCCTCCAAGGGTGTCATTTGATGCCCGGATCTGAGAGGCGTTTTGGAGACTGAGATTTAGATTGAACTTGCTTCATAAGTTGTAACTGACGTACATAGGTTGACAGTTCACAAAGGTACAGAAAGAAGTGCCCTCCAACACCTCTTTCTGACATTCTGTACTCCTTCATTGCCTCAAGTCGTCAGAATGGATTATTTGAATGTGCGCATTCAACTTTATATTCCGTCTCAGATGTGGTGCTTCAAGTGCCAGAAGTTTGGGCACATCGAAGATTGCTGTTCTGGGCAGAAGGTGTGTGGTGTTTGCTGCAAAGCAACCCATAATGGGCCGTGTAAAGATCCAGCCCATTGTGCAAACTGCAATGGCGACCACCCCTCCTCTTCACCACAGAACTGCGCAGTTTGGATTCAGGAAGCGAACATCCAAAAGGTAAAAATGGAAAATGAAATTTCATTTTTCGAGGCATGGAAGCAGGTCCATAATAGTCAATATATATAGTCAGTTTGTTCTTATTCTTCGGTTGTGAAGACAGTTTCTACACATTCTGTTTGCTGTCAAACCGATGTGTTTCTTTTTTCAAAAACATTGCAAGAAAAAGGGCTAAGCCCCCGGAGGCAAATCCACCAACTCCGAATCTAAAGTGGATGCCCCTGGCGAAGGCAATAAATCCTCCACTTCTCAGACTGCCCAGCAGTCTAATCCATCTGCTGCTGGGCAGACTAAAAAAGTTCTCCCGCCTTGAATTTTCAAGAGCAGTACCCATGCAGGCAAGCGAGTCCAAACAAGTGTGGAGATGGTGGAGATTAAAAGGCAATCTCCACTGTCTCCAAAACCTAAGCCGTCTCCACCTGCAGGCAAGTCTGCCAGCAGGTCTGAAGAACGAAACAAAACTGTCCGTATGCAAAACAAATATCCTCCATTGGACGCAGATGACGACTTGGAGATGAACTGATTTCTCTCCTGTTTGTCCTCTGTACCATGGGTAGTAGATTAGTCTATTGGAATATCTGGTTTAAACTCTAACTTTGAGGAGCTGCAAAAAACAGTAAACAAGTGGGGTATTTTTTGCTCCCATAAGAAAACCTAACACAGAGTAACTTTTATTCAAGACTGGCACAGCCTTTTAAACTTGAATAAAGTCAGACAAATACATAGACGAACAATCTAATAGTAGGGGAAAAAAACAAGTGCAGGCCAACAACTAAACTGTCTTCATAGTAATGACTTGGCAAAGATTTGGACTTAAGGGGGGGGGGGGGGGGGGGGAGTTTGAAGATGGAGAAACTGGGAACATGAAATTAAGAAAATATGTTACAGATATGAAAACTCTTCACTAGCTGCATAAGGGAACCATCTTTTGTGTCGTACACTTAAACCTCAGGTAGTAGCTCTTCAGGAAACAAAAATTCAAAGCCAAAGGATCTTCAGTCTTTCTGGCTTCAATATTCTTTCGAAACCTGCACAACCTTCCACGTTGGGACTAACGGGCGGCGTTGCCCTTCTTATCCACAAAGCTTTGCTGTTCGGCCCTGTTACTCTTGCTACCCCTCTTCAGGCAGGAGCTGTGAGAGTCAGTCTCCATTAAACCATTACGGTGCGCTCATTATATCCACCACCACCTGTCTCAGTTTGTCGTCAGCACCTTTTCAGTCTGATTGAAGAACTTCCTCGCCCTTGTATGCTGTTCGGTGACTTTAACTCTCCTACTACCAAGGCTTTCTGCTGCTTACTTATTGTTGGAAACCAAGTAATTCTTTAAATTTTGTGAAAATTTTCACATGCTTTCATTAAAGAATCATAAGAAATAGAGTTATGCATGAATTTGTATGAAATTTTGTGTGAATGTGCAGAAATGGATGAATGAAAATATGAAATGAAAATAAATTGGATATGAGTTTTTCTAATGTTGTCTATTTCAAAATCTCTCAGTTAATGATCAAAATCATAGGCACACACAGATGGATCGGTGTTACTTGCATCTTCATCCTCAGAATCACTCAAAAGATACCCGTAATCAACGTAAGCTTCAAAGTTCTGCCACTTCATGATCTTTTTTGATGCGTTGAAGTTCACTTTCACTAATTTATTCAGCAGTAAAACCCTGAAAGCTTTTGTCATCGCTGTCTCCATCTTGTAGCAGTTCTCGCCAGAAGTCTTCATTCGTGTCCATTGCAAAAATTGCTCAAAAATACGACTTTTTCTTCGGTTCAAACCAAAACAAACCGCCATTTGCAAAGCCAATCCATCCGGAATCGACTGCGCATGCGTGTATTAACAGAAAGTGTGATGTAGGCTAGCCTAAGTCGCGAAAAGAAGGATGGAAGGGAGACACTGGAATGGCGGCAGGCATTCAGCGGCTGTGCCTGCCCACAGTTCCTGTGTATAGCAGAGATTGTTGGTGGTTCTACCTGCTGATGGCAGTAGGAGAGTTTATGGCCATAATCCCCTTTGGGTTAGTGGGAATTTTTCATCCAGAGGTCTGCTTCTTGAAGATGTCTTTTCAGAGTTGGACTTGTGTGAATGATGGGTCTCCAACTTACCTCCATTCCTCCACAGGTACACTTTTATGTTTAGATTTGTCGGTCCTGGACTATGAGTGGTCTGTCCATGACAATCTAAAACCCGTAACAACTGAGAATGCCTCTTTTCCACAACACCTTAATTGTAAGAAGGCTAACTGGAATCTTTTTTTCTGCAAATATTTCAAAGCAGCTCCAGAAAACTGATATTCTTTAAAGTCAGGACGCAGCAGAATCGCTAACTAAAACTTTAAGTCTGCAAAAACCTGTATTCTGTTGTCTTCTGATAAACTCCAACTGCATAAAACACCTTGGTTCAATTCTGGCTGCCAACAGATCTCAAAAGAAGGCAAACAGGCTCGGCATCAGGTATTCCATAGACCTTCAGCTCACAATGTTCGAGCCCATCAAAAACTCAGCTAAAACGAGGCACACTTTTAAAATCAGTAAACGTCAGTCTTGGAGAAACTTCTGCTCTGGGCTGACATCTGAAACATCCAAGTAAAAAGTCTGGAACATCAAGAAAATCAAAGGGAAGAACATCAACCCATCAATACATCATCTGAAACTTGCCGATGCTCTGATAACTGACAAACAAGCTGTTGCTAATCTGCTGGCCTCCACCATTCATCAGAACTCGTCATCCTCAAGTAAATCTGCAGCCTTTTTAACCCTCTGCCTGCCACATGACTTTGTGCTACATGACAATGTGAATACCATCCAAGTGAGGTAACTCTGCAACACATAAACACTTGCTATAAAGAAACCTGAGTTAAAAAATTTGTTTTTAACTCATCTATTCTATAAAAGTAATGAAAAGAATTCAAAGACATCACTCCATCCAAAACACCCATTTTTCCCCATATATATTGAACTGGTACACGAGGAAAAAAAAAACAAACAAACAGACTAACTCTTCTTCAGTGTTCTCGGTGCTAAAACAATTTTCCCTAAATTCACTATACCCACAGAATGTCATGGATTAGGAGCACAGAGTGATTTTCCAAGTCTAAACAAAGTACTGAAACCTTCAGGAACAAAATAAAGTCATTCTATATGGTCTGCACACTAAATAATCAACTTTTGTTGTGAAGGAAACAAACAACCCAACTTCAACAATTTTGTTAAACTGAAGGCATCACATACAAGAAGATTCATCTTCTAACTACCGAGGGGAACAGATAACAAGAACAGATTACTGAATACTGGACTTTTAGATTGTGATGGAATTCAGCAAAAATGTGCTTTTGCACAAGTGCATTGAGCAATCGCCCCCCCCCCCCCCCCCCCCCCCCCCCCCCACCCCACCACACACAAAACACACTGTGGTGATGATGTACCTCTTGTCCGTCTCCTCTTTGCTTTTTGATAAACAGGCAGTTTTTTTATTTTAGGCCAGAGTTCATGTTCATCCTTTTCTGCTTGCTGTTTGCTGCAAATAAATTTGTTTCTCATTAAAAGTCTGCCAAAATTACTCTGAAATCAAAAGGCTAAAGGTGACGCTCTCACAGGCAAATCATGGGACACACACACTGACTGACCCGGTTTCCTGGCTGTCAAAACAAGCGAAACTTGGGGGGGGCTGCACTTCTTGTAGCCAACCACTCCAGTCAACAATTAAAGAATCCCTAGCAAGTTTTGTTTTTTGAATTTTCTTTTTTGGGGGGGCTGGGCCCAGCAGTAGTGGGCTATTCGACGTCGTCATTATCATCGCGGGAATCATTATCGATTCCGGCCTCAAAATCAGTCAGCAGTCGATCTTTATTCATAACTAGGTCAAGATTTACCTTCGAATCGTCTCGCTTCAAATCTTCAAGCGTGTAGTCGCAAGTATGCTTTCTTCATCAATATCACATCAGAAAATGAGTTCTACAAGTTACTAGATCCACCATTTTCCCAGAAAATCTTGCGAAAAAACCCAGACTTTGAAAATTCACAGCAGCGAAACAACTCCACTGAAAATCTTGCAACAAAAAAGCAAAATGGTGTCCAGAAAATTCCGTACTGGAAAACTCTTCTGTCGCGATTGCATTCTGGGATATGCGATGTGAAAGCTAAAGTCATTGACCTAGTATTCAGCGGTCGTTCTCGGTCAATCCGGTATTCAGAGAGAGGAAATCTCGCGGTCGATCCGGTAGGCAGTGGGTTAAAAATCAAACAACTCGGAGGAAAATCTTCATACAGTTTCACTTCAGACAACTCTGAAATGTACAATCTACTTTTTTCAATTGGTGTACTTAAATCAGCTCTGCAATCCTGCAGTGATTCTGCTCCTGGCATGGATGATATTCATTATCAGCTTTTGAAACATCTCCCAGAGAGCTGTCTCCAGACCCTTCTTAAAGCCTACAACCATATCTGGACCACACGGTACTTTCCGCCCTCCTGGCGGAAAGCCCTGATCATTCCCATTCCTATGCTTGGAAAAGACCTTACCAACCCTTCAAACCCTTCAACCCTCCTATAGCTCTGATTAGCTGCCTCTGCAAGTTAATGGAAAAGATGGTCACCCATCTGATGTTGAAGCTGGAAACCGATGGCCTTTTGGCCAGTGAACAGTGCGGGTTCCAGAAGTACCACTGGACTGTAGAACGTTTAGTCCGTCTGGAAACCACCATTCGCAATGCCTTCATTAATAAACAACATGTAATTGCTAACTTTTTTTATCTGGAAAAAGCGTACAATACCACGTGGAAATCTGGAATTCATATGGATCTTCATAAACTTGGTTTTCGTGGTCACCTGCCTTTATTACATTATTTATTCAAAACTTTCTGACTGATGTGTAGTTTTAAGTCCACATTGGCACCATGCTGTCTGACATCCATGGGCAAGAGTTGGGGGTACCTCAAGGGAGCATTTTTGCTCCTGCTCTCTTCAGTATCAAAATTAATGACATTGTCATTTCAGTAAACCAGGGTTCCGAGTCCTCTCTGGTTGTTGATGACTTTGCCCTCTATGCTGTTTGAGCCTCTTATGCCAGCGTACAGCATCAACTCTAACTTTGTGTGGATAAGATTCAACAGTGGGCTGAGGAAAATGGGTTTACCTTTTCAAGCACCAAAACACTATCCATTTTCACAATTTTCGTCAGTTCTTTGCCAATCCTGAAATTCGTCTGGACAAATCCACTATTCCAGCTGTGGAAAAACCCAAATTTCTGGGGGGGGGTTTTAAATCAAAAACTGAACTTTAAAAAGTCACATCCAACACTTAAAAAGTGCTTGTCAAAAAGCACTGAACATTCTAAGAGTTGTGGCACACACAGATTGGAGCGCTGATAGGAAAACTCTTTTCCATCTTTACAGGGCTCTGATCTGCTCCAAACTGGACTATGGGTGTGTAGACCTTCCTACCTGAAAAGTCTCAATCCCATCCACCATCAAGGGTTTCAACTCAGTTTGGGTGCATTCCTCACCACCCCTGTTTTTAGCCTGTATGCTGAGGCAGGGGAACCATCTCTCGGGAATCGTTGGCTGAGACTTTGCTTGAACTGCTGTTTGAATCTATCCACTGAACCCCAAACCCTGCATATGACTGTGTTTTTGAATCCAAGTTTCAAAAGAAATTCATTGACCGTTGTAAATTCTTATGCACAAATGTGTATCTCTGATGCATAAACTTCCCCCATCTGACGCATTCAGGCCAGTGCTTCACAAAAACGTAATAATGTTTACCATGACACACTGATTTTCTCCTGTATGCATGACAACTCTGAGCAGCACATCACGCAAAAAGGCTTTCATCTTATCCGCCACAATCGAAGTTAAAAACATAAATTTCCTCAACATTTTAGAACGTTCTGAATCAATGAACACTTCAGCTTGAGAACTCTTCTCTACTTAAAACCAACAAGAGTTGTCAAAATAGACTAGGCCTATCCAGTCAGTGATTGGACCACAATATCACGTGACTGAGCTAAGTGGGAAAAGCATGGAAAACCGTAAGAATTTCAGCTTTTCAGAACCAAAATCCGACAGTTCAGCTGTCGCTCATGGATGATAATCCAGCGAATGGAACAAAAGTCAAATGATCTATGCAACATGACCATTTCGGATAATTAAAATGGCTTCGTTCTGGACGTACGAATGTGTTGCTCACAGAGCAAGAATGGCCAGTCTACAGTTTCATTGTAGGTTCCACTGGGCTTCCGATGATCATTGCATGGCGATTGGAATTTGGTCATACCATGAAATATTTCAACATTGAAGGAAATGGCTGTCATAGTGGAAATTCTGTGATGATAATCGAAGAGGACATCCCACAGATTAAGTTTCACAGTTAATATCCTGATAGTTTAGGTGCTCACGTTTACTTATATTAGTTGATAACACTGTAGAAACATAGGAACTCGAATATCAATAGATAACATGTAGCACTGTCTAGAATGTTTTATTAACTTTATTATAAACACCTTTTCTGATGTATTTCTATCTCTATTATAAACACCTCTTTCCTACTGTATTTCTATCCCTTTCTCTGTGCATTTATGTGTGTGAGCCAATGAGGGCACGCTCGTATGTGTGTGTGTATGTATGTGTGTGTGTGTGTGTGTGTTCACTTCATTTTCTAGCAGTTATTAATGGTGACCACCTAAATATTTTTGTGACCCCCTGAAAATTTGGAAGTGAGTTTTTTGTACCAAATTTGACCCCCTAATTTTAAGGAAATAATTATCACTGTGACCACCCCAGTTCCATCCCACTGCTGGGAATTCATATTCTTACCCATTTGAACAATGCAGATATAGACCTTGAAGTGGTATTTGATTTTTCCAAGTTTCCTGATGACCCACCATGGACTTTCTTTACTCCAGAGATCCACTTTGATTTAGCCCTGTACTGAAAAGATTCCACTAGTTCCTTGATGTACCCGTCCTTCTTTACCAAACTATGTTCCAAGTTTCCATTCTTCACAAGAATTTACACTGACCGTTCGAAATCTGAGGAGGGGGTTGCCTCTGCTTTGTATTGTGCAACTCCCTTTCTGCTCTGCTCAACTGTTGAAGTTATTTGAACTGTACACCTCTCTGAAATCAGATGGATATAACATAGTTTTTGCTTGGGTTCGCAGCCATGTGGGCATTCGAGGCAGCAAAATGGTTGATGAACTTGCCAAGAGTGCCACAAAGATGGATTTGAGCAAATTGTCTATCCCTCTCTCTGATCTGAATCCCCAAACCCAGGCTTATGTTAAAGACTTCCGGCAAGAGGAATGGGACTCGCAGGATGATAACAAACTATTTAAAATCCGTCCAAACCTGAAAGAATTTTTACCATGTTCCCAAGGCAGCTGTAAGAAGAAAGTTTTGTGCCGTCTGCATACAAGCCACTCGTTTTACACCCATTCTTATCTTTTAAAAGGTGAAGAAGCTCTGTGGTGCATTCCATGTCATGTACCAGTGAAACATATCCTTTTAGAGTGTTGGGACTTGCATGACATGAGACATTAACACTTTACAGCAGACTCCATGAAAACATTCAGAGATGTCCCACTTGATGTGATCTTTGAATTTCTTAGGGAGTCTAACATTTTTCATCTAATCTAAGATTTTATGGAGCAAAGATTTTAAACAAAATTTTTGGTGTGATTTTAGAAGGTATGTTTTAAAGAGTTATGTGAATGAGCGTGTGTGTGTGTGTGTGTGTTGTGTGTGTGTGTGTGTGTGTGTGTGTGTGTGTGTGTGTTTGAATGACTTGTGAGTTAACTTCAACATGGTTACAGCCCTAGTTTGGCCCTGTGCGGTCAGCTTTAAGCAACATTACCATTATCATGGCAAGAATTTATAAGGGTACTTTCCAATTCCTGGAGATTACGGCAAAAGCAGTATTCTTTTGTTCATTGTCCGTGATAATTCATTTGGTATAGCTGATTGAAAATGAAATAGATAGTGTGGGCAAAAAATTTGTTGAGTTTTAACACAAGTGATTTAATTTCAGTTTTATCAAGAAGGTGTCACTGCCTATGGACTAGTCCACATACACTGTGCTACATGTGCTAAGTTTCGAGACCACAGTGCGCATGAATTAAAGTTAATGGATGAATTAATTACTAAGATGGGACAATTTAAGAAAAGGGTCTCATGGCTACGACTTAGCAGATGTCAGACCAACTTGTTAACCCATCTCACTGGTCAGACCTTGGTTACCAATCCAACATTGTTTGTGCCATTATTATGGTGTTATGTGTGGGTGAGTGTACACGTGTGTGATCGCATGGGTGTGTAGGCACAGGCCCATGTGTGTGCGCCAATGTATGAGGTAGGTGTGTGTGTGCATTTTTGTGTGTGCACACTCGCATTTAAGTGTGTGTATGTGTCTGTGCGCGTATGTGCGTATGGAAGAAAGGTGGCAGAGTGGTTAAGACGTTCGCCTGCCAATCCAACGTGTGAGAAGTGCGTGGGTTCGAGCCCTGCCTTTCTCGCCCTTTCTTTCCCAGTTTGAATGACAAATTGAACTGAATGTCAAGTCCATCGGATGGGGACTATAAGCAAGTCGGACCCGTGTGCCTTCCTGGCCCCCTGCACACGTTAAAGAACCCACGGCAGTTGAAAATCGAAAAGAGCAGGGGGGTTCCCCGCTGCCCTGGCAAAATTGATGTAAAGTAAAGATAGCCGCCTGGTATTTCTTACCAAGCCACAAAAATTGTCACTTACTGTTGTTGTGTGCCGTCGTGTACCGGTGGAAATGGAGGACACGTATAAAACATCGTATGCATCCTATGTGAGAAACTGGAGGAATAAGTGAGATAAATGAAAATGAGTGACTGATATTGGAATGGTACGGGAAATGACTGAATGAGCGCCAGTAGGCTGCTCTTCGGCTGGCTCTACCTGGGTAGGCAGCCCGTTGAGTGAGTGAGTGAGGTAGTGTGTTTATTGTAAAACGTTTAGAGCTTGGTCTGTGACCGAGGATAGGCGCTATATAAATACAAATATAATAATAATGTGTGTGTGTGTAAGCGTGCTCCTGAACGCATGCATCTGTGCATGTGTGTATGTGTGTAAGCAAGTGTTCCTGTGTATATGGGTGTACATGCATGAGTGTGTGTATGGGTGCGTATGTATGTGTGTGTCTTTGGGCACCCATCTTCGTGTGTGTGTATGTGCCCGTGCATGCGTGTGCATGCATGTACAAGTAGGTGCGTGGGCACATGCAGGCACATATGTGTGCGTGTGTGTGTGTGCGCATGCGTGCCTTTATTTGTGGGAGACAAATGTTTATAAGATGAACAACAAAACGCACACATATACGTGCACACGCACACACACATACACACCAACTTATGCACACTCATGTCTATGGACTCTCCGCTTTGCACACCTGCATCTCCTCACCAATGCACACCCACCAGTGCACACATGTCTGCAGTATACTCTGGGATCCCTGAAAGATTCTGTCTTATCTCAGTTGATATGTGTTTGATTATTTGTGTCTGTATAACAAATAATTCAGTACACATAAAGGCATGTCCTGCGAACGAAGAAGCCACCAATAGAACTTGCACCAGTACAAATTAAACACAGCAAATGGATCAAAAATAGAGATTTGTTTTTTCTTGGTTCAATATGATCTACTTAACTTGCACTCTTTGTACGTACATCTGTTATTTTGTTTTTTTTATCTGAGGTTTCTCTTTTCATATTTTGGACATAATTGAATATTAAGAATGAATTAAAAAATCAGGATGTTTTATGTTTTTTTCATTAACTCTGTTTTGTGTTTTTTCAGAATTAATGTAACAATCTTTACAACGGATTTAGAGTTTTGTTTTTTGTTAAGTATGTCTGCTTAGACCTATGTACCTGTATGATTTAGCCATAGTTTGTAGACATGTTTGGCGAAAATAGTATGAATACGTCAGACTGGAAAAATAGGTATTACCCAAAATCTTGAGACAAAGTTGTTGAGTGGCCATTGCACTTGCAGTTTGTAACCATTGTGTTGTCTTAATATGACCAAAGAGTGACAACTCTCGCTAACTCTCACATCTGGCAGTGTTGAAATATGTTGAATCAATAGTGGGTACTGCAGGCTCTGAGATATAGAGGGGAAAAAAAAACAGAGAGAAAAGTGAAATTGTGCCAAAATATGTTTATGAGTATAGGTTAAAATTAGTTTGTATTGGATGAAACTTTTCCTTTTTTAACTGTAGTTTCTGATAGATCAGATATCCCTCTACCCAGTGCTGTGTGATGGTTACTGAAAAGGAATCCCCCCTCCCAAATTTTACAAAAGTATAGAAGATATGTACACACACTTTGCAGAAAGTGCATTCATTTTAGTTGAAAAGTATGCCACCAAGCACATCTCCAGAGCTCTCCACGCCGACGATTTTGCTGCCTGGAGTGCTGCAGAACATTTAACCACAGCCAGCTACAGGATGCAGGAAGCACTGGAACACGTCGGAAGATGGGCCTATGACTGGGGCGTAGAAGTCAATGCCACCAAGACAGTGGCCACAGTCTTCTCGCTGTCGCCACTGCGAGAAACCATCAGCTTGAAAATAAATGGAAGAGAGCTAAAACAAGAAGACAACCCAACATACCTAGGCATCAAGCTGGACAAGCGGCTTACTTGGAATCCGCACCTCAAGAACATTGAAAACGAAGCAGTCAGGAAGCTCGCCATCATGAAGAAGCTGGCCGGTACATCCTGGGGCGCAAACAGCAGCATCCTGCAGAAGGTGTATGTGGGTACCGTCAGACCAACCCTGGAGTATGGCAGTTCTGCATGGGCCACTGCATCCAAGACCAACACCAGTCGCCTGAACAAAGTGCAGAATGCAGGATTGCGACTGATCACTGGAGGGATGAAGACTACCCCAATCCAAGCCATGGAGAAGCTTACTAGTCTACATTCCCTCGAAGACAGACGCGAGGAGAAGGTTTTCATCCACAGTGAAAAGTTACTGCGTATGCCTACCCACCCCATGCACACCGAGATGCAGAACCCCACCAAAAACAGGCTAAAGAGAACAAGTTTCAACCACCTGTCTAAGAGCCTGCATCGCAGCAATGAAGACCTGCTGCCTGTTTCACCAGCCGAAATGGAGATGCTTCCAAATTTTGAGGAACCAGACAATCACCTGGAAGATGTCGCAATCATCACCGAAGTTCCTGGCATTAAAAGAATGGACCGTCAAGCCCCTCAAGTAATGAAAGCTCTAGCACAGGAGATGATCGCCAACCAATACAACCCCAGTGAGTGGACCCACGTCTTCACAGATGGATCCTCAGAAGGAGCAGTCAAGAATGGAGGAGCAGGGTTCTTCATCAGACACACCAATGGAAGATTGACACACAAGGCCTTCCCTACTGGAAAGATCTCCTCCAACTACAGAGCGGAGGCAATAGCACTGCTCCACGCAGTGAGGATCTTTCTGGAACCGGCCAGCCCATCACAGAAGGTTGTCTTCTTCACAGACTGCCGATCTCTGCTGCAGGGACTTCAGAACACAAGAAATGAACAACATACGCAAGACATCAAGGCTGCCCTCCATGAACTCTCAAAACAGTCTGTCATTACGCTTCAGTGGATTCCGTCTCATTGTGGGATCATGGGCAACGAAAAAGCTGATGCTCTCTCCAAAGCAGGCAGCAAAATGGAGCAGTTCAGCCACCCCGTGACCTACAGGGAGGCCAAGACCATCATCCACAACCAGTTTCAGTCCCAGTGGAAGAGAAGGCTGGGTGCAGAGAGTGGTGCTGACCCGATCCACCAGCTCCAAAGGCACCAGCAGACAATCCTCTTCAGACTGAGGACCGGCCACTGCAGACTGCTGAGCCACCTTAACCGCCTGAAGATCACCTACACTGACCAGTGTCCATGCGGCACTGGACCCCAGACCCCTGAACATGTCCTCCTGCGCTGTCCTACTCACGCAGCTCTACGACACAAAACCTGGCCGGAGGGAGCGGAGTTACAGGCGCAGCTTTGGGGAGCCCGTTCTGACCTAGAGAAGACCGCGGGCTTCATCATGGCGGCCGGGTTACAAGTCTGACGCATCCAGCTTCAATCGAACGCAGAAGAAGAAGAAGAAAAGTATGCCAACAGCAGTTTTAGGGTGAAAAGGTCTGTTACATATTTGTAATGAAATCAAGTTGCAAGGAATGATTGACATTATTTTTGAGATTCTGAAAGAGATCAACATTTTTCATCTGATATAATATTTTATGGAAGAAAGATTTTAAGGTGATTACAGCATGTTTTTTAGAAAATCTGTTTATATGAGTTGTATGTGTATTTAAAAAAGAAAAAAAAATTTGGAGTTGACGTCAACGGGGTGACAGTCCTGATATGGCTGTTTGCGATCAGCTGGGTTACAAGTAACATTCTCTCTCTCTCTCTCTCTCTCTCTCTCTCTCTCTCTCTTGGATTGCATCTTGTTCTGTGGTAATTTATAGGATTATTAGGATGGTTGCAGTTCAGTTTAGGATTGGTGGAAGGACCAGTCAATTTTAGGATCAGGAACCCCTGTGACTGGCTTGCAGTGAAGAAGGGGGGACAGGAAGGGAGAGAGGGATGGGGCAGGCAGAAAGCAGGAGTGGAAGGGAGGGCTGTTTGCACCTTGTTGGTAATCACAGTTTCCCTCTAAGGTAAAAAGGATGCATCTGTTGCAAGTGAATTGAATTGATAGAGTTCCAGCCAGAACAGTAACAACCACCATTTCCTTGACAGATCTGCCTTGTGATACCTGTGCCTAAAAGCGCTGGTTTGATCCAAATATGATCTTTACACAAAACACATTTATTTTATCAATTTTCGATTTCCACACTTTTATCAGTGTAATTAAGTCTTGTTTGATTCAGGTCGTAAAGATTAAATTCAAGAAGTTTTATTTTATATTATTGAGCAAGATATACATATATGTGGCCAACCCTTTTTCTACCTATGATATGATATTTATTCATATTTGCTGCTCAGATGAAAAGTACATTAAATAGTCTGATCTTGATCAAATATGAATCAAAGTTATAATTTTGTTTTTTGCATAAAATTTCTAAAATTTCTGCAGTTACCAAATTTGTTTCTGAAAGCATTAAACAGAATTTTGGAAACTTAGTTTACTTTAAATTGCCAAAAGAATTCTTTTTCTAAACCAAAACAAAATAGAAAAAAAAAAAAAATTTGTGGATGTAGTTTGCTCTGAATGCGCTTGTTTTGTGTTGGTCTTTATTTAACTTACCATTGTGGTCACATACCTCTCTTTGGTAAATGCGGAATCATCTGTAAATGGGACTCTACCTGTGATTTCAAAGCCCGATTAAAGTTTTAACATATTGCCACTGAAATTTGAAGCAATATAGCATCCATATAGCTTGCATTGCTTTCCTAGCCAGCAGCAGTTGAGCTGCTGAATTCACTATATTCACTGAAGGGATAGTCACCTATCATTACCACTTGTGCTTATGATCTACACAAGCAGAAAAATTATGTAAAAAATGTTTAGAGGGGAATGAAAGCAGGTCTACTGTGACCATTATGGCAAACAAGTTGTCCTCAAAGCTTTCAATCCCATTTCTTCACCCCCACTCCCCCATCCCTTTCCCTATGGAAGTGAAATTTGGGTTCTCTCAAGAGGGGTGGAATAAGGCAGATTGGTAGTTGAGTATAGTTGATGGGCAGAATAGTCCGAGCAGGTAAAAGGTAACATATCTTTTATCAGTTTATAAAAGGAATAATAGTTACCGATGATAGTTTTTAAGAAAATGTCAATTTCGTAATTAACCCGTTCACTGCTTGAAAATGTTACAAACAAAGGCTTTCCCAGTGCCAAGGAAATCTAATGATTTGGGGGTAATAATTAACAAAAAATTCTAGCTCAGAAACTACAAAAGATATAACAATGAAATATATATGATTTTTGAAGGAAATTGAATGAAGATTTTGAATCTGGGCTTCTTTTGTTTTAATTTTGATAATAAAAAAATCTTAAATAAATATTAGCGAACCGCCTAGAGAACGTGGACAAACGAGTCACAAGACGAAACACAACGCGTTTCAACCTCTTAGGTCTTCATCAGGTAACGAATAAAACAACGAAAATTCACTTAGCTTTGATCGCTTCAGATCAATAAAAAAATATTTAGGCATTTAGATTTGGATAGATTTTTTTGCACGATCAAAAACATATGTATTTACCACTACAGCTTCACATCCAAAAAAGAACACAAAGCAAAAAAGTTGAAAATAAAGTTTGTATTGTTACACTACACATGTAAATGAAAGTAAAACAGTTTAGAAGTCTATCAAGACGCTCACACTCTATGCAGACAGGTCAGTCCACGACCACGCCCCCCTCCCCCCACCACGCCCCCTTGCTGGACTTCAACCCTCTCTTTCACTCCTCCTCTTCTCCTACCTTTCCCTCTGCCCCGTGTCACGCCGCGAGCAGGCCACGCTCCCCTCTCGCGCTGACTATCACATCACTGGCCACTGGCACGCAGTGCAGAGTACACACTAGGCGAGCTCGTTCGACGCTGGCAAACCAGTCAGCTGAACACACACTGAGGTCACACAGCCCGACTCAATAACTGAGGAATACGGTCGGCAGTTCCATCACAACCTTCATGCTCGAGTAAGTCATTGAATAAACGATTATTGTCTTTGTCAAAAATGATTAGCAGAGCCTGCTCAGCTGTGTAAATACGTTGATTTGGTTGCTACGCTTGTCGAAGGTTGCACCGCCATCTTTGCAAGCGAGACGAAGTGCTGGCTGGTCATCCAGTCAGTGATGAGAATAGATGGGCTTTCCCCTCACGTGTGGTCATTTGCATATCATTTTAATACTACAGACATATAAGGCTTACTACGCACACTCTATTTAAGTCCGTTAATAGAAATAGTAACGAATGAAAATTCAAGAAAAATGCATGACGTCAGTGGACGGCCCATAGGCACTGGGAAAGCATTTTTACTTAGGCGTCAGCTGACGGCTTATAGGCACTCTTCGGGTTAAAGGTAGCTTGAGGTCAAGAAGTTTCATAGACTTTTGAGCAGTGAAAACATGTAATTGTAACTGTACATATATGTTTTACAGAAGTACCTAAAAGTACGCAACACAGAGGAAGAGTCCATTGACACGGAAGTGTACCGTTTCAAAGATGAACGTCGCAAGAAACGTGAAGAAGACCAGGAGGTTCAAGAAGCCATCAAGCGAGCCCAGTCACTGAGGGATTCCATTCCTGACCAAGACTCTAGAGTGGACTCCAACTCTGACCAGGAGCCTACCACTTCAGCCCCAGCCAGGAGTCGAGGTCGAGGTCGTGGTCAAGGAAGAGGCAAGGGAAGCAAGTTTTCAGGCGATTTTGGTGACAACACTAACACTCCACGAAAGAGAGGTCGAGGTAACCGTGGAGGTGGTAGAGGTTGCGGGAAAATGCCAGTTGTCATGGAGACAGGATCACGTTCAGTGAGAGATATGTTGACAGCAGGAAGTCAGCGACAGATATCACAACATAGAAATGGAAAGGCAGCTTCCAACACATTGTAAGTATGTTGTTGCTGTTCTGTTGCTTGTTTCAGTTCCATTCATCCTCATGGAGATCTGTACAAATATATGTCTATGTATTATTATTGAAATGTAGGTCATATAAACTAATGTGTCTCTATGTTCATGTGAAAATCCCAACAACAAGAAAAAGAAAACCCTCTTTAAGGTGTTCCCAGTACTTGCAAAACTGTGTAAGAATTTTTCCACAGACACGTTTTTTAAATGGTAAATACAACTGTTTTGTTGTAAGCAAATGGAAGAATGAAATTTGTTCAGACAGTGCTCAGAATACAGTCTGGATTCAGTGGTCATGGTGTGTCAGCATATTATAAATAATGGAAGAGGGCTTGAATTATAAAGGAACAAGAAAAATGAACATCTAGATCTGAGTGAATTACAGAGTTTATAGCTGTTTATCTTCCAGCTTGTTTTTGGTTTTCAGGATTGTGATCTTTGTACAGTTTTAATTTACACTTCTAGATTATGGATTACTGCTGAGAAAAAAAAAGAAAAGACTGCAACTTTTTAATGGTTGGGAACAGTTACATTTTTTGTTGGATCTAGTAAAAATCAGAAGTACCTTGTCATAAATTAGCCAATTGTAGAAGACATGGGGTTGGAAACAAGCAAAATATCATATCAGTCCCTTCACAGTATTTCTGATGATGCTTTCATTTCAGTGTTGAATACATATTTACACCAGTAAAATATTAAATTTGCATTAAACTTGTGTACCTGGTTGCGGATTTCATATCATTCTATGTTTAACCCTCTTGCATCTGCATTTTCCAGCCCAAAACTACTCCTAGTATTCGTATTGTTTTGAGAAACTTAACTTAAAACTCACCTACTGCCTTTGAAAGGCTGTAGTGGACAAAGTTTCCACTGCAGCGCTGTCAAATTTAGTATGCAAAATCCTAATACTTCATATTTCATAATGCAGAGGTGTAACATGTTTGTGATGCATGTTGGTGTCATTGTCACCCTGTTTGTCACAAAACAATGGGACATCAAACGTTGACAATGTTACTATGATATACCAGACAGACAGTAACATTGTTGACATGCATTTGTTAGTATAAATCATCAAAGGGTGGCCTACCTCAACTTGTAAACAGCCATCCTGGTTCAGTAAATCCAGTTCGGGGTGTCACAAAGTGTCACATAATTGTCACACACTCAAACATGGTAAACCAGGTAACTTTGCAGTTTTTGTTTTTCATCCTAAAAAGTGTGTTTGTCACTATTGAACAATTTTTAACACTGGAATATACACAGTCACAGAAAGAAGTAAAATCCATTGTTTACACTCTGATGTGGTGTCTGGTCACACACAGCAGGAAGGTAAGTGTCACCACTGTCACATGTCACCAGTATGGTAAACACTATTCGTGATCCATGGTTTCTACCATATTTGCTGTATGGTAGTCGCTATGGTAGTCGCGGAAACAGTCGTTGTGCTGGCAGAGAGGGACGTCACAGAAAGAACACTTGAAGGAGGTGTCTGGCTGTTGGCCTTTGGCTGTCTTGTGACTCACGTTGACACACTGACGACAGGTGCACTTTCTTCCTTCAGTTTTCACCTGTTTATGGTGGTCAGTTGTTTCCTTCACAATCGGGGCCTCTGCCACGTTTGACTGTCTTCCAGCACTCTTCTTCCTGCTGGTAAAGCCAGCACGGAGCTATTCTGCCACATCAGCCCTGAACAACAGGTGGTCATAGGTCTTCTTGGGTGTCGGGTTATGGGGTGACCTTTGCCAGGCAATGTAGGCCCGCACAATGATCAGATTGATGAGGGAATGGAAGAGGTAACGCTGCCACTTCTTGTTCTGATGGTCAGCCGGGTAGTAAGCCCTGTGCTGGTCAGACTTGTTCACCCTAGGCCTTGATGACATGGGGTTGCGGCTTGTCGCTGTCAGGTGCAGGTGTTGTCTTACCTGGTGGCTGGTTGGTGCTCAGGAAGTAGATAGGACGTTTATCTTTATATACTGTCACCATCAGGGGCCCCTTCTGCATTTGAATCAGCTCTCCTTGTTGTTTTAGGCCAGCCTTGGTCACCTCCTCCGGAAGCCCTTTGCGGCTGGACATCACTGTGGCACATGCGTATGTCCTGTGTTGTGACAGGTGTCGCATGAGTGGCGCAGAGGTGAAAAAACGGTTGAGTACAGGTGTCGGTTTAGCCCGTTGTACTCTGAAGCCATTTTGTCCACTACTTCATGTCTGAGGGGTACATTTGTATTAATGCAGCTGTGTTTGTCTGTGTAGATGTCAAAGTTGATGCGGTAGCCGGTGTCAGCGTCGCACATCTCCCACACCTTTACGCCTCATTTCGGTAGTTTGGCCGATATGTACTGCTTGAAAAATATTCGCCGTTTGAATCCTACCATGGCTTCATCGACAGAAAGGTCATGGGCCTGGCTTGAAATTTTTTTAAAATAAGGGCAGAATGAAGTCGAGGAAGGTCCGGATCTTGAACAGTGGGTTGTAGTCAGGACTGTCGCGGCCAGGTGTGTATTGTGCGTCTCTCATGTGGAAATACTGGTTCAACTGGAGAAACTTTATTTTCGACATCACCCCACTGATCCATGGCTCGCTAAATCAAAGATCAGTTGACCAGTAGCACCAGAGTCTTGGCAGATGTTTGATCCCCATCGTGATGAGCACAGCTAAGTATGCGCGCATCTCCGCAGGTGTCGTGTCCTGCCAAAGTGGGTCATGTTGTCCCCGCTTTGCCATCTGCTGCCTGGCGTACAGGTTTGTCTGATCAGCAGCTGTAGTAAAAAACAACTGTGGCAGGAAGAGAAAAAAATAATCCAGAGGTGTAGCTGTGCTTGGCAAATGGTGATTTGGCCCAGTCTCTTCAAAAGGCTGTACCACAGTGCAGAAGTCGCCAGTTGCCACATGGTCACAAACTCAGACAAAGGCACATCATCATCTTCATCACTTTCTTCGCGTTCTTCCCCCTCTTCTTCCTCTCCCACATCCACATCACTTTCATTTAACTCCTCTCTTTCATATCTCTCATCTTGTAGTATTTCATCCAACTCCTCTTTCGTATAATCCAAAAATTCGCCGTCGGTAGAAGTACTACAAGACTCCATTTTCAGAAACAAGGCGATGCCGTCTGCAGCAGTGGAATGCGGTCAGTTCACGACCCTAGTCTTTGTGAATGAATCGTTTCCCATACCCCATACTACTGCTAAAATTTCATTGGACACCTCTCAGGGATGCCCATTTATTTTTGGTGAGCCTTGACTTAACATGAGGTCGCAGTGTATGAGGGAAAGTAACGTGGCACGTGCGGCCGGTTGCAGCTGTAACGAACTCTAGGGGAGACAGAGCGGCTGGATACGGGCGAAACAAACGCAAGAGCGTTAAACTATTAACAAGTGGTATGGGAGTGGAGGTAGAAAGTTTTAGGAGCCGGGTGAGTTATGCATGGATGAAACCACACGTCTGGAAATGCCGGAAAATGGAATTGGACATTGCTGTTTGTCCGGAGATCCTGAAATCAGGAAATGTCCTGGTCGATATTTTTTATCCCGAACGCTTTGGTAAAACTGTGTCCTGATTACTCCATCCCATCCAGATTTTTCTTTTCAAACTGATCATTCCTTCGTCATTTTGTGCAAATGCTGCTTCGGCCATTAGTCACAATACTGTTTGTAGAACTTTATGAAGATTCATCTGGGATCAATGTCACTGTTAGAACAAATTTCATTTTCACAAGCTATCACACAGCAGAGGCTTCTTCTAGGTGGTAACTGGCTAATCTTACATTAACTACGGTGAAATAGGTTCTTTGCGACACAAATTACTTTCAAACCTGATTCATTAGCATACTTAGCATAGGCTCATGTGCTCTTGCTGATTTCATTTATGTTACTGGGCATGTTGTAAAAAATTTGACGCCATTTCGCAGGCGGAAGTCAGAAAGAATTGTCGCTCTTTGGTCAAATTTCCCCTCCTATGGTTAAGTTCTATAAGTGCAGTTACCACTGAATAATCTCATCTCAAGAATTTTTTTTGCCAATCTTTTAACCCTTCCATTACCAGGTGTTCTGTTTTGCATAAATCCCCATCGCCAGCGATTTTAAAAAAAAACAACTCTTATTTCGTACCAGCATGTGTGAAACACGGATATCTCTGGAACTAAACAACCAATTCTCATGATGTTTTTGTAAAACACTATTTTTATCATATCATAATATGTTAGTAATGGTTAGTCAACAACAGTTTCAAATTCTTAGTGATTTCAAGGGCAACAAAAAATGCAAAATAAAAAAAATGAATGTTATCTTTCTTCTCAACATAAAAAAGGAAGAAAGCATGCCAACAAACTCTCAAAAAGGAAGGAAAAATACTCCACTCACCAAATGAAGACCAGAAAGTATGGAATATCCAACAGAAAAATGGGGGGAAAAAAAAGCCATAAATCCACATACTCCAATAGCAGTAAACTGATGATAGTAGTGCACAATAGACAAGAAAGTGTCAAGTTTGTGTTTATGTCCAGGGTTTAGTTTTCAGGCAGAATGACAGCTACAAATGACTTTGTTCCTACTGTCTATGCTGTACACTAGATGACTAGGCAAACTTGAGAGGCATTAGTCCAGCCCATGGATCAGCTGACTGGCGGCCTTCCAGAAATCTTGCCGCCGCATGTGATAAAAAGTTCAAAGCTGACAGTGGGGCACATGGGCAGCTCACAGGTTTTACACTGAAAATTGGTCTGCACTCTCTTCCACCCTCTTTATGTCCTAGAGCTACAAGCAGCGCAGCCAGGATGGTTGTCATCTGTTTTTTTTTGTTTTTTTTTTAAATGTCACTCTGTCAAGCATGCCAGTGGTTGGACTGTGTCATCATCAGCTGGAATGCAGCATCAGGGAAGAAGAGCTGGAAGTAGTCCACAGGTTGAAAATCATCCTTGTTCACCAGCACTCCTGAAACAGCAATCAGAGGAATAATTAGTGATATGACTTATGAGGTGATGCAGAAAAGCAGTCACGCACACACACACACACACACACACACACACACACACACACACACACACACACACTCTCTCTCTCTCTCTCTCTCTCTCTCTCTCTCTCTTTCTCTTCGTCACACACGCACACACACACACACACACACACACACACACACACACACACACACACTCCCTCACACACACACACACACACACACACACACACACACACACACACACACACACAACAAAACACACTTCTAATGCCCCACTGGTACACACATGAAAGAAAGAAGGGAACACACACACACACACACACACACACACACACACACACACATACATACATACATCCCTGTCACTCTCACTGTTGAAAGCAATAATTTTTTATGAAAACAAAGTCATTCACTTGCCTGTTGATCTCTGGAATCTGGGGAGCCATTCTCCAGGGGCATATGAGTCAAGCTGATCATAATTCCCACTCAAACACATTTCTGCTGCTCACCTCTGACACGTCAGTCGGCCATGCCCCCATCGACCCTGACCCCGTTGAAAGCCAGCTGTGCTTGCTGTTCATGGTCTCTTAGCTATTTGTGTTGCTCGCCCCCTCACAATACACCTTCAGCTGTCAGTCACTGGGTCACACATGCTGGCCTGCATCTTGTATCATCTCCTCTTCTCTCCCCTCCACTTTGCAGGTGTCCAGTGCCTCACTTGGCAGTAATTTGGTCAAGATCTTGCTATCCCATGATGTTTCCTGGTCACCATATGGGTGTTCTCATCTGAATCAGGATCAGCTGACCTTCAATTCAGTATTTCCAGCATCTGATCCGTGGTAAATGTACGACAAGGCCGAGTACCTGAAGTGCTTGGTTGTGACATATTGTGAATGAAGAAACAATCAGTATAAATCGATGAAAGCACTTAACTGAACAGCGCTCTGACAAAGAAAAGGGCTGTGAGCACAGGTCAGGGAATCCCCCAACTATGACATTTGTAGCTGGCGTTCTATTTCATCAAATATGAGAGTATCAGGAGTTACCCTAGTTGGTCGCATTTTGGCGATGTCGGCGGTGAGCCACATGGTTGCAGAAAAGCGACGTTGGTGGCATAAGGGTTGAAATGCAATTACCACTCAAGAATCTTGTCTCTAGAATTTTTTTGCCAATATTTTTTTTGAGTTTGTTGTATTCATCTTATTTTCATGAATCATGGGAACAAAATTTGACAAAATGGTATGGGCAAACAGGTTTGTAGTTATATGCTCGTGATCAATGAAAGAAAGAAAGAAAATTTTGTAAATGTTAAAGTATTATTATTATCCAAACTTATAACAAAGACAAGTACATTCATTGCACATTTATCTTTTCAGTTAATGCAAGCTGAGAGGCTGCTTTAAATGGGCAATTTGTGATTCCTGGTTCATTGTGTGACAAAGGACCAGTTGACTGGCAAAATGAACAAAAATTGTTCAATCTATATTTTTTAAAACATTCTGTTAATATGACAGGTTTCATCTTGATTTATTCTGGCAAAGCAGTGATGCCCACTGATCTCCATACAACTGTTATTTTTCACGCCTGATTTATGATAATATCGAGACTGGTGTATGCGCTAAGCTTGTCACCCCAGTGTATTATTAATACAACTTATATGTATATGTGTATGTATATATATATATATGTGTGTGTGTGTATGTATATATATATATATATACAGACACAATCAGCCGTGTCTCCCTGATGAGTTCCGATCCAGCTGACCAAAGGCCTAGGAGCAGGCAATACATATAGATCTGCCTTCAAGAGGGATTGCGATGGTTCCCTCATGCAGCTAGTGAAGGGTTTTCATTTTTCTTTTTTTTTTTTTTTTTAATTTCAAATCTTTGCCAAATCATTACTATAATGATGGAAGAATTGTTAACCTACACTTGTTTTCCCCCACGACATAATTGTTCAGCATTTATATATATATATATATATATATTTTCAATTATAAACAAAGCTTGCTCTTATGTCTTAGATTGAAGAATGTTTCTCCTCAGGTTTCGAAATATCGGTATCTGACCAGGAGATATATGTTAGTGAGTTTCCTTCCCATTGGAGATTGTCTCCCCCTTGGAGACTATAAACTTGCTGAAGGCTCATTTTGAGAAGCATTTATTTTATTTTTCCCCATTCACCCAATCAAGCACATACTGTTAGTTAGGCAGAATTATCTACCACTGCAGATATGAATGCTTATCTCCCCTTATTTCTTCAATCTAAGACATAAGAGCAAGCTTTGTTTATAATTGAATATTTCTTGCAGTCATTGCAACACCAAGCTGCTCTGTAAGTTGCTGGAATGGTGCTCGGTACTTATCCTTGGAATTTATTAGTTTATTGTATATATGTGTGTGTGTGTGTGTGTAAAAGGTTTATTAGAACCTGTTTCATAAAAAGTAAACAAAAATATGTACATTTCACTTGACTGTTTAATCTTGCTTCAACTGGAAATTAACTTGTGCCCAAATTTGATAATCTTCATTTTCCCAGTAAATTTATTAAAATTTTTCTGGACTTTCCTAGAACTGCATGTGTGTGGGGTTCGAGGTTAAAATCCAAGTATTATTTCATAACTTAACAGTTTGATTCTATGAGCCAAGTCACGTAACTGTAGCATCAATAACCTCCACCCCACCCATGTGCCACTCCCACCCCTTCCCCCTGAGATATAAGCCTTCATGCTGAACTTTCTGCTGGAATAAACAAGACTACACAAATTTTCGGTTGAAGTGAAAGATGTCTAGTTTTTCCGTACAAGGGAGTTCTTCTAACACCAGATGCACAAATTTTGGTCACCACAAACTATTTCTTGAGTTCAAACTGCAAGCTGCCTTCAAAAGTTTCAGAAGTGGTAAATTCAAATTATAATCAACAAACATTATTGCTGCCTCCGGTTTCTTGAACTAAGTGAACTCCACTGCATGCGGTTCAGTAACATTAATGTCAGTTAATATTAATGATGGTCTTGTGGATTGCTTGGAAAAAAGGAGGTAAGGTGTTTCCAAATGCCCAGATTTTACTTAACAAAGATGTAGAAACCCTTTGGTTTCAGGAGGCTTCGCCCCCTGACCTCCAACAAAGGGGCTCTGCCTGTTGACACCACCAGAAGGCCCCAAGCGGCCCCATGGACCCCGGGCCTTTCTGCTTTTCTTTTTTTTTTTTCCAGGTTTCACCCATGGTTATGTGAAAAGTTTTCTGAACTGCACATGAAAGCTTCACCAGAGCTTTACAGCTTCACTCGAAGTATTACCGTGTACCTAGGTTTGGGGTGGGTGGATTGGATAATGTCAGAAATTTGTTATATACTGCTGAAAACAATTTAAGAACCAGTTTAAAACATTCAGACACAATTCAACCGAAAAACAAAATAACTTCTTCAAAAATTTAATTGAAAATTCATCTATGGAACGATACAATGACATCTGAAATAAACGAATAACAGCTGCTCAGAAACAACTTCATGGGCTTAATTGATGAACACCTTCATTTCAGAAATCAGAACAGTCAAATCAAATGACAATCAATGTCAGTACTCGGTATGGCCGCCATTAGCGCGGATACAAGCTAGACATCTCTGTCTCATAGAGTCCACAAGCCTCTGAGAGTCAGCTGGGGGATGTTTTTCCACTCCTGCTGCAAGAAGTCGAAGAGCTGGCCCAGGTTCACTGCTGGAGGGTGGTTCTCGTGAAGCAGGCGCCCCAGGACGTCCCAGGCATGCTCGATCGGGTTAAGGTTGGGCGAGGACACTGGCCAGTCGAGGCGGTTGACCTGCTGCTCCTACCGAGAAGACGTTAACCACCCTGGCACAATGGGGATGGGTGTTGTCATCCTGGAGGATGGCGTCAGGGCCCAGGGCTTGCAGGGCAAGCAGCACCAGAGGCTGAAGAATGTTGTCCCTGTACCCCACACCAGTTAGGTTGCCTTCAACTCGGTACAGGGGGGTTCTGAAGTTCCTTCCTATGCCACCCCACACCATGATAAACCCCCCCGCCATACCGGTCCCGTTCGATTACGTTGGCTTCTTGGTAGCGTTCCCCTGTCCGCCTCCAGACACGTATGCGACCATCATGGAAGAGCCGAGCAAAACGCGACTCATTAGAAAACATCACCCGGGCCCAGTGCTGCCTCGTCCAGGCCACATGAGCTCGGCACCAGGTCAGTCGTGCCCAACGGTGAGCCGCCGTCAGCACAGGTCGAACAGCTGGCCGTCTTGCTCGGAGGTTAACTTCTCTCAGGCGGTTCCGAACAGTTTGGTCGGAAATGTTGACATTCACTGCAGCATGCAGTTGTCGCCTGAGGTTGTTTGCAGTGGCAGTTCTTTGTCTCAGTGCTGTCAGAACCAGCAGTCTGTCCTGCTGTCTGGTGGTGGACCTAGGCCGGCCAGACCGTCTTCGTTCAGCAGTACTACCAGTGGCGTTGAAGCGGTCACGAAGTCTTTGGATGACAGCATGATGCACTTGAAGGCGACGACCAATTTCTCTGACGCCTACACCCCAAGCAACAGCCCTTCCCCGGTCAGTGTCATTTAATCTCCGTCTTGGTGGCATGGTTAAAAACACCTCTCAAAGCGGCTTTTTTATACCCACTCACTCACTCTCTCCCTTGACCGGATGGTCGTGGGGGAGACATGATGGACGTCTTGCGGGCCAGAGAGTGCCAGCCAGGTCTGTCTTCTGCCGCTCTGATCAGGGAGGGGCTGTCCATTCGGGTCCACTCTTTGATGTTATCCATCCAGTTCTTTGCTGGTCGTCCACGTCTGCGGCCACCTTCCAATGTTCCTTGCAGCACTGTCTTGGGTAGGCTGTTGTGGCGAGTGACGTGACCAAACCATGTCAACTTCCTCCTTTTCACAAGCGCTAGGAGGGGTTCCTGCGGGCCTGCCCGTGATGTTATTTGGGCACGAACGAAGTCGTTGGTCTTGTGGTCTTTCCAGGAAATCCCTAGCATGCGTCTGTAGCACTTGGTCTCAAACGTTTGGACTCTTCTGGTCGTCTCAGCTGTCATGGTCCAGCTCTCGCAGCCATAGAGAAGGATGGACAGAACCAGGGCTTTGTATAGTGTGATCTTTGTTGGGAAGCTGATGTCTTTGCTGCTCCAGATCTTATCAGATTTTGCCATGGTGGATGTTGCGGTGGCGAGCCGGGTCTTGATTTCGGTGGTGGAGCGTCCGTCCTTGGTGAGTGTGGCGCCTAGGTATTTAAAAGCGTCCACCTCTTCGAGCTGTTGGCCGTTCATGGTGATCCGTGCAGCGGTGTTGTTTGCGCTGTTGACCATGACTTTGCTCTTTTCGCAGCTGACCTCCATGCCATATGCCTTTGATGTGTCTGCCAGTCTGTTGGTGAGACCTTGCAGTTCGTTGTTGCTGCCCCCCATCAGGTCGATGTCATCGGCGAAACGTAGGTTGTTGATCGTTGGCCCCCCGATGGAGATTGTGGACTCAAAATCATGTAGAGTCTCTTTCATGATGTTTTCCAGATAGAGATTGAACAGCATCGGAGAGAGTAGGCATCCTTGACGGACACCGACCATTGTCTTTAAGTACTTTCCGATGTTGTTGTTGAGGAGGACCGCACTACTGGCAGAGTTGTACCGGGACTGGATGGTTTGAATTAGTCCCTCCTCAATGCCAAAGCCTCTCAAAACATGCCACAGTCCTTCATGCCACACTCTGTCGAAGGCTTTTTTGAAGTCTATGAAATTGTGGTATAGTTCTTTTTGGTGTTGGAGGTGTTTTTCCATCATAATGCGGCAGTTGAAAATCTGTTCAACTGTGCTTCGGCCTGCCCTGAATCCGGCTTGTTCTTCTGCTAAGTGTTCTTCAGATTCGCCTTTGAGTCTGTTGAGAATGACTCTTAGCATGATCTTGCTGGTGTGGCTGATCAGGCTGATTGTCCTGTAGTTGTTACACTTTCGAAGGTTTCCTTTTGGGGGGAGGGGGATGATGAGTGATTTTGTCCACTCATCAGGCCATTGTTTGGTCTCCCAGATCTTCTGACAGCAAAACTGGTTGCCATGTGTTCAGTAAAGGCACGACTTGCACGTGCAATGCGGTTTGCAGTCAGCCCAGCTCTGCTGCCTCAGCTATGCGCTCTCAAACCGTGACCATGTTTTCGTGATTTCAGTGTTTCTTTTGTGAACTCGTTCAACCCACTAGACTCAGATTCAACTGAACACATGCCAAAACCAGTTTTGCATTGAAGCAGTTGTCACACTTTCAGTGCAAAAATTGGACAAAAGCTTTGAATTCTATACTCTACGATGTGTTATCTGAACCATATGAAAAATGCAGGTGGCTGTTATATTGTTTTGAGCAGTATAGATTGTCTCTGACCTGTCACATTGATTCTTGATGTGATTCACCATCATTTTCTTCAGTGGAGCAGATGTCTGACTTCTGTCTTTTTCAAACCTGCCTGTCCAAGCAAGTGCTTTAATCCGACTCAGTGTGAATAACACCCTAGCCAGTCAGAATACCCTAATAAAAAAATCTTAGGAGAGAAGGGACTGATTTGATACCTCCTATCACCTCAACTCTGCTGGGAATCCCAGAGTGCTCTGCTTGGACACAGAAGTCACTTCTGACTTGTTAACTGCCAGTCAGTTTTCTTTCTTCGTTTAGTATGAGAACACGCCCGCTTTCTACCGGTTTCAAATCTTGCATTGCCAAGATCTCTTTTGTCTTCTGGAGAAAAACTTTGATATAAGCCATATGTTTGGATGCTTGTGTTTATTCATGTAATAGTAATTGTTTTTGTTTGAGAGGTGGGTGATGGGTGGAGAGGGAGTGTGAGAAAGTGAAGATGGGTGGTGGTACATGTGGATTTAGAGCAAGCTTGTGCTTGTGGGGCACTTTTTTGTGTGTTGCCTGTTGTTATTTATTTGGCATGTAATTTGATGTGTGTTCTTATTTATTGTGAATATTTAGGGTATTCAGTTGATTCGGCATATAAATGTTCTTAATGATAATAATGATGATCAGTTTCTAATAGTTTCATACCTCTTAGAAAACCTGAATCATGCGAACCCCTAAGTAAAGTCTTCTACTGTTGTGGGAATATCTTGCCTCAGGTGACTTTGAGCCCAGGACTGAATGCTGTGTAGAAAACTACAAGTGAAGACTTGATATTTGCTTTTTTTAGTGTCCATTTGTATTGTCCATAACTCGGCATAAGATTCATGCCTTCTCCAGGAACCTGCTCTCCTGATTTGGCATGATGATGGCTCATTCACTCTCCCCCTGTGCCCTTTATTCCCAACCAAGAACTGAGAGGCCAAGCAGCAGCCTTTGACATTAATTAACCTTGTCCACAAATGCTCATTTGGTGTCTCTTTCCAGGTCCATGCACATCAAAGGGGGAAGGAAAGATGATGAGGGAGAAGGGACAGAGTCAAGCTCCCCTCTGTGGTTTAGCTTAACCCTCTTCAGTACGCACTTACTTGAGCTTAGTTACGCCGAAAACCATCGGCAAGATAAGTAACTCCATAATTTGAACATGGTTACCCATTTAAAAATTAATTTAAAAGAGAGGAAAGGAAATAATGAAATGAAAATCATTTTAAAAATTCCTACGAATATATATGTTGCTATATCATAAGTTTGAAGAATGTCACATGAGCCATTTACTCGGGGGAAAAAAATCTTCTTCTTCAGAACTTTCTTCCAAATCGTTGTTTATCATATCTGGAACCTCATCCCAGTCGAAATCTAGGTCACTGTAAGCTTCATCACCCAGCACTTTCACCAAGTCTTATGCCGTAAATCCCACAAATCACAGTATCTTCATTACTAAATCTCATTATAGAACGTCAGAAATCAAGGTTAGCCATGGTGAAAAACAGCATTTCGACCACAAAACTTTAAAAAATTCATAACTCGAGAACTACAGCACGTATCGACTCGCGGTTTTTTGCAAACGGAAGTGAATGGCTACAGGAAGAAGGAAGTCACGTTCTTGCAAGACTTCCTTTTCTACGAGAAACATGGCAGCGCCCATTGTTGCCACGTGTTTTACCAGGCGCTGGCAGGCGCTCAGCGTTTTGGCAGTGTGATTTCCGGTCGGGCGCTAGCGGGTGCATGCTTGTCAAGAGAGTTAAAGGAATGCTAAAATTAGTCCCCAGACCACAAGCTCCTGGCTCAGAAAAATGATCAGGCAGGCTTATATTTTTTGGCCAGTAACCGTTTCCCTCCAAAGCGGACATAAGGGTACTTGATATCTTGGCTTTCTCCATTGGCTCAATGCTCTGACAGAGATTTGCAGTAAGCGGACATTTATTGTGCAGCAGGCTGTAAGTCTCAGCCCATTTTTGGAAGTTTTTTTTTTTTTTTTTTTTTTTTTTTTTTTTACTCAAGTAATATATACAACAAATCTAGATTGTCTGGGAGGATTTGTGGTTTCTCGGACTGCAACACTTCCCTCGTAAACGAGCATTCTTTGGGGATTTGATCTTTCTTCCTTGATTCTGGTGTACATAGATAGACCTAAAAACTATCACTTTTCATTTATGATGGGATGGAGGGCCTAGAAACACAGTCCTAGAAATGGTGGACTCTGTCACAAAAGATGTTTTCACACAGAATCAAGGAGGAAAAACACACTGAAATATACATATGGGGACACTAAAGATGCCTAAATCTGTTGAGATTCAGTGCCTGGATCACAGCAGCCTTGTAGTCTTCCATAGTGTGAAACAGTTTGAAGCAAGGGTCAAAACACATGCCCAGATCACACTGCTTGCACTGGTATCTTGGTTCCTTTTTCCACAGATATCAGTCAGATGTTGGATCACGAAAACTACAAACCGCACACTCTCTTGATGGGTATGCTTTGTTGTCTGTAGCTGGGACAAGCATCATGAAGTGATGCTCTGTCACTCTTGCCATACAGTTATGTTGTCTGTTGGCCCTCGACTTAATCACCAGCTTGCGCACCAGTTGTTTAGTATATTCATATTGTGAGAGTGGAGACAGCACCTT
The DNA here is from genome assembly GCA_033310375.1 of Conus canariensis. Classification (NCBI taxonomy): domain Eukaryota; kingdom Metazoa; phylum Mollusca; class Gastropoda; order Neogastropoda; family Conidae; genus Conus; species Conus canariensis. The sequence goes on from CM065714.1 coordinate 78,045,587, forward strand.
CTGTTGGTACAGAGTGGAAAGATGGATTAGGTGCATAGCCATCCACTTGCACCACTTGATGGATTTTCAATGGAAATTATAAAACCCCAAATCGAAGGTGTGGACTTTGTTCATATGCCTGTTGTAGTCGATGGCGACAGGTTTGGTTGGTGCAGGCTCCTGGTCCCCTTCTTCATGGTCAGGTACAGCAGCTGCTTCCTCAGCCTTGTGTTTTGTGCTGAGAAGCAGCAGGTTCTTCTGATCATGGTAGTGCAAACACAACAGATTGCCCTTCATCCTGAAGCGGAACTCCCCCCTCTTGATTTTCAGCTCCTTTGGATGTAAACTCCATGGACCACCAACCCATCCAGCGATAACGGTGCTGACAGCTAAGGTGTCACGTGCCCTCAAATACTCAAACAGAGCAACTGAGCTGAAGAAGGAGTCCATGTAAATGACATGGCCTTTGTTGAGGAAATCGGTCATCAGCTGCTGCACAATATTCTCCCCATGATTTTTCTCTGGGCCGTGTTGTCCTGCATCAGTGTCGATTTGCAGTCTGCAGACGTAGCCCATGAGAGAACTATAAAATGCCGATTCTGACTCACCCACCTCCGCCAGCTCCAACCGACTAAAGCCGGTTGGAGCTGCTGCTCCGGCGGGCGATCCAGAATAGGCATTTTATAGTTCTCTCTATAAGTAAAAATAAATTCTTAAAATAAATTCTTATAGAAGTCATCATCAAGTTCTTAACAAGTACTTAAATAGATTTACAAACATACATACTGTGTAGGATTGTCTGTTTTTAATACTAATTTAGAAAACTTTTGAGACTTTAGTTTTTGCTTAATCCTTCGTTTTTCTTGATCGTTTTCAATAACATCATTTTCCCGCATACATTCATCAAATGCGTCTCTGTCTTTCATGTGAAATAAAACTACAGTCTTTAATTGTTCTCTAAAGTCTTTTAAAACTGAGTTATATTTTTGACATAAAATCCACACACTTATCCCAGCATGTCTTCCACTGAAAGCCAGTTTTGATAAAGTGTTTCTTTTTTTGACTATATCCTTTTCTGCCGAGCAGTCATCAATAATAAATAATGTTTGAGTTCCCTCAAACTGTCTATAAAAGTGTTCTAAACACTCACTCAGTTTATTGCTAGGATCAACTAAATAGATTTCATCATCTGTCCATATAAACCTTCTGTCGTGATATGCTTTGTTCCACTTTAATGTTGGACAGAAAATTACAATATGATCAAAATTATAACTATAAACTGTTTGTAATAGGTCGAGGACAAATATTGTTTTTCCACAACCAGTCTGTCCACAAATCAATGAACAATGAGGGGTTTTTGTCATAAAGTTTAACATCGGCATTGACACCAAAGTTGTCTGCTCCATAGTTTTATAATAGAATTTAATTTACACCAGTTAGTGTTGTTATCATACTATCCGTCAAAATTTGATCAGTACAATAAAATCTTATAAGGTCTAAATGTGTCAGATTAATCCAACTCAGTTTTGTCAGATTGTTTCTATTAAGACTAACATTGATTTTGTTGCTTGTTGTTACGACCTTAAAATTTTCACCATCGTGACGAACCACAACAGTAACTTTAAGATTGTCAACGTCTAAGTTTTGCCAGCTAATAAGAATTCCTTCCATAAGGTTGTCACTGACACCCACAGCTCCATTCCTCCCCACATCTTTTAAGACAGAAATTTCAAGTATTATTGTGAACGTGTCTCCTAATAACGTGCGTGGAAAGAACTGTACTTTTGTAGTAGCTTCCTTCAAAACTGATTCTCTTCTGTGGAGGATGTACTGTTTGCTCCCAAACTTCTTTATTTCGATCTCTTTCCGACTGTTGTCCTCTGGCATAAGACTTACATGTAAAGGGCCAGAGTTCAATGCTTTTCTGAAACTTTTTTGACGGTCAAAAAATGTAAATGGGCTTACGAATTCAAATTTTATGTCCCATTCTAAGTATGGTTCTAAGTGCCATTTGTTGTCAGTTTTTCGAACTATTTTATATTTATACTGACCCGCATTATTTGCTTCTAGATTGCGTAGTTGTTCTAGTTTAGGAAACCTTTTGTTGTCGTCAACCTCTTTGCGCTTATAATAACCATCTTTAGTGTACTCAAAACCATACAAAGTGCCTATCTCACCGTTTTGTTCAAAGTCCTCAACGTCTGCGAGGTCTTTTAATTCTAAAGTTACACACCTCTCAGGCGCTAATGTAACTCCTGATTCTTCTGGCCCACGAGACATTATTTTTTAGTACACCTTATTATTTTATTTCCAAAACAATGTGCAGGCCGTCACATTTGACGACTTTTCCTGTTTGGTCTTTGATTTTTATATTAAATGATCCAAACCTCCCACAAGCTAATTTTTTAAACTGTAAGTTGGGGAATTGTATAAATTCATAATCGCAATATGTAGCTTTACCTGATGGAATAGCTCTTAAAACAGTGGAGGGCCTTCCATCATATAAGTTTTCATCAGTGCTCAGCTCATCCAAATGTACATAGAGTAATGAATGTAAGGCAAGATCGAGCGGATTTTTTCCCACATAAGTAGACTCTTTATTTAAAACTATAAATAAATCATGTGTAAAGCCTAACATTTTAGCTAGCTCTTCATCAAACAAGTAACTTTCGTTTTCTTTTTCAGATTTGAATGTTAACATTGTTGTTAGATTTGCATTGTTAAGTTTGAGAGTAATGTTGAAGTTACTCAACTCTTCTTTCAGTGAGCAAAACCCGTAATAACCATCAGGTATGGTTAACTGGCTAGCTACGGTTCCTCCATAGCCAAGTTTTTTAATCTTTTTTTTTTTTGGGCTTCGCTTATATTAAACCATACGACTTTGTAAAAAATTTCATGGAGTGCGACCCTTTGGGTTCCGCAGTTATTATCAATAGCATATTCTAAAAATGAAGGACTGTCTTGAGTTGTTATTGTTACAAACATTTTTAAAACAAATTTAAAAATGAGTGCATTCAAATATACTAATGCAAAATATTCTGTTGGACCGCACTACAATCTTAAAAATATAACAACTGATACCCTCGACATTTCTGTGACTCAGACTGACGCCTTTCAAGTAAAGGTTAGTACTCCATTGAACAGATATCTTAACCCTCCTATTAAAAACGACTACATCCCGAAAGTGTGGTTCAGTCATCCGATGCAGTTTTATCAGAACCAGTTAAACTTTGCTGTGTTTTGCGCATCAACTGGGTGTGGAGTGTCGTATGCTGATCATTTAAATCATCCTGATCCTTTGGTGAGGTCAGTGTATAGATTTCATTTCTATTACACCTTCAGGCGTATTTTGTCTGAACTGCAAGCGCCATTACCAAATGACAAAACGTTTAATCCATTCAGCAACAGAATAGATTACAAGGCTTTTGAAAGGATCTGTAACGAATTTGATATTGACCCAAAGACAGACTTTAGACAAAAGTTGGATCTTAATCATGGTTTAGGCACCCTTTATTATTGGGGCATGCATAGAAAGTATAACTATGATTGGAATCCTCCTTACACATCTTTCTCTTCAGGCACAACTGTTCACCTCGGGTCCATAGAGCAAGAGCATAAAACAGCATGGACAACATTTATTTTGGATACTTCTAAGGGCCTAACAAAAGCGGGAATAGAACGAATAAACGACTCTATTCGTACTTATGTTTGGTGTTTGCTAGGTTCGCAAGCACAAACGAGATCAAACATAATTGATCCTTCTACTGGCTTTGACGCCCAAAAACAGTATTTAGCAAATTTAGAGGATTCTATTAATTCTGCAGTTGATTTGCCTTCAAGTATTAAAAGGTACCAAAATGTTTTGCAATACGCAAGATCGAAAGTAGACTTCGCCGTTGGCACTGGTTTATACATGCTGCCTTCTGACCTCAGACTTCAGATAGGAACAATAATAAACTATAATAATGAAATCCTTGTGGCTGGCAATGAAGAGAAGGTCGGAAAAAACGACATAAATTCTAAGCCAGCAATAGCAATAAAAAAAGAAGTCCCAATCCCCGTGGCCCCCTCTAAACCCCCCTCAAAACCCCATCCAATCCCCGAGGCCTCAAAAAATAATGACCATGAATATGAAAAGACGGCACTTGTTATTGGATTAACTGCCCTAGGATTACTTGGTCTTTATCTTACTATAAAGTAACCCAACTATTAAGACAACTAATGTCCATAAGTGCTCGGCCATAAAGCCAACTACTTTGCTTGCAGTAGACAAAAGCCAGCTAACGATCCCCCTAATATGCCAGGTAAAGAGTCTATGGCCTTAGTGGCTAATTTTTTTAATAAACCCGCAAGATGATCAAGTTGTTTTTTTACCCATGATTTATCGGGTGGAGGAGATGGTGGCGGAGGCACTAACCCTTGCCCACCGCCGCCTGTAATAGCCATCACCAGTGTACTTATTGCAAATCCTAAGGCTGTTATAACGCTCGCTAATGTGATTCCTTGCTCTCTAAACAGTGTTCGTATTCGTTCTGCTAGCGTCGTGTCTTCATACAAAATTCTGTTGATGGTTTCTCTTATTCTGTTCGCTTGAGTTCGTAATTGTTCTCGGTTAGTAGACAACACTTCTAGTCTTGCTGATCTCTCTTGTTCAAGATCTTTTAGTCTTTGTGTTATTCTTTCTTTAACACCAGGTCCTAAGTTGTGGTCATCAGCCTCAACTAGTTTTTCTTTTTCTCTTTTTATATGCTCATCTAGTTCACCCAGTTTTGCTAAATTGTTTGTTAATTCGCCTCTGATGCTTCTCAAAGCATGATCAAGGGCCGTTATTTCTCTCATAGGTAGCGGTGGATCGTGCATAGTTTTTAATACTTCTGAAAAACTGGTTTCTGCTTGTATTGTTTCGTCTGCTGTTGGGCTTAAATCTTTAAGTTCCATGTTTTGTATTTCTGTTGGGAGTTCTTGTAGTGTGTTTTGAAGTTTAGCAACTGCTTCCCTATCTAATTTTGGTTTAGTAATGCCAAGGCGATTTTGTTCGCTCACACTGAGCCTTTGTCTAATTGTACTCTTTTTTAAAAACTTTGATGAGTCTGGTTTAGTTGTAAGCTGAACAAGTTGTCCTTCGTCGTTTCTCACAAACAAATGGTCATCTTTTGTTTCAAAATCATTAGGGTCTATAAATTCGGGAGGTTCTTGACCTAAACTTTGATAAAATGATTTGACCTTACTTTCTGTTAATTCATGTCGCAATGATTGTAATGGATGTGTCAAAGGCGTCATTTCACTCATGTCGTCTCCAGGATCAAAAACATCATAATCTTCAATGCCTGCCATGTTTTAAAAATAATTAACTTTTTATTTTGTTTTATAAAAAAAAATGTCACAAGCATATGGCTCAATTCTTGACCCGCATAGAAGACTGAAAGAGCCCTTTGGCGTGAAGGGAAATAAACAGAATATTATTGTTCCAAATAATCCATCTACTATTGATTCAGATCAAATTCTTACTGTTAAATTTCCAGACCTAGGAGCAGATGAAGTGATTGTGCCGGGATCTGCACGTCTTACTTTCAAAATAGAACTCGAATCAGCAACAGACGCAAACAGGACAGTAGTTCAGAATCTGGGACGGGCAATCGTTAAGAAAATTTCTATAAAACTTGAGGGGCAAGAAATATTTTCTTTACACAATGCAGACATATTTTTAATCTATTGTGATCTATGGCTAACTGCGAATGAAAGGGCTGACCTCGCGTTTCAAGGAATCGAAAATAACGAAGCACTAAAACACAGAATAGACGCCGAAGATGCTAAAGACAGTAACAAGGCTGAAGCTGTAAGTTATGCGTTTGGAAATCGCTTTTCTATACCCTTGGATTTTGAGTTGTTAAAAGCGCATGCACCATACTTTCAAGGAGCATTAAAAGACAGATTGTCATATGAACTAACTTTTAATGAATACAAACGTGTCATTAAATCTACAACCGCCGATGCAAAGTACAGCATTTCTGACATCTCGTTAGAGTTTGACATTGTTAGCAACCCTAACTTAGCAAGGCTGATTGAGCAACAATATCAGTCAAAATTAGCAATATATTACGAAAGAGTGATTCATCATACTAAATATCCTAAAAGCAGGGCAGACACTATATGGAACTTTAGTTTTAGTGCCACAGCAAGATCCCTTAAAGGTATTTTATTGCTGTGTGAAGATGAAGAACCATTCAAAAGACAAAGTGAAAAGTTTATCAATCCTAAAATAACGAAAGTACAATGTTCAATTGAGGGTAGTCCTAACCAAGTCTACGGTAGTGGGCTTAAACCTTATCATCATTTTGATGAAATAAGAAAATTGTTTGGAGGCGGAGGTCTAGAAGTCCAACAGTAGACCTTGTGTCTAAAGATCTACACCTTCACAGTGTTAGACTTGATGAATATTTAACAACGAAATACGGTTTATGGATTGACCTAAGGTCAACAGAGGATAATCAGTTGCATGGGAGTGGGAGAACAGTTAAAGACGTAATAAACATTCAAATTGATAAAGAAAAAGAGAGTGATAAACCACTTAATGTACATTTGTTTTTAATATATGATGCGCAGCTGAATATTCAAGATAACAGATTAAAAGATATCCAATACTAAATTATTTTTATTTTTTTAAAAAAGCATGTCTGTTCAGGTTTATCCAAAAGTGCCCAAAGAAGAGATAGTAGGCAACTCTGACATAAAAACTTTCAGATTAACAAACATAACACAAATGCAAACCCAACTAGAGCAGGACCTTTCAAAATACAGTAAAACCAAACGAAGGTATTCTGCTGTCTTTAATGCTGTTACATATGTTAATACTGGAGCATCGATCACTAGTGCTCTATCAGCAGGAACAAGTGTAGGTCTCTTAGCAACAGGCGTAGGTGCGCCGGCAGCTTTACCTCTAGGTGGTTTGTCTTTAACTCTTGGCCTGTGTTCATTGGCTGTAAGTGCTGTCAGCAAAAAAATAAAAACTAAACTCCAAAAGCACACAGCTATGGTTCAACTAATAACAGCTAAACTTAGTTCCTTCAAACTGATAATTGATAAAGCACTAGTTGACTCGAACATCACGGATGAAGAACTTAGTCGCCTACAGGCTGATTTTGAGGACTACAAAAGACAAAAGTTTGATCTTCAAAGAAAGGCAAGGGCAACTTTTTCTCAACAACCAGACACAGATCAGATAAAAAAGGAATGTTTAAAAAAAGTAAACGAGACATTAAACTCTGTTCTAAACAGCTCACATTAACAACCCCAAAGAGTGTTTATACTTTAGTTTATGAGTCCAAGCACAAAAAGACCGTTGATATTGATTCTGATTAACTTTTATTTTTTTGATTTAAATAAATATTTTGAGTTAGAAAAGAAGCTCAAAATGGAATACACTGATTTTGATTCTTGGTTTGATGCAGAAGAGAGTTTGTCAAAAGCTTTGAAGGATACAAATATAGAAGTTATTAATCCAACAAATGTGTTAGAAAGCGTTGAGTATGCTATTTCTCAAATCCCCAATTATTTAGCAATAAACCCTCCAGTTAAAGTAAGGTTAGTTGTTTTAGTTGATTACATAACAATAAACGAAGAAAATCTAGAAGTCTGGGTCTCAACTAAACAGCAGACTATTCTTTCTTATAATGATTTAACGCCTGATTGGGCAGATCAACTTCTTACACAGTTTAATGAAGCCTCTGAAGCAGCTAAAATGAGAGGCTCTGGTTGGTCAGAGGGTAAAGTATTAGAGATTAGATTAAAACAGGCTAAATACGAACCAATTGTAGGAAAGTCTTTTATTCCTCTACCATCAGAATTAGTTGCAAAGAGAGCGGTTCTGAACATAAAGAATTCAGATAACAAATGTTTTATGTGGTGCGTTCTTGCTAGGCTACACTTTGTTAAAAAAAATGCAGAGAGAGTTACTAACTATTTACAGTGGGCTAATGATCTTAACTTTAACGGCCTTGAATTTCCTATGGCTGTAGACAAGATTGATCAGTTTGAAAAACAGAATCCACCAATAACTGTTAATGTCTACACATGGTCTGTTAAATCAGGTCTTCTACCAATTAGAGTGTCAAAAAACAGTCCATCAATAGGAGAACCAGCCAGGAGTCATGTAGACTTACTCCTAATGCAAAGCCTTAATGGGTTGCACTACACTCTAATACGCACAATGAGTAGATTACTAGTTCATACTACAAAAAATGGACACAAACAAGAATTTTGTAGAAAATGTTTAACAAGAATTCCGTCCGTTCAAGCTGCGAGTGAACATGTAAAACATTGTCTCAGTCCAGTAGACTGCAATACAGAACTAATTATGCCAAGAGAAGGCAGTAAGATTAGTTTTAAGAATTACAAAAAACTCCAGAGGTCTCCATACGTTGTTTACGCAGACTTCGAGTCGCTTATTGTTCCTTATGAAGGACCGGCTCCAAAACATTTACCAAAAACTGTTATAATGAATAACCACCAGATTTGTTCATATGCTTTTATTGTTGTCAGGTCAGATGGTGAACATTCAAAGCCAGAATTATACAGAGGACCACATGCAGCAAAACATTTCTTAAAACGCATGCAAGAAGTTCGTAATGTCTGTTCTAATAATCTAGTCCTATCTGATCTTAAGATGACCCCCGAAGATCAAGATCGCTATGACTCAGCCACTCACTGTTGGATTTGTGGTTTAGAGCTAACACCTAAAAGTTTAAATCCAACAGTAAGAGACCATGATCACATTAGCGGAAAGTTTAGAGGAGCAGCGCATAACAATTGCAATCTTCAACTAAAGTTTGATCCTAGGACTTGGAGACTTCCTATATTCTTTCATAACTTGCGAGGTTACGACTCTCATCTTATATTGCAAGCAGTAACTAGCGCCTTTAGGGTGTCATGCATTGCGCAGTCATCAGAAAAGTACATGTGTTTCACTTTAAATAATTTATCTTTTTATGACTCTATGCAACACCTGATGGGGAGTTTAGAATCACTAGCAGGATCTTTAAAGTCCTGCCCAATAACGGAAGAATATTTTGACCCAACGGTGATTAGAAAGGGCGTTTATCCTTATGAGTACATGAACAGCTGGGAAAGGTTTGAAGAGACAGCCCTTCCGCCTAAAGGCGCGTTCTTTAGTAGTCTTAGAGGAAAGGACATCAGTGATTCTGATTATTCTTATGCTCAAGAAGCGTGGCAGAAATTAGACTCTAAAACAATGGGAGACTATCATGATTCCTATTTAATGGCGGATACCTGTTTGTTGGCGGATATCTTTGAAAATTACAGAAAGACCTGCATGAAACATTACAGTTTAGATCCTGCGCATTATATTTCTGCGCCTGGGATGAGTTGGGATGCTTTCTTAAAATATACAGGTGTACAGATTGACCTGTTGTCTGACCTGCCAATGCTTCAGATGATTGAAAACGGATTGCGTGGCGGAATTAGTATGGCGTCTCACCATTACTGTAAAGCAAACAACAAGTATTTAGACAACTATGATCCAAGTAGGAAGTCTAACTATCTTATGTATTTAGATGCAAACAATCTGTATGGTTGGGCTATGAGTCAATCACTACCGTTACGTAACTTTAAAATGTACACAGGAGGTGTAAAAGACATTCAAAAGTTTTTAAAATGGCTGCATACTCTAGAAGCTAATCAACAACGGGGCTTTATTCTAGAAGTTGATTTAGAATATCCTCATGAACTCCATGACCTGCATAATGACTATCCATTAGCGGCAGAAACCCTAAAAGTGTCAATGACAGAACCGCCTAAACTTGTGCCTAATCTTCGTGACAAAAAAAATTATGTCTGCCATTACAGACTTCTCCAATTTTATTTAAGACATGGTTTAAAGTTAACAGCAGTTCATCGTATAATTGAATTTGATCAAGAACAGTTCATGAAACCATACATCATGAAGAACACTGATCTCAGAACTAAATCCGCAGATGCTTCAGAAAAAGACTTTTTCAAGTTGATGAACAACAGCTGTTTTGGAAAGACTATGGAAAATCCGCACAAGCGCAAAGATGTTAGATTGGTCACTAGAGAGAACGAAGCAATTAAGCTGGTGTCAAAACCAAATTATCAAGACTTCAGAAGATTTCATGATCAGCTTTTTGGAATAATGATGAAAAAAAAAGAAAGTCAAATTGGACAAACCTGTTTTTATTGGGTTTACTGTTTTAGAATTATCAAAGCTTTTGATGTTAGAATTTCTTTACGACTACTTTAAACCCTTGTATCCAGAGTCCAGAGTTCTGTACACAGATACAAATTCTTTTGTAATCGACATCCCTACTGAAGATTTTTACAAAGATTTAGAAACAGAAGTAGCAAAAGAGCATGCCGGATGGTACGACACATCTGATTACCCTAAAGATTCACCTTTGCATTCAGTTATTAATAAGAAGGTTTTAGGTAAGATGAAGGATGAATTATCTGGAGGTGTGATCAAGGAGTTTATTGGTTTAAGGTCAAAAATGTACAGTCTTGCTAGCCAAACAAAAACTGTTAAAAAAGCAAAGGGAATATCTCGCAGTGTTGTGCAGTCAAACATATCACATGACAACTACAAAGAAGCATTGTTCAATAAAAAGACTTTTCATCATGACAATTACAAGCTGCGATCTAATCTGCATGAGATTAACACAACAGTTGTAACAAAACGGTCTCTTGACCGCACTAACACAAAAAGAGTATTTGTTAATCCAGAGTATTCATATGCAATTGGTCATTGGAGGTCATTTGGTCAAGCGCAATTAGATACTCAGTAATTTCTTTATCCAGTATAGCCGGATTATTTGTGGTTGTTGTTTCAAGATTTTTGATTTTTTCAAAAATATTAGGATCTATTGGCAGTTTATTCTTTATCATTGTTTTAATAATAAATTTATACGCAAATAATTTTTTTTGAGCTTCCATTTTAAACTCAAATGTATTTGCCTAAATTAACTAAGCAACTGGAACTGTGTCTGGCGGGATTATCTGCAGTTCTTCCTTCACAAAAGATCTTCGGGGGGCTGGTCGTTTTGTTGTGTCAGTTTCTCGTAAATAATACACGGGCGGATTCATTTTCACAATTTTTTTTTATCTCATATGGATCAACACTCCAAACTGGATCTGTTGCCCTGATGCGAGTGTCCCCTTCCGCTTCTCCCGGTGAATAAAGGTACCTCACTTTTAAACCAAATGGTAATAGTTTACTGGATGAGTCTTCAATAGCAACATTTATTCGTTTGGTTTTGATTGCTTGTACTGGTTTTAGCCCTTTAAATTCTTCATTATTCATTGCGCGCAAAACTGAGGGCAGTCTTTTTACCCATTCTGTGTTGCGAGAATTGTCAATCAGCTCTCTGTGATACTGGTAGGAGAAAAGTCTTTCAGATAACTGTTTGTTAAAGTTTTCAACCAAAGCCTGTGATCTGTGAACTCCTGGAATGCCTCTTTTAATGGTAACTCTATGTTTTAACAATAATTGATTCACTTGACCTTTAAATTCTTTTCCGTCATCGACTTGAATCATGCGAGGATAAGTTAAAGGGCCTCGTTGATATATCAGTTGTATAGCGACAGCAACAGCAGCAGCACTCTTTTGTGTTAATGGTTCCGCATCTTTGTATCTTGAAGCTATATCAATGACTGTAAGTGCGTACTTAAATCTTTTTCGTCTAATCGTATCATGGGGTAAATATAGAAGGTCCATTTGATGGGTATCGTTTGGCGTTGTATTCACAAAGTGTGGTCTCTGTATTCGTTTAGGCGCAGGTAAATAAATTTGCCAAATCGCTTGTTTAGATAACCATTCTTTTGCTGTTTGTTCACTGACACCCGCTGCTTGGCTTAACTTTTTAATTGCAGTGATTCCCTTCCAATATCCTTTTGGCGAATAATAGATCTTGTTCATTTTTTATTCAGCCAATACTTTGTGCAACAAAATACACAGCGGTCATGCCAAAGACAATAAACAATATTTCTTGCATCTTTTGTTTTTCTGATGGTTGATAGTAATCGCTGAATTTTGGTGGGGGCAATGTTTCAACTTGTTTGCCTGTTACTAAAAAATATTCTTTTATTGCCTGGTCAACATCTTTAAATGTGTAAGCTGCATGTCCCTGTTGTTTAAGTCTGTCGTTAATAAAATCTAACTGCTCCATTCTTTGCTTTTCATAGGTGTCTTGTGCAGCGGCTAGTTGCTCCATAGCTCTGTTATGTCTTTTTCTCTCATCGTTATTTTGTAGTTTACTAAACGCGTAATTACTTCCGCTGAAAGCAAGCGCATTAACCACAGCGCCACCAATCATCATTACGAGTGAAGCCATTTTTATAAATGTATTTTTTTTTACATATTGATACTGTCTGGAATTATTCCTTGCTTAACTAGAAAGTCTTTCGTAGCAAACGAAGCTGTAATGACAGCAATCAACTTTGCTGAGTCTTCAAAATCTAGCTTGCCAAGATCTGCTGGTTTTATTCTTAACAAGCTTTTACCAAGCATTGTGTATCCTACACTTAGACCTCCAATAACAGCAGAATGGTATACGAGGTTGGCAACAGTTTTTTCGGTGCTCATTTTTAAAAAATAAAATAATTATAATTAATAAAAAACATGAACAGCGACGATTTACTACAGCTGCAGGGCAGCCTAAACGTTCCTGAACTTATGATTACAAATAATCAAGTTGATGACCAAGCTATTATGCGCCAAAAGGAAAGGCTGTATTCTTTGGCGGCGTGTGGAAAAACAAAACAGTACCTTGGAAATGAATTCAGCATAGAACAGATTCAACAGATGTCGCCGCAAGACATTGTAAAGTATCACAACAGGTATGAAGCGCAACTGGGGTCAAGAATGGTCAAAAGTGTCGGACAAACTGTTCTTAGTTTGTACACTAAACTCGTTAGTAGATTTGCGCCCATTGATTCTGAACAAGATTTTATGTATGATTTAACGCAGGATCCAGTTTTAACAAAGTCATTAGAGTCTCTAGGATGTGATCTATATTACAGATTTGGAACATTATTGTCGCCAGTAATTATGGGGTTAATTACGTTTAATCATATAGATTTTATTTCTCTTAAAAATGACCGAGCAGAAAACGTTGATGGAGAAAGTGACCCGTGAAAAGAATCCTGGGCGCGTTGAAGCAGGGAAAAAATTAGCAGAGTGGAACAAAAAAAGAAAATTAGAGTTACAACATATAACTCATAATGAAAAAACACCAGAGCCACAACAAGAACAAGTTGTTTCAAGTCCCGCAACATCATCATGGATTATTTGGATTAAAAGAGTTGGCATTTTTGGCGTCATTGCTGTTGGTGGGGGTGGTTATTACGTTTATAAAACATAAAGAAAGACAGCAAAAACCAAAGCAGCCCAAAAAATCACAGCCACTAAATACAAAATCTGAACAAAAAAGAATGCCAGAACTGCCAACAACAAAATCTCATTTTGATCCATTTGATATGCAGTAATATTTCAAGAACTTAATAAATAATTATAAGTGACTTGAATAAGAACTTGATAACGACTTGATGACGACTTGATGAAAACTTAAATAAGAACTTGATAAGAACTTGATGACGACTTGATAAGAACTTAATGACAACTTGATTAAGAACTAGATTAAGAATTTGGGGTAACTTGATTAAGAACTTGGGGTAACTTAAGTAAGGACTTGGGGTGACTTAATTAAGGACTTGGGGTGACTTAATTAAGGACTTGGGGTGACTTAATTAAGGACTTGGGGTGAAAGTGGAACTGGTAGGACCACTTGTCATTTGATATGTCAGCCACTTGCTTTGTGACTGAACAGGATGTGCCTGGGCGCTGAGCAGTGATTCGTTGTCGGGCTGGCCTGCAACTACTAGTTAAGCGTGATGAAGAACAGAGAAAGAGGCAGCTCACGCTATAGCAAAGAACGTGTTAGCACACGCCCGCGCCGCGAGCCCGGTGAGAGAAGAAACGCAGTAGGCGCGCGAGGCGTGTTTTATTGATTTTTAGGTCAGAACATAGGGAGACACACAGTTTGTAAACAGGACGCTCGGCCTGCTGACTTACTGCGTGTTGTCTTGGTCTTGCAAAAAAGCTGACAGTCAACCGACTGGTAGTACAGACTGTTTGGGGGAACGCAGACACTATTTATTATAGATGACTGTTCGGCCGAAACTGGCTTTCAGTGGAAGACATGCTGGAATAAGTGTGTGGATTTTATGTCAAAAATATAACTCAGTTTTAAAAGACTTCAGAGAACAATTAAAGACAGTGGTTTTATTTCACATGAAAGACAGAGACGCATTTGATGAATGTATGCGGGAAAACGATGTTATTGAAAATTCCCAAGAAAAACAAAGGATTAAGCAAAAACTTAAGTCTCAAAAGTTTTCTAAATTAGTGTTAAAAACAGATAATCCTACACATTATGTATGTTTGTAAGTCTATTTAAGTACTTGTTAAGAACTTGATGATGACTTGTATAAGAATTTATTTAAGAATTTATTTTACTTATAGAGAGAACTATAAAATGCCTATTCTGGATCGCCCGCCGGAGCAGCAGCTCCAACCGGCTTTAGCCAGTTGGAGCTGGCGGAGGTGGGTGAGCCAGAATCGGCATTTTATAGTTCTCTCCATGTCAGCCTCGCAGCAGCAGTACACCTTCACCCCATACCATGTTGGCTTGCTGGGGATGAACATGTGGAAGCTCAGACAGCCCCATCATAGCACCATGGACTGATCTACAGACAGGTCCTGACGGGGAGAGTACACATCTTTGAAGGCAGATGATAAATGGTCAAAGAGCTTGAGGACCTTGAAAATTTTGTCAGGATTCTCCAGATCTCTGAAAAAGATAACCACAAATACTATTTATTTGCCATCATGTACAATACTAAGTTGTATATTTTTTAACACAAGAATTTGTGGCCAGTGTCAGCATCAGTTAATACAGCTGCGCCTCAGATAAGTACTGACCATCACTAACAGCCACTCAGTTTGCACAATATGCATGCATCTTTGTTGTAATTTGCTTTCAGTATCTAGGGAATACAACTAATTCACATACATATAAAACACAGCTAATAAAACATGCCTGTATGCAGTTATTATTTGTTTATTCTTTCCTTCTTCATTTTTACAATTATATGATTTATTTATATATATATGTGTGTTTTCATTGTCATATTATTTTCAGTGTTATTTGATCAAAAGTGCTGTGTTTATAGTTTGTAAGAAATCTTGAATGCTTATTTATAGAACTTACCTATCATTGTTGTCAGCAAGGTAGAAGAATGCAAATATGGCCAGGTAGCGGTCACAAGACATGTAGCTGCCCCAGAATGGAGTAGAACACATGTGATCTGTAGACCAGTAGCACTTGACTTCTGGTTTCCACACAAGACTCATGTTGATAGTGAGGCCTGGAACACCTTCATCTCCAGCAATGTCACTGCTTTCCACTTCTTGAAGATGGAATGTGGGCCAGCATCAAGTTTTGTTTCAATGCATTGTGATGCAATAGAGGTTGGTCTGCTCAACAAACGTATTCACGGGCTGTTGCGTTATCTGGTATATCAATAAGAATATCAGGATATCCAGAAAATTCAACTGGTTCTGGGTCATTTTCACTCCATTCTGGTGTCTCTGCCACGGCCATATTATTAGTGAGCTTGTTAAGAACATGATTTTGTGACCTTTGTTTGACCTTTTAGAAAAATCAAAGGGAAAAACACCACCCCCTCCATTCATCACTTGAAACTTGCCGATGCTCTGATCACTGACAAAGAAGCTGTTGCCAATCTGTTGGCCTCCACCATCCAACAGAACTCCTCATCTTCAAATAAATCTGCAGCCTTTTTAAAAAACAAACAGCTCAGAGAGAAATCTTTATACAATTTCACATCAGACAACTCTGAAGCCTACAATCTCCCTTTTTCAATCAATGAACTGAAAACAGCTTTACAAACCTGCACTGATTCTGCCCCTGGTCTGGATGATATTCATTATCAGGTTTTGAAGCATTTTCCAGAAAGCTGTCTCCAGACTCTTCTTAAAGTATACAACCATATCTGGACCACAGGGTACTTTCCGCCCTCCTGGTGGAAAGCCCTGATCATTCCAATTCCAAAGCCTGCAAAGGACCTTACCAACCCTTCCAACTATCGTCCGATAGCTCTGACTAGCTGCCTCTGTAAGTTGATGGAAAAGATGGTCAACTCCCGTCTGATGTGGAAGCTGGAAACCGATGGCCTTTTGGCCAGTCAACAGTGCGGTTTCCGGAAATATCACTCGACAGTTGACCATCTAATCCGTCTGGAAACCACCATCCGCAATGCCTTTGTCAATAAACAGCATGTGGTCGCTATCTTTTTCGACCTCGAAAAAGCGTATGATACCACATGGAAATCAGGAATTCTTCTGGACCTGCACATACTTGGTTTCCGTGGTCACCTGCCTCTGTTCATACAGAACTTTTTGGCTGATCGACAGTTCCAGGTGCGTGTTGGCACCACACTCTCTGACATCCATGGGCAGGAGTTGGGTGTCCCTCAAGGGAGCATCCTTTCTCCTGCTCTTTTCAGCATTAAAATCAACGACATTGTGAAATCGGTAAGCCAGGGCTCTGAGTCCTCTCTGTTCGTTGACGACTTTTAGCTGTACGCAGTTGGAGCTTCTTACCCCAGCGTACAGCGTCGACTCCAACTTTGTGTCAACAAGATCCAGCAGTGGGCCGAGGAAAACGGGTTTACCTTCTCACTACCAAAACTCAGTCAATCCATTTTCACAATTTTCGTCAATTTTTTGCTGATCCTGAAATTCGTCTGGACAAGTCCACCATTCCAGCTGTAAAAGAAGCCAAATTCCTTGGAGTTATTTTTGATCAAAAACTCAACTTTCTCAGCCACATTAAAAATCTCAAAACCTCTTGCCAGAAAGCTCTGAATATTCTGCGGGTCGTAGCACACACTGACTGGGGCGCTGATAAGAAAACTTTGCTGCATCTCTACAGAGCCCTGGTCCGCTCCAAACTGGACTATGGTTGTGCTGTGTACGGCTCTGCAAGACCCTCTTATCTGAAACTCTTGGACCCTATCCACCATCAAGGGCTTCGTCTCTGTCTTGGAGCATTCCGCACCACCCCTGTGTACAGCCTGTACGCAGAGGCAGGTGAACCCTCACTGTCCAACCGCAGGCTGAAAATGTCTCTAAATTACTATATCAGACTGTTCTCAGAACCACAGAATCCTGCCTATGACTGTGTCTTTGACCCCCAGTTTCAAAACAAATTCGAAAACAACCCTAACTGTATTCCGCCGTTTGGTGTTCGTATGCAGCCTCACGCGCGGAATGCAGGTCTAGACCTAGGAGTTGTGTCTGATTTTTCCAAGTTTCCGGATCAGCCTCCGTGGACCTTTTTCACACCAGAGATTCGTTTTGATCTCGCAGCTTTTCGTAAAGAGTCCACCAGCTCTCAGGCATACAAGGCATTGTATGCTGACCTCTGTTCAAAATTTCCATCCTGTCAGAAAATTTTCACTGACGGTTCCAAGTCTGAGGATGGAGTGGCTTGTGCAGCCTATTGCCCTGGTGCTCCTTCTCAGATACTGTTAAAACATATACCTCCAGATGCCTCTGTCTATTCTGCTGAACTTACTGCTCTGGTTCTGGCATTGAAAATAATTTCACAATCTACGAAGAGGGACTTTCTGGTTCTGTCGGATTCGCTGCCAGCTTTGGAGGCCATAGCTGGCCGCAACCTTCAGCATCCAGAACTTTTACATTTCTTTGAACTTTTTAGCAAGTTGAAAGTGGATGGTTACAACATTATTCTGGCTTGGGTTCCTGGTCATGTTGGCATCGGAGGTAACGAAATGGTTGATCGTTTAGCCAAGAATGCTACAAGAGAGAAATTGTCCAACATATATATCCCCTGCTCAGATCTGAAACCCAAAATTAATGATTATGTGAAAGACCTCTGGCAGGAGGATTGGAATACCCAGACGGATAACAAACTCTTTCGGATCCGTCCAAACCTTAAGGAGTTCCTCCCATCTACGTCTGGTGGTCGTAAAGAGGAAACGGTTCTGTGCCGGCTGCACACCGGCCATTCGTATTTTACTCATTCCTACCTTTTAAAGAGTGAAGAAGCTCCGTGGTGCATTCCATGTCATGTGCCACTCACAATGAAACATATTCTTTTAGAGTGTTGGGACTTGCACGATGTGAGACACAAACATTTTACAGCGGAGTCCATGAAGATCCTGTTCAGGGATGTCCCGCCTGACGTGATCCTTGACTTTTTGAGAGAGATTAACATTTTTCATCTGATTTAAGAGTTTACGGAAGAAAGATTTTTAATGAAGTTTCTGGTGCGTTTCTAGAAGATGTCATTTAAAGAGACGTGTGAAAGGTTTTTTTTTTTATTTTATTTTTTTAATGACTTGTGAGTTGATTTTAACATGGTGACAGCCCTGATGTGGCCCCTTGCGGTCGGCTGGGCTATAAGCAACATTATCTTATCTTATCTTGACCTTTTAGGTGTAGTCATTTCCTAAAACTAGGTCATGATTCATGTTTTTTTTAACCTGCTTTTGCTTTATTAAGAACATGAATGTTACACTATTTTTAAGCTATTGTTAAGTTTATAAAAACAGTGCAGGTAATCTGTACTTGTATAAAAAAGATTTGTTAAGTTAATAAAACTGTGTAGAGTAATCCATATGTGTATAAAAGGAGGAAAAGTAACAAATTTTTCCTTCTTTTATACACGTACAGATTACTCTGCACTATGTAAGCTAGATTTAAGCCATGCTCCGGGTCATGAACATTTTTGTTTTGATACATGCAAAGCTATGAGTTAACAACATATGAAGGCACAGAAAACCTGACAGGCAGTGCATGCATCCCACTATCAGTCTGTAGTAATTTCATCACATTTTGGTCATGATGAATAAACCATCACCACATGTCGCAACCAGTCAACAAAGGGAATTTGTTCATGGTGGTCCATAACTTTCTTTTTTGAAAGAAACATCTGATGCGAAATACCGCTCACCAAACATACTATATCCGGGCCTGCTGTTACCCTCTTTCTCAAAGCTCCAGCGTTGTTAACTCTGCTGCATCTCCATCACCCTTCCCTTTTGCATCACCCTTTACTGTGCATGGTCCAGAATTGTCATAGAAAAAGGGCATTCTGTTTCATTCACACTAAAAGCACCAGAGCAGAAAGCTTGACAGACAAATGGATGCCGTACTCTCGGTTCAAAGAAGTCTCAAGGATGTATTGACAGCCAGCATGGATACTATGTGATCAAGGGAGAACAACCATGGCATGAGTCTAATCAGTGCATCAACATACTGTTTAACCTGTTCCCTGCCTGGGACGGGTAACGCTCGTCCAGAAAACCGAAAATCACTATGCCCCGGACGAGTGTGTCTCACTGTAACTTCATCATGGAAAGCAGAAAAATCTACTTGGGAGACGACCGTCTGAAATGTTCTCACCTCTTCTACTGGTGTCAAGGAACGGCCCCTTTCCCTTCACGCGAGCAGCCAGTTGACCATATGTTATGCAAATTGCAAGTTCAGAGGTTACAGCTGATAAACATATTCAAGATGGCAGCTCAACCTAGCACTTCATTGACGCGTCCCGTTTTCAAGCGTTACACTGCGCTTGATGTTTTAGATGACGTTCTAAATGATAAAGAAAGTCGTGGAAAAGACCTTTGAGGATCAGATCCTGATACTAGCGATGAGAAGGAGACTGATGGGAATCAGCACCATTCACTTTTATCGGAGATGCGTGCTGGTGATGACGTGGCTTCATTGTTAGTTGCACATGACAGCAGTGAATACGCCGTTAGCGAGGGTGACGAAGCGGAAATAGCCGAACCCGTGCCATCAACAAGCACTGCACACCCTCCTGTCATGACCGGAGAGGGTCGTGGACGTGGTAGGGGCTCAGGACGACGGTGAGGGTCCCGTGGAAGCGGCCGGGGGCGTGGCATGGGGCGTGGTCAGTCCCAGCCTTGGTGATGTTTTCACTGGGAATCCTGGTCTGAAAGTCAACTGTGCCAATTTTAGGCTGCACAGAGCTCCAGTCTTCAGTTCCTTCATGACCTGGTCGGAGGGCTTGCGTGGTCCTGTGATCCCTTAGGCTTTGCTGGCAGGGGCATCAATACTTGACGATAGGCTGGTTTTCTTTACAATGCTTCTAGGCCTGAAAAGTCTGGATGCTATCTGGCCTAAGCACAACGTGGTAAGGAGTTGATGCCCCTGGTAGGGCTTCCCATGTCATATAGGCTAAGGGTGAGGATCCTGACTAATAGTAACCCGCCTTTCTCCTTTTCTTGTTTTCTGCCTTTCTTATTTGGCTCTTTTCTATCTTCGTCTCCCCTTCAAGTCTTCTTTTCCACACTCTTTTTCTCTCTGTGGTCTTCTTAAGATCCCGCCGCGTTAAATGATCCGGGGTGCCAGCGTCAACCTTGACTTGGTGGGAATCTCCTACGGGGTACTACTGGGCCACGCCTCAATCAATCGCTTCCTTCTGGACTCTCCTAAAAGGGTTCACTCTGGCCCGGGGTAATCAATGCGGCTCTCCTTCGGGGTGGGTCATAATCAGGCGTTTTGGATGGAGTAACCTGGCTCAGCTTATTCCGGATGGGCATGATCAGGGATAGGTGGTAGTTCTCTTTGATATCCTCTGAAACCTGGAAGGGGTCAAGACAATGATTTCTTGGCCCTGGACCCTTAGTTGGACTCCATGGTGGGTGGGTAAGGGAGAGATGAAATTTCACTCTTCTAAATATGGCTTCTTCACCAAACAACCATCCCCCCAAAAAAGAAAAGTGAATCTAATTTCACGAAGAATGTCGCAGGAGTCTGATGCAGACTCAGATTCCGATGTAGAAACAAGGAAGATGTCAGAATTCTGGTCCTCTTGGCTAGTAATGGAAAGCAAGGAGCAGGACAAACCAAGTTCTGCACTAAGCCCGTTTGCAGTACAGAAGGGCTTCCAAGGTATTGCAGGAGACCCACAGTCCATTAAACGACTCCGAAATGGCATGTTTCTTATTCAGTGCAAGACTAAGAAACAATCAGAGCAGCTGCTGAAAGCTACAAAGCTGGTAGACAGAGAGATCCGGGTGACTCCCCATAAACAGCTGAATTCCTCTAAGGGAGTGATTCGATGCCCAGATCTTAAAGGTGTCTCAAAGGCAGAGATCAAGGCGGAACTTGCATCCCAGGGTGTGACAGAGGTGCATAGGGTGACAGTTAAAAAAGGTGCAGAAAGAGTGCCCACCAACACCCTCTTTCTGACATTCTGTAACCCTTTGCTACATCCAATCATTAAAGTAGGGTACTTAAATGTTCGTGTCCAACTGTATGTCCCATCCCCATTGAGGTGTTTCAAATGCCAGAAGTTTGGACATGTCAGAGACCGCTGTTCTGGGCAGGAAGTGTGTGGTGTTTGTTGCAAGGCAACCCATGATGGGCTGTGTAAAGACCCGGCGCATTGTGCGAACTGCGGTGGCGACCACCCCTCCTCTTCACGCAACTGCCCTGTCTGGATCCAGGAGTCCAACATCCAGAAAGTTAGAACAGAAAAGAAGATCTCGTTTTTTGAGGCACGTAAGCAGGTTGTTGGCAGTCAGACGCCAACAGCGTCTTCATATGCTTCGGCAGTAAAGAAAGTTTCGACCCGGTCAGTCTGCTGCCTGACTGATGAATTTATTTTCTCTAAAACGCTGCAAGGAAGACTGGTAAACTCTGGTGGAAGCAAGTCCACCACCTCCCAACCCAAAGTGGGTGCCCCTGGTGGAGGCAAAAAATCCATCACCCCTCAGACTGCCCAGCAGTCTACTCCATCTGCTGCTGGGCAGATCAAAAAGCCAGGCCTCCCGCCTCGAACTTCCTTGAGCAGTGCTCGTGCAGGCAAGGGAGTTCAACCAAGTGTGGAGATGGTGGAAATGAGGAAGAAACCTCCACCATCTCCAAAATCCAGGCCTTCTTCACCTGTAGGCAAGTCTGCCAGCAGGTCTGAAGACCCAAACAGTCCAGTGAAACTTTCCAATAAATTTGCTCCACTGAACGCAGACGATGACGAGGAGATGACCTGATTTCTCTCCTATTCATCCTCTGCACCATGGACAGTAAACTAAAACATTGGAATATCCGTGGCCTAAATTCAGATTTTGAGGAGCTGCAACTTCTGTGTCAAACTATAAAACCTTCCGTCGTGGCTCTTCAGGAAACTAAAATTCAAAGCCAGAAGACCTTCACTCTTTCTGGCTTTAATATTCTTTCCAAACCTGCACAACCATCCACATTGGGACTGTCAGGCGGTGTTGCCCTTCTTTTACATAAAACTTTGCTGTTTAGTCCTGTCGCTCTGACTACCTCCCTTCAGGCTGTAGCTGCGAGAGTCGCTCTCCACAAGACTGTTACAATCTGCTCACTGTATCTGCCACCTTCTGTCCTGGTTTGTCGTCAGGACCTTGTCAGTCTGATCGGAGAACTTCCTCGACCTTTTTAGCTGTTGGGTGACTTTAATGGTCACAATCCTCTTTGGGGTAGTGTCAGTTCGTCATCCAGAGGTCTGCTTCTTGAGGATGTCCTTTCAGACTTTGATTTGTGTTGCCTGAACGATGGAGCTCCAACTTACCTCCACTCTTCCACAGGTTCACTTTCGTGTTTAGATTTGTCGATTTGTGACCCCTCGCTGGTCCTGGACTATGAGTGGTCTGTCCATGACGATCTGCACGGAAGTGACCATTTCCCTGTTCTTTTAAAACCCTTATTAACTGAAAACGTCTCTGTCTCACAACATCTTAATTATAAGAAGGCAAACTGGAATCTTTTTGTAACCAATATTTCAAAAGAATTCCAGGACGTGATTTTCTTCAGAGTCCAGACCCAGCAGAATCTCTGACCAATACTGTGATAAACTGTGCCAAAACCTGTATTCCACTGTCTTCCGACAAACTCCAAATGCCAAAAACACCCTGGTTTAATTCAGACTGCCAACACATCTCAAAGGTACGCAAACGGACTCAGCGTCGGGTATACCAACGACCTTCAGGTCCCAACGCTCGAGCCCATCAGAAACTCCGTGCCAAATCGAGACACACTTTCAAAATCAGTAAACGTCAGTCTTGGAGAAACTTTTGCTCCGGGCTGACATCTAAAACTTCAAAGAAAAAAGTCTGGAACATCATCAGAAAAATCAAAGGGAAAAACATCAACCGCTCCATTCATCACTTGAAACTTGCCGATGCTCTGATCACTGACAAACGAGCTGTTGCCAATCTGTTGGCCTCCACCATCCAACAGAACTTCTCATCTTCAAATAAATCTGCAGCCTTTTTAAGAAACAAACAACTCAGAGAGAAATCTTTATACAATTTCACATCAGACAACTCTGAAGCCTACAATCTCCCTTTTTCAATCAATGAACTGAAAACAGCTTTACAAACCTGCACTGATTCTGCCCCTGGTCTGGATGATATTCATTATCAGGTTTTGAAACATTTTCCAGAAAGCTGTCTCCAGACTCTTCTTAAAGTATACAACCATATCTGGACCACAGGGTACTTTCTCCCTCCGGGGGTTGCAACCTTGCCGTGGTCGGAGGGCTTGCGTGGTCCAGTGATCTTTTAGGCTTTGCTGACGGGGGCATCAATACTCGACTAGATGGTTAGTTGTTGTCAATGCTTCTAGGCCTGTATAGCCAAGCTGCTGACTGGCCAAGCATTACGTGGTAGGAATTGATGCCCCTGGTAGGGTCTCCCATGTCAGAAAGGTTAGGAGTGAGGGCCCAGACAAATAGTAACCCACCTTTTTCCTATTCTGTCTTCTGCCTTTCTTAACGGTTCTTTTCTTTCTTCATCTCCCTTTCAAGCCTTCTTTTGCACACTCTTTTTCTCTCTGTGGTCTTCTTAAGATCCGCCGCGTTTGCCGTGCGGTGCGACCTGTGACGGAGGGGGATGAGATCCTGGTGATTGAGAGGGCCAACGCCCTCAACACATCACTTTGGCTCGGACCTCTCCTAGACAGGAGGTACACTCTGGCCCGGGTGTATCAATCGGCTTCCCCTTCGTGGGGCTGGGTCAAGACAGGCAGTTCTCCGACTGGCCAAGGTAACCCCTGCAGTGCTCAGCTCTCTGTTCCCGGGAGTTGGGCATGATCAGGGGGGATAGGGTCAGTAGGCTTCTGTTTGTCGTATATCTCTCCTGAAGCCTGGAAGGGGTCAAGACAATGAGTTCTTGGCCCTGGCCCCTTAGTTGGACTCCATGGTGGGTGGGTAAGGGAGAGATGAAATTTCTAAACATAAATCATGGCTTTATCCAAAATCACACCCCCATAAAGAAGAGGAAGGCAGTGGACCCCATTTCTAGTCATAACGATTCCGACAGTGACTCGGATATGGAGACGAGACAGAGGACAGGTTTTTGGGCTTCCTGGCTTGTGGTTGAAGGGACAGAGCAGGAAAAGCCTATTTCTGCTCTGAGTCCTTTTGCTATTCAGAAGGGCTTTCAGGGTCTAGCAGGTGACCCTCAGTCAGTGAAAAGGCTACGGAATGGCACTTTCCTCGTCCAGTGCAGATCACAGAGGCAATCGGAGCAGCTGCTGAGGGCAACAAAACTTGTGGACAGAGAGATCCGGGTGACCCCTCATAAGCAGTTAAATTCGACCAAAGGGGTTATCCGGTGCCCGGATTTGAAAGGTGTCTCGGAAGCGGAGATCAAGACAGAACTTGCGTCCCAAGGTGTGACAGAGGTGCATAGGGTGACAGTCAAAAAAGGTGCAGAAAGAGTGCCCACCAACACCCTCTTTCTGACATTCTGCAACCCTGTGCTTCCTACGGTCATTAAAGTCGGGTACTTAAATGTACGTGTCCAACTGTATGTCCCATCCCCGTTGAGGTGTTTCAAATGCCAGAAGTTTGGACATGTCAGAGACCGCTGTTCTGGGCAGGAGGTGTGTGGTGTTTGTTGCAAGGCAACCCATGATGGGCCGTGTAAAGACCCGGCTCATTGTGCGAACTGCGGTGGCGACCACCCCTCCTCTTCACGCAACTGCCCTGTTTGGGTTCAGGAGTCCACCATCCAAAGAGTGAAGACTGAAAAGAAAATTTCGTTTTTTGAGGCCCGCAAACAGGTTGTTGGCAGTCAGACGTCAACAGTGTCTTCTTATGCTTCCGTTACAAAGAAAGTTTCCACCCGTTCAGTCTGCTGCCAGACTGACAATTTTACTTTCACCAAGACATTGCAAGAAAGACCGTTAAGCTCTGGTGGAAGCAAGTCCACCGCCTCCCAACCCAAAGTGGGTGCCCCTGGTGGAGGCAAAAAATCCGCCACCCCTCAGACTGCCCAGCAGTCTACTCCATCTGCTGCTGGGCAGATGAAAAAGCCAGGCCTCCCGCCTCGAACTTCCTCGAGCAGTGCCCGTGCAGGCAAGGGAGTTCAACCAAGTGTGGAGATGGTGGAGATGAGGAAGAAACCTCCACCATCTCCAAAATCCAGACCTTCTTCACCTGTGGGCAAGTCTGCCAGCAGGTCTGAAGACCCAAACAGTCCAGTGAAACTAAGCAATAAATTTGCTCCACTGAACGCAGACGATGACGAGGAGATGACCTGACTTCTCTCCTGTTCATCCTCTGCACCATGGATAGTAGTAAACTAATCCATTGGAATATCCGTGGCCTAAATTCAAATTTTGAGGAGCTGCAACTTCTGTGTCAAACTGTAAAACCTTCCGTCGTGGCTCTTCAGGAAACTAAAATTCAAAGCCAGAAGACCTTCACTCTTTCTGGCTTTAATATTCTTTCTAAACCTGCACAACCATCCACATTGGGACTGTCAGGTGGTGTTGCCCTTCTTTTACATAAAACTTTGCTGTTTAGTCCTGTCGCTCTGATTACCCCCCTTCAGGCTGTAGCTGCGAGAGTCACTCTCCATAAAACTATAACAATTTGTTCACTTTATCTGCCACCTTCTGTCCCGGTTTGTCGTCGGGACCTTTTCAGTCTGATCGGAGAACTTCCTCGACCTTTTTTGCTGTTGGGTGACTTTAATGGTAACAATCCTCTTTGGGGTAGTGTCAGTTCGTCATCCAGAGGTCTGCTTCTTGAGGATGTCCTTTCAGACTTTGATTTGTGTTGTCTGAACGATGGAGCTCCAACTTACCTCCACTCTTCCACAGGTTCACTTTCGTGTTTAGATTTGTCGATTTGTGACCCCTCGCTGGTCCTGGACTATGAGTGGTCTGTCCATGACGATCTGCACGGAAGTGACCATTTCCCTGTTCTTTTAAAACCTGTATTAACTGAGAGCGCTTCTGTCTCACAACATTTTAATTATAAGAAGGCCAACTGGGATCTCTTTGTAACCAATATTTCAAAAGAATTCCAGGAAGTTGATTTTCTTCAGAGTCCAGACCCAGCAGAATCTCTGACCAATACTGTGATAAACTGTGCTAAAACCTGTATTCCAATGTCTTCCAATAAACTCCAAATGCCCAAAACACCCTGGTTTAATTCAGACTGCCAACAAATTTCAAAAGTTCGCAAACGGGCTCAGCGTCGGGTATACCAACGACCTTCAGGTCCCAACGCTCGAGCCCATCAGAAACTCCGCGCCAAATCGAGACACACTTTCAAAATCAGTAAACGTCAGTCTTGGAGAAACTTCTGCTCCGGGCTGACATCAAAAACTTCAAAGAAAAAAGTCTGGAACATCATCAGAAAAATCAAAGGGAAAAACACCAACCCCTCCATTCATCACTTGAAACTTGCCGATGCTCTGGTCACTGACAAACAAGCTGTTGCCAATCTGTTGGCTTCCACCATCCAACAGAACTCCTCATCTTCAAATAAATCTGCAGCATTTTTAAAAAACAAACAACTCAGAGAGAAATCTTTATACAATTTCACATCAGACAACTCTGAAGCCTACAATCTCCCTTTTTCAATCAATGAACTGAAAACAGCTTTACAAACCTGCACTGATTCTGCCCCTGGTCTGGATGATATTCATTATCAGGTTTTGAAACATTTTCCAGAAAGCTGTCTCCAGACTCTTCTTAAAGT
This sequence comes from Conus canariensis, assembly GCA_033310375.1. Taxonomy (NCBI): domain Eukaryota; kingdom Metazoa; phylum Mollusca; class Gastropoda; order Neogastropoda; family Conidae; genus Conus; species Conus canariensis. Next base: position 78,072,694 of record CM065714.1, read on the forward strand.
ATACAACCATATCTGGACCACAGGGTACTTTCCGCCCTCCTGGCGGAAAGCCCTGATCATTCCAATTCCAAAGCCTGGAAAGGACCTTACCAACCCTTCCAACTATCGTCCAATAGCTCTGACTAGCTGCCTCTGTAAGTTGATGGAGAAGATGGTCAACTCCCGTCTGATGTGGAAGCTGGAAACCGATGGCCTTTTGGCCAGTCAACAGTGCGGGTTCCGGAAATACCACTCGACAGTCGACCATCTAATCCGTCTGGAAACCACCATCCGCAATGCCTTTGTCAATAAACAGCATGTGGTCGCTATCTTTTTCGACCTCGAAAAAGCGTATGACACCACATGGAAATCAGGAATTCTTCTGGACTTGCACAGACTTGGTTTCCGTGGTCACCTGCCTCTGTTCATACAGAACTTTTTGGCTGATCGACAGTTCCAGGTGCGTGTTGGCACCACACTCTCTGACATCCATGGGCAGGAGTTGGGTGTCCCTCAAGGGAGCATCCTTTCTCCTGCTCTTTTCAGCATTAAAATCAACGACATTGTGAAATCGGTAAGCCAGGGCTCTGAGTCCTCTCTGTTCGTTGACGACTTTGCGCTGTACGCAGTTGGAGCTTCTTACCCCAGCGTACAGCGTCGACTCCAACTTTGTGTCAACAAGATCCAGCAGTGGGCCGAGGAAAACGGGTTTACCTTCTCACGTACCAAAACTCAGTCAATCCATTTTCACAATTTTCGTCAATTTTTTGCTGATCCTGAAATTCGTCTGGACAAGTCCACCATTCCAGCTGTAAAAGAAGCCAAATTCCTAGGAGTTATTTTTGATCAAAAACTCAACTTTCTCAGCCACATTAAAAATCTCAAAACCTCTTGCCAGAAAGCTCTGAATATTCTGCGGGTCGTAGCACACACTGACTGGGGCGCTGATAAGAAAACTTTGCTGCATCTCTACAGAGCCCTGGTCCGCTCCAAACTGGACTATGGTTGTGCTGTGTACGGCTCTGCAAGACCCTCTTATCTGAAACTCTTGGACCCTATCCACCATCAAGGGCTTCGTCTCTGTCTTGGAGCATTCCGCACCACCCCTGTGTACAGCCTGTACGCAGAGGCAGGTGAACCCTCACTGTCCAACCGCAGGCTGAAAATGTCTCTAAATTACTACATCAGACTGTTCTCAGAACCACAGAATCCTGCCTATGACTGTGTCTTTGACCCCCAGTTTCAAAACAAATTCGAAAACAACCCTAACTGTATTCCGCCGTTTGGTGTTCGTATGCAGCCACACGCGCGGAATGCAGGTCTAGACCTAGGAGTTGTGTCTGATTTTTCCAAGTTTCCGGATCAGCCTCCTTGGACCTTTTTCACACCAGAGATTCGTTTTGATCTCGCAGCTTTTCGTAAAGAGTCCACCAGCTCTCAGGCATACAAGGCATTGTATGCTGACCTCTGTTCAAAATTTCCATCCTGTCAGAAAATTTTCACTGACGGTTCCAAGTCTGAGGATGGAGTGGCCTGTGCAGCCTATTGCCCTGGTGCTCCTTCTCAGATACTGTTAAAACATATACCTCCAGATGCTTCTGTCTATTCTGCTGAACTTTCTGCTCTGGTTCTGGCATTGAAAATAATTTCACAATCTACCAAGAGGGACTTTCTGGTTCTGTCGGATTCGCTGTCAGCTTTGGAGGCCATAGCTGGCCGCAACCTTCAGCATCCAGAACTATTACATTTCTTTGAACTTTTTAGCAAGTTGAAAGCGGATGGTTACAACATTATTCTCGCTTGGGTTCCTGGTCATGTTGGCATCGGAGGGAACGAAATGGTTGATCGTTTAGCCAAGAATGCCACAAGAGAGAAATTGTCCAATATTTATATCCCTTGCTCAGATCTGAAACCCAAAATTAATGATTATGTGAGAGACCTCTGGCAGGAGGATTGGAACACGCAGACGGATAACAAACTCTTTCAGATCCGTCCAAACCTTAATGAGTTCCTCCCATCTACGTCTGGTGGCCGTAAAGAAGAAACAGTTCTGTGCCGGCTGCACACCGGCCATTCGTATTTTACCCATTCGTACCTTTTAAAGAATGAGGAAGCTCCGTGGTGCATTCCATGTCATGTGCCACTCACAATGAAACATATTCTTTTAGAGTGTTGGGACTTGCACGATGTGAGACACAAACATTTTACAGCAGAGTCCATGAAAATCCTGTTTAGGGATGTTCCGCCTGACGTGATCTTTGAGTTTTTGAGAGAGATTAACATTTTTCATCTGATTTAAGATTTTACGGATGAAAGATTTTTAACGAAGTTTCTGGTGCGTTTCTAGACGATGTCATTTAAAGAGATGTGTGAAAGGTTTTTTTTTTTTTTTTTTTTTTTTTTAATGACTTGTGAGTTGATTTTAACGTGGTGACAGCCCTGATGTGGCCCCTTGCGGTCGGCTGGGCTATAAGCAACATTATCTTATCTTAGGGTACTTTCTGCCCTCCTGGCGGAAAGCCCTGATCATTCCAATTCCAAAGCCTGGAAAGGACCTTACCAACCCTTCCAACTATCGTCCAATAGCTCTGACTAGCTGCCTCTGTAAGTTGATGGAAAAGATGGTCAGCTCCCGTCTGATGTGGAAGCTGGAAACCGATGGCCTTTTGGCCAGTCAACAGTGCGGGTTCCGGAAGTACCACTCGACAGTTGACCATCTAATCCGTCTGGAAAGCACCATACGCAATACCTTTGTCAATAAACAGCATGTGGTCGCTATCTTTTTCGACCTCGAAAAAGCGTATGACACCACATGGAAATCGGGAATTCTTCTGGACCTGCACAGACTTGGTTTCCGTGGTCACCTGCCTCTGTTTATACAGAACTTTTTGGCTGATCGACAGTTCCAGGTGCGTGTTGGCACCACACTCTCTGACATCCATGGGCAGGAGTTGGGTGTCCCTCAAGGGAGCATCCTTTCTCCTGCCCTTTTCAGCATTAAAATCAACGACATTGTGAAATCTGTAAGCCAGGGTTCTGAGTCCTCACTGTTTGTTGACGATTTTGCGCTGTACGCAGTTGGAGCTTCTTACGCCAGCGTACAGCGTCGACTCCAACTTTGTGTCAACAAGATCCAACAGTGGGCCGAGGAAAACGGGTTTACTTTCTCACGTACCAAAACTCAGTCAATCCATTTTCACAATTTTCGTCAATTCTTTGCTGATCCTGAAATTTGTCTGGATAAGTCCACCATTCCAGCTGTAAAAGAAGCCAAATTCCTAAGAGTTATTTTTGATCAAAAACTCAACTTTCTCAGCCACATCAAAAACCTCAAAACCTCTTGCCAGAAAGCTCTGAATATTCTGCGGGTCGTAGCACACACTGACTGGGGCGCTGATAAGAAAACTTTGCTGCACCTCTACAGAGCCTTGGTCCGCTCCAAACTGGACAATGGTTGTGCTGTGTACGGCTCTGCAAGGCCGTCTTACCTAAAACTCTTGGACTCTATCCATCATCAAGGGCTTCGTCTCTGTCTTGGAGCATTCCGCACCACCCCTGTGTACAGCCTGTACGCAGAGGCAGGTGAACCCTCACTGTTCAACCGCAGGCTGAAAATGTCTCTGAATTACTATGTCAGACTGTTCTCAGAACCGAGAATCCTGCCTATGACTGTGTCTTTGACCCCCAGTTTCAAAGCAAATTCGAAAACAACCCTAACTGTATTCCGCCGTTTGGTGTTCGTATGCAGCCTCACGCGCGGAATGCAGGTCTAGACCTAGGAGTTGTGTCTGATTTTTCCAAGTTTCCGGATCAGCCTCCGTGGACCTTTTTCACACCAGAGATTCGTTTTGATCTTGCAGCTTTTCGTAAAGAGTCTACCAGCTCTCAGGCATACAAGGCATTGTATGCTGACCTCTGTTCAAAATTTCCATCCTGTCAGAAAATTTTCACTGACGGTTCCAAGTCTGAAGATGGAGTGGCCTGTGCAGCCTATTGCCCTGGTGCTCCTTCTCAGATACTGTTAAAACATATACCTCCAGATGCTTCTGTCTATTCTGCTGAACTTACTGCTCTGGTTCTGGCATTGAAGATAATTTCACAATCTATGAAGAGGGACTTTCTGGTTCTGTCGGATTCGCTGTCAGCTTTGGAGGCCATAGCTGGCCGCAACCTTCAGCATCCAGAACTTTTACATTTCTTTGAACTTTTTAGCAAGTTGAAAGTGGATGGTTACAACATTATTCTAGCTTGGGTTCCTGGTCATGTTGGCATCGGAGGGAACGAAATGGTTGATCGTTTAGCCAAGAATGCCACAAGAGAGAAATTGTCCAATATTTATATCCCTTGCTCAGCTCTGAAACCCAAAATTAACGATTATGTGAGAGACCTCTGGCAGGAGGATTGGAATACACAGACGGATAAACTCTTTCAGATCCGTCCAAACCTTAAAGAGTTCCTCCCATCTACATCTGGTGGTCGTAAAGAAGAAACAGTTCTGTGCCGGCTGCACACCGGCCATTCGTATTTTACCCATTCATACCTTTTAAAGAGCGAAGAAGCGCCGTGGTGCATTCCATGTCATGTGCCACTCACAATGAAACATATTCTTTTAGAGTGTTGGGACTTGCACGATGTGGGACACAAACATTTTACAGCAGAGTCCATGAAAATCCTGTTCAGAGATGTCCCGCCTGACGTGATCTTTGAGTTTTTGAGAGAGATTAACATTTTTCATCTGATTTAAGATTTTACGGAAGAAAGATTTTTAACGAAGTTTCTGGTGCGTTTTAGAAGATGTCATTTAAAGAGATGTATGGAAGTTTTTTTGTTTTTTTTAAAATGACTTGTGAGTTGATTTTAACGTGGTGACAGCCCTGATGTGGCCCTTTGCGGTCGGCTGGGCTGTAAGCAACATTATCTTATCTTATCTCCTTCATGACCAGAAACCGGATTCAGGCAAGTAGCTCTATTTTTCTTTCTTTCTTTTTTTTTTTTTCTTTTTTGTTTGTTACTACTTGATTCTTCATTCCTCCACTATTTATTTTCTGTATTTCTCTTCTTTGCCATATTTCCTACTGAAATCACATAATTATGGCAAATAATGACTGTATGGATAGGTGGGACTCTGTGTGGTGTGTGTGTGTGTGTGTTTGTGTGCATGTGTGTGCCACATGTGTGCCTAAGCATTGTTTATTTCTATATGCAAGTTTTCCATTTAAGTTTGTTCATTTTGTAAAGCACAGAAGCACTCATCCACAGCAGTTTGTTTTTTTTCCGTGCCATTAGGGTGTTTTTACATTCATGTGTGTGTGATACTGTTAGTGTGTGTTTGTGCATATGTGTACATGTGTGTGTGTGTAAATTGTGTGTGTGTGTGTGTGTAGGCTGTTTGTGTGTAAATTGTGTTGTGTGTGTGTGTGTGTGTGTGTGTGTGTGTGTGTGTGTGTGTGTGTGCCCAATTGTGGGTCTGCTTACTGTGTGTGGTGTGTGTGTGCCTAATTGTGGGTCTGCTTACATTTCTTGAAACTTCTATTTTGTATTTCAGATTCTTCTTCAGTTTCTGCATTTCAACGACAATGCAGCCTTGCCAGTCGAAGGTGATCCAGGGTACGGCTGGCTCTACAAGATCCGACCCATTCTGGATCATCTGCATGAAAAGTTCCGAGAAGTTTATTTTTCCATTCTACAATGGTTTTTTTTTTTTTTTCCTCAAGTGTGCCTATGTTCATGATTTTGTCAGTGCTGTGACCAGACCGAGTGCCATCAGTGAAAGAAGACCAAGTGGAGTATAGAATGAATCTCAATGTGTGTTTCTTTGAACCACGATTTGGACAGACATAAAAAAAAAAAAGAGCACCGTCCTCTAAAATTATGAAGCAGGGAATGCAGACAACCTGAGGATTATGTCCAAGACTTCGTACAGCAAGTGATGGATTCCTATATAGAACAGCGTGGCAGTAGTGTAAGTACTTGTTCTGACACTCTAACACAGTTCCTACAGTGTTTTGTTTGATAACAAAGGTTTGTGTGTGTTTTTCTTTTTTCTTTTCAAACAGAGAATTGGTTATTTTTTTTCTTCAGACTTTTTTTTTCCATGGTTGTCATTTTGAACATTTACCAGTAAGTACTATACTATAACAATTTGGACCACACTGTATACTTACAGTGATGCTGAGTAAACACTAAAAGAAGTTTTTGTCAGTGTTTTACAGGTTTTATGTGTTGTAACATGTGTATGTGTGCAGAAACTTTTTTTTGTTTTTTTGTAAAACCACTATTGGTACATCCCTGTCCATCCCCTAATGGCCAACAAAACTAGATTATATTATATAGCATCATGGCTTGGGTAAAAGGAAAGAGAAGCCATAAAATCTTAAGTCATATGTCAACAAATAGATAAGCAGTGATTGAGGTATTGAACCTACCCCAAATAGTAAAATTATGCCCCTTTCTAGTAGAATTGGGGTACCCCCAGTAACATACAGATTGTTACACAGAGGGACATTTACTGACAACAATATGAATCCCAGGTGTTTGTAGTGTTGTTGAGCAAACACCAAAAGGTATTTTTGCTGTGTTTAGTGGGCTTTTATGTGCAGAATTGTTGTAAAACTCTCAAATTGAAAACAAAACAAAAACTGTTTTATCACATGTTACTAGTGTGAACCATCATTATTACCAAAAAATGATGTGAAATTGTAGACAAGGGTATAAAGAAGTAATTCACAAAACATCTAACAAATAACTCAATAAATGGATGAGTAATGTACATGTTAGTGAACATACCGTGAAAAGCATGATTATGCCCCTTTTTACCTAAAAAATAGTACCCCCAATTATGAGCAGATTATCATCAAGAACAACATTCCCTGGGATTTATATGACTGTCATGTGTTAGTGCTGATGTTGAATAAATAGTAAGACCACTTTTTTCAGTGTTTTGACTCATTTCATTTGGCACAATGTGTTTGTGTATACTCGAAAACTGTTATTTTTGGTAAAATTTCTATAATTATGTCAATTTCTGCTACACTAATTATCAACATAATCAAGTCATTTTGACAGGACATTATAGATCAATGCCTAACAACAAAACTTGCCCAAAATCCGAAAGATTTGTCAAGAAATAAGTGAGCAGTAACCATTTTACTGAACCTACCCAAAAAAGCAAAATTTTACCTTGGCACACAGTTATTCAAATGTGCTATTATACTGTGGCAGTGAAAGGGTTAAAAGGTGAAGTCTGGATTGAACAGATAAACTGGAGTACACGCAGTTCAAGATCCAGAACAAAACTCCAGCAGGCGAACATTGATAGACATTTTACCCTTAACTGTGACCACCCGTCAAAGTCGTTGATCGAAGAATCTATCATATTCTGCCTTTTAATTGCCTTTTGTAGAAGAATATACAGTGCTGCTGCAGTTGTCTGGTGGGTTAATCATTTTCTCAGGACATTAAATACCCCTTGCAATGAATCAGCCACACCTTTTCAGACAATTCCGACTGACTCAATCATTGAAGTCCAACCACATCCCTTTAGCCACTCCCCAGAAGTCTCAAGGCTGCCATTTTAATGTCAGAACATTCAGCATGACAAGAAGTATACTTTCCCCACATCATTATGGAAAAGACCACTGAATTTTTTTGGCATGAAGTTGCTGATCCAATGCTATGACAGATATTGGCTTTGATTGAGATACATTGATGCCACCACTTGCATCACACGCTTAATGAGTGCTGGAGAGTGTGCATTGTCCTCAAAAAGTGGCAGAAGCGCAATTTTGTCCCCTGTTTGGTGACCACTGTAAATAAACTGGCATGGTAAGCTCCCCATGAAACATTTTTCCATCATCTTCCACTCAGCAATAGATGTGTTTTCACTGTTTCTAGCCAGTTGTACTGTTCAGAATGTTGGCATGACTCTACCTGCCAGGGGTGTACAGAGCCAAAATACAGGATGGATTTCGAGTTCTTTTCAGTCATACAGGAGAGGCAAGCGTCCCTGGAGTGGGAAATGATAAAAGTTACCTTCTTTGTTGAACTGCATATTCAATGAAAGCAACTTACATGCTTGATTCAGCATTTGATCTTTGTTGAACTACTGGTGGGATGGTTACATGAAAGGAGTCATGGGGTAGTGTGGAGCTGGGATGGTGATCAGTATTATCAAACAGAGCAGCAGTAAATTAATGCATGTTTCTCAAGTTGTAGGGGAACAACACCTTCATCTTTCTGAAATTTGGAGCACACGATGATTACAATGTTGTTTAAAGTGATGCCCTATGATATGACACTGGCAGTCCTGAATTGTACAAAATGTCAACGAGCCCGTGTTTGCTGGTTTGGGCGTGCACTTTCAGCCCTGAAATATACAGGAACTGGTGTTTCTTTTTCCTTAGAATGGTAAATACTAGTTTCTTTTGGAGGATTTCTTCAGACTTTCTGCTATTAAATATGAGAAAGCTGAGACATCGCCAGTACTGCTTGTGTGTGCTTTGGATTCGGCACAGCTTCCTCTTGTGTTTATTCCCTTGTTTTCAGTGAAGTTCCAGGTCCATCTAAAATCATATTAACAAGAGTTTTGAACACAAATAGTGCAGCATTTTCTTGGCAGTTAATTGAAAACTTTCCATTGAAAGTTGACTGTGTTAGACACTTACCTCTGCACACAATTTCAGCAGTACTTGCATGCACCAGAGCATCAGAATCATTGTCGACAGCCTTGTTTAGAGCGTACTCCACACTCTGCTTAAAAACAAAGGTGTGGTCTTTCCCATAACGTACGTTACTCTCTTCTAACTTGGGATAAGCAGCCAGTAAGTTTCTCTCATAGTTTTGTGGAGCGCACATTATACTCAGTCCCAAGGCTTTATAGTCTCATCTTGTACAGTGAATGTAACTGTGGCATTCGGAATACAGGGGCTGTCACTGAGTCATCATCAAAGCTCTGACTATATGACACCAGATCAGCATAGTCTCCATGAAAAGCAGAGCTGCTCTCATGTTACTGCTGACCTCCTTCTCTGAACTTTTAATGCGCCAATTGATGGATGATTGCAGCAATTTAAATAATAATGAAAATCTGCTGCAACCATATCCACAGCTGTCATTTTTTTTAAATCCAGCATTGGTCCTCCGTGTCTAAACTTTTAACGCGCCAGTGGCTGATTGCAGCAATTTGAATAATACTGAAAATCTGCTGCAACCCATATCCACAGTTGTCTTTTTTTTATATTCAGCACATCTAACATCATAATCCAAACCAAACATAGATGCCTTGTATAGATGGCTAGAGCTCTCATCACAGAAAAACAACTTAGATGCCATTGGACCATCTGATGGCTGTGTCTTTGCTAGATTTCAGGAGCTTTGTGTATTCTCTGCCTTCTGTCCCCTCCACTCTCCCCCATTAGGCTGTCAAAGGTGCGTTGGCTCAATTTATCATGAATGATGTATGGTATGAAGCGCTGTGTCTCGTTAGTGTCTGTTTACATAGAGACCCATCATTTAGATGATTAGCTTCAGCAGATACATGGTCACATTCAACAAACTCTTCTATGCTTCCATCAAGAGGATCATTATCCTTGGTCACCTCTTGTATCGATCTACTACTGAGCATGTTAAAGTTTCGTTTGTTTCCTCTTGACAAAGAACACAGGCAGTCCAGTCTGTGATGGATGCTCTAGATGTTGACTGACCATCAGAAGGATCCACTTGTCTATATTTTCTAGCCATTGTTTATGTATCCTCGAGGGAGGGGCTCAAAAAAGAAAGGCAAAACTTGGTAACCACTAGACAAGTGGACAATTTGTTACTCTGATGGATCAGAAAAAAAAGATAATTCCATGAAAGTGGTTCATACTAATGTTTTAATTCTGGATGTAAGTGGTTGAAAATTAAGAACTTTGGTGACAAATTAAGGTCTTTGATGAAGAATGAGCAGTAACGAACCTGTCCTGGTAATCATCTGCAGGAAATCCACTTTGACTTGATTAGTTCAACGCACACAGACAGACAAATACATACGCGCACACACACACACACACACACACACACACACACAGAGTCCATGAAAACCCTGTTCAGAGATGTCCCACCTGACGTGGTCTTTGAGTTTCTGAAAGAGATTAATACTTTTCATCTGATTTTAAGATTTTACAGAAGAAAGATTTTTAACGAAGTTTCTGGTGCGTTTTCGAAGATGTATTTTAAAAAGATGTGTGAAAGGTGTTTTTATTTTTATGACTTGTGAGTTGATTTTAACGTGGTGACAGCCCTGATGTGGCCCTTTGCGGTCGGCTGGGCTATAAGCAACATTACCTTACCTTACCTTACCTTACCTTACACACACACACACACACACACACACACATACACACAGAATAATCATTTTCATATGTTGACGCTTTCCGTGCACCATAGCTGAAACACGTTTTCCATGTAATTTGATGCCAAGTTGCCTTATTCACAAAATGTTTTTATCGTTCATAAAGAAGAACCAAGTTGTAGATTATACACTTCAGTTGGCTTGATTCTAGTCATAGTTTACAAACATTTTTATTTGTTAAAATGCATCAGATATGCATGTGGAATTTGAGCGCACAGTGAGGTCACATGGGCTGGAAAAACGGGTCAGGCAGCTGTTCTGCCTATGGCCACCAGAACTTGCCAAATGTTTATACGACGCTGAAGGCTGGTTTTCTAAACACGATTACACCTAAAAGGTGCCTCACAAAACTTGCTTCTACCGCTTTTTAGAATCAGTACAATATATAGTACCTTTCCACAAAAGCAGGAAATTCTACCCCTAAAATCAAACTCATTGTTGAAGACAAGCTCACTATATATGTGCACTTCTCATTTGCTCTTTTCGCACCCCCTCTGTCCTCGTTGCATAGCTCAACCACGAGTTGAGGATAGGGGTGCCATCAGTTTATTTCCAGCTTCTGTATCACCTTCGAAGTCAGAGTCACTTTCTTCTAGCCCACTGCCCTCGGGAGTTGAGCATGATCAGGGGGAATAGGGTTGGTAGGTTTCTGTTTGTCGTGTATCTCTCCTGAAGCCTGGAAGGGGTCAAGACAGTGACTTCTTGGCCCTGGCCCCGTAGTTGGACTCTGTGGTGGGTGGGTAAGGGGGAGATCTTCTTCTTTTCTTCTTCCTCGTTCGCCATCCCGTTAGATGAGCAGCCTGGTGAAGGCTGCCGTCCGTTGCAGTTCCTCCAGGGTGCCGTACAGCTTGGCTTCCACTGCTGTCGTTGTTGGCCAGTACTTTTTCCTGGATGCTGCATACGTCATACAGACTTGAAGGATGTGGTCAGTTGTCATTGGTCCCTCACCACAAGAGCACTCTCCACTCTGTCCAATGCCAAATTTTGTGTGCATGTGGTGGAGCAGGCGATTGTGTCCAGTCCTCAGGCGGAAGATCTTGACCTGTTCCCATTGTCCCAGCAAATGGTATGTGTCTTCTGGGTTGTATTTGGGATGTAGGAGGTGCCATTTTATTCCTTGCTGTGCCTTGATGATTGTCCTAATTTCATCGTATGACACCAGGTTGTTGGCCTGCTCCTTCTGTGCACCGTCTTTTGCCAGAATGTCCGCTTTTTTTGTTGCCTCTGATGCCACAGTGTGCTGGTACCCATTGTATCACCACTTTCTCCACTCTGGCACTCAGGGCAACAAGGGCTGGAGTGAGATGGTTCTGTTCTTTGCAGCGGGAGTTCTTGAGGGCTTGGAGCACAGAGAGAGTGTCAGAGAACACCACCACCTGCCCTGTTGTTCTTGTGGAGTTCTGCAAGACTGTTGTGGCTGCCTCACAGAGGGCTTCTCGCTCAGCTCGGAAGTTGGTGGAGTATTTTCCTGTTGGAACTGCAATTTCTTCTTCTCCGTCTTTGTATCGGAGGAAGATTCCAGCTCCACCATCCCTCGTTGCTTCTGTGGCGGAACCACCTGTGAAGACATGGGTCCAGTCTTCCTGGGGGTACTGGTTGCAGATATACACCATGGCCAGGGCCTTCCTTTGGGTGTCTGACTGTATTCCTCTCTTCTCCACTCCGGGAATGCTGGTGACGACTGTTGGGAACACCTGCCTCTTCCAAGATGGGTGGGTGACATTTGCCGGGATAGGCTTTGCTTCGTGTTCCATCAAGACTGGGCTTTGTCTTTCCAGGGCGTCTTGACTGGTGGATGAAGCTGCCTCTTTTCATCCGGCTCTTGGTGGGTCTGCTCATTCTGTTGTTCATTGGATGGTTTTCAAGGCGTTTGAATTTTGCTGCCTGGATGAGGATCTTCGTGTCCCTTCTGTCCTCCAATGACTAGCCCAGTGGTCTCCTCCATCTTCAGGACTGGGGTGGATCTCATGGCACCAGTTATGACACGCTGAGCTTGGTTCTGTATCTTATTGAGATGGTCGAGGTTAGACTTTGCAGCTGATGCCCATGCTGACGTCCCGTACTCAACTACAGGTCGGACTCTCCCTGTATAGAGTCTCTTCAGGATACGTTCGTCAGTCCCCCAATCCGTCCCCGCAAGTTTCCTCATGATCGCCAGTCTCAACTTGGCCCTGCTACAGCATCTGGTGATCTGCTGTTTCCAAATGAGCCTGCGGTCAAAGGTCACTCCCAGGTAGGTAGGTGTGGGTTCCTCTGCAAGCCTTTGGTTGTTTAGTGTCAGCTTCGCCTCTTGCTTCTTGCTGGATAGGCTGAAGACTGTGTAGGTTGGTGGGTGGGTAAGGGGGAGATGAAACAAAACGCATAAAACATGGCTTCTAATACAAATTCTTCCCCCCCCCCAAAAAAAAATGAAAAATTATCACGGCTTCATCAAAAGACTCAGATCTAGACAGGGACTCGGACACAGAGACAAGGAGGAGGACAGGTTTCTGGGCTTCCTGGCTTGTGGTCGAAGGAACTGAAGAAGAGAAACCAATTTCAGCCCTGAGTCCATTTGCAATTCAAAAAGGGTTCCAGGAAATTGCAGGTTACCCTCAGTCAGTTAAAAGGCTTTGAAACTAATCTTTCCTGGTGGAATGCAAAACCAAGCGCCAAGCAGAACAGCTTTTAAGCACCACTAAGCTGGTGGACAGGGAGATCCGAGTGACACCTCACAAGCAGCTCAACTCCTTGAAAGGTGTTATAAGATGTCCTGATCTGAAAGGAGTATCGGAGGCAGAAATAAAGCGAGAGTTGGAGCCTCAAGGGGTGATTGATGCCCACAGGGTGACAATTCGAAAAGGAACGGAGAGAGTATCAACGAACACGCTCTTCCTGATGTTTTGTTCACCCAGCCTCCCAAAGACCATCAATAGGCTATCTGATTGTAAAAGTTGACCTGTACATCCCTTCTCCAATGAGGTGCTTCCGATGCCAACAATTCGGCCATATCCATGACAGGTGCTCAGGAGAGGAGATCTGTGGTCGTTGCTGCAACGCAGTCCATGAAGGGCCTTGCCAAGGACCAGCCCTTTGTGCCAACTGTGGTAGCAGCCACCCCTCTTTCTCGCAGGACTGCCCTAAATGGAAGGTAGAGAAGGACATCCAGTGGGTCAAGACAGAAAAAAGATTCCATTTCATGAGGCAAAAAAACTGGTGCTAGGCAGTCAGTCGCAACCAGGTTTATTGTACTCTGCTGCTGTTAAGAAGATTCAGATGGTGTCTGTCTCCTGCCAGACAGAGGCATTTCATTTCTCCAAAAGTTCACAGGAGACATCAACAAGTGTATCAGGAAAACCTGCAAAAAAAACAGCAGTAACGCCGCTTAAGATCAGCACCCTCAGCGTAGGCGTTAAACCCGCTACCCCCCAGTCTCTCCAGCAGAGGAAAAAATCTGCTGGCGAGCGGACTGGGAAACAGACCCCTCCCAGATTCTCCCAGCCTCACTCCAGGGAAGGATGGGAATGGCTGTTCCCCCCAAAGGTCCTGGAGCCTGTCCAAAAGCCCCTGAAGGGAAAAATGGGGAGGTGATCGAGGTGGATAGGCCTTTGTCTCGTCATCCTCCACAAGGAAAAAGGGTCAGGAAAAACAGCTTCCTGACCTCAAACAAACAGCAATATCAACTGTAAACAAGTTTTCTCCTCTGCAGCCTGACAATGAGGAAGCTGAAATGGAATGAGTTTTTCACCTTTTACATTTCTTTGCCATAATGCAGTCAAGGATTTTCCATTGGCACATCTGAGGTCTGTTTTCCAATTTTGAGGAGCTACAGCTACTTTGCCACAATTTGAAACCTGTTGTGTTAGCCCTACAAGAAACAAAACTTCAGAACCAGAAGAATTTCACTCTTTCTGGTTTTAATATTCTCTCAAAACCAGCATAATCCACTGCAGATGGAGTAACGGGAGGAGTCTCGCTACTCATCCACAAGTCTCTTTTGTTCAGCCCAATTGATTTAGATACTTCTCTTCAAGCTTTAGCCGCAAGAATAACTTTGCATAAAAGTTACAATAATGTTCTTTATATTTACCACCGTCTACCTCAGTCAGTCGACAAGATCTGGTCAGCCTGATTAGAGAACTTCCATGACCTTTTTTGCTGTTGGGTGATTTCAATGGACACAACCCTCTTTGGGGTAGTGTGAAATCTTCATCCAGAGGTCTGCTTCCCGAAGATGTCTTTTCAGAGTCTGATTTGTGTTGTCTGAATGATGGATCCCCAACTTACCTCCACTCTTCCATGGGTGCTTTTTCGTGTTTAGATTTGTCAATATGTGACCCCTAGCTGGTCCTGGACTATGAGTGGTCTGTCCATGATGATCTGCATAGAAGTGATCATTTTCCCGTGATGTTAAAAGCAATAACAACTGAAAATGCCTCTGTTCCAAAACATCTCAATTAAAAGAAAGCCAGCTGGAATCATTTTGAAGCAAATATTTTAAAGGAGCTCCAGGAAACTGACATTCTTCAAAGTCCAGACCCAGCAGAGTCTCTAACCAATACTTCCATAAAGTCTGCAAAAACCTGTATTCCAATATCTTCTGATAAACTCCAACTGCCTAAAACACCCTGGTTCAATGCTGACTGCCAACAAATCTCAAGAGTATGTAAACACGCTCAGCGTCGGGTATTCCAAAGACCCTCAGCTCCAAACACTCAAGCCCATCAGAAACTCCATGCCAAAACAAGGCACACTTTTAAAATCAGTAAACGTCAGTCTTGGAGAAACTTCTGCTCCGGGCTGACATCTAAAACATCCAAGAAAAAAGTCTGGAACATCATCAAGAAAATCAAAGGGAAGAACACCAACTAGTCAGTTCATCACCTGAAACTTGCTGATGCCCTGATAACTGACAAACAAGCTGTTGCCAATCTGCTGGCCTCCACCATTCAACAGAACTCATCATCTTCAAGTAAATCTGCAGCCTTTTTAAGAAACAAACAACTCAGAGAGAAATCTTTATACAATTTCACATCAGACAACACTGAAGCCTACTATTTGCCATTTTCGATCAACGAACTGAAATCGGCTCTGCAAACCTGCAACGATTCTGCTCCTGGCCTGGATGAGATCCACTATCAGCTTTTGAAACATCTCTGAGAAAGCTGTCTCCAGACCCTTCTGAAAGTTTACAACCATATCTGGACCTAAGGGGACCTAAGGCGGAAAGCCCTGATCATTCCAATCCCAAAAGCTGGAAAGGACCTTACCAATCCTTCAAACTATCGTCCAATAGCTCTGTCCAGCTGCCTCTGTAAGCTAATGGAAAAGATGGTTAACTTCCGACTGATGTGGAAGCTGGAAACCGACAGCCTTTTAGCCAGTCAACAGTGCAGGTTCCGGAAGTACCACTCGACAGTTGACCATTTAGTCCATCTGGAAACCACCATCCGCAACGCCTTCATCAATAAACAGCATGTCGTTGCTATCTTTTTTGTTCTAGAAAAAGTGTACGACACCACCTGGAAATCAGGAATCCTTATAAGATCTTTATAGACTCGGTTTTGGGGGTCATCTGCCTCTGTTTATTCAAAACTTTCTGGCTGATTGGCAGTTCCAGGTGCGTGTTGGCACCACATTGTTTGACATCCATGGACAGGAGTTGGGTGTGCCTCAAGGGAGCATTCTTTCTCCTGGTCTCTTCAGCATCAAAATTAATGACATTGTTAAATCGGTAAGCCAGGGTTCTGAGTCCTCTCTGTTTGTTGATGACTTTGCGCTGTACGCAGTTGGAACCTCTTACGCCAGCATTCAGCGTTGACTCCAACTTTGTGTTAATAAGATTCAACAGTGGGCCGAGGAAAACGGCTTTACGTTTTCAAGTTCCAAAACTCAGTCAGTCCATTTCCATAATTTTCGTCAATTTTTGCTGATTCTGAGATTCGTCTGGATAAGTCCACCATTCCAGCTGTGAAAGAAGCCAAATTTCTGGGTGTTATCTTTGATCAAAAACTGAACTTCAAAAGTCATATCCAACGCTTAAAAACTGCATGTCAGAAAGCACTGAAGATTCTGCGAGTTGTGGCACACACAGATAGGAAAACTCCTCCATCTTTACAGGGCTCTGATCCGCTCGAAACTGGACTAGTGTATGGCTCGGCCAGACCATCCTTCCTGAAAAGTCTAGACCCTATCCACCATCAAGGGCTTCGATTGTGTCTGGGTGCGTTCCACACCACCCCTGTTTACAGCTTGTATGCCGAGGCAGGAGAACCGTCCCTCTCAAATCGTCGACTGAAATTTGCCTTGAACTACTGTCTGAGTCTCTCTTCTGAACCTCAAAACCCTGCATATGACTGTGTTTTTGACCCCAAGTTCCAAAAGAAATTCGATGACCACCCCAGTTCCATTCCACCCTTGGGGATTCATATTCTTCCCCATTTGAACAAAGCAGGCATTGACCTTGGAGTAGTTTGTGATTTTTCCAAGTTTCCTGATGACCCTCCATGGACTTTCTTCGCTCCAGAGATCCGCTTTGATTTAGCCTCGTACCGAAAAGATTCCACTAGTTCATTGGCCTACAAGTCCCTTTTTGCGGAACTGTGTTCCAAGTTTCCATCCTTCAAGAGAATTTTCATTGACGGTTCCAAATCTGAAGAGGGAGTGGCCTGTGCAGCCTATTGCCCTGGTGCTCCTTCTCAAATATTATTAGAACATATTCCATCAGATGCTTCTGTTTACTCTGCTGAACTTACAGCCCTGGTTCTAGCATTGAAGTTAACTCACTTAGGACGGACAGTTCTGTCCCTTGTTTTTCCCTGTGGACGGGCCATTTGTTATGGTTAGTAAAAAAAAATCACCAAAAATACAAAACAAGAGATAACTCAATGAAAGTTTCAGGAAGTGTTATTCATAAACTGTGTTAGTAGAATACAAAAGAATAAACTTCCCACTTTCATACAATTTCTTATGCTTGAGGCTGAAAAAATGTCCAGTTTTTTTTTTCAGGTGCATCACAACACTCTTGCACAGAGTCAGTGGGTCCATGGCTTCACATTCAGCAGAAAAAGTCAGTAAATACACTAAATGAGTTGAAAAAAAAAGGTAGATACACTCCAGGAAACTAAATAAGATAGATAAATCACATGCCTGCTATGCACAAGCTAACTTGGAATAATGCAAAAATGGAGGCGTGGCACTCTGCTGACACACGAAGGCCAGAAGTACCAGAAAAAGGAGGCACTGTCGGAAAAAAAACTTGAATCTTCGCGCCAGTCGCGTAAAGGAAAGCCAGTGAACTCTTGCTCACTCAAATCCCCAGTCTTTCACGGCACGCAAGCGCTCTGCTCGCGTGGCGAAGTGGCCCACCCTCACCTTCATCATCACTGAGCTCCACAGACGAGTCAGTGTCAATTTCCTCTTCTCGAAATTCTTCACTGGAATCACTTTCATCAGCTTCGTCATCCTCTTCTTCAGTGTCTGAACCTTCCATTTGTAGCATTTCAGTAACTTCAGTAATGCTAAAACGTTGCCAACGGGCTCGACTTTGCTCCGACACATTCGCAGAAAAACTTGTTTGAGACGCCATGTTTCTATGCAGATTAGTAAGTCTGGTGGGTTGGTCTGGTCAATCAGCCACTGAGTCGAAGTGGGTCATGATGTGCTGCGAAACCGCTGTGCAGGCGAAGGAAGGAATGCTGACGACACTATCTATATCTTGTTGCCGTGTACTGATCACACTACCACCGCATGAAAAATTGTTGAAGGCCGAAACCTTGATAGTGTTTGTTTGTACTGAAGCGTTGCGACTTTGGAAAATGCTATAGCGTCTGTTTGTGACAAGAGAGTTAATCTCTTTCTGATTTTGTCTGATTCACTGTCAGCTTTGGAGGCCATTGCTGGCCATAACCTCCATCATCCTGAACTTCTACACTTTTTAAAAAACTTTTTACTACATTGAAAGCGGAACCCTCCGGGGGTTGCAACCTTGCCGTGGTCGGAGGGCTTGCGTGGTCCAGTGATACTTTAGGCTTTGCTGACGGGGGCATCAATACTCGACTAGATGGTTAGTTGTTGTGAACGCTTCTAGGCCTGTATAGCCAAGTTGCTGACTGGCCAAGCATTACGTGGTAAGAATTGATGCCCCTGGTAGGGTCTCTCATGTCAGAAAGGTTAGGAGTGAGGGCCCAGACAAATAGTAACCCACCTTTTTCCTATTCTGTCTTCTGCCTTTCTTAACGGATCTTTTCTTTCTTCGTCTCCCCTTCAAGCCTTCTGTTCCACACTCTTTTTCTCTCTGTGGTCTTCTTAAGATCCGCCGCGTTTGCCGTGTGGTGCGACCTGTGACGGAGGGGGATGAGATCCTGGTGATTGAGAGGGCCAACGCCCTCGACACATCACTTTGGCTCAGACCTCTCCTAGACAGGAGGTGCACTCTGGCCCGGGTGTATCAATCGGCTTCCCCTTCATGGGGCTGGGTCAAAACAGGCGGTTCTCCGACTGGCCAAGGTAACCCCTGCAGTGCTCAGCTCTCTGTTCCCGGGAGTTGGGCATAATCAGGGTTGGTAGGTTTCTGTCTGTTGTATATCTCTCCTGAAACCTGGAAGGGGTCAAGACAATGATTTCTTGGCCCTGGCCCCTTAGTTGGACTCCACGGTGGGTGGGTAAGGGAGAGACGAAATTTCTACACACAAATTACGGCTCTATCCAAAATCACACCCCCCATAAAGAAGAGGAAGGCAGTGAACCCCATTTCTAGTCATAACGATTCAGACAGTGACTCGGATATGGAGACGAGACAGAGGACTGGTTTTGGGGCTTCCTGGCTTGTGGTTGAAGGGACAGAGCAGGAAAAGCCTATTTCTGCTCTGAGTCCTTTTGCGATTCAGAAGGGCTTCCAGGGTCTAGCAGGTGACCCTCAGTCAGTGAAAAGGCTACGGAATGGCACTTTCCTCGTCCAGTGCAGATCGAAGAAGCAATCGGAGCAGCTGCTGAGGGCAACAAAACTCGTGGACAGAGGGATCCGGGTGACCCCCCATAAGCAGTTAAATTCGACCAAAGGGGTTATTCAGTGCCCGGATTCGAAAGGTGTCTCGGAAGAGGAGATCAAGACAGAACTTGCATCCCAAGGTGTGACAGAGGTGCATAGGGTGACAGTTAAAAAAGGTGCAGAAAGAGTGCCCACCAACACCCTCTTTTCTGACATTCTGCAACCCTGTGCTGCCTCCGATCATTAAAGTAGGGTACTTAAATGTCCGTGTCCAGCTATATGTCCCATCCCCGTTGAGGTGTTTCAAATGCCAGAGGTTTGGACATGTCAGAGACCACTGTTCTGGGCAGGAGGTGCGTGGTGTTTGTTGCAAGGCAACCCATGATGGGCCGTGTACAGACCCGGCTCATTGTGCGAACTGCGGTGGCGACCACCCCTCTTCTTCCCAAAACTACCCTGTCTGGATTCAGGAATCCACCATCCAAAGGGTGAAAACTGAAAAGAAGATCTCATTTTTTGAGGCACATAAGCAGGTTGTTGGCAGTCAGACGCCAACAGCGTCTTCGTATGCTTCGGCAATAAAGAAAGTATCGACCCATTCAGTATGCTGCCAGACTGATGAATTTATTTTCTCAAAGACATTGCAAGGAAGACCGTTAAGCTCTTGTGGAAGCAAGTCCACCACCTCCCAACCCAAAGTGGGTGCCCCTGGTGGAGGCAAAAAATCCGCCACCCCTCAGACTGCCCAGCAGTCTACTCTGTCTGCTGCTGGGCAGATGAAAAAGCCAACCCTCCCGCCTCGAACTTCCCCGAGCAGTGCCCGCACGGGCAAGGGAGTTCAACCAAGTGTGGAGATGAGGAAGAAACCTCCACCATCTCCAAAATCCAGGCCTTCTTCACCTGTGGGCAAGTCTGCCAGCAGGTCTGAAGACCAACATAGTCCAGTGAAACTAAGCAATAAATTTTCTCCATTGGATGCAGACGTTGATGAGGAGATGACCTGATTTCTCTCCTATTCATCCTCTGCACCATGGATAGTAAACTAATCCATTGGAATATCCGTGGCCTAAATTCAAATTTTGAGGAGCTGCAACTTCTGTGTCAAACTATGAAACCTTCCGTCGTGGCTCTTCAGGAAACTAAAATTCAAAGCTAGAAGACCTTCACTCATTCTGGCTTTAATATTCTTTCCAAATCTGCACAACCATCCACATTGGGACTGTCGGGTGGTGTTGCCCTTCTTTTACATAAAACTTTGCTGTTTAGTCCTGTCGCTCTGACTACCTCCCTTCAGGCTGTAGCTGCGAGAGTCACTCTCCACAAGACTGTTACAATCTGCTCACTGTATCTGCCACCTTCTGTCCCGGTTTGTCGTCAGGACCTTGTCAGTCTGATCGGAGAACTTCCTTGACCTTTTTTGCTGTTGGGTGACTTTAATGGTCACAATCCTCTTTGGGGTAGTGTCAGTTCGTCATCCAGAGGTCTGCTTCTTGAGGATGTCCTTTCAGACTTTGATTTGTGTTGTCTGAATGATGGAGCTCCAACTTACCTCCACTCTTCCACAGGTTCACTGTCGTGTTTAGATTTGTCGATTTGTGACCCCTCGCTGGTCCTGGACTATGAGTGATCTGTCCATGACGATCTGCATGGAAGTGACCATTTCCCTGTTCTTTTAAAACCCTTATTAACTGAAAACATCTCTGTCTCACAACATCTTAATTATAAGAAGGCAAACTGGAATCTTTTTGTAACCGATATTTCAAAAGAATTCCAGGACACTGATTTTCTTCAGAGTCAAGACCCAGCAGAATCTCTGACCAATACTGTGATAAAGTGTGCTAAAACCTGTATTCCAATGTCTTCCGACAAACTCCAAATGCCAAAAACACCCTGGTTTAATTCAGACTGCCAACACATCTCAAAAGTACGCAAACGGGCTCAGCGTCGGGTATACCAACGACCTTCAGGTCCCAACGCTCGAGCCCATCAGAAACTCTGTGCCAAATCGAGACACACTTTCAAAATCAGTAAACGTCAGTCTTGGAGAAACTTTTGCTCCGGGCTGACATCTAAAATTTCAAAGAAAAAAGTCTGGAACATCATCAGAAAAATCAAAGGGAAAAATACCAACCCCTCCATTCATCACTTGAAACTTGCCGATGCTCTGATCACTGACAAACAAGCTGTTGCCAATCTGTTGGCCTCCACCATCCAACAAAACTCCTCATCTTCAAATAAATCTGCAGCCTTTTTAAGAAACAAACAACTCAGAGAGAAATCTTATACAATTTCACATCAGACAACTCTGAAGCCTACAATCTCCCTTTTTCAATTTAGAACTGAAAACAGCTTTACAAACCTGCTCTGATTCTGCCCCTGGTCTGGATGATATTCATTATCAGGTTTTGAAACATTTTCCAGAAAGCTGTCTCCAGACTGTTCTTAAAGTATACAACCATATCTGGACCACAGGGTACTTTCCGCCCTCCTGACTTGAGTTGATTTTAACGTGGTGACAGCCCTGATGTGGCCCTTTGCGGTCGGCTGGGCTATAAGCAACATTATCTCTCTCTCTCTCTCTCTCTCGCCCTCCTGGCGGAAAGCCCTGATCATTCCAATTCCAAAGCCTGGAAAGGACCTTACCAACCCTTCCAACTATCGTCCAATAGCTCTGACTAGCTGCCTCTGTAAGTTGATGGAAAAGATGGTCAGCTCCCGTCTGATGTGGAAGCTGGAAACCGATGGCCTTTTGGCCAGTGAACAGTGCGGGTTCCGGAAGTACCACTCGACAGTTGACCATCTAATCCGTCTGGAAAGCACCATCCGCAACGCCTTTGTCAATGAACAGCATGTGGTCGCTATCTTTTTTGACCTCGAAAAAGCGTATGACACTACGTGGAAATCAGGAATTCTTCTGGACCTGCACAGACTTGGTTTCCGTGGTCACCTGCCTCTGTTTATACAGAACTTTTTGGCTGATCGACAATTCCAGGTGCGTGTTGGCACCACACTCTCTGACATCCATGGGCAGGAGTTGGGTGTCCCTCAAGGGAGCATCCTTTCTCCTGCCCTTTTCAGCATTAAAATCAACGACATTGTGTCTGATTTTTCCAAGTTTCCGGATCAGCCTCCGTGGACCTTTTTCACACCAGAGATTCGTTTTGATCTTGCAGCTTTTCGTAAAGAGTCTACCAGCTCTCAGGCGTACAAGGCATTGTATGCTGACCTCTGTTCAAAATTTCCATCCTGTCAGAAAATTTTCACCGACGGTTCCAAGTCTGAAGATGGAGTGGCCTGTGCAGCCTCTTGCCCTGGTGCTCCTTCTCAGATACTGTTAAAACATATACCTCCAGATGCTTCTGTCTATTCTGCTGAACTTACTGCTTTGGTTCTGGCATTGAAGATAATTTCACAATCTACGAAGAGGGACATTCTGGTTCTGTCGGATTCGCTGTCAGCTTTGGAGGCCATAGCTGGCCGCAACCTTCAGCATCCAGAACTTTTATATTTCTTTGAACTTTTTAGCAAGTTGAAAGTGGATGGTTACAACATTATTCTAGCTTGGGTTCCTGGTCATGTTGGCATCGGAGGGAACGAAATGGTTGATCGTTTAGCCAAGAATGCCACAAGAGAGAAATTGTCCAACATATATATCCCTTGCACAGATCTGAAACCCAAAATTAACGATTATGCGAGAGACCTCTGGCAGGAGGATTGGAATACACAGACGGATAACAAACTCTTTCAGATCCGTCCAAACCTTAAAGAGTTCCTCCCATCTACGTCTGGTGGTCGTAAAGAGGAAATAGTTCTGTGCCGGCTGCACACCTGCCATTCGTATTTTACCCATTCATACCTTTTAAAGAATGAAGAAGCTCCGTGGTGCATTCCATGTCATGTGCCACTCACAATGAAGCATATTCTTTTAGAGTGTTGGGACTTGCACGATGTGAGACACAAACATTTTACAGCAGTCCATGAAAATCCTGTTCCGCCTGACGTGATCTTTGAGTTTTTGAGAGAGATTAACATTTTTCATCTGATTTAAGATTTTACGGATGAAAGATTTTTAACGAAGTTTCAGGTGCGTTTCTAGAAGATGTCATTTAAAGAGATGTGTGAAAGGTGTTTTTTTTTTTTTTTTTTTTTTTTTTTAAAGACTTGTGAGTTGATTTTAACGTGGTGACAGCCCTGATGTGGCCCCTTGCGGTCGGCTGGGCTATAAGCAACATTATCTTATCTTATCTTGAAAGCAGAAGGTCACATCATTATTCTGGCTTGGGTTACTGGTCATGTTGGCATCGTAGGGAACGAAATGGCTGATCATTTGGCCAAGAATGCCACAATAGGGAAACTGTCTAACATATCTATCCCCTACACAGATCAAAAACCAAAAGTTAATGATTATGTCAGAGACCTCTGGCAGGACTATTGGAATACACAGACGGATAACAGACCCCTCCGGGGGTTGCAACCTTGCCGTGGTCGGAGGGCTTGCGTGGTCCAGTGATCTTTCAGGCTTTGCTGACGGGGGCATCAGTACTCGACTAGATGGTTAGTTGTTGTCAATGCTTCTAGGCCTGTATAGCCAAGCTGCTGACTGGCCAAGCATTACGTGGTAGGAATTGATGCCCCTGGTAGGGTCTCCCATGTCAGAAAGGTTAGGAGTGAGGGCCCAGACAAATAGTAACCCACCTTTTTCCTATTGTCTTCTGCCTTTCTTAACGGTTCTTTTCTTTCTTCGTCTCCCTTTCAAGCCTTCTTTTGCTCACTCTTTTTTCTCTGTGGTCTTCTTAAGATCCGCCGCGTTTGCCGTGCGGTGCGACCTGTGACGGAGGGGGATGAGATCCTGGTGATTGAGAGGGCCAACGCCCTCAACACATCACTTTGGCTCGGACCTCTCCTAGACAGGAGGTACACTCTGACCCGGGTGTATCAATCGGCTTCCCTTCGTGGGGCTGGGTCAAGACAGGCAGTTCTCTGACTGGCCAAGGTAACCCCTGCAGTGCTCAGCTCTCTGTTCCCGGGAGTTGGGCATGATCAGGGGGGATAGGGTCAGTAGGCTTCTGTTTGTCGTATATCTCTCCTGAAGCCTGGAAGGGGTCAAGACAATGAGTTCTTGGCCCTGGCCCCTTAGTTGGACTCCATGGTGGGTGGGTAAGGGAGAGACGAAATTTCTAAACATAAATCATGGCTTTATCCAAAATCACACCCCCCATAAAGAAGAGGAAGGCAGTGGACCCCATTTCTAGTCATAACGATTCCGACAGTGACTCGGATATGGAGACGAGACAGAGGACAGGTTTTTGGGCTTCCTGGCTTGTGGTTGAAGGGACAGAGCAGGAAAAGCCTATTTCTGCTCTGAGTCCTTTTGCTATTCAGAAGGGCTTTCAGGGTCTAGCAGGTGACCCTCAGTCAGTGAAAAGGCTACGGAATGGCACTTTCCTCGTCCAGTGCAGATCAAAGAGGCAATCGGAGCAGCTGCTGAGGGCAACAAAACTCGTGGACAGAGAGATCCGGGTGACCCCCCATAAGCAGTTAAATTCGACCAAAGGGGTTATTCGGTGCCCGGATTTGAAAGGTGTCTCGGAAGCGGAGATCAAGACAGAACTTGCGTCCCAAGGTGTGACAGAGGTGTATAGGGTGACAGTCAAAAAAGGTGCAGAGAGAGTGCCCACAAACACCCTCTTTCTGACATTCTGCAACCCTGTGCTGCCTCCGGTCATTAAAGTCGGGTACTTAAATGTACGTGTCCAACTGTATGTCCCATCCCCGTTGAGGTGTTTCAAATGCCAGAAGTTTGGACATGTCAGAGACCGCTGTTCTGGGCAGGAGGTGTGTGGTGTTTGTTGCAAGGCAACCCATGATGGGCCGTGTAAAGACCTGGCTCATTGTGCGAACTGCGGTGGCGACCACCCCTCCTCTTCACGCAACTGCCCTGTTTGGGTTCAGGAGTCCACCATCCAAAGAGTGAAGACTGAAAAGAAAATTTCGTTTTTTGAGGCCCGCAAACAGGTTGTTGGCAGTCAGACGTCAACAGTGTCTTCTTATGCTTCCGTTATAAAGAAAGTTTCCACCTGTTCAGTCTGCTGCCAGACTGACAATTTTACTTTCACCAAGACATTGCAAGAAAGACCGTTAAGCTCTGGTGGAAGCAAGTCCACCGCCTCCCAACCCAAAGTGGGTGCCCCTGGTGGAGGCAAAAAATCCATCACCCCTCAGACTGCCCCGCAGTCTACTCCATCTGCTGCTGGGCAGATGAAAAAGCCAGCCCTTCCGCCTCGAACTTCCTCGAGCAGTGCCCGTGCGGGCAAGGGAGTTCAACCAAGTGTGGAGATGGTGGAGATGAGGAAGAAACCTCCACCATCTCCAAAATCCAGACCTTCTTCACCTGTGGGCAAGTCTGCCAGCAGGTCTGAAGACCCAAACAGTCCAGTGAAACTAAGCAATAAATTTGCTCCACTGAACGCAGACGATGGCGAGGAGATGACCTAACTTCTCTCCTATTCATCCTCTGCACCATGGACAGTAGTAAACTAATCCATTGGAATATCCGTGGCTTAAATTCTAATTTTGAGGAGCTGCAACTTCTGTGTCAAACTATAAAACCTTCCGTCGTGGCTCTTCAGGAAACTAAAATTCAAAGCCAGAAGACCTTCACTCTTTCTGGCTTTAATATTCTTTCTAAACCTGCACAACCATCCACATTGGGACTGTCAGGCGGTGTTGCCCTTCTTTTACACAAAACTTTGCTGTTTAGTCCTGTCGCTCTGACTACCTCCCTTCAGGCTGTAGCTGCGAGAGTCACTCTCCACAAGACTGTTACAATCTGCTCACTGTATCTGCCACCTTCTGTCCCGGTTTGTCGTCAGGACCTTGTCAGTCTGATCAAAGAACTTCCTCGACCTTTTTTGCTGTTGGGCGACTTTAATGGTCACAATCCTCTTTGGGGTAGTGTCAGTTCGTCATCCAGAGGTCTGCTTCTTGAGGATGTCCTTTCAGACTTTGATTTGTGTTGTCTGAACGATGGAGCTCCAACTTACCTCCACTCTTCCACAGGTTCACTTTGGTGCTTAGATTTGTCGATTTGTGACCCCTCGCTGGTCCTGGACTATGAGTGGTCTGTCCATGACGATCTGCACGGAAGTGACCATTTCCCTGTTCTTTTAAAACCCTTATTAACTGAAAACATCTCTGTCTCACAACATCTTAATTATAAGAAGGCCAACTGGAATCTTTTTGCCACCAATATTTTGAAAGAATTCCAGGACACTGATTTTCTTCAGAGTCCAGACCCAGCTGAATCTCTGACTAACACTGTGATAAAGTGTGCTAAAACCTGTATTCCAATGTCTTCCAATAAACTCCAAATGCCCAAAACACCCTGGTTTAATTTAGACTGCCAACAAATTTCAAAAGTTCGCAAACGGGCTCAGCGTCGGGTATACCAACGACCTTCAGGTCCCAACGCTCGAGCCCATCAGAAACTCCGCGCCAAATTGAGACACACTTTCAAAATCAGTAAACGTCAGTCTTGGAGAAACTTCTGCTCCGGGCTGACATCAAAAACTTCAAAGAAAAAAGTCTGGAACATCATCAGAAAAATCAAAGGGAAAAACACCAACCCCTCCATTCATCACTTGAAACTTGCCGATGCTCTGATCACTGACAAAGAAGCTGTTACCAATCTGTTGGCCTCCACCATCCAACAGAACTCCTCATCTTCAAATAAATCTGCAGCCTTTTTAAAAAACAAACAACTCGGAGAGAAATCTTTATACAATTTCACATCAGACAACTCTGAAGCCTACAATCTCCCTTTTTCAATCAATGAACTGAAAACAGCTTTACAAACCTGCACTGATTCTGCCCCTGGTCTGGATGATATTCATTATCAGGTTTTGAAGCATTTTCCAGAAAGCTGTCTCCAGACTCTTCTTAAAGTATACAACCATATCTGGACCACAGGGTACTTTCCGCCCTCCTGGCGGAAAGCCCTGATCATTCCAATTCCAAAGCCTGGAAAGGACCTTACCAACCCTTCCAACTATCGTCCGATAGCTCTGACTAGCTGCCTCTGTAAGTTGATGGAAAAGATGGTCAACTCCCGTCTGATGTGGAAGCTGGAAACCGATGGCCTTTTGGCCAGTGAACAGTGCGGTTTCCGGAAATACCACTCGACAGTTGACCATCAAATCCGTCTGGAAACCACCATCCGCAATGCCTTTGTCAATAAACAGCATGTGGTTGCTATCTTTTTCGACCTCGAAAAAGCGTATGATACCACATGGAAATCAGGAATTCTTCTGGACCTGCACAGACTTGGTTTCCGTGGTCACCTGCCTCTGTTCATACAGAACTTTTTGGCTGATTGACAGTTCCAGGTGCGTGTTGGCACCACACTCTCTGACATCCATGGGCAGGAGTTGGGTGTCCCTCAAGGGAGCATCCTTTTCAGCATTAAAATCAACGACATTGTGAAATCTGTAAGCCAGGGTTCTGAGTCCTCACTGTTTGTTGACGATTTTGCGCTGTACGCAGTTGGAGCTTCTTACGCCAGCGTACAGCGTCGACTCCAACTTTGTGTCAACAAGATCCAACAGTGGGCCGAGGAAAACGGGTTTACCTTCTCCCGTACCAAAACTCAGTCAATCCATTTTCACAATTTTCGTCAATTCTTTGCTGATCCTGAAATTTGTCTGGATAAGTCCACCATTCCAGCTGTAAAAGAAGCCAAATTCCTAGGAGTTATTTTTGATCAAAAACTCAACTTTCTCAGCCACATCAAAAACCTGAAAACCTCTTGCCAGAAAGCTCTGAATATTCTGCGGGTCGTAGCACACACTGACTGGGGCGCTGATAAGAAAACTTTGCTGCACCTCTACAGAGCCTTGGTCCGTTCCAAACTGGACTATGGTTGTGCTGTGTACGGCTCTGCAAGACCCTCTTACCTAAAACTCTTGGACCCTATCCATCATCAAGGGCTTCGTCTCTGTCTTGGAGCATTCCGCACCACCCCTGTATACAGCCTGTACGCAGAGGCAGGTGAACCTCACTGTCCAACCGCAGGCTGAAAATGTCTCTAAATTACTATATCAGACTGTTCTTAGAACCGCAGAATCCTGCCTATGACTGTGTCTTTGACCCCCAGTTTCCAAGCAAATTCGAAACCAACCCTAACTGTATTCCGCCGTTTGGTGTTCGTATGCAGCCTCACGCGCGGAATGCAGGTCTAGACCTAGGAGTTGTGTCGGATTTTTCCAAATTTCCAGATCAGCCTCCGTGGACCTTTTTCACACCAGAGATTCGTTTTGATCTTGCAGCTTTTCGTAAAGAGTCTACCAGCTCTCTGGCATACAAGGCCTTGTATGCTGACCTCTGTTCAAAATTCCCATCTTATCAGAAAATTTTCACTGACGGTTCCAAGTCTGAAGATGGAGTGGCCAGCGCAGCCTATTGCCCTGGTGCTCCTTCTCAGATACTGTTAAAACATATACCTTCAGATGCTTCTGTCTATTCTGCTGAACTTACTGCTCTGGTTCTGGCATTGAAGATAATTTCACAATCTAAGAAGAGGGACTTTCTGGTTCTGTCGGATTCGCTGTCAGCTTTGGAGGCCATAGCTGGCCGCAACCTTCAGCATCCAGAACTTTTACATTTCTTTGAACTTTTTAGCAAGTTGAAAGTGGATGGTTACAATATTATTCTAGCTTGGGTTCCTGGTCATGTTGGCATCGGAGGGAACGAAATGGTTGATCGTTTAGCCAAGAATGCCACAAGAGAGAAATTGTCCAACATATATATCCCCTGCTCAGATCTGAAACCCAAAATTAATGATTATGTGAGAGACCTCTGGCAGGAGGATTGGAACACACAGACGGATAAGAAACTCTTTCAGATCCGTCCAAACCTTAAGGAGTTCCTCCCATCTACATCTGGTGGTCGTAAAGAAGAAACAGTTCTGTGCCGGCTGCACACCGGCCATTCGTATTTTACCCATTCGTACCTTTTAAAGAATGAGGAAGCTCCGTGGTGCATTCCATGTCATGTGCCACTCACAATGAAACATATTCTTTTAGAGTGTTGGGGCTTGCACGATGTGAAACACAAACATTTTACAGCAGAGTCCATGAAAATCCTGTTCAGAGATGTCCCGCCTGACGTGATCTTTGAGTTTTTGAGAGAGATTAACATTTTTCATCTGATTTAAGATTTTACGGATGAAAGATTTTTAACGAAGTTTCTGGTGCGTTTCTAGACGATGTCATTTAAAGAGATGTGTGAAAGGTGTTTTTTTTTTTTTTTTTTTTTTTTAAATGACTTGTGAGTTGATTTTAACGTGGTGACAGCCCTGATGTGGCCCCTTGCGGTCGGCTGGGCTATAAGCAACATTATCTTATCTCACGGGTAACAGACTCTTTCAGATCCGTCCAAACCTAAAAGAGTTCCTATCATCCACCTCAGGTGGTCAAAAAGAAGAAACGGTTCTATGCCGGCTGCACACCGGCCATTCATATTTTACTCATTCATACCTGTTAAAGAATGAAGAAGCTCCGTGGTGCATTCCACGTCATGTACCACTCACAATGAAACATTCTTTTAAAGTGTTGGGACTTGCATGATGTGAGACACAAACATTTTACAGCAGATTCCATGAAAATCTTGTTCAGAGATGTTCCACCTGATGCGATCTTTGAATTCTTGAAAGAGATCAACATTTTTCATCGGATCCGAGATTTTATAGTGGAAAGATTTTTAACAAAATTCAGGTGTGTTTTTAGAAGATGTACTTTAAAAAGAGTTGTGTGAATGAATGACCAGTGAGTTGACTTCAACGCGGTGACAGCCCTGATATGGCCCTTTGCGGTCGGCTCGGCTATAAACAACATTCCACCCTTTCCAGCCTACTGGGTCGAATAATCATAGAGCCAGAGTGATGAACACAACCATCTGATGTTGACGGTTGATTTTCCACTTCAACTTTGTCACCTTGAACATATTCGTGGTAATTGGCGGCTTCGTGAACACGTGGATTCACGATCGACAAAGTTTCATCATCTTCAGATGCCAAATTGGCTATTTCGGGGTTGAAATCAGAGTCATCGTCGAGGAAGACCTCATCTTTGACTTGTCTGACAGTGTATTGTGCTTGTTGGCTCATTTTGGCTTCTGAAACGAAGAAAAAAACATATGTAAAACTGCTTTAAAATGGTGCTCAGACGTCTCCAAATCACTGGGAAGGAATAAACAATAGAGTAAGCTCCCTTTCTTAATTAATATTCATGCTATTAGAAGTGAAAGTAAGTGGGTGTCGCCAACTGACAATTTGCTGATCACAGGCGCTGAGAGGAGGCGTGTTTCGGCCGACAATTTGTCAGTTGCAGGGTTCAATGAGTTTTTTTTTTTTTTAAAGTGCAGGAGAAGTCAAGATGGTTAAGAAAGAGCATTGGATGGGAGCGCATTTACTGTACAAACGGATTTTGTGAGAGAGAATGGGGTTAATTTCCTTCACCTCCCTCCTTGACATACTCTTATGAAGGGAGACAATTGCCAAAGTCCGGCACATTTTTATGGCTGTCTTGAGCAGCATTCTTGGCTTTGGAAAGTATTTTGAGACCGTCTTACACAGTGGTCTGGTCTCACTTCAAGACGAGCATGTTCGGCTGCCCACCTTCTTTTTGATATTTTGACACTTGTTTGGACAAGTAAGCATGAGAAAAAGGAAGTTTTCTGCATGGCTCTTCAGATTCCTACTTTTTTTTCCAGCGTAGCAAAGACTAGGTTTGCTTTGTTCATCATTGGTAACATGTTTGGATCCTGTTGTACGTAAATTCTATTGGTTGTCACTTGAACACTGGTAATGGTATGTCCAGGCGAAATAGGAGCAGGAATTGCATCAGTCAAACTCATTTATAAAGTTGGAAACGGTTTCCATATTCCTTGTAAATTCTGCAATGTGAATGGAGAGTACACAAGACCTTGTAGATCCTTAGATTAGATTAGAGGTCTTTGTGCCTTGAAAATTAATCCTTTAGCATTGCAAGTGTTTCATAGGAGCTTTGGGGTGGATATAGGGATTAGAAACATGAATCATTTGACCTTGATGGGAAAAGATCAGTCACAGGTCTGTAGATGAAATGGTTATGGTGTAAAGGATACAACAGCAGTTTAATTTGGAAGTGACAATTCTTTCTTTCTGCGTACGCAGGCTGTTACTCCTGCGGACACTGCCTGTATAGACAGGCAGTGGAGTCTTGTGTGTATGACCGTTTTTTATCCCACCATTAAGGCAACCATACTCCATCTTCGGGAAGGAAGTGACAATAAAACTGTATTTACAGTGTTGTGAAAGATGCAAATATGTCATACAAGCACATACATTCGGCATTTTTTTTTTCTATAGAGGTGGCTGTTTTCCACTCTGGATACTTGTAAAGTCCTTATGAGGTCCTTGAAAGGTCATTGGGTTTGTTTACTGGAAGTGTGTCAGAAACCTTGTAAGTCTGCTGCATGCTTAATGTGTTCCATCAGGATCATATTTATTATTCATTTACATAATCTATATATTTCAGAGATGAGTCTGATGAGCATGCAGCCATTCAGATATCAGATGATGAAGATGACATGTTCAACATTCAGTTGTCACGCCAGAAGCAAGTACAGAAGAGCAGCAGCAAAAGCAAAGTAACCCAGAAACGAAGACAAGGAGCTGTGTTCCAGTCAGATGATGATGATGATGAAGAGGATTATATGCCTGGAAAAAGGAGAAGATAGATATTGATGCACATTTGTATAAGGAGAATTCACAGGTGCAGTCCGAGTTTGTAATGGTTTTAGGATAATAAATTCTGACAGACCCAGTTTATGTGGATGTTATGTTGGTGCAGTAACCAATTTCATTTGCATGGACAGTAAAGATTATGTTCAAACCATATCTGAAGTGTCAGTGAAGTTATTGTATCCTGATTTATGCTGACAGTGTCTGCCTACGAGGAGTTCGTACCAGTTTTTTCTCCTAGAAGAATTCTTGTGGGAAATTCAGCCTGTGATTGAGGAACTACAAGTTACCATCATGTGCTACCCATATATCTGCTTTTGGTTCTTCAAGAACTTAACAACATGCAGCATACAGAACTTTGGTTTATGAGCTTGCCAAAGAGAATAATGGAAGGATTTCCTTCATACACACTTTCTCTTATTAATGCAGTTGTTGTCTCTTCTCATGCGAAAAGGGTTTGCATAGAATTGACAGTAATGGAATTTCCTTTTATGGACTGAATGCATATACATGTTATAGGAATTTTAGTTTATGGATCGAATGTGTATATACTGTAACATATAATTTAGAATGCTGAGGGGAAGAGAAGTAAACTTTTTAAGAATAATTCAGATATCAGTAGAGGGATGAGGAAGGGGGTAGGAAAAGTGAAAATGAGAGGTGGGTTTCGAACATGGAACCTTGAACCGTCAAAGCAGATGCTGAAATTTGCCACTTCTTGATTTTGATATTATGCATGTTGCTGTTCCACTTATATCAGTGTTAAGAATAATGTGTCTATTTGTTCTGACTATCCAATTTTTAGAATAATGTGTCAGTTCTGACCATGTAGGAATGCTGGAAATATTTCAACATTCTGCCACTATTTCAGTGTGAAAATGGTGTTTGGTAGGTTTTATTTTCTTGTATCTTTTTTTATTGTTTTTTTTTTATATACAGTCATGTTTTATTGTGTTGTATTTTTTTATTTTTTATGTCATTTAATTCCAAGCTCTGTTAGTGGTGGTAATGACGTTACTCTTAGCCGATTATCCTGACACCCCCATACACAATCATAGCCAGGCTTGTACTGATGCTGTTTTGTGATTTTTTTTTCCCTTCTTCTAGTTCCTAGTTTTTGTGCATCTGTCTGTGCCTTGCGCCTATGCTGCATATTCTAATTTCTCAATACACCAGCCAGACTCACTCTGGTCTTGTCACAGTCCTATTGCCTTAGTCCTCATAGACCTATAAGTTATGGGTTATCTAGAGGCCATCCACTTTCCGTGTGGGATGAGATGTCGCTCTTTTGTTTTATTGTACCTG
The DNA here is from genome assembly GCA_033310375.1 of Conus canariensis. Classification (NCBI taxonomy): domain Eukaryota; kingdom Metazoa; phylum Mollusca; class Gastropoda; order Neogastropoda; family Conidae; genus Conus; species Conus canariensis. The sequence goes on from CM065714.1 coordinate 78,106,114, forward strand.
CATTGATGGTGTCATCGGTGTTTTTTTTGCATTCATTTTAATTCTTGCAATCCTGCAGAGGGTTTGGTCTGAGGCTGTAAATGTCATGATTGTGTCCAAGTATTTCAGTCATTCTGGTCTGTCCTGTGATTAAAAGTTCATTGTGTTGGCCAGGAACTAGGTGTGAATATGATTTCAAGTATGTTCAAACACAATTGAGGTTAGGGACATCATATTGGTATGTTTGGGCATGCAAGAGATGTGATGCACATATTCTGATAGATTATGATTTTGAATAGGCAATGCAAACCTCAGTGATGTTATGGGGGCTGAATTATATACAACACAATTCTTGATCTGTCTTTTTTTTCCCCATGTCTGAAATTCAACAAGAGCTTGTCATTAGACAAACAAACAAATGGTCTTTATGTAGATTTTGTGAAAATGAAAGTGAAAATGTTGGCATAAACTAGCTTGTACAACATAGTTGTGTCAATATATTGTCTAGGTATATTTGTGTCTATTGTCCAGTCTGAACGGAGAGATTTGAGATGTGATATTCATGAAATGGAAGAATATTTTCATGCAGAGCTTCAGAGTGAAATGCATGCCTGGTATGTGTTTGTACACGCACACTTTCCTCTGAAATGAGCTCAGGTGATTTTTAAGTCATAGTTTTACCCAGAACAAAACTGTTCACTGTGCCTTCTCTTAAACACATTTTCCGTCATTTAATCTGTAGAAATGATGATCAATGGCTATTCCAGATACACATAGAAGACTGAAAAACATGGGTTCCACATTTTGACAGGTGATATGAAATTCTCATTTTCTGTCTTTCCAGGCAGGTTACATTAACTCTTTCTATACTAAGGACCGCATATCTGGTCCTTATGTTTACAGCCTTTGTATACTAAGGACAGCATATGTGGTCCAAAGCTTTGGAATTGTTCTCTGAAGTGGGCGAACCTTTTATATGAAACTACTTGTTAGGGATAGCTCCTGCATACTGATTAGAGTGCAGGCGTACTGGTACTTAGTCTTTGCAGGCTGAATGTTCACTAGCAGACGCTTTTCACACCAGGTCACCAGCTCGGTTTGGCTTCACGTGGCAACGTGGCGCACGGCCGTCCGGCGTAGATGAAAATCGCCATATTTAGTTTCTGGTCAACATGCACTGCCGATGACACCTCGCTGTGACCTTCAACACTGTGGAATGGAAATGCTTAGCGTTGGGACAGCGCTCTGGCACTTGCAGACAGTGAGAAATGAGAGATTCTTGTGCTGATGTTTTCTCTTGTGTTTCATGCTTTTTTTTTTTTTTTTTGCTCATTCATCCGTTCCAGTGGAGATAATTTACTCTATGTGTGATTCGTTTGTTGTGCTCCTTCGTTGTGCCGTTTGATATAACTCGATGGTGCCCGCGTTTGTGTGCATCCTTCAGTTCTTTTTACCGTGCTGCTAGTGCGTGGTGCGAGTGAAGTGCCAGCCAGGCGTCTCTTGATAGTGTGATTTATCACAGTGTGGGAGCCGTGGTGCTGACACATCTTTGTGTGTGTGTTATTCTACTTTCTATGCTACATACATCCACCAAGTGCTAATTTTTTTACTTTCTCTCTCTCTCTCTGCATACATGAGAGTGTGTGCAAGTGAGTACCCAAGCGTGCCTTCATGGTAGAGAGAGCCATAATACCAAGCGATTCTCTCTCTCTCTCTCTCTCTCTCTCTCTCTCTCTCTCTCTCTCAGATTCTGTGTGTGTGTGTGTGTGTGACTGACCCTGTATCAGCTAGTCTTCTTGCTTACATGTAGGCCTACTTCATTTTGATCTTTGCTACATGTTTGTAGCGCCAACAATGGCAGAGGCGTTTGCACACAACTTCAGTGAACACAAAAGATGTGTAGATTTGTTGTGTTTGTGTGCGGCGGTCGTGTGCTTAGAAAGCAACAACAACAAAAAAACCGCTAGACTTTGTGTCAACTTTTTCAATGATTTGTTGCAGTATTTCAGTCTAGATATTTCTGGAGATAAAGAAGGCAAACGGTCCAAGTGTATCTGCATAAAATGCTACCATAAACTGAAAACAACAAGGCACATGTCAACACATTCTCAATGTAGCGCTACAGAAGAAAATGCTGGTCGTGACATTGAGAGAATATCAGAAATCTGGACAACTTTCGATCCAGATCTTTCTTTGAGTCAGTGTACATCGTGTCAATTCTTTCAATCAACCTGCCTCCCTGGTCGTTGGAAAACGAAGGAAAACCGACCTGTCAAAAGGTCCGCTCAAGAGTGTTTAGATCAGTCTGACCTGTGCTTGGACACGGGTGAAAGTGTGTCATTTTCTCTGTTGGTATCAACCCCTGTGAAAAATCCTAGAACATTTTCTACACAAACATTACCAGTCATAGCTAGCTCATCCAACTCAGCACTTGAAAGTGTTGACATGTCTGATGTATGCTTGAATGTTGATGATAGTATGTCGATGTCAGTTTGTCCATCACCATCAACCCCCAAGTCAAGAACATTCTGCACATAAACATCACCTATCATAGTAAGCACATCCAAATCTGCAGATGAAGAGGACAGTGTGAAGCACCAAAAATGAAGAGTGGTTCAGCCTAGGAAAAGACAACAACAACTCCTGTCACTAACACCGCAATATCTCCCTTCCCTCAACTGAAACGCACGACAGTATATTTAGACTTGACGATGAGGACATCGATAAACCTCTCACTGAAGAAGAAGAAAAGTTGCTGACACAGCTTGTGAGAAGAAAACTGAAACAATCCTCAAAGTGACGGTCAGGTGCAAAACCAGCGGCCAGCCTATAGTGTTGAGAAAGGTCACACAGCCCCATAAATCTTCTGCTCTTGCACCATCTCCACTGCGGAAAAAGCGGTCCCAAATGATGCAGAAAATCAGAATGAATATGTCAGGAAGTAGTAAAGAAGATGTCATCAAATGACAGGGCTCTGAAATCATATCAGCTCAGTCTCACAGACAGAAGATTCTGGAAGCAGCTGGATGTGGCCCAGTGAGAATGACCAGAGAACCAGAGTCTGCACTAGGGATGAGCTGGACAGGATGCAGAAGAGATTTTTCAGAAGTGTCAAGGTGACATTTGAATGTGAGCAGAAAGAAAGAGAGGCACAGAAGGAAGCAATGTTTGGAGAAATAGAAAAGACAAATTTCGTGTATGGGATGAAGAAGGAAGACAAAAAGAAGTAGAGACAGCAGTAGGAAAAATCAAAGACATTCCCCAGACTGTGAGCACTAGATGAATATAACAAACTGACTTAGCACAACTACACGATTCCTTAAGATGAGGTCTGGGTGAAGTTAGGTGGGGATCATGGAGGGGGCACATTCAAACTCATGCTACAAATTGCAAACCTCCACAGACCAAATTCCAAGCGCAATATGTGCCTCTTGACCATTGTGGATTATAAGGACGGTCCATGCAATTTGAGAAGAACCATAGATCCTTCCAACCACAACGGGAGGCTCTGAAGTCCATGACATGGAGGGATAAAAGTGTTCCTGTTTGGGGACTATGACGTTCTCCTCAAACTGTATGGACTGTTAGGTGCTCAGGGGACATCCATGCCTCTATTGCAATGCATCCAAGTTACAAATACAGACACCAGCACACTGCAATGAAGGCAACATCACACAACGCACATTGCAGGGCATCATTGCAGACAGCAGAAAATACACACAGTCCAAAAAGAAAATCGCCAAACTGCACAACAATGTCATCAGGGAGCCCATCATCGAGGTGGAGTTGACCCATGTAGCACCCCCATACCTGCATATTCTGCTGGGAGTGGTCAAGATACATCATGACCTGCTGGAAAAGGACTGCCACAGCCTTGACCAAGACATTGGGCAGTCGCTAGCAAACCAGGGGAAACAGGTGGGCTCTGTCTAGTCTTTTCTGAGTTTGTGAACCAACAGAAAGAGATCCTAGCGGCTGTAGAAGAAAAAAGAATGTTGGACTTGGAGACAAAGATTATTTTCAATGAGCCTGTAAATGAAACGGCACCACTCAGTGCTTTCCAGAAAGAGCAGCATGACCTTTCAGAGTTGGTGTGGGAAAAGCAACAGGGAATAGAACTCCAGTCACAGCTAGATCTTCCAAAAGTGGCCGACCCTGTCACCAAGCACCTGGATGTTGTGCTTCAGCAGCATAGAGTACAATTTGTTGGTAACCACTGCCACACCTACCTGAAGCCAGACGCGGTAGAACATCTGTGTGACAGTATAGTGGACAAAACAACAGAACTGACTCAGGACAGACATCATTGTGAAGGCTAGGAACATTTGTTAGAAATTCAAAACACTGAACACACTGTTTTCCCACATTCACGCAAACATCTCCCATCAAACGCCCATGACTGACACAGTTGAGGTCGACACACTCGATAGTGACATCAAAGAATACATGGCTTTCTTTCACAAATCATTCCCAGAAACACCTGTCATTCCAAAGCAGCACATTCTGGAAAGTCCATTCATCCGATCTCGCCGTTTCAGCCACAGGAATCAAAACTGCAGGTGGTAATGAAAAAACACATGGCCTATGTCTCCCCCAAAATCAGAAGTACTTCCCTCAAATGGAAAATTCTTAAGAGGTGACAAGCATTCCCAGTTCAATCCCTTACCCCATCTCAAAGAAAACCAATTAAGTAATTAAGCCAATTACAGTTGAGACACACACACACACACTATGCAAAACATGCCTAAGCTGTGCTAGGGAAACTACCGCCGTGATCCCAGTGAAGCTGACCAGTGCTGACAGTGACTGTTGTTGGGGCCCTCTACCAGCTGTCAGGTGAGTCTACCACAAATAATTGTCTATCTGTTCTAAAGGAAATACATGTATGTCCAATATGGTGATTGAAAATGGAACGTATGTTCTCCGCTGAGTTGAATTTTCATTCAACTTTGTGTTTCAGTCTGTTTCAATTGTTTTTTGTTGGCAAATCTTTTTGCTGCTTGGTATCGTTCAGTCAGCCAAAGACCCCACAATCCAGTGACATCAACTGCACACAGTTCGCTGCTTTCTGGCGCAAAGTGTTTATGAAGAAACACAGCACCCTCTGACACACAGCACCCTATATCCGACACACTATCAGCCAGGCAGCTAATATCACAATGAGCAGGGAGGAAAGCTTGTGGAAGGTTAGCATGTGGGAGGTGGCAGCTATAGGCTGCAGTGCGCTGTTTAATTCGCTGCTTGAAAATGTTACAAACAAAGGCTTTCCCAGTGCCAGGGAAATCTAATGATTTGGGGGTAATAATTAACAAAAAAATTCTAGCTCAGAAACTACAAAAGATATAACAATGAAATATATATGATTTTTGAAGGAAATTGAATGAAGATTTTGAATCTGGGCTTCTTTTCTTTTAATTTTGATAATAAAAAAGTATTTAGGCAATTAGATTTGGATAGATTTTTTTGCACGATCAAAAGCATATGTAGTTACCACTACATCTTCACATCCAAACAAGAACACAAAGCAAAGAAGTTGAAAATAAAGTTTGTATTGTCACACTACACCTGTAAATGAAAGTAAAACAGTTTAGAAGTCTATCAAGACGCTCACACTCTATGCAGACAGGTCAGTCCACGACCACGCCCCCCTCTCCCCACCACGCCCCCTTGCGGGACTTCAACCCTCTCTTTCACTGCTCCTCTTCCCCTACCTTTCCCTCTGCCCCGTGCCACGCCGCGAGCAGGCCGCGCTCCCCTCTTGCGCTGACTATCACGTCACTGACCACTGGCACGCAGTGCAGAGTACACACTAGGCGAGCTCGTTCGACGCTGGCAAACCAGTCAGCTGAACACACACTGAGGTCACACAGCCCGACACAATAACTGACGAATACGGTCGGCAATTCCATCACTATCATCATCTCACCTTCATGCTCGAGTGAGTCGTTGAATAAAAGATTATTGTCTTTGTCAAAAATCATTAGCAGAGCCTGCTCAGCTGTGTAAATACGTTGATTTGGTCGCTGCGCTTGTCGAAGGTTGTGCCGCCATCTTTGCAAGCGAGACGAAGTGCTGGCTGGTCATCCAGTCAGTGATGAGAATAAATGGGCTTTCCCCTCACGTGTGGTCATTTACATATCATTTTAATACTACAGACATATAAGGCTTACTACGCACACTCTATTTAAGTCCGTTGATAGAAATAGTAACGAATGAAAATTCAAGAAAAATGCATGACGTCAGTCACTGGGAAAGCATTTTTAATGCGGCGTCAGCTGACGGCTTAAAGGCACTCTACGGGTTTTAATCAAACTGCTGCCGTCTCCACCCCTCTTGCCTGTCCTTTGCGAATGGTAGGAGATCAGTGGTTATTGCCCTTTGCTTCCACTAAGTATTCCTCTGCGGACAAGTGTGGGCATCGTCTGCTACTCCGTCACGCACGCGTGATGAAAAAAACCCACTACAAATCACCGTTACAATGTGACTGAAGCCCGTGAATTGCTGCAAACAGCTGAATAATTTCAGGGCATAAAACCAGTTATATAAATTTTTTTTTGTTTTGAATTAAGGGGAGATAACAGCTAGTATAGAATGAGTTAATTCATTCTATACTAGCTATTCTCTCCCCTTACTTCCCCCAGAAACTGACCATTTCTATATTATATATTTCAAAAATCATTAAAAAAAAAAAATAAAAAATAGACAGACATGATTTTTTCAAGTTATGTTTATAAATGATTGAGAAACCACAAACAATACAGCAAAGTTATTTTTCTATTTCTTTGGTAATAACAGTATGCATGACACAGAAAATGAGATTGTGCATGTCATGTAAAAATAGGGGTCGTACACGCACAAAAATACATTAACTGGTTTTATGCCCTGAAGTTAATCCACTGTTTGCAACAATTCAAAGGCTTCAGGCACATTGTAATGGCAGTTTGTAGTGTTTCATTCACCATGCATGCTTGACTTGTTGACCGACCAAGGTCAAGGTCAAGGTTGTATGACCTTGATCACTGAAAATCCATTTTTAGCAATATCTCAGGCACCATTCAACATAGGATGTTGAAGCTTGGAGTGCATGTGTTTCGGCTCATGCTTCTTCTGAGAATTGTTGACCGATCAAGGTCAAGGTAAGGTCGTATGATCTCGAACACTGAAAATATATTTTAGCCTTATCTCGAGCACCAGTCAACATAGGATGTTGAAAGTTGGAGTGCACGTGCTTTGGCAATGCCCCTTCCGAATACTGTTGACCGATCAAGGTCAGGTTCAAGGTCAAGGTCGTATGATCTTGAACACTGAAAATATATTTTTTAGCCATAGATCAAGCACCAGTCAACGTAGGATATTCAAACTTAGTGTGAAGGTGTTTTGGCTCATGCCCCTCCGAATACTGTTGATCGATTAAGGTCAAGGTCAAAGTCGTATGACCTTGAACACTGAAGAGAACACTTTAGCCATATCTCAAGCACCAGTCAACATAGGATGTTGAAACTTGGTGTGAAGGTGCTTTGCCTCATGTCCCTTCCGAATGTTGTTGACCCATCAATCTCAAGGCAAAGGTCGTATGACCTTGAACACTGAAAATATATTTTTAGCCATATCTCAAGCACCAGTCAACATAGGATGTTGAAACTTGGTGTGCAGGTGCTTTGGCTCATGCCCCTTCCGAATATTGTTGAACAGTCAAGGTCAAGGTCAAGACTGGACCCTAAAAATATCGCTGATGTAAAGGTTTGACTAAAGAAAGAGTAAAAAAAAAATCCCAGACTTGACTTTTTGGGGCGTAGGCGAACTTTCGTACTTCTGGCTTGTAGCTCAGGGTATTGTGTGGACGGCCTGTTCGCTGTAGACGATTAATTTTGTTAAACGCAACTTCGCGGGTTATTCTCGAATGCTGCAGTCAAAACTGTATATCCAGTATATGAATGTTTTAGTTGGGGTTTCTGTAAAACGCTACTTAAATTAACAGAACAGATTTTTGTTTATTTATCTCTTTGTTTTTATGTGTGTTACTGAATGACCATGAAATTTCTTTTTGAATTTTAGTGTTTTGTTTGAAATCTACATTACTCAGTGACTCACCTTTAAAACGGGAACAAATCGAGGACTGACCAGCCCCGCAAATAGCGGACCTCCCGAATAAAGGGTTCGATCAGTTGTTCGACATCAAACTTGCATAGTTGAGCTGTAGTGTTTTAAACTCTGTTCATTCCACCGATATTGAGGTCAAGATCCCCAAGAAAGCTCTTAGTGTGTGTGTGAGTGTGATGATGTGTTGTCTTGCGAGTGTGCATCAGTGAGACACTTGAAATGCGTGAAACTATTATGAGGGTGGGTGTTGGGTTCAATTCGCAGCGCCTTGAGCCAAAAAAATATTGTGTTTTGGAAACGTGCGCGTATGTATGTATGTATGTATGTACGTATGTATGTATTTATATACTTATTTATTCACTCATTCATTCGTTCGTTCATTGATTGATTGATTGATTGATTTATCATTACAGTATTTATTCATTTATTTATTATGTATTTATTCATGCATTCTTTATTTATTATTCATTTATGTATTTATTTATGTATTTTATTTTTTATTTTGTTCATTCATTCATTCATCCATTGTTAGTTGGTTGCTTGGTTCATTCACTTTCGTAATAATGTTTTCATTGATTCATTTATTTATTCATTATTTTGGTGAAAAAATTAGTTATTTTTTCATTTATTTATTTATGTATTTATTTATTCATTTACTTAATTAATTTATTTACTCATATTTATTCAGTCATTCAGTTATTTATTTACTAATTAATTAATTGTTCTTTCTTTCTTTTTTGTTGTTTAGTTATTCAGTTATTTATTTTTCTATTTATTGCCTATTTATTCATGTATTCATTCATTCATTATTTATTTATTTATTTATAATTTGTTTTTCTCTGTTTATTATTTAGTTAGTTATTCATTTATTCATTTATTTTGTTAAAACGTCATGAAGGTTGTCTGTCTAGCTGTGTGGGTTGGGTATATATACGACTTATTTATTACTACCATTATCATCACCATCGTCGTTTTAATTGTGGGTGGTGGTGGTGCTGTACTGCCGCTGATGTTGCTACCGTACGTTTTTTACATTTGCCCAGCGTGCCCTGCACATGTGTGTGTTTGTCTGTGTAAATGTAAACAACGTGTATGTATATATATATATATATATAATTATAAACAAAGCTTGCTCTTATGTCTTAGATTGAAGAAATAGGGGGAGATAAGCATTCATATCTGCAGTGGTAGATCATTCTGCCTAACTAACAGTATGTGCTTGAGTGGGTGAATGGGGAAAAATAAAATAAATGCTTCTCAAAATGAGGCTTCAGCAAGTTTATAGTCTCCAAGTGGGAGACGATCTCCAATGGGGAGGAAACCCACAAACATATAACTCCTGGTCAGATACCGATATTTCGAAACCTGATTGTTTCTCCTCAGTGACCGCGGAAAGTGGTAATTTGACTCCTCTGCCTTTTCGGTTTTAAGAAGAATGCTATCCCAGAAAAAGGCTGGTGTGCAATACCGTAGTATGTTCGTTGAGTTTTCAAAAAACCAACCAAAGGTGCCACCCTAAGAAGCAAAAGAAAATCATGAAAGAGCAAAACAAGCTACATTTTCTTGTGAAAAGTAGAAAATATAAAAGATAACCTCTTAAGACACAAGTGCTGAGGGCCACTTCTTGGAATGAATCCGCAAGGGACTAAATTATAATAGACTAATAAATTCCACAGATAAGTAACCGAGCACCATTCCAGCAACTTACAGAGCAGCTTGGTGTTGCAATGACTGCAAGAAATATTCAGTTATAAAGCAAAGCTTGCTCTTATGTCTTAGATTGAAGAAATAGGGGGAGATAAGCATTCATATCTGCAGCAGTAGTTAATGCTGCCTAACTAACAGTATGTGCTTGAGAGGGTGAATGGGGAATAATAAATGCTTCTCAAAATGAGCCTTCAACAAGTTTATAGTCTCCAAGGGGGAGACAATCTCCAATGGGGAGGAAACTCACTAACATATAACTCCTGGTCAGATACCAGTATTTCGAAACCTGATTGTTTCTCCTCAGTGACCGCCGAAAGTGGTAACTTGACTCCTCTGCCTTTTCGGTTTTAAGAAGAATGCTATCCCAGAAAAGACTGGTGTGCAATACCGTAGTATGTTCGTTGAGTTTTCAAAAAACCAACCAAAGGTGCCACCCTAAGAAGCAAAAGAAAATCATGAAAGAGCAAAACAAGCTGTATTTTCTTGTGAAAAGTAGAAAATATAAAAAAGATAACCTCTTAAGACACAAGTGCTGAGGGCCACTTCTTGGAATGAATCCGCAAGGGACTAAATTATAATAGACTAATAAATTCCAAGGATAAGTAACCGAGCACCATTCCAGCAACTTACAGAGCAGCTTGGTGTTGCAATGACTGCAAGAAATATTCAGTTATAAAGCAAAGCTTGCTCTTATGTCTTAGATTGAAGAAATAGGGGAGATAAGCATTCATATCTGCAGCAGTAGTTAATGCTGCCTAACTAACAGTATGTGCTTGAGAGGGTGAATGGGGAATAATAAATGTTTCCAAAATGAGCCTTCAGCAAGTTTATAGTCTCCGCTTGTAGATTTTAATACTTCATTTTTAAAAATATTTTTTAACAGATGTTGCTCCCCAAGGGGTTGAGCACCTTCAGATTTTTTAAGGACTTTTTATATTGTTCATAATATATATATATATATATATATATATATATATATATATATGTGTGTGTCTGTGTGTGTGTGTGTGTGTGTGTGTGTGTGTGTTGTGTGTGAACTACTAAATATATACCCTGCCCTGTGGGAGAAAATGACAAAACTGTTTTATTCTTCTATTTTATCAGTCATCCATTTATCATTGTTTTGTTCGTGGGAAGTGCGGGCAAAAGAGATTATTATGTGTGATCATATATATATATATAGAGAGATATATAGAGATATATATAGATGCATATATATATATATATATGTATATATATATATAGAGAGAGAGAGAGATAATAGTGAGAATATTCTCACTTTTATCTATATCTTAACTTCCTGGTGACGGTGTGGCATTTGTACGGGCTGTTTATGCACTGCTGGAGGGATGTGACACCAGAATTTTCTGGAGTCGCTAACGACCTCAAATCAGCAGGGTGCGGTTGGATCTGCAGCACCACTGCGAAGGAAGCCAGATGAGGCATTCATGCCGAAACTGCAGTCGCTTCAGCTGTGCCCAAAGGGAGTGACCAGACAGACTAGCATCTGCCACGCTGCCCCAGGAAGACCTACCATTCTCTCTCTTTTTTCTTTTTCTCTAAAGTCATTTTGACAGAGAAAATGATTTTTTTTCACCAAAGGCAGCTGAAGAAAAGTGGATAATGTGAGTGTTTTCCTCATTCTTATTTTGGCTTTTCCTCTCTCTCTCTCTCTCTCTCTCTCTCTCTCTCTCGGTGTTTCTTTTCTGTTTCTCTCGCTCCTTTTCTCTCTTTCTCTTTCTTTCTCTCTCCCCCCCCCCCCCCCCTCTTTTCTCTTTTGCTCACTCTGTGTCTGTCCCCCCTTTTCCTCTGTAATGCTCCCACTCACTCTCTCATTGTCTCTTCTTCTACCTTGTCCTCACTCCTATTTGCTTCACCTGTCCACTGTTGCATTCTTTCCGCATGTTGCATTTCCTTTTGAGCCCCTCGCTTCCCATGTATTTTAGGTTGGTAATGATGTTTTATGATATCATGTTTTAAATTAAGTGAAGTGGTTTGCCGTACTGGATAGGAATGGGGTTTCACTACCTCTACAATGGTTAGAATTTTTGGAAATTTATATATGTGTGTATATGTGGGTACATATGTGTATGTATGTGTGTGTGTATGTGTGTGTGTATATATGTATGTGTGTATATATATGTGTATATGTATGTATATATATATATGTGTATATATATGTATATATATATATATATATATATATATATATATATTGTGTGTGTGTGTGTGTGTGTGTGTGTATATATTCCATGTGTGTGTGTGTGTGTGTGTGTGTGATATAGACATATGTAAACTGATTTTGTCTTTACTTTTGGGATTCTGATGGTGTTTCTTGTTTTTTCCAATAATGCAGATTCCTGATGAAGCCCTGAAAAAGGCGAAAATTTGAAGACAATGAAAGAAGGGAAGGCATTGAGTGGACGACTTCTTGATTTTATATTGATCCAGTAATGGTTTTATCGTCCAGACTCTTTCAGCTGCTGGGAGCAGTGCCATTTTTAGCGTTGGGTTTTCTTTTTTACATATATATATATATATATATATATATGAATACATACGCACAAAAACACAAATATGCATGCATAGAGAGGCAGGGAGAAAGAGAGAGCGAGACAGACAGACAGACAGGCAGGCAGACAGATAGACGGACAGAGAGCGAGAGAGAGAGAGCGAGCGAAGAGCGATGAGGGGGGAGAGAAAGAGAAAGGTGGTGGGGGGCGGGGGGAGACAGAGAGAGAGTGAGGGGGGAGAGGAGAGAGAGAGATTAAAGTAAAAAGAGAAAGAGTGAGCGATGTCAGACAGACATGCATGTATTGCTAGGAACACGCAGCCAGTCAAGACAAAGAGAGAGACAGAGAGGGAGAGAAAGAGAGATGTAAAAAAAAAAAAAAAGAAAGAAAGAAAAAACCCAAAACACACACACGCACGTACACACACATATTAATTGACCCATATTCAACTTTTATTAAACGTTTATAGAAAATGACTGTGATAAAACTCAAAAGCTTGTTACCTATTGCCTCTGTATTTGGTCTCTCTCTCTCTCTCTCTCTGGTCTCAGGGTCTTTATGCACACGTGCGAGCGCGCTTGTGTGTGTGTGTGTGTGTGTGTGTGTGTGTGTGTGTGTGTGTGTGTGTGTGTGTGGTGTCCTTTCTTACAGATGAAGATATTTAGTAGTTCCTAGTACTTTGCGCATGCTACGAAAACATAAACATCGTTGTTAGCAGTATCATTCAGTAATACTATTGCTAGTATTGATACTACCACTGGCATTGACATCACCATCGCCTTCGCCTCTGGGACTGTTGCCACGGCAACCCTGCTGTTTAAGAATCCTCTAACCCACTGTCCTTTCTCCCATACCCATACTTATTGACACAGATTGGTAGTAATCTTGTCCCTTTTTTTTTTTTTTTTTCTCAGTATTTTGACCATTATTAGTATTCCTATCAGTAATATTATTATCTTCATTACGACTTTGACTCGCTCACTATTTCCCTTCCAACAGCCTCGTTCTCATTCAACGCCTTCTTCCTTGCGCTGAACCCTACGAAGTGATCTGAAGCGATCAAAGCTAAGTGAATTTTCATTGTTTTATTCGTTAATGTCTCACCTGATGAAGACCTAAGAGGTCGAAACTAGTTGTGTTTCGTCTTGTGACTCGTTTGTCCAGTTCTCTGGGCGGTTCGCTAACATTTATTTAAGATTTGTTTAGATTTCCGCCTGCAGTCCTCTCGCTTTGCAACTAGATCTATTTTGATTCATACTGACTGCTACCCTTCGTTGTTTTGTATTTCTGTTTACGTCATCAGTGTGTGTGATTGTTATCGTGTATACGTCTTTCGATCATTGTATACTGTTAATCATTGATCCGTATTTCGTTTAACATACGTTTTTAGTCGTGTACGTGCGATCGCAATCAGGCACTCCTGACCTCTCAACTCTAAGAACCTAAATCAGAACATAATGCCGGCCCCCCAATTCCTCTCCCGTACACATGCCAGTTTTCACCAGTCCATTCATTTTCTGCCACCTATCATCCAGCCATTTGCACTAGGATATGCTAAAACACAGTTTCAGAAAACGAAATCTGCATCTCATCTCAACTTTCTAAAACAATGCATTCGACTGCGAATCACCCCTCGCGGCTTCTCACTTTCTCACACCCCATCCGATCTTCATAACACCGCTCTTACCACTACCACTACAAGAATTCTATTCCAAGCCAGCCGCAGACTCATGTTGGCACATATCAAAACACTCAATTCATCCCTGGAATCTCTCTCCCGTCTTCTTCAACATTTCAAACAACAAACCACAATCATCATGCCCATAGCCACTGCTTCAAGACTCAGACAGCTCATCCATACATACAACCAGCTCATTCACAATCACTGCTACCAGATTAAGCAAGACAAGTTATCAAAATTACGAAACAAACACGAGGCAAACCCAGACCAGTTGAATCCCCCTACACACAAAACTGACCCTTCTATCACCCATGAGCAACACCGCCACCTTGTTCGCTGCATTCCTGATAATCTGACTCTCACCAATGATGAAAGATCAGTCCTGGCAAAAGGTCTGAAATTTATTCCCATTCAGCCTGCCACCAATAAATATCAAAACCACGTTGATGTTGAAAGATTCTTTAGAAAATTAAGATGGATGGCTGCACTTGACGGTGTGCCCAAGCCCCCTCTACCAGACAGCTCAGACATTTTTACCCACCTTTTTCGAACTCCAGTGCTTCGCCAGCCACCTCTTGACAAATCCACTGAAGTTGAACTCTACATCAAAAAGTGTAGAAAAGAAATCTCTCAAGTTAAATCCAAACCTGTCCGCAATTCCAACCTCTCACGGGATGAACAAAAAGCCCTTGAATCACTGAGACAAAGACAAGACATTGTCATCAAACCAGCAGACAAGGGTGGTGCAGTGGTGGTCTGGGACAAACAGTTGTACATAAAAGAAGCACACAGACAACTGTCAGACACAAATTTCTATACACCACTCACAGCATCACCCCTCCCCCAACACCAGAAACTCATCTCAACCACAGTTAAACAAGAAATCAAACATAACAACTTACCGAAGACAGCCAAACTCCTCATAATGACAGACACCAAACAACCCACCTTCTACCTGCTCCCTAAAATACACAAAACCAATACTCCCGGCAGACCCATAGTATCTGCATGCAGCTGCCCTACAGAACACATTTCACAGTACTTAGACTCTCTCCTCCAACCCATAGTACAAGGCCTCCCCACATACCTCAAAGACACTACACACACACTCAACATGATTAATTCATACAACACAGATCCCACTTTCAAACCCAGCCTCCTCTTTACCCTTGATGTCGTCTCTCTCTACACTTCCATCCCTCATGCTGATGGATTGAAGGCCCTCGCATTCTTTCTTAACAAACGGCCCCCCAACCAACAACACCCTCCCACAGCTACACTAGTCAGACTTGCAGAATTAGTCCTCACCCTCAATACTTTTGAATTCAACAACCACACATTCTCACAAATCAGTGGTGTTGCTATGGGAACCAAAATGGGACCATCCTATGCCTGCCTCTTCATGGGACACCTAGAACACCGCCTACTAACCTCTTACACAGGCCCAACACCAGAGCTCTACAAAAGATACATAGATGATGGATTGGGAGCCACATCCATGCCAGAACATGACCTCCAGAATTTCCTCAACTTTGCACAGACCGTCCATCCATCCATCCAGCTGACCTACACCATTTCACAGTCAGTTAATTTCCTGGACATCACTATCTCCCTCAAAGATGGACTGCTTCAAACCTCAGTCTTCTACAAACCTACTGATGCGCACTCATACCTGGACTACACATCTTCCCACCACCAGTCCACTAAAAATAGCATTCCATATTCTGAATTCCTTCGCCTACGCAGACTGTGCTCTAGCGAAGAGGATTTCACTATACAAGCAGCCAAAATGTCTGATTTTTTCACCAACCGTGGATACCCTAGTGCCGTCATCAGTGATGCTCTCAGCCGCACTGCAGCTAAATCCAGAACATCTACTCTGGAAACTAAACCTCCCAAAGAGACAGACAGACCCACTGCCTGCCTTCTCTTCCATCCTCACAATCTGCCCATCTGCAGGATCCTGAAGTCTAACTGGCACATAGTAGAAAATCATAAACCTGCCTTTGAGACCACACCAATGATCACTTTCAAACGTGACAAAAACCTCAACGACCTACTGGTGCGCTCTAAGCTGAACAAAATCTCAACACCTAAGCCACCAGGTACTTTCCCCTGCTCAAAACCCAACTGCAAAATCTGCTCTCTCACCAAACCAGACACCATCCTACATGGCCCCACAGGCTCTTTCACTATTAAACGCACTTTCTCCTGCCAGAGCCACAACATTGTGTATGCCATCCACTGTCAGCTGTGCGGTAAGATCTATGTAGGTGAGACATCTCGCACACTTGAGACGCGCATCTCTGAACACCTGGCCGACATCCGCCACCATCGGCCCAAACCAGTCGCTCTACACTTCAACCATGCCCAACACAACATCAACCATGTCAAAGTCTTGGCACTTTGGCAATCTAAGAGTGACAGCTTGGAACGCCTTATGCAGGAATCTCATCTCATTGCCAAACTGGGCACCGTCCACCCTCATGGCATCAACGTCCAAAAGTAGTATGTACCATTCCATCTCTGCAGCTCCAGCCTGAAATATCCCCCACCTACACACACCCATACCACCCTACCTCCCTCTGTTTACCTCAGACATAGGTTGCAGCTATCATCATCTTCCCTTTTCCTACACTCTCTGAGTCTCTCCATTTGCTACATCAATCGACTTACTCCCCCCTCCCCCTGCCCTAGTAATGATGTGTGTAGGGGTGTTGGTGGATATGGCGGTTGCTGGGGGTGGAGGTGGGGGTAACCAATGAATAAGGCTGATATTACAAATGGAACACACACAACACACACACACACACACACACACACACACACACAACCCCACCACACACACACTCACACTACACTCACCAACATACACACACACATAATAAATAGAATGCTGGCTCCTTTATCGTTGGTCGTGAAAGGGGGGGGGGGGGGGGGGGGGGAGAGAGATTGTGTATAGGTGTGAATATGTTGCCCCTCCCCCTCCCACAGTAAGTACGTAAACCCATCCCCTTCTTTCCTCCACCCTCATAGCATCTACACCTTAAAGTAACATGTACCAACCCACCACAGCCCATAATATCCCCCCACCACACACACACATACTACCTTATCTCCCACTATTCACCTCACACAACTTATAGCTATCTTATTTATGCATTTATTATCATTATTATTTTTATTTTTTTATTTTTTTTTTAAAATTATTATTATTTACTGATTTTTTAATTTATTATTATTTTTAATGTTTCATTTATTTATTTATTTGATTATTATAAAAATGTATTTTCTAAATATATTTCTGTATCATGCTTTCATTACCTTAACCTTCACTATCGTTGTTAGCAGTATCATTCAGTAATACTATTGCTAGTATTGATACTACCACTGGCATTGACATCACCATCGCCTTCGCCTCTGGGACTGTTGCCACGGCAACCCTGCTGCTTAAGAATCCTCTAACCCACTGTCCTTTCTCCCATACCCATACTTATTGACACAGATTGGTAGTAATCTTGTCCCTTTTTTTTTTTTTTTTTTTTCTCAGTATTTTGACCATTATTAGTATTCCTATCAGTAATATTATTATCTTCATTACGACTTTGACTCGCTCACTATTTCCCTTCCAACAGCCTCGTTCTCATTCAACGCCTTCTTCCTTGCGCTGAACCCTACGAAGTGATCTGAAGCGATCAAAGCTAAGTGAATTTTCATTGTTTTATTCGTTAATGTCTCACCTGATGAAGACCTAAGAGGTCGAAACTAGTTGTGTTTCGTCTTGTGACTCGTTTGTCCACGTTCTCTGGGCGGTTCGCTAACATTTATTTAAGATTTGTTTAGATTTCCGCCTGCAGTCCTCTCGCTTTGCAACTAGATCTCAGCTTCGTTACTTTTACCTTAATTTGTCTTACTTTGTTGTTTTGAAGCAAACCAACTGCAATATCTTATGTACATGAATTGCGCCTTCTTCTTGAGAAGTTGTTAGGCCTCTCTATAGCAGTGGTCTGTTGACAATGTTATGTTGTTAACAGTAAAAACCATGAAAAGTCTCGAAATATCTATAGTGTGAACTTGGTGTTTAGACTCATCGCCTAACCGTTAAAAACAAATCGTTCAACGTGAAACCTTAGAACAACTGTCATGACACCATTATCCTGTTTGACAAGAGCAGTGATTTTGTTAAAATCCGCGCCTAGACCAAACGAAAGTCATTTCATATGTTCTGTGCATGTCTTCACGCAACCAGAGCCACGCATTGTACCACCCGAGCGAATTCACAATTCTCCTCACTTCTAACACAAGACCACTACCCCTTCCTGCTGCCCGAATCAAACGTCGCACACTCACGGGATTGGGAACTGAGGGCAGAACAGAAAAAGAAATGTGTAATCTTGGAAGTGGAACTCGATCAACCACGGACAGGAAAAATGTGTTCACACATTGGAGTCTGTACCTACTACTTGGATTTAACCTCAGGCTATGATGGATGATAATCTCTTGAATCTCCCGTGGTAAGAATTCAGCATTTGAGTCCAGCGGATGACGTCTGATGCAATTCACAGAATCAGGCCGGTAGGTTCATAGGATCCATGCCTGTTTTGTCTGGGGGACGTCAGGACTGTTTTGCCTGGAGACGTCAGGACTGTTTTGTCTGGAGACGTCAGGACTGTTTTGTCTGCGTAAAGGACTGTTTTGCCTGGAGACGTCAGGACTGTTTTGTCTGGAGACGTCAGGACTGTTTTGTCTGGAGACAAAGGAATACAGGAATTCATCCTGAACACAAACTGGGACCCTGATGCTAACATAATGCTCCCCATTGTCTTCAGGGGAATATCCCAAAGTCAGAAGAAATGAATTTTCATTGTACTGTCCATCTGGGGATATCAGTGTAGAGTAGTCAGGCCCACGTGCCCAGACAACCAGAAACTGCACATAATAGTGCCTTGCAAGAGCAAGAAGTGTAATGTGATTTCCGTATGTAGTGTCTTTTAGCATTCTATTAGCATATTCATTTATGTCTTCCGTCAGAAAGAAACTGTACAGCTCAGGAAACTGTGTTATATGAGCAACAGCATCTTGTCGAAGAGCAGAAGGTGAACGATAAATCCTGAATACGGAAAGCTGGTGTGCCTCTGCGACAAACTGGCAGTTTCCAGGCTGTTCTGGATCTAATAGTACCTCAACGTGTTTTTCTTCCAGACTATTAACTTGATCTTTGTGAGTCAGAGGGACGTAGTATTTTGATCTGTGACTTACTCTTTTGAAAACTTCGGTTGCCTTGGACCTTTTCTTTTCTTTGTAGAGCGTAGAACTTGTTATATCTGCCACAGATAGCCAAAGAGTGATCTTTTGTCCCTGTGGTGTTGTGAGCAAGATCTTGTACTTGTGGGTAGCAAGATGTCTGTCTTGTACAACCCCTTGCAAATATTTCTGCGATAGGGTACTCGTTCCTTTACGCTTTTTGGTGGATATCTCACCAGGACTGTTTCACCAATGTTGTAAGCGGAAACTCTGCTGTGACGTTTCCTGACCATTTTCTCAGCTGCTCGCTTTGTCGCCCTTTTAGCGCTTTTCAACAGGTGAGCGTTGCTTCTGCATGTGAATACCTCAGCTGGCGAATGGTTTCCTAGAACATCTTTTGGGGTTTTGTTCACAGCGTTTTGAATTTTCAGTAGGTCTTTTGCCCAGTTGAATCCCTGTTGCTGCATGGTCATGAATCTGATTTTTCTTCGAACTTCACTGTGCGATCTTTCGCATTTTCCCTGCGACTGGGGGTGATAGCCACTGCTTCTGATTTGTTTAACCCCAAGCTTCTTAAAAAGTCTTTCGACTTGGCCCCGAAATTCTGTTCCTCTGTCGTGTTGTATGATTTTGGGTGTTCCGTGTTCAGAAAAAACTTCTTTCAATCGTCTAGAGACTGCTGAACTTGTTTTGTGTTTCAAAGGTCTTCAGAAAACAAATCTTGAAAACGTATCTAGTACGGTCAGAATGTATCTGTACGTATTCCTTTGGTAGACGACGGCATCCTCCTTCATATCAATCAGGTCGAAGACTTAATTGTCTTGAGAGGCACTCGGTTAGTGAAGGAAGGTAGAGTTGTCTGATATGTTGCCGAGGTGCTCAAGATGACTTTAGCTTTCACATGAGACACACCAGCGTACTTTTTCTTCAGTTGTTTCCAGATGGGCCTGGCCCCACAGCCAAGATTTTGCTTGAACTGGTTCTTAACAGCACTGGATATTCCATCACTGATCATCACTTCCTTACC